>JAWNNR010000116.1:0-639050 GCA_035044725.1 Scaptomyza caliginosa | reverse complement strand
ACTAGATCCAGAATACACACAGGAAGACCTTGATCATCTTCAAATGACACCAGAAGCTCTAAAAGAGCAGAATCGCTTTTTATTAGAATCAGCGGACACCGAAGAAAACGAAGATAACTTAAACAAATTCGATAATGTTACGTACAAGGCTTTAAGAGAGGAATCGGCTTACCGCGTTGGCAATGGCAAAGATTCGGCTAGTTTTCCCGAAAATTATACACCATTTTTTGATAAAGATTCAAGCCATGAAGATAACAGAGTCAAGAATGATGACGTTTTCACGGTATTGAATCCTGAGTACTCGCTAAGGGACTTAAAGCATTTGGGAATGCGACCGGATGCATTAAAAGAGCAGAACAGAGTATTATTCGAACCTACTGGGGAAAAGGAATTTAAAACTCTTGAAAGCAGCAATAAAGACTCTCAAAATACCAGACAACATTTGGACAAGTCCTTTGATAAAACATCGGCATTTAAAAGAAGCAAGAATGATTCGTCAGAAAATAACTTTGAAAAGAAGAAATCACGATTCGATTTCCGTTATGCGGTAGACAACGATTCAAATATCAGCAGTTGGAGGAAAATTAATGATGAAGGCGAAAATAGAGCCACAAGGCCTGATGATGATCAACACACAGAAACAAAAAAGAATTTCTTGAAAAACAAAAAGAAGCATCTTTTAGAATGGGATTGGCTGTTGGATAATGAAAAACTCGAAGAAACTCTTGAAGAATTTCAGAATAATCTAAAGACAAATGCTTCCAAAGTATATAAAACCATCACCAAAAAAGAAAAGCTATTGGATGGTTCACTCTTTAAAAAAACCAAAAAGGTTGAAGAAAGTACGGCTGAGGAATTATCATCACCATCACCAATGCAAGTATTTAATGATATACTTACCAAAGATGATGCGGAAACAGAAATCCCCACGAAAGTATATCGCGACGAAGAAAAGCTTACTAATACTAAGCCAAAGCTACGTTCCATCCTTTCGAATCTTCTTGAAAAATCTAAGCATGAAGTAAACAAAGAAGTTGAACCAGAAGTGGAACCAAAAGCTAAATACTCAGACGAGCAAGAAGTTAGTAGAAAATCGAGATATAAAGAACCAAAAGCTCAAGAGCAAATGGATTATGAAGACAGCAACGAATCAACGGAAGAACCTGAACAAAAGCCGATTAAATCTGAAGATAAGTCGGGTCAAATGGTTAATAGAACAAATTTGAGTAAAGTCACATTTAGAGGTCAACAAAAGGATCGTTTGGTCGATTACCAGGGCACTGATTCCCACATAAGAAATCAAAATATTCTACCAAAGCACCGGATTTCAAGCTTAAAAAAGCAAAGAGGAACCGTTAAGCCAATTTATCCACCTTTCAATCCACGTGTTCGCATACCCCACCCCCCCTTCGATGTGCGTGATCATGAATACCACACAGTGAATTATCGCCAGCCACCTAATCTTCTGCGCAAGGTATCTTTGCCGCTCAAGCGAAATGTGGTAACATACCAGGCTAGGCAGATGCGCGCCAAAGCCGTTGGAAAATTGCCACGTCCAGTTATCAAGATGCCGCAATTTATGATGCGCTCCTCCGTTTTGGCCGTAGAACTGGGCATTTTCGCTACTCTATTGGCGCGCTACAAGGGCGGCTGCAAATAACATTAAGGAAAATTTGATTTTTTTATAAATCCTAACCAGTTTACACCGACTTAAATTGTACAAATAGTTATTAAATATTTATTACGACCAATCAAATTGCTCTACTGGTCGTCGTTGAAACACCTGTCGCGTCTCTAAAGACTGCAATGGTCGAAAGTTGTTTAACAGTGGTCGTCCCAGACGATCCCGCAGCTGCCAGAACTTTGGCAGCTCTCGATGTGAAATCGGCAGCACCTCAGCGAAAACATGCCAGAGCACTGCCGGCGAGCATGGCGGTGTTGTCAGTGATCCTTTGTATGCATAAAAGTTACCCCTATTCAAATTGCCCAACAGTGATCCAAGTGTTAGGAATGCGGCTGGCGTGTAGCTGCTATTGAACTCTCCCAGATGAAGTAGCGAGCCAAAGACTTCATTTAGGCCAGGCTGATAGTGCAGATAGTTTGTCTATAAGCGACACAGATTTATTTTACCAAATTAGCCAGATAAGAGTTCTGCATTCACTTACCCGTACCACCTTAAAGAGTACAGCAATTACGGCCAATCCATCAGTGCGATTTCTTGCCTCTTCATCACTCAGATACTTTGTATTGCGATGAACTATATGCATTTCCAGATCATAGCGACGACCGTTTATCAAATGCTCTGATCCCTTACGTTGCGACGAGCCCCAATGAAAGTGCACGGCTCTTGCCTCATAAAAGTCACGCAACAGACCGCCAGTTATATAGGGACGCTCACCAAACACTGTTGTGGGCACACCAAATTCAACTGTAAGCGGGCCGAGATATGAGTACGAAAAGCATTATTTACATAGGTTATTAACTTGCCTGTATGTCCGTTGTTTCTGATGCTTAAGAGCTCGTCGAATGGCTCCTCATAAAGACCAAAGTGCAATGGTGGCAGACCAATGGGTATAACTTTCCGTGGATTGAGTGCTATGGGTGACTGATCTCGACCGCCACACTGTGCGTAGGTGTTTTTCCATTTTTGGGGCTCATCGTAGCTAAAGCGTAGACCCTCTGGCAATAAATCTTAAAGGTGGATAAGAAAACAAAACGTTTAACAGTCAAAAAGAGTGTTCTGTTTGTAGTAATTTGATAATGTTTACTGCAGCCCTGAATTTAAGTAATAGTCTTTGGGTAACTTTGTTTGAAATTTCCTTTAAGTGCAGCCCTAAATTACGTTATAATTGATTACGTTATGTGTGTTTTTAGATTATCGCCATTCACACGACTTGTTAGCTAACTGATTTGGCTCATTTCCCAAAAAAAAAATGTCAATTGCATCCGCCCAGCCCATTTAGTAAACCATAATTGTCCAATTTTGAGCAAAGATCGCCAGATCTAAGGCATCTTATACAATCATTGTAAACAATAAGCATTATACTGTGACATCCCATGCGGCTTTATTTTGCGTAAAGCATTTTAATTATTGTTATTATTTATAAGCGGCTGCTTTGTTTGCTATCCATTAGAGATGATGCGTATGCTCCAGAGACGCAACAATTTGACAGTTTTATAATCGCTTAGTGTGGCCTACGGCGGGAGTTTCGATTAGAGGTGCCTCATAAATTTCGTGCCCAAACACTGTGTACGCCATAATAGTACACATTGGTCATGTACCGTTGCAGATCGTCAAACAAAAATAAAAATAAAAAACAAAAACGCACAGTCGTAAGACCTGATTACATACTTATTTTACAAATCAGACAAACATCGTCACTTGCGCGCTTTTACACGATATTTGTGTGCGTCCTCGTTGTTCGTGGTTGTGCTTTGAGGTTGAGGTCTGTGTATTTTTGAAGGACCACACGCACAGCTCACAGCAGTTCCCTGATTTTCAGGGCTGTCTCGATTTCAGCCTAAGCTCAGCTTAGTGCGAGCTGAAGCGAAAACCAGGTGGAGCCACCGTATGGTTGCGGTACCCGCTAATAGCGCGGACTGTAATTTATTGTTGCATACCCCCAAGGGCAACAAATAAAAGAGTGGCATACTCAACAGGCGCGTCCTGGCCAAGAGGTCTCCAAGCAGCTGTGTGCAAGCCCCGGGATCTGGCTATAACCAACCCTCCCCTGCTGCGGCAGTGCACATAAGAAGGGGCTCTGGTGATCGAGTAGGGGCGGTATAACCCCCAGCAGTAAATCAAAGGGAAACCTTTGGTCTCCGTGGGACTGCTATGGAGTTTCCTGGCCAGGCACCCGCGGAGTTGGGAACAGCGGATGATGCTTCGCCGTTCGTTAGAAGGCCGGTGCTGCAGCGATCCCCACAGCCACTGAGGACTAAACTGGCCTCAATCGCTGCGCCGCTAGATGCAGTGTCTCTAGCACGCGAGGCTTTTCAGCCAGCTGATCGGGCAGCAATGCCGTCGGCATCTTCTCAAGGAGCAAAAATAAACTCGGCAGTAGAACACGCCTCTCTAAAAGGTATCTTAGAACAAATGGGTGTGTGCATTGATGGAATTATTTCCCGTTTCGACACAAAACGGCATATTAACAATCTTGTGCGAGAGGAGCTGGCAAAGCTATTAGACCTCCAAAGGAAAGCCAGCAACCTAGTGGCTAGGCTAATGTGTGAATTATATCCGCAAGACGGCAAAAGGCGATCTGCTGCTTAGGCTACGAAAAAAGCCAGCCCAGAGCGCAAGCGATCTGCAGCTCGCGGTTGGTAAGGTGCTGGAAGGTCGTGCGTCGGTAAAGACTCTATCAGAATCAAACTTAGTCGAGATATGCGGCATGGATGAGCTGGCATCCAAGGAGGAAGTCCTGGAGGCACATTGCAAAGGTTTGCAATCAGCCACCAAAATGTGCGCTATCCTCGCGTAAAGGAGGAACTAGCTCCGACCATGCGACAGCCAGCTACAGATGTCCGGCGAACAGGGAAGCTGTTAAACACGCAAAATGGTGAAGGTTCTACAACTTAATCTCAACCACTGCGTTGCTGCACAAGCCCTGTTGGATCAAACTGTCAGGGCTAAGAACATCGATGTCGCCGTTCTTAGCGAACCTCACCACCGGGGGACAAGAGATGGCGGGCTGTGGGTTGACGATAACACGGGTAAAGCGTCCCTGTGGAGTTGTGGCGCTAGCCAGTCACCCTTCAACCACACCCAATCATCGAATAGCTTTGTGCGCGCGAAGCTTGGTTCTACAGCTGTTATCTGGCGCCCAGCCTAACGGTCGCAACCTTCGAGGCTGTGATCACAGAACTCGTTGAGGATGCCAGAGGTCGCAGTAATGTGGTAATTGCTGGCGACTTCAACGCGTGGTCCACGGATTGGGGCAGTACGATGACGAACGCCAGGGGATCTATCTTAGTGGAGTCCCTCGCAACTCTGGATGTGGTACTCCTTAACACTGGGACCTCCAACACATTCAGTAGGGGCAGCGCCGGGTCAATTATAGACATAACGTATGTTACTGGCTCACTCGCCCGTACGGCACAATGGCGTATTAGTGACTGCTACACTGGAAGCGGCCATGAGGCCATCGTCTTCTCGGTTGGGGAAACTTCGCGGGAGCCGGCAAGGACTCTCTCGGGAATAGCGTATCGCGTGGAGTCACTTAACGTGAGAACCTTCGCAAACGCTATCTTACTTATGGTAGCTGGTGGCTCTGCACTTGAAATGGTGGTACAAGTAGCCGAACAGCTGGCTTTCTGCATGCGCAGAAAGCATGACCAAACGAAGAGCCTATACACGCCACCACTCTAGCACGTTTTGGTGGAATAACGACATTGCCGAGGCAAGGCGAGTATGCATGAGAACGAGAAACGTCCGGGCTCTGACGAGAATGATGCCAAACACAAGAGGCCCCAAGCAGCAGACCAGACTGCTACTCACCAACGTCATGAAGTCAACCATACTATATGCTGCGTCAATATGTGTCGGTGCTACGTCAGTTGCCAGGGGCAGTTACATGAGGGGCATTGAGGCAACTTATCGGCTCTCAGCCTTACGTGTGTGCTGCGCCTTTCGCACGGTATCCTCTGACGCTGCCCTAGTGATTGCCGGGATGACCCCGATCCGTAGCCTAGCTTTGGAAGCTGCAGCCGTGCTGGAGGCAGCCCCCCAGATAGGAGAGTCGCGCGGACGCTTGCCCGAGAGCATAGTATGGAGGCTTGGCAAATGCAATTAGACCTGTCTGCCAATGGGCGTTGGACGCATGAGCTTATCCCCAATATAAGACGTTGGTTGGACAGGAAGCATGGAAAGGTCAACTTCTACCTTACGCAATTGCTGACGGGACATGGCTTCAGGAGCTACTTGAAACGGTTCATGATCGACTCCAGTGCAGAATGCAGCTGGTGTGGGGACGGTACTGAGGAGGATGCTAGGCACGCCTTCTTCTTTTGTGGACGTTTCGCTCAGGAACGCCGGCTACTTGAGAACCTAACAGACCTGCGAGCGTCCCCAACAAACGTAATGGACCTAATGATAGCGAGGGAGGATGTTTGGAATGCGGTTTGTGCATTTGCGGCAACCGCCATGACAAAACTGAGGCGTCTGGAAAGAGAAAGGAACGGTTCGTAATCGTTGCAACTGCCTCTGCGAAGCAATGCTTTTCGGCGGTCCCGCGGAGGATGGCAACGTTACGAATTTTAACTTATTCACTAGTCTTAATTGTTAATGTATGATGTAGTATTACAACATACATTTGTATGTTGATACATCTTTACAAATGTGAATGACAATCGTAGATATTCTTTGGTCACACTTGGTTGATTTGTAAATAGAGTTGTCAATGATAATAATAATACCTACTTGTAGAAAAGGGCAGCAGAAAAAGCAAATGCTGATAGAAATCGCTAATTGCCGGAAAATGCATTATTTACACACAAACAAACAAACACACATACACACAATATATATTTGTAGCCAAATATGCACACAAATTATTCGAACCCACGCACTAACGACAAAGATGCTCTCGCACGTTTCTCTGCAAACTGAGCTTGGCTCATGGCTGGCTTGGACCTTTATACGGAACCAGCGGTAACGGCATTAAAAGCTTCGACTTCGACAGCCCTTCGTCAGCGTCATGCGTCGCGACGGCAGCAGCGACAAGATCTATGATCCATGATCACATTGTATTTGTCTGATAAATCTTTTAAGCTAGGCGCATAAATAAAAAGAGAAAATGTTTGATTGTGCTTATAAAAAAAGTGAACTACAAGAGGTTTATTAGCACTTTAATAAAAATTAATTAATACGGATGCAGTAACGACATGTTTGAATATATTTCAACAATGTTTTTGACGAAAAAAAAAGAGTTTGAAACTAAAAACGCACTTAAGCGTTTGCTTGTAGTACGATTAAGAAATATACAAAGTTAAAATTTAAATTATACATATGTGTTTCACAATTTCAATAAAAAGTTATAACTGCTTCGTAATCTTAAAAATGTGTTTATATAAGCATTATTTGCTTTGATCTTGTGTGAAGACATTTTCTGTTATGACTTTAGACAAATTCTCAGGGGCTGGCAGTATTTTGCAATATAAACTATGGGCAAGAATGGATTTGCCTGGTATGCTTTACCACTGTTTGCTTTTATATTTTCAACTGGCAACACTTTAAAGTGAAAGCTTTTAATGCCAAGAATCGTGCATTTATTGGGGTAGTGCCAGCAGAACGGTCAAGGATCAATATCAAAGTCGAGCCCATTCTTGCCGTATTTATTTTAAAAGTTGTTCAATTAAACATATGTATATAATAAAATATGTTTATGTGTTTGCCGATCAGCTGGCCGATCAATTGTCTCTTTGTATTCTTCCCTCTCTTTGGGTTTCAAACAAATTTATTTATAAATGTTTTTATGTGACTTTGCCAAAGCAAATTTTGCAAAACATTTCTTTTGTTAATGCATAAAAATTACCCATTCAAATAAAATTCTCCCAAAAATATTCCACTAAAATTAAACTTAACTAAGTTAACCGTCGGTTAGTTATCACCATAAAAAATTCATTTTATAAAATATGTAATAGTTAATTCAAAATTACAGTTTGTGCGCAATAGTAGGACTTTTATTGATTTTTCGATTTGCCTCTCTACGTATTGCGGAAGCAAACAACAACAGTAACCGGCTCAGCATCAGCTGTTTTGCCTCAGACATCAACAACAGCGACGGCAACGACAACGGTGACTGCGACGGCAACAGCGATGTGAAATAGCAGCGCACATTTTGCCAATAAGAATTTTGCGCAGTACTTGGTCACAGCCAATAGGAAAACAAACGTTGTTGCACGCAGAAGTGATACACAAAGGCAAAACGCATTGAAACGCCAGACGAAGTAGCTGCGACAACAAAGAGCAAGTGAGAGTGTAGGGAGTACGCAGCACGCAGCACGTTATGTTCAAGATATTCAATAGTAAATTGTAACGTACTGGCATAACAACTAACATTAAACATTAACTAATTACAAAAAGCAACGCAAAAGCCAACAAAAAAAATTTATCAAAGCACACAAACAAACACTCGTAAAACAAAATGCGCGAGCTTAGGGAGCAGCGACAGCGTCAGGCGTAAGTACTAAAATATATGGTAGAGAGGTAGCAAGAGAGAGAGAGAGAGAGAGAAAGAAAAAGAAGAGTTGAGAGAGGGTGAACGGCAAGGAAATGACGCTTCATATACAAGCAACGCTTTGGCGCGCTATTTCATTCAGTGTGTGTGTGTGGTTTAAAGAATAAATCGTAAACACAAACGACGAAACAATAATAACAAAAAATACACATGTTTGTAAGAGAGAGAGAGAGAGAGAGAGACGGAGAGCAAACTATGCCAATATGGCATATGCAATGGGCAGCGACACAATAAGCAGCAGCAATAACAACGAAAGTAGAAGAGCAACCGCAACGAACCCACCAACAACAACAACACGCGCGAGTAGGAAGCGCGAAATAACAAACAAAAATTTAATACGATACCTCGAAAACGGCGAATGTGTCGAGCAAAACACAGAGACCGAAAGCACACAGTAAAGCGCGAAGTCAAAGCGTGTTGTGCTGCTGTCCATGAGCATGAATATTAATTATTATATATTTCGTTGTGTTTTTTTCTTATTTCTTTTCGTTATGTTGTGTTAGGTTTGGTATGTGAGCGCAGATTCTTGGATACGTTAGCCAGAAATATGTGCGGTATGCGCGTTTCAAAATTGTATCAAATTCAAGTCTCGTGGCTCGCCGAAAAACGTTTTCAACCAACACACACTTGAAAACGGTCTCTTTCGAAAGTCGGAAGTTCGTTGCTGTAGGAAAAGTGTTTAGTTTATTGAATACAGTGTATATATGTACATAAATATTTGTTTGACACACATACATAAATCATACAATTATTAACATTAACCATATTCTATAGCAAAAAAATTGTTATTTAAAAATTTGTTTATTTGATTTCAGTTCAAATCTAATGATGAAAACGAATCGCCTTGTACTTTTGCGCCATGGTGAGAGCGAATTCAATCTAAAGAATCTCTTCTGCGGCTGGCACGATGCGCCGCTCAGTGCCTGTGGTAAGCTATTCAATAACACTTACAGCATCAACACTCATACATACATACATATAGGCTTGGAACAGGCGCGCACCATTGCGGCAGCTAATTTGATTGAAGCCAAGTTGGAATTCGACAAGGTCTATTGTTCGACACTGAATCGCTCCAGACATTCCGCCGAGGTGATATTAAGCGAATTGAAACGTTCATTTCTGCCAACAATCTCCGATAGGCGGTTCAATTAACGCCACTATGGCAACTTGACCGGCGCCAATAAACGCGATATGGCCAATCGATATGGCGAGGAGCAGGTACAGATCTGGCGACGCAACTACGATGGCCTGCCACCCCCAATTGAGACGAGCAACACCTATTACTATCAGATTTGCCATAATCCCGCCTTTCATGATGTGCCCAACGATCAATTTCCACTCACCGAATCCATGCGCATGTGTGTGGATCGTGTCAGTCCCGTTTGGGCTGAGATTAAAACGGAAATAATGCAGGGCATACGCGTCTTGATTGTTGTTCATGGTACTGTGGCCAGAGCACTCGTTAAGCACATTCAGGGTAAGTGTTGCACATTAAATGCTGATTAAAAAATTGTCTTTAATTGTTTTTTTTTAACATTTAAAACAGGGCTGAGTGAGGAACAGATTGAGAAAGTTAACATACCAAACAGTGTGCCAATTGTTTATGAGTTCAATACGAAAACTGGTGAACTAATTGGTGGCAGCAAGTATCTGGGTGATACAAAATACATCGAGAAGATGACGAAAAAGGTGGCAGGCATTGGCGATTAACATTCAAAAAAAAAATGAAACCTACAAAACAAATGCTAAAAGGAAAAGCAGCAGCAACAAAACAAAACATTTGCCCTGTTTGTGTTAAAAAACTTTTATTGTTAGTAATAAGAAAATATATTTAATTTATCACTTTTATAATCGCAATTCGCTTGGATTGGCCCAACAGAAAAGATTGTTTCCAAAGGGCAAAAATTTTATTGTTAATGTCTTTAAATGCATTTAGTAATACTTTTTAGTTGCTTCTACTACACACCTCTACAAACGCCATATCAATAGTAATTCTGCTCATTGTAATTGTAAAGTGAATTTAGATTATTTGGCAGTATGTAAATATCCTCCGGACGTCCATTGAACACAAATGGACGCTTCAGCGATGTCAGCTTGGAGTCCTGTTGCGGTGCCGGCATTGAGGCAAGACCAAAGCTCTGTGGCGCATGTGGGCCGTAGGCAGCATTCGTTGCCGTTGCCATTGGTCTATAGGGATTACTGGGCGTCGGCGGACGCACATTGTAGCCGTTGCCATAGCCAGCCGTAAAGGATGGTAAATCATTTGCTGCGCCATTCATTTGATAAATGTTTGACGGTTTGCCATTGGCCAAGAAGTTAACTGGTAAATTAAAGACAGAGCCAAAGGTGGAGAATGTGGGCATGGGCTGGTATGTGAGCAGTGGTGAGAAGCTATTGCCAAAGGGAGCATGTGCCAAATTGGTGGGCACAAACATGTACGGTGTTGGCGGCAGGCGTACATAGTAAATGGGTGAGTTGCGTGATGCATGAGCTACGGCGGGACGACGTTCGCCGGCTGCACGTGACATGACCACATCTTCCAGTTCATTGCTGCTGCCCGGATAGGTGGGATAGAACATATCTGGCGCTATGTACAGTGGAAAGGGTATAAGCACCGGCTGGGCGTAGCCAATGAATGGCAGCATCTTGGCCATGGGCATACCAGATGCTGGCTGTGGCTGCATACTCTCGAAGGGATTAAGCGGTGCATTTGTGGCGGCAGCGGCGGCTGATGCGGCTGTATATGGATTCCATGCATAATTGTTGGCCAAAGCGGGCAGCCGTGAATCTTGCTTGAACTCGTGCATCAACCGATACGGATCATCTTCCTCCTCACTCTTTATATCCTGCTGTTCGCTGCTCAGCTCCGATTCATGTTGCTGCGATTGCTGCTTCACTGGCGTCTGCTTCTTAACCAGTTGGGATAAATTTGCGGCATGCGTGGAGTAGATCAACAGCAATGACACCACAATGCGCAAATATGCTGTCCACATCTTAAGTTCCACTTTAAATGGGCCCAAAAGCGTTATTTGTTATTTGTCTTAAGTTGAGATTTCACTATCACTTATTTCACACTCGATTCACATTCCCAAACCAAACGAAAAGAGGACTCACAATCCTAACCAAACAGAACAGGAACGCTAAGAGATGAACTGCACAGCAGGCGCGCTTAACTGCCAATGGGTGTGAGCGCGTTAAGAAGCTGCGCTTTATATATTGGCCAAGACGACAACGACGACGACGACGTCGCTGTCGTTGTTGCTGCGCATGCTCAGAACTGGCCAAGACAGCAGAAAGCTGCCCAAGTACTTTGGCCGCATCTCGTTAGCTGTGTTTGCTACGGCGATTTGCTTAGATTGCTGCCGTTGGCTTTTGCAGTGATAAAAATGGCTAATTGCTGCCAGCACAAACGTTTCTTACATGCCTAATTGTAACATTACCAAGTGTCATTGGACTTCCAAGCTGCAACATTTTGACCCTTATCATGCACAATCAAATTGAATTCATTATTAAACAAAGAGCAGCAACAAGTTTATGTTTCTTAACTTTTATAACTAGGACAGAACCCAAGAGACTAGGAAGTCGTTGTTGTTGAATAGTTAAAAGTCAATGTTTAATGGTTATTGGAACGCTCATTAGAGCCGATGAGCATTGGGCTTAAGCTTAACGCGCCTAAGCACCTGTTTGTTCTGGAGCACCACATGCATCCATTCGAATCACTCTCACAAGCAGCTGTTGCATAATTGGCTATAATTGTATGCGATAACATCGGCAAACACATTCTTAGCTAATACGCGTGCATATACACTGGGAGAAACTGCAACTCAAGCAGTGCTTTGTGGCATGCAACCTAGACCAAGCTTCTGTTGGTGGAAAGAAGAAGAAGCAGCAGCAGCAACGACTTGCATAATCATGTTGATTTTATAGAGAGATTGGCGCTCCCAGACTTTGCCGGGTTTGTTACATACAAGATATTCTAATATAAATAATTTGTTTATTTGTCAATGCCAGCGGCGTTGGCGTTGGCGTTGTCGTTGTCGTTGGCGCCGGCGCTGTTCTGTTCTGTTCTTCTTTATAACGAGATTAGGGCAATAATAAATTACGCAGCTAATTAAGCAGCGACTGCGGCAAACAGCTAACTGAAGATAGCCACGCAGATGCAATAGATACACAAACAAAGTAACTTGAAGTGTGTGTGTGTTTTGTTGCATGCCACAGATTGCGCTGCCCGTGAAACAGGAACGACAACAATAATAATGAACGGATGGATGTTGCCATAATAAAGCCCCCAATGCAAGCAAATGCCAACCAATGCCAACCAACTGGCCACGTAATTAGCCTTGGAATGTCCTTGTGCACGTGACTATCACCCATAGCACAGCTCCTCCACTCCGACACTAGTCAGTAGCCAATAGTGGACAGTATACAAAATGCGCGTGCCTGCACAACATCAAACTTGGGCACACTTTCCTAACGAAGCCGAAGGTGTTGAAACGTGCCAAACGTAAAGCAACAACAACAACAACACAAGGTTCATTAACACCGCTGACAGTTGACAACTGAACCAGCAACAACAATTTTTACACATATGTACTTAGTTGTTGTTGTTGTTGTGGTCAAGCAGTTGCAGGCAAAGTTTAGTTAATTTTAAGCCAACTACTTTTGTTTTTTTATACTCGTACAAAGCTTTTAATAATTTAAAGTATTTCAAAGAGAGAGAGAGAGGCACAAGAACTGGGTCAGTTAGCGGCACGATCGCAACTATAATTCAAACAAAAAACAACAAAAACGAACAAAACCCCTTTTCAGAAGCCAAAAATACACTAACAAGCAGTAAGAACAAAATCTTTGTGCCTTTTTAGCGTAGAGTATGTTTGATAATGTTGCTAAATAATCAAAGCACTTGGACTAACACTCCAGAATATACAAAACACGCGCCAGCACTTGTCTACTTTCTTGAAACGGCCAACAGGTGAAGTTGTTTTTTTTTTTTTTCTTTACCATGCCTTGAAGCCCAGGAAATCACTTAGCAAAAGTACATAGAATTGTTGTACTCGCTATTTTCATTGACATAATTATTGTTTTGTTTATTGAGTGCAAGCAGAATGTATTGCAAATAATAGTTGAAGCGCTCTAAATGAGTTCAGAACCCTCATTGGGCTGGCGCCTGGCAACAAGACGAGGTGGCCGAGTGGTTAAGGCGTTGGACTGCTAATCCAATGTGCTCTGCACGCGTGGGTTCGAATCCCATCCTCGTCGGCTTGTAAATTTTTTGTTCAAAAAGAGTTGCACAAATTAAGTAATTTGTAATACTTATAATTTAAAAAATTTTTAGCAATTATAAGCTAACATTTTTTTTTAATTAAATAAACTTTTTCGTTTGTAAGAAAATTTAAAAAAAAATCGTCGACGAGGATGGGATTCGAACCCACGCGTGCAGAGCACATTGGATTAGCAGTCCAACGCCTTAACCTCTCGGCCACCTCGTCACGCTCGACCTTGAGCAGCAGTTGCTATTTTGATGCACGGCTTAGTTAAAACAAGAAGAACAAAGGTATACTTTGTATATTTGAAAGCCAAAAGGTTTATTGAAATATTTAAAATTGTCAAAAAAAATTCTTATCAAGTATTATACAACTAAAATCAAACAACATACGCTTAAAGATGCGTAGCACTGCTTGCAGGGTATGCTGATGGAATTGAACTGCTTGATTTTCTTAACGTAACTGCTTTGTGCGCTACTAACAATTATATCAAGTAATTACTTAAGACTACCCTCAGCACATGACGAGGTGGCCGAGTGGTTAAGGCGTTGGACTGCTAATCCAATGTGCTCTGCACGCGTGGGTTCGAATCCCATCCTCGTCGATAAATTTTTTAACATTTTCCTAATTTATTTTTAATTCAAAATGTTTTAATACCTTAAAAAAAAACGTATATTTCATACTAAAAAAAAGAATGGAATACTTGCCTTAAATAACTGTCCACAAACGATCTGAACTTTGCTTTCAAACTCCAGATGCCTATCTCCTTTCAATTGAATCTTAAGTTTTAACGACCATTCCAGCGGCCAAAGCACCGCGAGGAGCGTTTAATTACCGGCTCTGGTCGTAATACAAACGAAATGAAAATAGATACATTGATAACAAGTTAAGTGTCGATGGTGATGGTGATGATGATGACGACTGCCAACAGAGGCGTCTTGGTGTTCAGGGAAGCTGTTTCGTAAATAGATTCGCTAGAAGCTAAAAGTTTATTGCTATTGACCGTGAAATGGTCGCCAACGGATGCAGGTTAAGCGTCAAGGTCGATGCTGCGATGCAAGAAACAATAACTAAATTGATATAACGAGCGGCAGCTATTTGCGGCTTTCAACAATTAAAAGCCGTAGCTTTAGTAATTAACTACATTTCAACTGATTTCTATTTTATCCAGTTGCGATGGCTAATTAATCCATTTTACTCTCTTCCTTTCCTCTATTTTTTTTTTTTTGCCAACTTTGTCTTTGGGCAATTGCGCCGAAAAGAGCAAAGAAATTTCGTTGCTTTATTTTTCTGCAATAATAAAATCGTTTGCTCCAATTGTCAAGAAATGGGAACGTTTTTTTTATTTATAATGTATACATAAAGTTAATAATCTAAAGTGCAACATATTGTTAATGGCATTCAGTGGAAATAGCATATGAATGTACTGCACTTGTATCATGCCACAAATTCTAGATTAACTTAATGCCACAGATGTTCAGTTGCACCGCAACTAATTTGCTGCAGCGGCACGCTTCGTTGCCCAGTTTAACCTTTTTACTTGTGGTCACTTTTTGCCACTTTCACAAAAACCAAAAACACAACTTTAAAAAATATATATATATACTAATCCAAATATTGTAGACCAGTTGGTCAGATTAACAACAAATGCATTGGCCAAATATTGACTTTGTTAACTCTTTCCTTTCGTTGCACATTTCCTTTCGTCTGCTGCACAAATATTTATATTTAACTTTCAATGAAAGTTAACGTTGACCTCAATTCGCCTAAAGTCACAGCAAAATTACTCAGAAAAATCAAACAAACTGAGTTGAATCAAGATTTTTGGCATTGCATAAGCTGCGTTAAGCGAACGCGACAACTTTATTGCGGATGCAGTGAAACAAAAGCTGCGAAAGTCGTTTGGCACAAAACAACAAAAAACGGAACGAAAAAAAAAGGCTCGTTTGGGTCAGCTTTTGAAATGAGTTTAATGAACTGACAAATATTAGCGACAATACAAAAAAAAAACAACGAACGGCGCTAAGCAAAGCCAACTAGTTGTGGGTGTTCCCGTCAACTCACAGTTGGGCTAATGAAAACGTTAGAGAACTAACCGTCGACTGCTACGATGAGGTAAAACACGCAAGCCATGTCTGTCACTTATAAGCCATTGCAAAAAAAAAGAAATAGATAGACAATGCGATTATGCTGCTGCTGCTGCTTCTTGATTAGTTATATATGCTAGTTGGCAATGGCATTGTGTCTCGTGCTTGTGCCTATTCTATGTATATTGCTTCCGTCAGCATTAATACAACAACATACTACTATTACTCTTAACAATTCCCAGCTTGGCCAACACGAAATGCAGCCTATAACGATAGCGCGTTTACAGCTCTCGTTCGTTATTTGTGTTGTCTAATCGTTAACAATTATGAGCGAAAGAGCGAAAGAGCGAAAGAGAGAGAGAGAGAAAGAGAGCGAGATATCTGACACGGCTAAAGCTTCTGGTAGTTAAGCTTCTTGTTTGCAGCTGCTGATGTTTGCCAAGATGCGAGAGTTTACGCATTTTGTGTACGCAGGCCAACAGTTGTTGTAAATTGCTTTTGGCCATAGCCATGGCTAATTAATATTTAAAGGTGTTTTGATTGCCATCCAATTGAGCTTGGCTTTGGCTTTGCCATTGCTTGTATACTAAGTACTTGGAAGCCAAACAAATGGCGGTTATGTCATTTGTTGGCACACACACACACACAAACGCACAGTGATGCTCAATTAGTATAGTGAAAGATGGGAAAGTACATGCCACAAATGACACCAAAGACTTTAATAAACTAAAGGCTTATAGAAATGCAAATTGGCTTATTAGAGATAAATGAAATTTTCAAGCACACTGGGTCAAAGTTTGAATGCCAAACAAAGGTCAGCTAAAAGGGGCCACTAACCTGGCTCAGACCGTCACAAAAAACCGTCAACATGTCACGCAATGCCATTTAAAACGAGCTTACCAATTACCAATGAAAGCGACCCTTTTGAGCCGTTTGCACGCATAGTGCGTTAAGTGTGCAGCTGCCACATTGTGGGGCATGCTGTGGCCTGTTGTTGTGGTAGTCTCATTTGTGACTAATTTGTGCACAAATCGGAAAGACAAAGGAAAACTCATGTAATTCAATCAAAAAAAAAAAAAGGGTCCAGTAGCTGTTGATATAAAGTTTCCAGCACTTGGCCCAGATCGTTCTTTGCCTCTCTCTCTGTGTGTGTGTGTGAGTTGAATTTGTCAAGCAAATGGCAAATGCAAAACCTGCAAAGTGCAATGGCAAAGTATAACAGTAAGCGAAGCAAACAATAACATGGCAAATTGATGCACTTCACTCACCTTGCCTCGACTCGACTCGACTGCTGCTGGCTTCTGTTGTCTCATCATCAAGATCATTGTCGGCTGGCTGCTGCCGTTGCAGTCACTTCGGACCTCACACACATCGATACGAGTTGAGTCGCTCAATCTTGCCACTCTCCAACTTGATGACGTAGCTGACGACGACGTCGTAGATGCCGACTGC
This sequence comes from Scaptomyza caliginosa, assembly GCA_035044725.1. NCBI lineage: Eukaryota > Metazoa > Arthropoda > Insecta > Diptera > Drosophilidae > Scaptomyza > Scaptomyza caliginosa. The sequence continues at coordinate 622,010 of JAWNNR010000116.1, read as the reverse complement.
GGCAGCAAAGTGATTTTGGTTGGTTAAGTCTGTGTAGATAGAAAGAAAGAGAGAGAGGGAGAAATAAACAAATTACACATAGTCTGCAGATCTCATTTATTTGCCGCACTTCGAAGCGTTCACAACGTCAGGTGAAAAACGCGCAAACCAAAAGATTTTGAAATAAATATTATTCGCTAAAACAAGGTGGCAGGAGTGCGTTTATAGCATAGTGATAATCGGTGATAATAATTTAACTAAATAAATACAATTGTCATTTAAGTCAAGAGTAACGTCAAAAGGACATTTATTTGATTATTTACTGCGCATTAAAATACGCATATTAATTTTATAATACAACAACAACAAACACACACACACACGCAAACACTAAAAGCTGCAGCTTCCAGTTGGAAAAAAGTGAGTGCAATTGAATTAAATGCCAATAAAATGATAATCAATAATTTGCATAGACAACACTTAGACAGCTACTAGAAAATGTTATTAACACCCAGAGCTGGCAGGCAAGTTTGTTGCCTAAGTCTTTTGTTCTGTAGCACTATTCGCCACAGCATTAACAAATGACAGGCACAAAACAAAGACGACCTTGACAAGCCTCAAAGCATCTAAGCACATTGAAAGAAAAACCATTAAAAATGTCAATGCCCAGCTATTATATAGGCAGGCAATTATTTTGACCAGTTTTCTGTTGCTGCCAAAAAGCCAAATATTTGCCAATTCTTTTATCAATCGCTCAATAGTTATAGGTTATACCAAATTACATAGAATTATTGATGAACACTCCTACAACTTGGCCATAAGCCAAGAAAGTTAAAACGTCGTTTCGTCTATACTCTTAGCCCTGCCCGATCATATTTCATGCGGGTCGCAGTACACTTGGCACAGTTAACTACTGGCCAACCGCTCATGTTTCCCAGCTACTTAATGGCGAACTTTCTTGCAATTTATCAAAAATGCCAACATCAGGCAACTGGGCAAGTTCAATAGAGGGCGCCACAAGCCAACAAATGCGGCGAATTTGATTGGAAACGCATTTGAAAGAGATAAAACCATATATTGCTTATTTTTGTGTTATGTATTATTAATTTGCATAATCAGACAAACGCTTACGCCCCCCTCACAGCCCTAATCATGTTTTTGTTATCGATCTTGTATTGATTTTAAATTGATGCCGTTTAGTCTGCCATTGCCTCTGTAATTTTTTTTTCTTCTTTTTTGTTTGCTTCTGCTTCGGTTTTGGGCTTTTTTGTTTTGTTGATCAATTTTGTTTTATACTTGCTCATTAATCACTCAGGCGTTGAAATACGCCGCCAGATGGCGCTCGCCACGCTCATTAGCGTAATTGCTTAGCTGGCCACGCAGCAGGCGTCGACACCACCACCAGCGGCAGCAGCGGCAGCAGCGACGTCGAAGTCGACGTCAACGTTCGCGTTTTGATTAGCGTGCATTAAATGCTTTCATTTAAGTAAATCAAATCGAGAGTCTTGAAATCGATTAAAAAATTTAGTTTTTTGTCTTCGTTTTGTCTGTGTCTGGAACGTGAGAAACTTTACAATAAACTGGCAAGCATTTTCTGAAAGCAATACAAAAAAAAAAACCAAAACAACAACAAAATAAGCCAAACATTTAACGCTTTAATGCGCACAGCCGATTTATTTATTATTGAATTATTCGGCAACTGTGACTTGCAGAAATATAAAATAAACAAAAACGTTGCCTCTGCTCGACTTTTGCTTAATTCACTGGTAGCTCATTAAGTCCATCGATCAAATCTTCAAACAATCGCAATCTCAATCTCAATGAATGCAGGGCGTGGGCGCTGATATCGCCAATATTGTGAACACTTTTGCAAAACATGTCTTGACACATATACAAACATACATACATATGTATGTACATATTAATTGACACTTCTCTTTACGTCTTTCTTCTTAGCATGCCCTTTCATTCGCACGCCCTGGCAGCACTGCTAACATTGCTGGCTCTGGCAACGCCCCAACTAAGCAACGCCTACTCCTACAGCATGCGCTTGCCAAGCAGTTCGTCTGTTGCCGGCACTGGCAAGCCCGCAAGACTGACAACTCAACTATTGGTGCAATCGCCATCCCTGGACAACATTTACATGGACTATTTGGTAACATCGAAGCCGCTGCAGCTGCGCAAATACAACAAGAACGGTGGCAAAACGAAGAAAACCAAAAAGGATTCGAAAATCTATTTCATACCCATACCACCGCTACCATATCGTTATATACCCGGCGTCGGCTACGACTATCAGCCCATGAAAATCAAACCCATCATGCCGGAAGCCACCAGCTCAACGACCTTGGCACCCAGGCCCACAACTGATAAGAATCGCGACAGGGAACGCCCCTCTCGCCCAACGACCACACAACAGCCGGCGCAAAACAAACTATTGCGTGTCCAGCATCACAAGGATTACTATTTCAATGGACGACCCTTTCGATTGCAGGTGGCACATGCCGGTCGCAAATCCTCACTGACGCCTCATAATCTTAAGTCCAAGTTCTATTACAATAAAGATATTATTTATTAAATATTAAACTATAAACTATTTCAAGAGAAAAAAAGTTGTGTTTTTTATTTATTGATTGAATTGAACTAACAATTAAGGCCCCAAAAAGCTTTAAAACCAGGGGTGGCCAAACTGAACTTTTCACAGTGCACGCAGAAAAACAAATAGAGCAAGAAACTCGTACACTACGAAAAATTAAAAGCTGCGTTTTCATTACCCAAATAATTCGTTAATCGCCTCATAACACAACACACAACAAATGTGTTCAGTGCTTTCTTGAAGCAAAACCAACAACAAATTGCATTGACGCTGACTGTCGCAGCAACAAATTGTACAGCGAAGATCCGAGCATAAGCGACGCTAGAAATACAATAACTGTGATTGCAAAACTATTTGTTCTAGCTATCTTTGTCTGTCCTCTACACACAAATACGAAATTGGTTGCCTATGATTCAGAACAAGTGCAACAAGAAAGAAATCAATGCGATTGGCAGCTTCTGGGCAAAATACTTAAATGGCTTATATAACACAAATGAAACAGAGAACAAACAATGCTACTCTGCTTTACATACTTAGTAAAACGTTGGTTTTACGTAAGTATACATCAGACACAAATTGCAGTTAATCGGCATCATTATTTCACAGCTTTTGGCATAGCAACAGCAATTATGATCACGTGTGGCTTGCCTTATACCAGACATCCGATGAGTTAAAAGCACACACAAGGCATATCTTTAAAGCCATTTAGTACAAGTAATTACTGTCGGCGTCTACACATACAACTAGCGTTCAACTCTTATTGTGTTGTGCAATAAATAATGAAGCGAAGACAACTTTAAAAAAGAAAAGGGTGTCGGAAGAGAAAAGGCAGTTAAAATCAACCCTTGTCTTTGCAGTTTTTAACATTTCAGATTGTTAAAGACATTCAAATGGGGACACATTAACAAATTGTGGGAATTAGCCGAAAATTCGCTCGTTAAATTATCTAGCGGTCTCTTATTAGCCGAATGGCACTTTCACTAACAGAAACTGCAAAAAAAAAAAAAACAGAAAGAAAAACACGCGTTAATAAAATTAATTAAAAGACATAAATATGTGCGTGAGAAAACTCAGTGCTATTCAAATTAGGTAAGAAACAATTGCTAAATGTGGCAGGGCCAACGAACACGTTGCCACAACAGGGTGCCAAGCAACAGATTTATTGAACAAATGAATTCTCTCTCATACCCTTCTCCCTGACCCTTTTAACAGTCAAAGCAAAGGGCCTCAAACAAGCAAAACACAGCAGTCAGTTTTGATTTATAGATTCCTCAAATACTAAATAAATATATATTTATAAAATATAGAAAAAACGTAAGAAAATGAGCGATAAGGAATCGCCACCGCCACCATTCTATGCATGCAATGTGCAACTAAATGTGGCACCATCAGAACGCCCAAAAGTTCGAGAAATATGTACAGCCACATACGAGGAACGCAGCTCCGCATCCGAACCCATGGAGGAATGCTGTGTGGTGGTGCAAAATGTCACAGTGAAGTTTTGTATATCACAGGGCAAATTCATTGCCCAAGTCTATCCCAATTGCATGACCATAGCCGAGGTCAAGCAGGATATATCACGTCGCTTTGAGGTGGATCCGGAGCAACTGATTGTCCAGCAGGAAGATCGTATACTATGTAATGCAATACCCATCCATGCGACCAATGCCGATGAGTTTGGCATACATGAATTTCAGCTAAAACTCAATGTGCCCGAAAGCTCCGATCAAAAGGAAGCAATGCCCAAGTTAAGCCTAAGTGTTTACTACGAGTGAGTATGCAAACGTGGCACGTGCAGCACTACAGATTATAATGTTTTCTCTAACGGTAGCAAGTATCGTCTGCCTGACTACCTAACGGTGCATATATCCGGCGAAGATACGGAGGATGGTCAACCGAAGAACGTGGTAGTTGAGATAGAGAATGCTGCAATTGTGAAACCCTTTTTGTGCGGCTACAAGGATACGATCAGTGGCAAAATGTTTCTGGATGCCTTCACACAAACTGGACCGTATTTTGATAAGCTAAAGCATAGACGCTATCGCACTCGAGATACCCAAACATGGCAGCACAAGGAAAAGACTTTGGTAAGATACTTAATAAATGCAGTCAGTAGCTGTATGTATCTGTTAACACGAAGAAATATCTAGAACACAGCACATGAGCAATCGGTGCAATGCTTTTTGGATGACATCAACATTAGATACGTTTCGACGGCCACAGATTTTGTCATCATACCGGGCAAATATCAAACGTATGCGCAAAAGGAACGTATCGATCGCAGGCTGGAGAAGATTCTACTCATACAGCGCAACTGGCGACGCTGGATACTCTGGAAATACATTCATCTGCGTGCCAAGGAGCACAGGTACATATGAACCCAATCTTACAGCTAGGTTCTCTCCTAATTGGTTTCATACCCAGACGACTGGTGAAAAAGCGCGTAGATGAAGAGCAGCGATATGAACAGATCGTGGAGCAGCGGGTGGAGCGCAAAGAGCTCATTAAACAGTTTCCTCGCTCCAATGATGACTTTGACTTGCTATTTGCGGAAATTTCGCGCTGGAAACGAGCGGAACTTAAACGCATTGCTGCCAACTTTGAAGGTCCGGCACGTATATCTGAGGTTAACATATTGCTGGACAAGGAAATTCGTTTGCTGAACGGTGTGGAGCGCCAGCGTCGTTTGGTTTACATGGCCATGGAAGACTTTCGCAATGATCAGCTGCTCAAGGAGATGGGTAAGCCGGTCGAGTGGATCGGCTATAACGATACCAAAATACATTTGGATCTGTTAAGTACGCAACGTGTGCGTTTTCTAACTGAAGTCTACAAGGATTTGCGCAAGACAGTGGAGAAGGAGAAGCGTTTGGAACTGCTCAAACGTGTCATGGAAGTGCTGATGGATGAGACATGTTTTCCAAACTTTGCTGAGGTAAACTCAAAGTGACTTTTAAATAAGTAAACGGTTAACTAAGGCTTTCACAATTCTTAGCTGTTTGATCTGTTCGATCGCGAAAAGAATCTGCTTATTTACACCAAGTCTTGCGATGTGGAAATTCTACGCAAGCGTCAAAACATATTATTCTTTGAGCTGATTAAGTTTCAAAAGCGCGATCAAGTGGAGAGTAAGTAGCTTTAGGAAAAGATTTCTTATATTCTAGTTTAACATATTCAAATCCAGAAGTTCCATCGCGCATGTGCATTGTCTGTAAAAAGGTTAAGCCTTTTGCTCAGTTTGCAATTCGAACACGCCAAAGTCATGTGGATACTTGCAAGCATTGCTATTACCTTAAGGTAAGCTTATACACTTGGTGGCAGCTTTTGTTATAACCGATTTTTTATTCTTTTCAGCTGGTGGCCACAGAGAACAATGTCTACCAATCGATTCTACGCTCTATTCAGCGTGATGAGCGCAAACGCAAGTGCACCACATCCTTTGCCTTTGTCATCCAGCAGGACGATGTGCGTCATATTATTGACAAAATCTGGCACGGTCACTCGGCGCTGAGCAAGAGTGAAAATCTTAACGAGTTGCGGTAGGTCATGGGGATTAGTTAGTCTTTTTTGATGAGCTACTAAAAGTACTTAATTGCAGTTTGCCACGCTGGAATAAGAGCGACGATTGGTCGCCATGGAACTGTGTGTGTCTTACGGAGCGTGAGACGCGTGATCATTATAAGATTGACGATATGGCAAAGGTATATGATCCCAAGTTCATACTGCATGTGGGCAATTGTCATATGTTGTCACGCAATTTGTTCCACACACTGGCAGCTGTTGCCACCGAGTTCCAGGAGACGGGACAATGGTGGAAGGTGGGCATGAATTTGGATGCGAAATAAATGCTAGCAGGCAAGCAAGATTGTTAATTCAATTACAGATTAAATGTTTCATTAAATTACAAGTTTTATCTGAGCAGCAAATTATACTCTGGGCATTACTTATTCTAATAGTCAATTTAGATTTTTACAGGCAAACATTCTATACATATATATATATATATGTATATTTATATATATATATATCGGATTTAAATAGTTTACTTTGATGCAGTGCCTAATATTATTAATAAACAATTCAAATTTAGATGAAAACAGTACAATTCTATTATTGATATTATTTGCTACTAACAACGGCTTTAAATTTTGCCTCCAAATACTGAACACGCTTCAGTAACTTGTCACTGGTGCTGAATTCATTGTACGGCACAGGTATTACTTGATAACCACTCTTCTCCAGCAGATCGAACGCCAGATTCGTTATGCCGCTGGCACTACGATGCGTTCCATGGCATATGTCGTGAAAATCAATCACCATCAGGGCAACTCTAAAAGGCGTTTATTAGTAAAAAGATCAAGAAGATTAAATATTATGACAGCCACCTGATAGCATCTGGACTCTTCGTATCCAGGGGAAGAGGATTTCTTTTGGAATCAAACTGACACACTGCATCTGTAAACAGAATATCATTTAAACGTTTCATTATTGGTTTACTTCAGTCAATCTTACCAATTGGAAATCCCATTTTACTATCTACCGAGCCTTGCACATGATTGCTGGCAGGCAGCAGGCTCTTTAGTGCGTCCAGCATACCATTCACAAGAATGTTTTTGGTCTTAGGGTGAGCCATTTGCACCTGGTAGGCACGACTATCGGCGGCCAGCAAGACACCCTTATAGTCGTTAACACAGAGTTGCGCATAACTGTTTAAATTTAAGAGCCTCATTTTAGATGTGGCCGTCAAGCCGGCCTTATCACTCTCCAGTTGTGTTAGGAAGTCCGCGCTGTAATAAATAACTATTTAGTTTGATCACTTTGACAAAATGCTTGGCAACACAACCTTAGCACCGACTCCAGTTGGTTGTGCTCCACAAGACCCAGCATTGTTAGCGACCAAACATAGTTCAACCAGTCCGATTGCTTTGTAAAATCCTCCCGAACAATTGATTTTGCTAGCTTTTTGCGCACATCTTTTAAATGAGCACTCTTAAAATTAAGCAGAGCCGATGTTAAAAAGTAAGCGCTGAGATCCTGGGGTCGACAGATTTCACTATTGCCAAGCAACCACTGCGTCAGCGATTCCAATATATCTGCAATTAATTTCGTTATACGCTACGCTTAGCTCAAATTTGTTTGTACTTACCTAAATCCCGATATCGCAATATACCCAGACTTGTAAGTACAGAGCCAACAACTGCAGATTTTTCAGAGTTCTTTGGTAGTGCAGCTTGCACATCTGCACACACTTTAGCACCAAGCACCGAGTCCTGAAAGTTAAGCGTAGACATGGCATACAGCACATCGGCTGATTGCTTCAGATCCAGCTGCTCTGAGGCGCTGCTTATGTTAAACGCCAGTGAACGCAGCAATGGTGTGCTGCGACGCTTGCGCTGCGCCAACGTGCTCATCACCTTAACCATCTGCGGCAGGCTTATGCTTGCTATTAACTTGGCCGCTTCATCGTCGCCCGCCACACCAAGAACTGTATTTAAATCGTCAGTACGGAAACCAGAAATGCGCTTCGAGTTGTTATTGTTCGAGCCGTTTTTGCCGTTGGCTCCATCCTTAGGCACAGTGCGACCCAACATTCGACAAACCCGAAGAAATCTCGAGTCATTTTCAAACTCTGATATCTGAACGCGATTAATACTGCTCCATTCGGCCAATATTGAAACAATCTTCAGAGCATGTTTACGTGAAAATGCGTTGTTGTTCTCCGTAATGGCTAACAGACCGTTTACAGTCTTGGCGTTGACTATGCGCTCATCAATGTTGTTGGCAGCAGATGCCGCAGCGTTCCCACTGGATTCCTTTTCGCTGCGCAGCGATTCGAATGCCGCAGCAACCATGTGACCTGTAAATAATTTTGTTTTAAATAAGTTTAAGATATTTTGATTAGTATTATACTATGCACCAGAGTTCTTTGGTTTCCGGGCAGCCGATTCCGCAGCCGGTGTTTTACTTTCCAGCTCAACAGGCACACCTGATCCCTGTCCTTGGCCATTACTTGCCGCTGTTGCAAGTGCCGCACTCGCCGCACGTGCGTTGCTGCTGTATGTGGCTCGTCGATAGATTTGTGTGACAATACTGCCGGCGAAACGTTGTAGCCCCAACATTTTCACTTATGTTTCCAGTAATTTCGTGGAGCGCTGGCGGCAAATCTTCACGCTGTAAGACCAATTGAAGTTTACATAACCTTTTTGTTTACATTTTTATGCTTGAAAATCGATGGTAGCTTTTTATTGGAACAATGATTATGGTATGTGCTTTTGCAAATGATTGTTGTACATTTGAAGTATGATTCATAACTTCTTTTTATTTACAAAATATATAAACTTTCCTATTAGCAGAATTCCACAGATGACGGCAACGGCAGCCTATTCTAGTGCTGTAAAGTGATAATATTTTCATTTATCGGTATGGAACGTCATCGATCTAATACGGCACTCGATATGTATTAGGTGGAATTTTTACAGCACTGCAACAGCAGCACTATCACCACCGAAACTATTTGCAACACTAACGAAAGACAGCTCACCAAAATTCTGCCTGTAGTGCAGTGATTTTATTTTGCATTTTCGTTTAAATTTTATACTTTTTATTTGGCTAAAGAAATAAATCGCATATAACTACATGTAACTCGTACAACCGAGCTTCACACTTCAATTTATATATATATGCATACGTAACACACATATATATCTCACAAAATAAAAACGAGTTTTGTCTGCCAGCGACTTTGTTGGCAAGTTTGTGTGAAAAATTCCAAAGCAGAAAATTAAGCTAAAATGGTTGATAAATTTATCAGCATGTGGAAAGTGCGCGAATTGGCGGACAAAGTGTAAGTTGTGCAATGCAATACAAACTTCAAAACAATAAAATACGTGGAACAATTAAAAGTGCTGCCTTCCAAGTTGATTGGGCTATAAGCACACCCACGCCCTTCGCCACCAACTCACCCCCACCCCAGGCACCTGTCTCTTTAAATATACAGGTGCTACAAATGCAGTCGTGCCAAATGTGATATAGTTTTGCTTATTCTCCTCGCTTATGGAAGCGAGCGATTAACGCTCTGCTTTGTTTGCAGTTGGTCGCTTTTGTTGGTTGTTCAAGGTTGTTCATTTTGTCGGGATTTGAATGTACTTACACGTTCAAGCTCATTTCACATAAATTTCGATTCACACATACACACTTACAGATTAATGTATATGCACATATACATGCACACATACATAGTTTATCAAGAAAACATTTTGTTTGCTTAACGTTTGCCCCCAAAATAAATTATATGCATTCCAGCTGTGCTGACATAATTGCTTCCACTTGTGACTTTCCAGTGAAATTACGATTTCATATAACGAGCGACTATTATTAATTGTCTTTATCATATTTATTTATCGCACGCACATTTTTGAACGTTTCTTTCTAAAAGTAGAGTTTACTTCCGCTTTTTCTTGATTACGTGAATATGCTTATGCACAATGAAAAACGTGTAATTTAGACAGCTGTAAATCCGTTTGTGTGTTCTTCAAGTCTGTTGTGATTGCTTATCTAAATTCTGATAAGAGTCAGTTGTGACAATTCACACTTTTTATATCACGTTTAAAAGTCCATCAACAATCATGTTAAACTACATGTTAGGCAATCATTGTGTCATTGGAAATTTGTACTCGTTTTGTTTTATACACTGCATTATATAAGAAATTCGAAAGTAGATAAAGAAATAAACTCGTTTTAGATTATGTATTTATTTTACAATAAGTCCCTAAAGATTATACCTGCATTCATATAAATATTAAATGCGGGTCTTTATTGGTTTAGCACTTACGTTCTTTGCTACCAGCCAACATCAATATTTACACTTTGTGATATTTCTAAGATGTGTTCGCTTGGTCTCTTCAACCCACATAGTTTTTAAGAGCAATGAGTAATCGATTGCTTTGCGAGTCTAAAAATGCTCTGAAGAAGCTCGTTATTTGTATACCTTCTTTTGCTGACTTTATTAACATTTTCTATTTGACTTTTGTCTTTCTGCAGCACCAATGTCGTAATGAACTACACAGAAATTGAGGGAAAGGTGCGCGAGGCGACTAACGATGACCCTTGGGGTCCAACTGGTCCACTTATGCAGGAGTTGGCGCATGCCACATTCTCTTATGAGACCTTTCCGGAAGTAATGTCAATGCTTTGGAAACGCATGCTGCAGGACAATAAGACCAACTGGCGGCGGACCTATAAAGTATGTATAGTCAGCAAATTCTCTCAACTTTTAATTCATTTATCCACTTATCAATTTAAGAGCCTGCTGTTGCTAAACTATTTGGTGCGAAATGGGTCGGAGCGCGTGGTTACTTCGTCGCGGGAGCATATCTATGATCTGCGTTCTTTGGAAAACTACACGTTTACGGACGAAGGTGGCAAAGATCAGGGTATTAACGTTAGGCATAAGGTACGAGAGCTTATAGACTTCATACAGGACGATGATCGATTGCGTGAGGAGCGCAAGAAGGCCAAAAAGAATAAGGACAAGTACATTGGCATGAGCAGCGACGCAACGGGTAGCTCTCGCAGCGGTGGTTATAGTGGATACAGTGGGGGTGGTGGCGGTGGTAGTGGCAGTGGCTACAACGACGGCGACTGGCGCAACAATCGCGGCGACAATTGGTGTAAGTAATTAATGTCAAAAGATTTGTGTAATGTAGAACATCAAATGAACTAAAACGTATGTTCCTTTCAACTATAGATTCTGATAAGAGCTCCGCTGATCGTTACGAAGACGATGATACTCATTACGATGGCGAGCGCGAAGGATCGGACAGTGATTCACCAAGTCCCAGGTAAGTTAATCGCAATTAAAGCATGCCTTTTATTTTATAATCAACTGAATTCTATTCTAGACGCAACTATCGCTACAATGATCGTGCTAGCCCCGCGGAGGTGGCCACCGAGAGTAAACCGCCCAGCCTCAACATGAACATACGCTCAAAGCCAGTCAGCTCACCAGTGTCCAAGCAGCCTACAACAACAGGCGCCTCAACGAAACCACCGCCAACGCAAAAGAAAATCAATTTGGGTGCTGCTGCCAATTTTGGCAAGACGCCAAGCGCTGCCGGCATTCACTCGCCCACGCATCGTGACACACCCACCACAAACAGTGTTGATCTAATGGGCGGCGTTTCGCCCAGCAACAACAACAATAAGAGCAATACACCGAGTAACAACAATGATTTGTTGGATGATCTTTTCAAGACTTGTTCACCAACGTCACCACAGCAGGAGAACTTAAAGACGCTAAATAGCGCAGCTGTTATTGTTGACGATGATGATGATTTTAATCCCCGTGCTGCAGACGCTGCTCCAACGCAAGAATTCGGTGATTTTGCTGCTGCTTTTGGTGGCGGATCAGCACCACCATCGACTGGTATTTTGCCAGCGGAAAGCAATGATGAATTTGCGGACTTTGGTGCATTCGAGGGCTCAACAACGGCACTGGATGGACAGCTATTGACGACAACGACATCAGCTAATAATGATTTTGACTTGTTCAATGCCGCAACACCAGCTGCAGCAACGTCATCGACAACAGCCACTGATCTGCTGGCCGGATTGGGTGATTTATCGATTCATCAGAGCATGCCAATGGGTGAGTATCTTAAGGTAGTTAGGTTTTAAGCACTAGGTAGTTTAGGTTTAGCATTAGAACTTGTGTTAGCCAAGATCACTTTTAATGTATTATCTAGTGAAACGTTTGCATGACAGCGCGTTTCGCCAAATGAAACTCTCCCAAAGTCGCTCTCTCTCTCTCTCTCTTTTACTGTCTTTGTATCTCTAGCTGCTAAGGTAGCTTCCACACATAACGGCAACATATTCCAATCGGATGCACTCGTTCTCTTTTTCTTCCTTTTCAACCTATGCAGCAGTTAAAATATCACGATACTTTTCAACGCTGCCGCCGCCATCGGAATCGACACATCTGGCTCTTAACAAGGCCATTGCAGAATTGCGTCAGCTAACCTGCGTGCAAAGCGCTGCAGATGTCAGCTATGTGAATGGCACATTGCGTCAGCTGTACAGCCAAGGCGCCTTGCCTGGATACACAACGCCAGAGCAGCTTGTTGATCTAGATTGCCCGACCGTTGATTGGTCGCTGCTGGCCACTGAGGAATATGCTGCATTGTTAGCTCAGCTAGCGAGGCTCTTTACATCGGATTGGCCCGAGCACACAGCGGATGAAGAGGTATTAAATATGTTTAAATTGGATCACAGTTCGGACTACATACAAGTGTCATTTGAGACGCTAGTAAAGCAGCTGGAACGTGTGCCTGGCAGAGCGAGCTGTTTGCTTGCAGCACTGCTCCAAGATGAGCGTCTTCTTGCCATTTGTTTGCTGCACTTGGCACTTAAGCGTGGTGCGCTATTGCAACGTTTCGCACGCACCGTCAAAGTAATGCCGGAGCCACTGCTGGAGAAGCACGATGAGCATGCCATGCAGTTCATTCAACTGCTAATTGGTCTGCCCAGCCAGGTGGCCAATAAACTGGAACGGCAATTGCCTGTGATATTTGCGGCCAACAACTATGGACGCCTTTTGTTGCGTCAGTGGTTAAAGGCACTTTATTTTGTTTTGCAGTGCGAAAATAATACACAAAATTTCAATCTGAGTCCTCTTAGCTGGTTGCTATCGCGTGTACTCGGCAACTTTTACGATGCTTCCACTGTGGAGTGTCTGCTCTGCGTGCTGGAGGATTTAGCGGCTGCACCAAAGTCACGCCAGGTGGTGCAGCAAGTCCTCTGTGAACTAGAGCCATCGGCATGTTTTAAACTAGTACAAAGTGCTCTCAATGCGCATCTTAATCTTAACGTGCTGCTGGGAAAAACTGCTCTGGAGTCACCTAACTGGCAGCACTGTTTGCTGCAGAAATTGCCGCTGCAACGTACGCCCACAGAAAACGAAGCATTGTGTACGCTGGTGGATTATCTCAATGTCGCTGCACCCACAAAGCTGCAGTTGCTTTTCACGCAACTACTTGGCATTTGGTCCAGTCGCATTTCACTGCAAAAGTTGAGCAGCCAGGAACATTTGGGTCTCTGCAAGATGCTTGTACTTACTGGCAAATGTGGCAACAACTTGCAGGCGGAGCACAAAGCTCAGTTGCACGATGGACTCAGTCATCATTTGCAGTCGCCAGATATGGTGCAGCGTTATGTGGGCATGAAGACAGTAGAGTTATTATATAATTCCATGCTTGATGGCAACGCCAAGGAGGAGGATTTCTTACATTTTAGCTATGCATCAATGCAGGAAACGCCACATTGGCACATCTTGATGGAGCTCGAACAACTTGTGCACACCAGCAGAAAGCAATTGGATAAACGACATAGGCGTGATTTTGTGCAACGACTTGAGCACAATATGGCGCAGTTTATGGGCGAGCCAGTGCAGCAGGAGTTGCCAATAATGAAACAAAATCAGCCGATACCAAGAAAAACAACAACTGTTGTTAACATGCAACAGGAGTTGGACTCGGATGATGATGAGACACCAGCACTTGCACTTGACGATGATGATTTACAGCCCTATGAGATGTCCAACGATATATCCAGCAGCCTGGAACAGAGACCCAAATTTTTGCCAGACCTTCTGCACTTACTGCGCACCAAAGTGGAAAATTGTGAAATATTTGAGAGCGCCTTGGCCACCGCAGAGCAATTGATACGCAGTCAGCTGGCCAATCAAGATATCAAGCTGGCCCAGGAACTAATGCTGCTGTTCATAACGCTCGACATGCAGTACTATTTCGATGACTTTGAGCGCACCCAGTTCCAGTGTTGTGTAGCGATTTGTGTTGCGCAACCAAATGCCTGTGCAGAGCTGTTGTGTCGTGAATTTCACACGGATAACACACGGCATGCATCTAAAGTGCGCATCCTTATACTGCAGGTGCTGGCTGCAGCAGCCAAAGAGCTATCCGGTGATCAACAGCAGCCCACAAGTGGTGTAGAAATCTTGGATATTGTGCCACCGGCGGCCAAACAACGTCGCAAGTTCATGCTGCATTCGGATGAAGATGAAGCGGCAGCACGTTTGATTGCCGCACAGCGCATCATTCGCGAACGCTTGCGCAGCAAGACAAGGCGTTATCTGAGCAAGCCCAAGACGCCAGAGGATCTAGCCAAAATCAATCCGTTTCATGCCGTTGCCGGCACATTTTTCTTTGGCCTGGTGCGCGGTCAGCGTACTCGTCAAATGCTTTATGTTAAATACGAAAACATCTCGCATGACATCGACACAATGCTGCTGATCAATATGCTGCACACATTGGCTGTGGTGGTAATGTGCGCACAGAACTGTCCACTGCTGTCAACGATGACACGTGAGATCTTCGATCTGTGCGCCTTTGTGCGCTTCAGCGCAGAGGCACGTGTTCGTGCGGCGACACTACAACTGCTGGGCACCGTACTGGTCACAATGCCCGCTCAGCTGCTAACCGCACACTTTGGCGAATACCTTAACGAATTGCGTCGTTGGCTGGAGGAGTTTGTTCGCTCACCTCTCGTCGGTGGCGAATCATCGGATGAGTGCCGTGAGCTTGCCGAACAGATCTTAGGCACATGCTATAAACTATACGATACAGCTGTTGTGGAGCAGAGCCAAGAGAACTAATCTTAAGTTATTTGATATTCAAGTTGCTTTTACACATTCATATACTATGTATTTTAGTGTATATTAGTTTTAGTTATTACACTTTTATGAATTTCATAAATAATGCGTCACTTTGCTCTAATCCAAATTGTTATTAAACAAATGCGAATCCAATTGGCTTGATTATGGCAAATTGTCGCAATGCTTTTCCTATATAGCTAGGAAAGCAGGTATTTACAGATTTGATTTGAACATATATATTTCTACTTTGTTTTCTTTTTCCGTTTTATTCCCGTTTAACATTTTATATATATATATTGCAATCGCACTATTTGGATATTATTTGAAATATGATTACTCAAATTAAAATGTCGTAAATGATATGTACATTATTAACTAAAAGCATTTCTCAATATACCCGGCATTGTGCCACAGCCAAGGACGCACTAGGTAAACAATAACTACTTTGTATAACCAAAATAGAACAACTGCACTTAGCTGATTGAGTTAACTGCGCCTGTTATCAACTGTTGCTTACACTCATTTCACACAATTTAAAAGCTTTTCACACTAAAAGACACTCTCACATCTGCTTACTTGTTTAACTGCAGCGTTAAGTGGTTCTACTTATATGATATGATTTATATTATCTCAAATTTGTGTGCGTTCTTTGCAGATAACATGTTGCCACCGATTGCTGCTGCCAACGCCGACAATCTGCTGCAGCCAATGTCAATCAACAGCAGCAACAATAATAATAACAACATCAATACAAACACAAATGGCGCAACGACGGCCAGCATACAGCCCACAAATGTGGGTGCCACCTGGTCGGGCAATCTTAAGGCGGGCAATTTAAATATTGACTTGGACAATCTGCTGTTGAGCAAGACGGGCAAATCGAATGCACCGGCACTCTCGATGAATGCACTGAAAACGCAGAGTCCCGCCAAGATGCCGGCGCCGCTGAATGTACAAACGGGTGTCGCATTTTCGGGTCTATCGCCCTCACCACTGACCAGCCCCAATTTGTTTGGGGCGCCGCAACCAAACATTCCACAGATGCAGGCACAGCCAGCAGCATTTGCCAACTTTAATGCTTTCCAGCAGCCACAACAGCAGCAGCATCACAGCAGCAATAACAATTCATCAGCATTTGATTTGTTCCAATGATATTTGTTAGCCTAATGACGTTCTACAGTGAAGAACGGACGCACGCACGCACATTATATCTTTCCTTGTATGATACAAAAAATATGCAAATTGTTTATTTTATTGCTAAATTGATTGTTGATCACATGCAAATTACAATTCCCAATATCCAAATGTATTATTAATTGTAGTCTTTGAGCTCTTCTGTATTCACTTTTTTTTTTCTTATTACCCAAAAAGTTCCAAACATCTATTACCGAAAACAATACACCAACAAAAAGAAAAATTCCACATCCGTCCTGTTGTCCACTCGGAATTTAAATACTTTTGCGTGTTTAAATGTTCGTCATAAATGCAATAAATTAAATTTAATGGTTGTACTAAATCGATATTTTAGCGCAACATTTGGATGGATGATTTATCATTGAAATTGTTACAAAAAATATTATTAAAACATAAAAAAAATAAACAAAACAAAACAAACCATTAGCAATAGTTAAGGAGTTATGTGTATGTATATAAAACCAATGTGTGAAAATAAAGAATGAAATTGAAAAAACTTTTCTATTTGTCCTTACTGCAAGCAAATAAAAAAGACGGTTCGAGGGTGTTTCATATTAAAAGTTTTGTTTATTAAGTTTGGGGGTATCATGAAATACAAAAAGAAAGTTCCAGTAAAATAATAAATGTTGTTGAACTTAAAACTAAAAGCAGCAATATGGAATACCGTATGCACAAAGGTATCTACGCCTCAACGGCTTGCTTGTTTTTATTCTTATTCTTCTTTTTCTTTTTCTTGGGCTCACCATCGGCCTCGGCTTCGGCCTCACCATTACCATTGCCAATTTCAGCCTCGACCTCAGCCGCGGCTGCACCGTTGCTAGAGCCATTTGTGTCAGCTTCCGCTGGACGCTTCTTCTTCTTGTTCTTCTTTTTTTCGGACTGTGGTGGATTGGCAGCTTCTTGGCCAGCTGCCTCGATGGCCTCCTTCATTACCTCAATGTTTTTGCGTGGCACATCACCAGATTCATAGAACTTAAGGCGATCCTCCACCTGTTGTTTAAGTGAATCGCCAAACACGCTTGTTGGCTGCTCCAAGAAGCAATCAATACGCGAGGCAATCGAGCACTTGTTGGCCAAGAAACGCGAAATGCGCCCCTTGTTCTTTAGACCAGCGCGTCCAATGAAGGATGAATGATAGATCAAGCCGTACTTAGGTGTGTTGGAGCGAGTCTTAAGCGCACGGAAGAGTGCCTTCTCGGCGCCCAGAATTTGTACTGTCGATGCAGGATACTTGGCCAGATTTGTCAGGCTGCCTGCGTGCGAAATAAGGCGTGCACCCACCTGATCGCCAATGAGCGACTGCAGATTTGGTGCAACCATGTTCATTTTGTTGTGCAAGTATGTGGAGAGCTTTTTGCGGTATTCAGAGAGTTTGACGACGCGCTCGGCAAAGAGCTCAATGTTTATCAAATCCACAATGGATATGTCCATGCCCATGGACATTTTACCAGCATCGATGATAGCCTGAGCCTTGGCAGAGTCCATAACAATTTCTTCCAGACCCTCAAGCTTATCTTGGGTGAGGTCCTTGCGGTCCTTTATAAACTTGGCCGCTTTGGCAAACATGTAGTTGTCGGGCACAATTTTGACCAATTCTGGGAAGTGGTAGGAGTACCACTCACGTATCCGCATAGAGAACGTATTAACATCTTTGTCAAGCTGATCCAGAAGCGCAATCGACTGAATGATCATGTTGTCTGAACGATGCACATTGAACTTGACCTTAGCACGGGAGTAGCTGTGTCCCAGACCCAATTGTGCTACGCCAGCCGACTTGTCAGTAAAGCCTGTGAATGGAAATGATAATAATGAATATTGGCATCACAATATTTATTAAATGGTTGACTTACCTTTGACCAGCTTAGCAAAATGGAAGCGCACACCACGCAAAATTTCCGGAACGACGCCAAAGTGACTGCACTGAACACCAATAGATTCAGTTATGGCAGCGCCAAGCTTTGCATCGGCAATGCCCAGAGTGCACTTCTTCTTCTTCAGCTTTGCAAAGAAGTCATCGAGGAAATGCAACAGGTCTTGAGGAACAATACCCTCAGATATAGCATTAATGTTTTCAAGCGCAGCAATTGCCGTCTTGAACGGCGCAAAGCCCGCCAGCTTTACAATTGAATTAAACTTGGCAATGTCTGTCACGGAGGACTCGACTTGCGGCAGGAACATTGAAACCTCCTCAAACTCCTTGACGGAGAAGAGAGAGAAGCCTGCCGCATGCTCATACAACACGTACAGGGTCGTCTGTAATCAAAAAAAGATTTTCATTAATATACAAAATCAATACAAATTTTGGGAATTTTCCACGTTGTCTGGAGCTCCCGCACACTTTTACTACATAGGTTATACATATTCAGTGTATTGCTGTTATAATACACCTATATCTACAGACTCTATACTTCCTTGGTATAAACACTACCTCAACTACTATATTTAATTTAAAATTACCATATTCAAGGCGTAAAAATGCCTTTAAATGAAAAATATATTTAAAATTTTTCACTTAAGACCAAAGCGCGTTGTTTTTCCACGTGCTAAACAGACTAAAAAGTGTATACACACTTGTTCGTGAGACTATTATTATTTCCATGTGGCAACGCGTACAGAGCTGTTAAGATAATAATCGCAAGCACTTATATCGATATGTGGGTTATTCAGCACAAAGTATCGATGTGGTCGGGATTTGTTGCCAGCCCTACATTTCGCCCTGCCAACAATTTTTTGATTGAAAAGTATTTATAATTAAATATTGTTTCTTTTACGTTACGAAGCATTACACGGGAAGTAAATAGTACAAATAATTTAACACTGATTAAAAGCTTGTTGAACGAGTTCGTATTTGTGGCAAGTGAACGGCACCAATAACTGCATGGCAATGGAATTTTTGTTGTAAGTATATTCATATGTTGATACTAACATTCACACATACATACATACATACGTATGCGTATATTGTTCATTTCACAAACGAACATTTATGTTGATGTAAGCCGAGAATACAGTTGGTCTGGCTAGTGAAACAACAGTTGCAAACAAAGAGCTCTACCCTTTGTTCAGCCAAGTGTTTGTTGTGGGTGTGAGACGATGGCTCCATCAATTGCAGTTGTTGCCTGGGGGGGTTGTTTGTTGTGGCATGCCAATACAAAGAAACTTTTTAATGCCTGCAGCGGTTCACGTTCGAGTAAAACCTTCAAGCCGAAAAAGAACATACCGGAGGGCACGCATCAATATGATCTCATGAAGCATGCAGCCGCCACACTCGGTTCTGGGAATTTACGCAACGCAGTAGCCCTGCCCGATGGCGAGGATCTCAACGAATGGGTGGCCGTCAACAGTGAGTTGCTTTCTCATCATAACCCCAAATCAATAATGTTAACTATATACTTTTTATTTCTTTCGAACAGCCGTGGATTTCTTTAATCAGATTAATATGCTGTATGGTACAATAACGGAATTCTGCACGGAAGATAGCTGTGGCATAATGTCGGCTGGTCCGAAATACGAATATCATTGGGCGGATGGTTTGACTGTCAAGAAGCCAATCAAATGCAGCGCACCCAAGTATATTGATTATTTAATGACCTGGGTTCAGGATCAGCTAGATGATGAGACACTGTTCCCATCCAAAATTGGTGTACCATTTCCAAAAAACTTTCTTGCCTCCGCTAAAACCATACTAAAGCGCCTGTTTCGTGTTTATGCGCACATTTATCATCAGCATTTCTCCGAGGTGGTCACGCTGGGCGAGGAGGCCCATTTAAATACGTCCTTCAAGCATTTCATATTCTTTGTACAAGAATTTCATCTAATTGAACGACGTGAACTGGCGCCACTCCAAGAGCTCATCGATAAGCTAACAGCGAAGGACGAACGGCAAATATAGGAATCACTGCAATCGATGGACAGCGGTGGGAATAGCGTTAACTTGCAATTGGACTTGTGATGGGCGGGCGCAAGTACGCTATACTTTCAATTGCATTTAAGCGCTATATATATATATAATTACGCTTTAGTTAGTTACCGCCTTTCCTTTTTTCTCGTTTATAGCTTTTAAGTTTTGTTCTGTGCTTCTTGTGGTCCCACTAAAAAGAAAACATAAATTGCGATACCAATAGTGCGTTGTTTGCTAATGATAATTCATATGATGGGCAAAGCATCTACTATATTTTTTATATGTGACACGTACTTTTAAGAGATATAAAACACACACATTTATATATATTTATATATGTATGTATATTAAAAAGAAAAGAAAATGAAGAATAACGAACAAACACAAAGAAAAAGGAGACAGCACGCATTGATACACTAACAAATGACCCGCTTTTAAACAACATTCTGTTCACAAAACTGTGTAACTGTTTATACATATTGTTTTTGTTCATTTGTATGTATGTACGTATTTATTATTAATATCGATAGATGGATGGAATATCTTTTGCATTGCAAAATCCCCCTAGCAAACTGAGACGAAACACTCGATAGCCCCAATAAATGATAATAATTATAGACTTGATAAACATTTTTGATATACTATTTTATACTAATAAAGAACCAGAGTATATAACGAAAATAAACTTGTCTGTCTTTAATACATTTATTCGGAATATAGCTTACACTAACTGATAACAAACAAACAATGAAAAAAAAGCTTAAAGCTACTTGCTAATCTTCAATTGAAATTATAAACAAATTAAATGATGTCTGTCAACAAATTGACAATAATCTGATTTATTTTATAATTACATTTAGTTAAGTATTTGTTCATATGTATATTTTTATATACTGTCGCTTAACGATAACTGACAAGCTAGACACTATACTAGGTAGTCTTAAGCTAAGTTGATAAAAACCAGAAATTTAATTACGCATCATAAATACTTTTTGTGATGATCATGGCGAACCCTTAAAACACAACATTTTCTGATAACGCTAACGCTAATCCGAACATAGAAAATGTGAATGTTCTACTAATAAGTGTTAATATGTCTGTTTGCATTTCTTCTTATCACATATATTTTGTTAATCAGAAGCTTATCGCCGCAATAGGCTTTTGTATTTGCCTTGCTCCACATAGAAGTCAGCATGTTGCTCGACCAATTGTTTCCATTTGAAAGCCAGCTCTTTGTAGCTGGGTCCCTGGCCGCCCAAATCTCTAGGCAGCTGCTTGCATTTCACCATTGTGCCCTCGCGTCGCACTACGACGCGGGAACGTATCTTGGTCGTCATAAAGACACTGAAATTAACAAAATCGATTGTACTTGAATTAACAATCGGTCAAATACATTGGTCAATTCATTGTGACGCACCGAAATGTGTTTAAAAGTATGTTGACATGTCGCGGCGCATTGGTAAACTCCAATAGCTTTGGTTGACACGGATACGCTGTCCAGCTCTCCACGGAACGCTTGATGATCTTGGGATTTAGCTGCAGCGCATGACCCAATTGTACACCCTGCATATCCATAATGGCAACAATGCCACAAGCACAATTATCGGGCTCAAACTTCAACAGCAAATCCAATATCATTTTGCTTGTCTACAATGGGACAAAGGCTAGAATCTTTACAATATGTATCTCATACGTCACGTACCTTAAAGACATTATTCTGTGTGTGACTTTTTGGATCGTGTGCGGCGGTTCGTATAATTACCACCTTACGTTGCTGCTCATCAACGCCATCGACGGGCAGAAAGACGCCCAGGGCGAGCAGTTCCTGTATCTCGGGCAGCAGAGGATCACAGTTGTCAAACCATTCACCACGCTCTGCGCGCATTTGATAGAATGTTTTTATTTTCATTTTGGCGCGCTCAACATCATACTTGCAAGTGCGCAAAAAGAAATGTAAATTTGTGTAGGCCTTGCAGCCATTTATATATGGATTTGCGTCTAACCAATCGCTTAACTCCTGCACTTGTAAGTGCTCCTGTCTAACCTTCAATTCCTGATCACCATCCAAAGCAGAAACCATGTCTTGGTGCTCGGTGTTATGGCTATTGTCGCTGGTGGTGCACATTATCCGCTGCTGCACTTGCACTGATCAACTGTCTGTGAGCGACTAAATATTGCAGTCACAAGCTCTCAGCGCGTACGTGTTTTCAGCTTTCGGGTTGTGCGCCCTGCGAGAGGGCAAAACATTTTAATACTGGTGAATACTGGCGGGCATTTGCTAAATATAGTTGTCCATTAAACAGGTAAACTATACTCGCATGGCACATTTATCTTATATAAAAAGCGCAATTGGATTAGAAAAAAGTATTTACGAAAACAACTGATTCAGCACATTTAAAACGTTGGGATAGGTCATTGGGCGCCAGTGCTTGGCAGAATTAGTGTCGGATATTGGTCAGCCAGCAATTTACTTTTGGTAAGTGAGGTGCTTTTTAAACTATCGTAATAACAACTCAAATGTCAGATTAATTATATCATTATATTATATGCCTATTTCTTAAAAGAAATACACTTAAAAATATTTAATTCATCTATGAATAATCTTTACGATATTTTTCAATAACATCGTTTAAATTAAAAAGCCCGCAAAACTATCAGTGAGATATCGATAGGCAATACCATGTCGTTCGATATGTGTGCATTGATAAGCGTTCGCAACTATTGTTTATACTAAACAACTTAGCTAGTGCACGTGCTGCAATAAAACTCAAATTTATTAACACAATGGAGGATCCACACATAATGGAAGTTGATGAAATGGAGTGCGATGTTTGTCACGAGCGCACATTTCAAGAACGCGAAGGCTTTTACTACTGCATTGAATGCGGCACCAAAAAAGAACAGCTTCGCGCGGTAGAAATCTGTGAGGAAGACTCATTCAACGATGCTTCCCGCCATGCTTTGCAGCGTTCCATAAAAAAGCCCAAAGTCAAACAAGATGATGCTGAAATAACATCCTGGGAATTTTACAACTATGTGCTGCGGGGCTTTACACAGGAACTACTGCAAATGGGCGCCAAGCCAGAACTGAAACTCATGACGCTACAGGTCTGGGCTGCCTACATGGCACGCATGGAGGTGGCCTTTCACAAGAAGGATGAGATGGGTTTGCCCAAACTAAATGTGCGAGCTTTGGCCAGGTAATAAAAGTGGACTTTCAGCTTAAATCACTGAGTTCATCATATTTTTTAATTGCATTGCAGCGATGCTCGCATCATTTATAATCACAAGAAAAAGGAACGAAAACGTGTCAAACTGGATAAAAAATCTGGCAAACCAGACGATGAACGTGCCAACTGGCGAGAATGGAGAAAAACCAAGGTGTTTGCATGCTCATTTTTTTTTTTTATATTTAGTTTAAATGTTAGTATATACATTAGTAATGTGACTCAAAGGCTTTGTCATCGTCATACATTAAAGTACTAATAGTACTGGTCGGGAAACAGCAGAGGCAAAAGGAGGAAGAAAGTACGCTGTTTTGGTTTGCCAGACTCTGATGATGGCGGCACCGCACTTGGACCCAACTCAGTATCAGTACCACCGGCCAGCAGTTCAGCTGTGCGAAACCAAAATGTTAATGCAGTTCCTTTCCTGTTCCTTTCAAATGTGACTTACCTTCGTTTAGCTCATGTGGAGCTGCTGTTGTGGGCAGGGGAGCGCACACAAGCACAAGAAGTGCCAGACAGATCAGAACTAGGCGTGGAGACATATTGGTATGCTTTGGTTGTTTGGGTTTAAGTGACAACTTTGAACTAATATTTGTGTGGTTCACTTTGCTATTTAAAGGCACTTAGGCTTATGCAAATGACTAGACAAATTACAAAAGTTAGACTAATCAATCACCTGGTTATCTGCACTTTACTGACACCGTTCTTTAAATGTTGTATATTTTCATTAGCGCAAATTAGATGAGACGGGCTTCAGCGAAAAGAATGGCGCCAATTCAGAATCAACATTGCCAACTGCCAATCAAAGCTTAAAGCTACAATGGTCAACGAATGCACGCAAATCCTTGAAAAAGCATATGCCGCTTAAGCATTTGGACAAACACAGCGTGGACAATTCGGCCAGCATGCATTGTCACAATCTGAATCCCAGAGCCTATAGCCTTAGCTTATTTGATCGCAACGTTTACCATCTAAGTTTTGTAAAACTCTATACTGTGCTCGCCATTGCACTTAATCAAATCGGAGACGACATACAGCTGACCGATCTGCTGCGATTAATTGACGAGGAGCATCTGACCAGTCGCTATATGCTTAACTATTTGCCTGAAAAATTGGCAATGGATGGCAAAAAGCTTTTGAAACAAATGGAAATGGGTCATAATAGAGACAAAGTGCGCTATAATGTAAGTTGTCTTGTAGTAATCTCTTAAACGTTTGTCTGACCTATATATTTTAAAACTTTAAGCACATGCGTCTTCACATCTCACAAGTAGCGCGTTTTATTGACCTAAATGGATTCCAAGAGCCAAATCTACAAGCGCTTATCCAGCGCTATGTACTTGAACTGAATTTACCACCGCTTATAGCCAGCTATGCAATCAGTTTAATGGAGTTGCTGCCGCCGACTTTTGAATTTGGAAACAATGTTTGGGTTCCATATAAATATCCACGCTATGAGACTCGCGTAATGGCATACATTGTGTACGTTTTAAAACTTATGTTCGGACTCGATGATGTTAAGGAATGCGCCATATCAGAGTCTGCTGTGCTTATTAACAACCATCTAGCCGAAACTTTAGATAACCATGCGCAGCCTGTGGCGCCGCTTTTTGTCTATACCGAGTGGATGCAGTATGTGGAGATGCGCAAAGTTCTAGTTTCGCACTACAACGAAAGCTTTGCGAAACGATTTCGTATAGACACCCAAAGTGGGCGCAAGATTGATGACTATTTAAATAAGGAGCGTAAGCAAAAGGAGCAGGAGTACAATCACAATGAGATGATGGTGACACCGGCCATGCAGCGCATGCGCGAAAACGTTTGCCTGATTTTTGAGACACTGTTGAAAAAGAAATATGGAGAGACCAGCATGGAAAGTGCCACCAAGGATCACATTGAGTTTCAGCCCAGTCTAACACCAGCGCATAGCTACTTTCAGCGAATTCTGCTGCACGCAGCCCAGGCGCAGCCGGGTGAAATGAGTGTAAAAATACCGGACTGGATGAAAGTGGATCACACAGAGCGTCAGATGGCCCCGTTTAAATACCAGATCACAGAATTGAGTCAGCATTTAGCTGTGCGTGGAAAGCAACTTCGTGTCGAGGAGCTAGCTTGTCAGGAGAACTTTAAGAATATTGGGATTTTTAGCGTAAGAAATCGGATAATACAGTCTCGTCATTTGGAATATCGTGCTAATTGCGAAACACTGACAGAAGCCTGGATTGCGGAGCATAGAAGGCTGCCAAAGCAATCTACCTTGGAATTTCGCCAACCTGTTGCCCATTATAACAAGCAATATGAGAAAGTTATTCTTGAAAAAGCCAAACGACGTACAGCTCTGGAGGCACATAATCCTTTTTGGAAAATACGCAACTCGCCATCGTATTTGCTTAAACTGAAGAATGATGAGATACCACTAAACAGCTTGGCTGCCATTCAGTTATTTAATGAGAATAACATGGATCCTTTGCGTGTGCCGCTCACGCTGCCGCGTCGTCAAATAAAATTACCTGGCGAGACCGTAGCTTCAGTGGACCCCAAAATAGAGTCTGATAATGAAGAGCCCACTGAAGGAGATTCAAACCAACAGCAGGATGTTAAAAATATTAATGAACTGTTGTTAAAGATATCGAATTTCGATTGTTGGCTGCTACATGGTTATGGTCGTAGTATAAATACTCCGGGCAGTCAAAAACTACGTTCGCTTTTCCCCTGCTCATTCCGCTGGTTGCTGGAAACTTGTGCCGCCACCGTTAACATTGGTTGGTATGAACTGTATACACAGTTGTTGGTATTGGAGGTGATGTTTCATCATGGCATCGAGGACTGGAGCACACATAGCAATCATTTGCGTTTTAAGTACAATAACTTGAATAAGGACATGAGTTTGCTGGTTAAATATTATCGAGATAAGTGGTAGAGCTTTGGTTCGATTATTGTATTTAAACAGCGGTAATTTTATCAATTAATGGCTGCCACAAGAATAAACATGGCACACAAAACGCACAACAGCATCAATATGCAAATTAGCGTTTATCAGACGAATGCTGAGACGAGTTGAGTCAACAACGACCGCAACACCAACACCAATAACAGCAACAATAACAATAATAATAACATCAGTAACTCACACATAGTTTTGTTTACATTTTACTAAAATCTTCAAAAAGAAAGAGCACAGAAGCTTGCTCATGGCCGCATAAGTGCACGAAGAAACCGAGAGAGTGACAAAGAGAGGCGGCTCTTCGGCTCCCCTGCCCCTTTGCGCACACACACAATAGCAGGTGCCGTGAGACACTGCATAAAATGAGAGAGAAACACAACAGAGCGCACGTAGGCGCATAGTGGCACAAATCTATTAAAAAAAAAGAACAAATCCAAAATTAATTTGGCATCTTAATAAGATATTATGAAATTCACATGTGAATAGAAATTCTAGCGGTATATTTGCCAACAGCCAAAAATGTACACAGTTTGTAAGATAAGTTAGACAATATTGTTTGAAGTTTTCTAAAATCCAAACAGCCTTACCCTATACTATAAAGATAAGATTATCAAAATAAACAACTTAAAAAAGAGAAATGTTGTAAGGCGTTGATGCTTTGACCCACTGTACGTGTGTTATGTATGTAGAAAACATAGGCCGCACATTCGTTGGGCGACGCATGCGAGTTCAGTGCTAATTTTAACGACGCCGCGTTGACTGTTTCGCTTTTGCGGTTTTTTTTATTTGCGTTGCGTTAAAGTTGAATCAAATTTAAATCAGTTTTAGTGCCTTTGTTAAGCGCACAGCATACTATGTGCACATACGCGTCCGACTCTTCTCTTCAAGTTCACTTGGAAAGTGCAAGTGCTCGTAAACAATAAAACAGTGTTGGTAACAAAACGAATTATACCGTTAACCATTAACCGTTACACGTACAACAGCAAGGAGCAGCTGTAGCAAAACAAACTACAATAAAAACTTGACACAGAAAGAAAAAGATATTCACAAATGATAAGACCAAAGTGGACGTAAAATCAATTACATACTTACACACAAATTGCAAATTGCAACAAATCGTTTGGCTGTGAATTCAGGTAGTCTGCCATTTAAAAATATCAGTGATCAAACGTTTGTTTTAGTTTTGTTAATGTGGGCCATACGAGCGAATTATATGTATAAAAAAGGAAAATTTATTCAAAATATTTCAAATTTTATTTTGTGCTTCATATTTTGATGTATGCTCTTCGTGTTTTAAGTTCTGTTTTAAAATTTTTGGCTATTGTGCGCGTGTGGTTTCGTTTTTTATGGCAATACAGCTGTGCCAATATGTATAAACATCCAATAACAAGCAAATAAAATAATAAATTAAAAGTTTTGCTAAGTTACGTCAATTTGCGGTCAACCCGCAAATAATTCAAATGCGAATCTGTAATGAGTTGTGTGCATTTTATTTTAAAATGTGTGCTCGTATGTATGTACATACATAATGATATCATATAGCACATAACAAAGGTAACACCATACCGTTTTGAGAGCCCAAAACCAACACTTCCCCCCTTCAACCTAGCCATGCGACAAACAAACATACACATGCATAGACATAGACGTTGCTTTTGTACGTGCGATCCAAGTTTTAGTTGTTGACGTTCTTGGCGGCTTTTGAGGTTAACAACATTGTTTCAACAACAACTAGCAACAAAACAGCAACAAGAACAGTTGTATTTGCCATATAAATTCAAAAGTCATTTCAATTGTATAACAACAATTAATAGCGTCTATTTTGTCACTAGCTACAATTTTCTTTCGTTTTAATGCCAAAAAAATATTTGCTTAAGCTCTTTGCATCAATTACAACAAATTCATTCAAATTGCTTGGCAAAACAAGTAAACAAATAAAACACGCGCTATTCGTTTTTTTTTTCTTCTATATATCTGACTTATCTGACTCTAATGATAACTGGCATGTCATTTATTCAGCTTAAGGCCTGTCACTAACTATGCACAAAATACAATCGAGCCAAAGGCCGTTTATTAATGTCAAATATTGTTTAATTAGTAACGCTCATTCATTTATTTTCTGTGCATTAATTAAAGAACTTTGCATGCGCTGTGATAAGAACTAATATTGGGCCATCTATCTATATATATATAGCCATATCCAGTGATATGTTTATCAGCACCATATAATGGTAAATTGCCCCGTCTCGCTATTTCATCAATAAGTTTTCCGAGTGTAGAAGGCTTCTAAAAATAAAAGTTAGTTGCCAAATTCACATAATCAAAGAGCATTATATTTGTGGCATGAACGTAAGTCTCGTGCTGCACGTGCCACTGGACCTTTTAAATGTCGTCCTGACTATTTTTAGTAGCCCTCGTCGCATATGTATTTATTACACATATTTATTTATGTATGTGTGTGTGTGTTTGCTAACGAATTTTCTGTATTTCCTTCGCATTCTTTTAAAAATAAACAAAGTGATACTGAACTGTGGGACTACCTTCAATGTTTGTATTATTGCTAAGCAAAATATAAATATGTACAACGTACATATATACATGTATGTATGTACATACATATATACAAACATATCTATAAAAATACAAAAGAAAGAAGAATTATTTTTCTATTCATGTTTTAAATTTCCTTCCGTTGCGTTTTGTGTTGTTTTGTCTGTCTTTTGGCTTAAAAGCAAAAATACACTTGCAAAATTTCTTAAACCATTTCGTTTTAAGTTTATTTTCTATGCATTACATACAATTAGTTTAATAACATTTCAAATATTATAACCAAACTAATTGGCTTTTTGCTTGTGTGACTATATTTTATCTATATTGGAATATTTTCTCTGATTTTTAGCACATTTATTTAACGATTTAATTTAAAACTTCAATAACATATTTCCTTGGCGATTTTTCTTAATACATTTTCTTCAATTTCCCGTCTAATGCTTGAGCCACACGCTTACTCACGTTTCCCCCAAAGACATTGAGACTTTGGCCCATTAATTGGATTACAAATCTTGTGTTGTTTGCCTTTAGTTGCTTTGCGATTTTATTGTTTCGCAGCAGGGCGCATGCCTCAGATCAACTTGTTGCATCTACGCATGTGGCTATTTAATAGATGATTGCGTTTATATATTCAAATATTTTTACTACTTCAGCATAAGGAAAAGCGTTAGTATTCTGGTATTTAACGATTTCAATATGTTTATTTATTGATTTTGACAAGCTTTATTGTTGGTTGCATACAAACTTTTCCACTCTAAGCAGCAGAGGCATATTGTTTTACACCATTCATAAATATTTGAATAGATGATTAGCAAATTGGCTTTGTTTTTGTTGTTGCTGTAATTGTTAATTGAAATGTGAACAGTTTGTTATGATTTTTTACATGAAGTTTAATGTGTTTGTTGACAGACACTTTCTGGAATCTACAGTAGTCTCTCGCAACTTAGCTTGCATCTAAGTCGCTCTTGTACATAACATTATTGACACGAAACTAGATAATTCTTTGCGAATCTATTGCAAAATCTCACATTAACGCTAAACAGAGACCAAAGACACACCCCTCAACCGGCAAATAGTTCTGTCCTGGCCGAGATCCTAACTTATGAAACGATTTAGCAGAGAGTTGTTTTGGCCAATTGCAAGCGCTAAACTAAATGGATAATGTCAACAAACAGCAGCAACATTTGCACAATTAATTTGTGCCCTAGTTGGAGACATTTGTGTGTGATAAGCGCAAGTGGACAGAAAGAGAAAACCAGTATAAGGGGTGTATGATTTGCAAGAGGGTTGCGCGCGATGGGGAAAGGTGTTAATTGGCTGATAAATTGAAAAAAAAAACATGAAACGGGCTCATGTGCTAAGGCCTAAAGTGACCAAGTTTTAGGCAAATATTTATTATACAATAAGTGTGTTTGTGTGTGCGTTTGTGTGATTGCGCTTCAGAATACATGTTAATAGATTCGATAATTTTAATTTATTTACAGCTCGCAAACTGTAACACAGTAAATAAGAACAAACACCAGCATCAACATTATGGGTCGTTGGGGTCGTCAAAGTCCAGTGTTAGAGCCGCCAGATCCGCAGCCGCCACCCATACCGCCGCGCACATTTATGCGCCAGTCGAGTATTACAAAAATTGGCAACATGCTGAATACGGCCATCAATATAAACGGTGCCAAAAAGCCGCAAAGTGAGTTCTCATTTTGTTCACTTACATTAATTTGTTTAAAAATGTTACGCGCCATAAAGAAAAGGCAGGCGACAACCCAGACAGCTGTAGTGTTTGGTGTTGTGCAGCACTTAAACGGCACACGTTGACTAGCACTGTAGACTTGCGCAACGCCGTTGTTTTGCGGCAATTTAGTGGCCAGAAACTCCTATTGTAAAGTGCGAAATTTGCAATACATTTTGTACTTCCATTTTATGTTGAAATTTTCTTAACAAATTAGTCATAAATTAAGTTAAATTTGTTATCGGCGCGTTCAAGTGTTATTGCCGCATTGAAATTGTATCATTGCAATGATGTACATAGTTTAAAAGTGCGTAAATTGTTGGCCGCCGCTGCCGCATTTGCAAAAACGACGACGCAACGCAGCGACGACAGCGGCGACGAAGCAGTGCATCAAAAGAGGCGGCAAAAACTGGAAGAAGAAGCAGCTTACCAGCAGCAGCAGCAGCATTAGAATCTCAGTTTTTTTCCCCCATTTTGCCATATTTGCCAAGCGAGTTCAGAAGCAAGTACAATTCTGGTGTGATAATCTCAGTCGTGACGCGTTAGCCAGTGCAGTGTTTTGCCAAAACAAATACAAAATTACAAATTAATTATAAAAAAAAAATAAGTACGAGTCGCATTTAAATCGAATATTGATTGCCATTTGCCGCTGTCAGGCGCGCTTTTCTAACAAATCAACGGTTATTCACGCCAAAAGCCGTAGCTGAATGTCAAAATAAATATGAATATGCAATTCGTGCTGTAAGAATTAGTGCTAAACAAGGAATACACAAATTTGAAGGTTAGATTGCCACCCGTTGCGTTTGTAAGGAAATACAAAGAAAGCACGATAAAACAAAGCGTAAGGCGTACGAGGTGGAGAAGCGAAAAGGCGCTGCTGCCATTGTTGGTGTTTGTTTTGCCACAAAATAAATAATATTAATCACATTGTTTAGCAAATATACGGGCGCGTTATTAACGTTTTACAGCGTCTCGTTTATCACTGCTGTGCTTCGCTCTCGACTATCGCGTAGAAAATAGTGCAAAGTAATTTCAAGATAGCATTTTTGGCATAACCACCGGCAACACGAATATACTATATTCGCATATAGACTCAGATCTGTTGGCGCTGCTTCTTCTGCTCTTGACGTTGCTGCCGCTGCCGTTAACGCAATGTTGCTGTCGGCGTTTGTACAAAAGAAAAACTCCTCCCCTACTTTGCAGTTTCTTCCCCACATGTCGTCGACGCCGTTGTCGTCACCCGTAATACGTATACGTGCTTAAGTTGTGTGCTGAGCAGCAAGCAAAAACAGAAATTTCAAAGTACAAAATATACGAAAAACAACAAAAGAAAAAGGGCAGAAACAAAGCTACGAAAGTTAAGCACTTTGGTTTTGTCTTTTGCTTTCGGTTTCGGTTTGTTCGTCTCGTTTCTTTTGCATGGCAAGCTTAGCAGCTCCTTTGCCAAAAGAAACCGCGCTCAACACTCCTCCACAACAACAACAACAACAGCGGCAGCAGCAACAACAACAATAATAATAAAAGCACGTTTCCCAACACACACACACATTTAGAGAAACATTAGACCAGACTAGAGAGCGTTTTCGGTGAAAGAGTGAGAGCGCGACCGCAACTCCTTGGCCTTATTTGATTGTTTTTGTTGTTGCTGTTGTTTTTCGCTATTATTTGTGAGCGCTGCCTCCTGTTAAACTTGCGCGCGCCGTTCAACGAAAGCTGTTCAACTGTCATGGCCGGTAAGTCGTTATTCTTCTTCTTTTTTGTTGTCGGAGTACTTTCGTACAACTGTATGTTTGTATGTGTTTATTTGTGTGTACGCACGTAAATACAAGCGTGTGTTGGTTTTTGAATTTTTGATTTGTTTTTTTTTTTCTATCGCGAATTTGATTTCGATTTCGATTCTGTGCATTAAATATTTGCAACAGCATATAAACAGTTTTGCACGCAAAATAAACAAACCAAGCAAACGGAATAGCTGCCGTTCTAGTTTATTAGTTTTTAAACAACTCTGTCTATCTGTTAGCATTGATCTTTACACTTGAGGCAAGACTCGAAAAACTGCCCACAACAGCGTGTACATTAAATAATATATTTCCATGCAAATACATATTTTAAATTTTAGTTGCTTAATTGGATATATTTGATCAGCAAAAGACTATGTTTTGTTGATTTTTAACGTAATTTGAGTCATTTTGCGCCTTTCTCCAGACTAAAGCTGTTCAATTTGCATGTTTTAGAATGCCAAACAATCGAATTAAATTATAGTCAATTGCGGCGACATAAAACAAATAGATAACTAGATAAATAGATGGAGGGTTGCCCTGAAATATATAGATGAACTATCGATAGATCGTATCTACATAGCTCTGTTATTATCTATTATCTGTTAAAGTCAAGGCAAACTTTCTCAACTTTTGGTTACTTAAAAAAAAGTAAACAACCAGAAAAAGCAAAACAAATTATTACGTTTTGCACATAGATAATATATTATTTGCAGTGCCAATCGACACACACACATGTATAGTTTGAACAAAGATAATCATACCATTGTCATTATTCTTTTTTCTTAAAATAGTTCCTTTCCCTGATAAACTTTTTGACTAATATGTTTAATTGCGCAGTCATTTAGTCACTGTTCCTCAAGAAGCTCTCAACTGCTGGGCGGCTTATCGCCCCAATGTGGTGGAGGGTTCATGCACTCAGCAACACCCACCCATGAACCAGTTACATGTTTACAAGAAAACGTCTGCACATGGCAAAAGTATGTTCAATACAAATCATTGCTTGCCTCTTTCACTCCCTGCTTGTCGCCCTAATCAACATGCTTTTGTTCGGCCTGCTACTGCTACTGCTACTATCTATTGTGAATCGAGACCAGCGGCAGTCAATCAGGCAAGGGCGCTGTTCTCTAGGTCGTTCGTTCCTGGCTGGGTGGTTTCGTTGGCGTTGTCGTTGTCGTGGTTTTGTTTGCCGCGACATCGCGTGGTTGAGTTAAATAATTGTGCCAATATTTGAGTATCATTTAGCTGGGTGCTTATGAGATTGTGTATGTTTGTGTGTCTGCGTTCACTCAGCCATGGAAAATGTGAGTTAAAACCGAAAATCTGTGCCGCACTCGGTTCGCATTTAAGCGTAATTATATCATTAGATATCCCACCAATATCCGTAAGCGATCGCTGCCAAATTGCTCTAGGTTTGTCCAGTTTATAAATGTTCGATAGTGGTTATTAAAGTAAACATATTGGTACTAATGGGCTTGTATCAAAGTGATTGCTTGTTTGCAAACACTCAAATATATAGAATTGGTCTGGAGAAAACATTAAGTTTACACTTAAATGCTTAAATGTAAAAAAATTCACTGCAATTACGTTGGTAGGATTTGAATTTCATAGCGTTTCAAGTGTGGCAACTTTGACTATTTGTATATATTATTTAATTGCAAACATATTAAGTGTCCATAATGGGTATATTAATTAGGTGTTCCATAGTTCTACTGAGTCGCCCTCGTTTCAACGAATTATTGTTCTAAAACTGGTGAGTTGGTGAGTCTATGTTGCCTTGACCCGGAAAACTGTCTGCTACCACTTTGGGCGTGTGCGTGGTGTGGTTATTGTATTTTAAGTTGTTGCTATTTTTTTTTTTTTTTGTTTAGCTATGCTATAAAACCTGTATACTAGAACATAGTTGCAGAACTTTATTGTTTGTTCTAACTGGTTGTGCAACAAAACATATCTAAAGCACTTTCCATTTTTCTCTCAGTTAAAGAAATGAGTTCAATGACTGAAAAACTGATTGTATAGATATGTGTGTGTGTGTGTGTGTGTCAGAGTATCTTTGGCAACGTAATCGTTTGGAATATAAATGTTTATTATCCATAAAATATATTTGTGGGTCTAAAATAGAATGCGTTGAATGAATGAACCGTCAAGTTGACTAATTGTGTGACGGACTAGCTGACGGAATGAGTTACTGACTGATCCTATTATCGTTATTGGAGCACAATCAATCAAATCATGACGTTGCCCAATAGCGCTTTGAGCAGACAAATAATAATAAGCATTGGAAAAAAAAAGACAGAAAAAATGTATATGCAACATGACTTGAATATACCCCGTAATCTATAAAGCTTATGCTGCTACTGGTCTATATTTTTTTTTCTTTTCTCATATGCTTTATGTGAATGTTATCTATGAATTCCAATGTTGCTTTGTGCACTGTATGGAGCAACAATGCATAGAAACAGGACGACAAACGAAATGGGTTTGTGTGAATATATACATGTATATGTATATGTATAAGGGCCAAACACATTTTCGAAATGAAACCTTTTGCACAACGTTTACACAACGTGCAGCAATCGCAAAAAGTGGCTGAGCAAACAGTCTAAAAAGGAAGCGAAATAAATATGTTTGTCCGTTTGCATGTATGTATAACTAAGCCTTGCAACCGACCAATGCTTAAAGCAATTTAAAGCCAAAAGCTAAGTAAAGCAAAGAAAAGAAAAAAACAACAGCTAGCTAGCTGGAAATGGCGTCATTAGTAAATATTTGAGCTGGGCAAGCAAGCTGAGAGAGGACGGACGAGCATTGCAGACGTCATCGTTGTCCTCTAGCAGCTCCAAAGCCACTGCTATTGATTGTGTCTAGGACGAGAGAGAAAGCAAATCAAATGTAACAAGCACTTATTTAGGCTTTTTTCAGTTTGAGCTGTGATGGGCAGTGATGGGTATTTGAAATTGAATACGCTATTTGTCTTCTTTTACTAAAAATTGTATTTTCGTTCTCGCTGTTTTTATTTGACAGGTAATGGAGAGGCGTCCTGGTGCTTCTCACAGATCAAGGGCGCCTTGGACGATGATGTCACCGATGCGGATATCATATCCTGCGTGGAATTCAATCACGATGGCGAGCTGCTGGCCACGGGCGATAAAGGAGGTCGCGTCGTCATCTTTCAGGTGAATATAGCTAAAGTTCATATCTAAAGTTCTTAGTTAACATTTGAATTTTGCTTTGCAGCGTGATCCCGC
Source organism: Scaptomyza caliginosa (assembly GCA_035044725.1). NCBI lineage: Eukaryota > Metazoa > Arthropoda > Insecta > Diptera > Drosophilidae > Scaptomyza > Scaptomyza caliginosa. Next base: position 586,197 of record JAWNNR010000116.1, on the reverse strand, counting down.
CTCGAAAACCGCAAATCCACGACGCGGTGAATATAATGTCTATTCGACATTCCAATCGCATGAGCCAGAATTTGATTATCTTAAATCGCTGGAAATCGAGGAGAAAATCAATAAGATACGATGGCTGCATCAAAAGAATCCCGTGCACTTTCTGCTATCCACCAATGATAAAACGGTGAAATTGTGGAAGGTCAGTGAGCGCGATAAGTCGTTCGAGGGCTATAACACAAAAGAGGAGAACGGTCTGATTAGGGATCCACAAAATGTAACCGCCTTACGAGTTCCTTCTGTGAAGCAAGTACCGCTTATGGTTGAGGCCTCGCCACGTCGCACCTTTGCCAATGCACACACCTATCACATCAATTCAATTAGCGTTAATTCTGATCAAGAGACTTTCCTATCGGCCGATGATTTGCGCATCAACCTCTGGCATCTGGAGGTGGTCAATCAGAGTTACAATATTGTTGACATCAAGCCAACCAACATGGAGGAGCTAACGGAGGTCATTACGGCAGCGGAATTTCATCCGACCGAATGCAATGTGTTTGTCTACTCCAGCTCCAAGGGCACAATACGATTATGTGATATGCGTTCGGCGGCGCTATGCGATCGCCATAGCAAGCAATTCGAGGAGCCGGAAAATCCAACGAATCGCAGCTTCTTCAGTGAAATAATCAGCTCCATAAGTGATGTCAAGCTGAGCAACTCAGGCCGCTACATGATCTCCAGAGACTATTTAAGCATTAAGGTCTGGGACTTGCATATGGAGACAAAACCTATTGAGACCTATCCGGTAAGTCTAAACTGTTTCCCTTTCAAGCTTAAATCAACTTTAATTGTGTGTGGGGTTTTTTCTAGGTACATGAATACCTTCGCGCCAAGCTGTGCTCGCTGTACGAGAACGATTGCATTTTTGACAAGTTCGAGTGCTGTTGGAATGGCAAAGATAGCTCCATTATGACCGGCAGTTATAATAACTTCTTCCGTGTCTTTGATCGCAACTCGAAAAAGGATGTCACACTGGAGGCATCCAGGGACATAATAAAACCGAAAACGGTGCTGAAGCCGCGCAAAGTTTGCACTGGCGGCAAACGAAAGAAGGATGAAATTAGCGTCGATTGTCTGGACTTTAATAAGAAAATTCTGCACACCGCCTGGCATCCCGAGGAGAATATCATCGCTGTGGCCGCGACTAATAATCTGTTCATATTTCAGGATAAATTTTAGCTAAAGCTACTACCGCAAGCATTGTACACACCCACGCCAATAACTAGGGCCTCGGCACAGCCTTGGCAACAGTGGTGGCAACCGTCGCCTCATTTATATGTTAATTCGATTGATTTGTTTCAAAAACGCCCCCAGAAATACCATAAATTGTTTGTCTAACATTAATCCTGGACCTTCAAACACACACAAACGTACATTCATTCACTTACCATAAACACATACATAAATACACATAAATGCCATAGCAAAAGCTTTGTAAAATTTTTCCCTAGTGATAAAAGATAAATAAAAGAAAATTTTATACATAGATAACATTAAACAAAACAAAATAGTAAAGCTGAAATTTAATTTACATTATAGCGTAATTAAAGAAACAATCGAATTATCCAACTTAGTGCCCCCAAGATTTTTTTATATGTAAACATAATTACGCGTACCAAGTATTTTCTAATAAACAACAAATAATAATATTACAAAAACAAACACACACACACACACACAAAATGCATATTGTAATATTTTAGCAAACCCAGGTTCGTTCGTTTTATGTTCGCTTGTTAAGTTTATAAGGAATACATAAAAACAAAAAAACAAAAAAAAAACAAAACTATCGAAATCATAAAAGAGTTAAAAACAAAAAGTTGTGCGCTTCATTTTGTTGTATATTTCTGTTTTCGTTTACGATCAAGTTCATTCCATGCTGTTAAAAACGAAAAACAATTCTAATAGCTAGCTACTATGATAATAACAAATAATATAATTCTAAATCTCAATAAAACGAAGAAGAATAAAAATAAATCAACATTAGCGCATGCCTCTTCCTCTCTTCCTGCTCTGTTATCACTCATGAGAATCACGCAAAACGTTTAACAAAAATATATATATAAATGCTCATTTTAATATTAAAATCGTATCTTTTAATACGTAAAATAAAAGAAATATTAAAAACGAAATTAAAATGTAAATCAAGCAAATATGCGAAAGCCTTAAAATCACAATCTAAGTTAAAATTCTATATTATATTATTTCTTTGTAACAACCAACCTATTTTTATACGCTACGTTATAAGCTAAGTATTGCTATTTTTAGTTACACTTTGCGTGCATGCGTCCAAGACCAACATAACACATACTTGCTTACTTGCACCAACCACCCAACACCTGCCCCCATTAACTCATAGCTACCATGGCCTTGACTTGTTGGTTTTTGTTTCCTTTTCTCTACACTTTTTGCACTCATATTTGTTTTGTAAAGTTTATGTCCCGCCCCTTTCATATGGTACATATAACTTGTTCACCGTCCCCGTCATGCACAACCGGTCGACTTTCTTAGGTTATCTAGCGTCTAGTGTTAACAAATGTAAAAGTGTGCGCTAAAAATGTTAAACAATTACAGAAGAGCATCAATATACAACATACATATGTATGTATTTATATTTATGTATGTTGATGAAGAAATGGCAAAAGCATTGCAAGCGAGTTCAAACAGTGGGAATGTAAACGCATAAATGATAAACAAACAAAAATGTGCTTCTTATGAAATAAATTATGTATTAAATAATATGTATTTTCAATGAACTAGTTATACAGTAATAGAAAGCAGGAAGAATAACGGTTACATATATACATACACATACAATACCTAAGCATTAAGCCCAATATAATAATAAATGAGATATAAAAATGATGATTTGTTTGTAATAAAATCGTGTGAAATTCGTTTAAAACTTAAGCGAAAAGAATCTATTTTTAAATACATGTAATGTAATTTTTGTTTCAGACATAAACAACAAACACACACACACACACATACATACAAATTATATGCCCACAATTCTGAATGACAAAAATGTAGTTTGCAACAAATTGATTTGCCTATTTTATGTTGGGCAACAACAGACATTTTTGAAACGCCTTTTTGTAAATAAAGTCGCAATACAATTTTTTGCAAGAATGCATCAAAAGTTGACAAGATAATAACAATTAAATTCATTCATTTAATGAACTAAAATCCAAGTCTGTAGTTCGACTTTTGCGATTGCAGCTAAAAACAAAAACAAAAAATAAATAAGTATAAAGAAATGAAAAGAATACAGATGCAAGAAATGCAATTGATTAGTTTTTAAATAAATTTATTGAATTGCTACAAAGAAATGGTAAATCAAATAAAAGCAAAAGTACGATGTTTAGTTTTGCAAGCAAGAAAATGAATATCAATGTGTTTTATTAAGCTTTCTCATATATATCTCTATAAAATGAGAAACTTTTACAACCCACCTCGTATTTTTCATATAGCACTAGTCAAAAAATCCGTTAAACGCAACTTATACTAGCTTTTATTGCAATGCAACGCACGCGCTGCTATTAAACTTTGAGTATGGAAGAGAGCAACGCTTACCACACCACACTCTCACAGAAAGCTGCGCGCAGACGCAGACAAAAGAAACTTCAAGTTAACGGCTGCTCGCCTGCTCAGTTGATTTTGAGAGACGCAGGCGTACGGTTCGTTTTGCAGCTGTTTGATTTTCGGAGCCGGAGTCGCGACTTAAACCAGTTTTGGACTATTCCACAGTAATAATACACAAACAAAACGCATGCGAATGACGAAACGACCTTAAGAAAAATACGCAACAACAAATAAAGTGCTGGAGTGTGGCAGAATTCGTCACGGAAGCTCAAGAATACTACCAACAATGCAAAATAATTGATCATTATGGATAATATTTGTATTAAAGTGAATTAGTCTTTTAATCGAAGAAAAGAAAAGTTAACACTTTAGCTTAGCTAAAGCTTGCAAATTAGCTACGTGGAACGCAGCGGAGAGAGCTCGAGTGAGAGAAAGAGAGTGCAACGCAAAACGCAATGACATTGACAAGCCAAGACATTCTTTGTCAATGCTGCGTATGCGATGTCTCTGCCTCTGCCAGTGGGCGTACTGCGCAGCGACAGAGAAGCCGACAGAGACAACAACTATTACTATTAGCCTTTGTGACGCTTTTCCTGTTTAGTTTACCCACAGCAGCTTGTAAGTACATGTATAAGTACATAGACACATACATATACATATCGAATATTAAATGCACGCCAAAGGAAAGAGAAACTTTAATGCTTGTTACGTTTAATAAATGCTGGCAAACAGAAATGAAATAGGAAAGAAGAAAAATAAAAAACACACTAACAACAAAAACAACAACAGCAGCGAAAACAAATTCACTTTCGTGAGAAACTAGCAAAACTGGTCTACTATTGTTTGATTGCTGCTGCTGCTGTTGCTTGCCGGTTCCATGGGTCTGAGAGAGCAGGCAGCGAAAAGAGTGCTGCTGCTAACCATTCTGCTCCAGTGGCAGTAAATTAAAAGAAACGGCATCGAATGAGTCAGCTGCTGGTTTGTCAAAAAATAAGTTCGCTTGGGTTTTCCTTAAACTAAAACTGTGACACAATCTGCATGTTCCTTATCATCATCAGTCAGCAATTTAATTACGTTTTCTTTTTAACTTGTACAGCTGCTGAGGGCGAGGATGAGGATGGTCCATATCGTGGCAAATATCTGGGCAAGCTCAACTCGTATCATCATCAGGTGTCTGGCGATGTTTATGCCGTCAATGAGTATACCTTTCTGATAGTGGGCTTCAATTACGATGGCAACGGAGCGGATACCTTTTTTTGGTCTGGCGCTAGCAATCGACCTGGTCCACAAGGTTTCATAGTGCCCGACGAGTATGGCAAGTAAGTGGAAATCAAACATATTATACACTATATCCCTTATTAACCAACTAAACATTTGATTTCTGCACAGAACGAATATTTTGGATCGATATCACAATAAGGATTTTACGTTGACGCTGCCCGATCGCAAGAAGATGACCGAGATCAAGTGGCTTGCTGTCTACGATCTGAACAATCAGAATAACTTTGGTGATGTTTATATACCCGAGGAGTTTGAACCGCCACGCGCACAAATTGGCGGCACATTCTCCAAGCGCAATCACAATGTGAGCAGCAGCAGCATTGAGATTCTGGACTCGAAGACCATACGAATCAAGGACTTTACATATGATGGGCTTGGCAAGCGTACCTTCTTCTGGACCGGCGTAGGCGCTCAGCCATCGAGTCGAGGCAGCAAAATGATGGATGAGCGTGGATAGTATGTAGTCCATTGAGATACTTCAACTATCATAATAATTACAACACTCTAAAATTTTAGTCTTGATCCCATACGCTCGTACTACAAGGAGACCATTGAATTGGAATTACCTGGTGACAAAACCATCTTCGACATCGATTGGATAAGTGTCTATGATGTGGCGGACAATGAGAACTATGGTCATGTGCTTATACCCGATGGCTTAAATGTGCCACCATCACTGGTCAAGATTACACCCTATGAGTTCTCGCTGCCCAATTGCCGGCAGCTGCATAAGGATCTGCAAGTGTCGTGGGAGGTCTTTGGCCCACAAATAACATTTCAGCTGTCCGGACAAGTAGCACAGTCCGATTACATGTCGTTTGGCATCTCGGGCTCGGATAGTTCAAGTCAAATGATTGGTGCCGATGTAGTCGTAGCTTATATAGATGCCATAAGAGGTTATACAGTGGATTATAATATCACATCTTTGGCGCCCTGTGTTCAGGTTCTGGGCCAGAACAAGGGCGTCTGCCGAGATGATGTTGTTGGTGGTTTGGACAGCTTTCAGCTAAACACGTACAGTCGCAAGGATGGCATTAACACCATAAGCTTCAGGCGTCTGCTTAAATCTTGTAAGTAGCTTTACTCAAAAATAACCGAAAAAATGTTGTTAAATTTATTTTATCATCAAACAGCTGATGATGGCGATAAGGAAATATTCTTGGATCGCAGCAACTATGTGGTTTGGGCCTTTGGCCAATTGGATTCGAGCAATGAGCCAGCGTTTCACACACATTATCCCAAGAGCGATATAATCATTGACTTTAACACAACCGAACCGGTTAACGATTGCTTCAGTTTCACAAAACGCATGGAAGCTCCTGTCCAGTTGTGGGAACGCGCACGAATTAGGGATGCGTAAGTGAATACTTTTCAAGTTAAAAATACTCCTTGATTTATATACATATTTACCATACAGCACCGTTCGCACCTTTAACGCTTATCTGGGCCCCTCAGGCGGTCTGCGTGGCTATCAGGGTCTGACGGGTCATGTGTCCAGTGGCCTGGCTTGGTATATCAATGGCTATATGATACCGGAGCTGTTTCTAAAACGTGGCTTAACATACACCTTTAAGGTGCGTGGTGGCAATAATCCACATTCGCCGGAGCACTATCATCCGTTGGTCATCACAGACGATCCGCAGGGCGGCTTTGATCGTCTCTCGGATGCCAAGCAGAGTGAAATTCGTGTTTTAGCTGGCGTTGAGTTCACCCGTCGCGGTCGTCCCAAGCCCACGGCTGCTGGTCCGCTCTGTTTGTCACGCTATCCCGAGAACTATGACCGCCGCTTGGATGACAACTTTTCCACCTTTAAGAAGTTCAATCGTTCGCTTATTAACATCTGCAGCGATGAGCCGCCAGCGCTGCTTGAGATTACGCCCAACATAACGTGGCCCGACACTGTGTACTATAATTCCTTTACGCATGGCAATATGGGCTGGAAGATACACATTATTGATAGTTATAGCAGTGTGCTGCGCAATGGTGGTAAATCCTTGGCCGCAACATGGCTGCCAGCGTTGCTGGTGCTCCTTACGTTCCGGGCTTACTGAATGTTGACTGCTCTTATCCTTAAATAGTATCGTCACAAAGGATATTATCTTTATAGATTTTGTATGTTTAGTTTTAGGTCAATCAGTCACAATTTAAATATGTATGTCTTAAATATGTCTACTGCCCCCGTTGTATATATAAGTATTGTAATTTAAAGTCGTTAATAAAGGCAGAGAATTTCCTTAAGTCAAAAGCGTTTTTCCTATTTTGAGTTCTAGGCGAAAGTAAAATGCATTTCATTCACAATTGTTGGTAAACTGTAAACTATTCGTTTATTGATTAGATTCGATTTTACTTCTGCATTCATAAACTTAGGTATATACATAATATAATTATTAGCTGCAACTGTTGCCTTTAAAAAGTGCCAATACTGACACACATAAGTGTAATACATATCAAGGAAACAGGTGCTATTGGCAGCACACAGTTGAGTTGGTAGTGTTGTTTGAAAAGGAAAAGGCAATGTATATATATATGTATTTGTTGTTTAAAGCAAGTTCCATTATTTAAAGCCAACTAGCGAGATAAGTTATTTCATTTTGGCCCACTAACATTTTACAATATTGCATTTGGAGTTTAATTTCAATTTGTTAACATGTGATAAATTAGTTATTCTAGTCGTATGTGTATATATAGTATGTATTTGTATATATGTGTATATAATATAATTGTTAATATTTTTCAGGCATATATATTGAATGTAGATATTTGTTGTAAAGTTTATTGTTATGAACTAGTTGAACAGCTGCATAGAACATATTGTTGTTGTTACTTTTCTCTGTTAAGTATGTTTGTAAGTTTACTAAAATATTAATGATTCAGTTTAATTTCCTATACAGATTTAATATCACGTTGATCTCTTACATTTTCTGCTTTTGTTACACATTATTTTTATTTATTTGTTTTTTTTTTTTTTGTGTGTTTTGTTATTGAGTTTTTAACTACGTTTAGCCGAATAAGTTAACAAGAGTAGTAGAGACAAGACAGGGTAAAAGTAATAGAAGATACACTGGTTAGATTTCGATATGGCCAAATTAAATATACATTCGTTAATGTGGACTAACAATTTGGATATAGACGTGTCCCACTCAAGGCTCATGGTTTTGCACAAATTGCTCGAGTTTCTTATGCAATTGATCCTTATACCGGATCTTATGCTTGCTAAGAACCGTGGCACATAAGCATTGAAGCGAAACAAAGTTGAGCAGCGGTATTGTATTGGTGGGATTGGAGGCAATAGAGTCGTAGGGTCGTTTCTCTGCTCGATTTGGCTGATCAATGTCCGCGCCACACTTGAGCAACAAGTGCACAATCTGCGAACGCAAAAAAAATATGTAGGTATTCAAATGGTTAATCAGTGAAAACGTGATAATCAGCTTACCTCATTGTCATAATTGTAGGGCTGACAGGCGACATGCAGCGGCGTTGATTTGGCTTCATTTTTTGTATTGACATCAATGCCGCATTCAATGAGCAGTTTAATGACCTCCGCATTGGGGAACACAGTTTTCTGTTTTAACAATTATTAGTCTAAGCAATAGCAATAACACTTAATAACTTACATCGGCAAAATTGTCTTCGGTAATGTAACCGCTTTTGATTACGTTTAGCCTTGATGCGCTTAAGTGGAGTAGAGTGTCCGCTGTGCTGGCGCTGCGCAAATTGCCAGCAACGACCGTCTCGTGAACGGTCTCATATATCACCTTGCGCTGCTCCTCTGTCTGGACGGTATTGATTAGGAGATAGATGAGATGTGCAAGGCAGCGCAATACACGATCATAGTTCTCCTGCTGGCGTCGAAATACGGGTCGCACCAGCAGCAGTTCCTTGACTGCAACAGCGCCAGCGGCAAGCGTTTGAAACACGCTTAGCACATCAAAAAACTTGGGCAGTTGATTATCCTGATGCAGAAAATGAGCTCGAGCATCGCTTCGCATTTGAGTCGAGTTACGCACATGCAAATCTAGCATTAGACGCACCAATGCCTGGGCAGCAAAGCATGTCTCGAAATGCAATATGGACCAATTGTTGACACGGATCTCGAGCAGTAAACTCCAAAGATCTATGCAACGCTGCAGCTGCAACGAGTCGGCGTATGAGGCACCTCTGAATGTCAAACGGAACAGCATATCCTTGTGAGTGTGTCCCAGCACACGTTCGCAAATTAACAAACTCTGCGTACGCATTGCATCCATATCCGTGGCAATATTATCTAGTTCCTCAAGCGTCCTAAATTCTTGGGCGTATTCAAATGCTTTGCACACCGGAAACTTTGGCTGCTTCTCAATGTAGGGTGCGTAGGCGGCCCTAATGTGATGTGCCATGCGCCAATGCAATATGCACACACGAGACTCATTGTGCTCGTCCAAAAATGTGGAGCCCATCAGCTCATGTGCATCGGCGATGCGATCGACTGGATATTGCAGCTCCTTTTTTAAATAATCGAATATTTGATGAGCGCCCTTAAGGCAGGCAGTTCGCAGCGCATCGTCACCATAACGACTTCTGGCAAATGGATCGGCGCCTTGCTCGATCAGCATTCGAGTGGTGTCCAATCGATGCTCCTGTATCGCATAGTGCAGCGCCGTCTTATCCTGTATGTCGCGTGCGTTAATATCAGCGCCCTTGCACACGAGATACAGGCACAGCTGTACGGACTGCACCGAGTTAATTAAGCAGGTGCCGCCATTGATGTTGGGTTTCTTAATGTCGGCGCCGTTCTCCACAAGAAACTTGACTACAAAAACGAAAAATATTGTTTAATTAACATGCACTTTCTCAATATGCAAGCGACTTACCTATTTCAGTATGTGTCATGTAGCAGGCACTGCGCACTGGCGTTGAGCCCGAGTCTGATGTCGCGTTTATGTCACAGCCGACACGAACTAGATACTTGACCATGGACAGCTTGCCGGAGACAACAGCTGCCCAGAGTGGAGACACATAGTGAAAGCTATTGTCCTCGGGGACCTCGAAGTGTCCACGCTGCTCAATGTCTGCATCGCAAATGGTTATGAGATACTCGGCAATAGCAACTGCGCCACGTTTACAGGCAATAAAAAGTGGCGCACAGCCATTGCGTTGTTTTCGTACCAGGTCGCGACGTGTCTCACGTGGATGCCTGGCAAAAAGGTAGAATATCAGATTAGGATTAAAATGTTTTGAATGGTATGCTTATTGTTTTCGAGTGTTAGCTGCTGATAAGGCTTTAGTCTTAGTGGCCCCACCACCACCACAATAATAACAAACGATAATATTGATTATGAGGTAATTGGACGGAGCGCTTATCAAAACCAGAAAACAAACGAGTTTTTGGAAGCACATTTATAAATAAACAGAAGTGTGCTTCTATTTTTTGCTACATACTTTTCAAGCTCGTGGCGTAAGAAACGCGGTAGAGTGGATTCCTCACTGCTGCGTTTGCATTCCTCGATCAGCTCATGGTGAAGTTTTGATAACTCCCATTTGGGACTGCTCTGTTTGCATTCGTTAGCCATGGGGCTCGCGTGCCCCGGAAGCTGTTGCTTGCCTTCAAGTCTGGAGTTCATTGCCAGCGCAAGTTCATTGCCTATGCTATCAGCGTTCGCTTCCTTTCAATATAAATTCTAATTAGGTTGCGTTTCGTTCCGTTCCCAAGGCCTTTCAGTTTTTCTCTCAGTGGCCCAAGCACTTTCTTTTTTTTTGTCTTAATCAATTTTGGACGTGTGGGAATGTGTAACAGAAGCGCGTTTTTGGACAACTATGGTGCATAACACGTGTGATAACTGGGTGAAACTCAATAACAAACAATAAACAGATAACGTTTTCTTTGACTATTTTTGTATTTTCATTTATTTAATGTTTATGTGTAGCAAAAATATACAACAATATATGACAAAACTGAATGAACAGCTGTCCCAGGCTGCCAGTGTTAAAATCACTTACCGAATAAGTGCTGGTAAGTACGCAAAAACATGTTTATATTCAAAATGGCTTCGCATGCAATCAAATTAAAAACAGGGGTTTGTGCCAGTATTTTGTAGCCCAACTGTTTGTGCGCATATCGATAGCTATGTTAACGATGGCTATTTAATGCAAGCTTAAAAATTATATACATAATAAATTTCTTTATATGTTAAATGATATCATGATATTGCCATCAATAAATGGATGTAAACGACATATTTTTCTGCAGAGAGCACTGCTCAACCTTACTTAGTAGGGTTTATTTTCTATGATAATAGCAAATTCCTGTTTACAGAATTTGAGCGTAACAGTCGCTGTAATGTTAGAAACATAAGCAGCTAGAGTTGTCAAGCGTCAGTAACGACGCGCTACGCTTGAGATCGGTTTGTTGTTTGTGTTCTTAAAATTTAGTTAGGTAAATTGTTAAAACAACGTTGAAAATGGATATAACAAATATATCAGATGAAGCTAAGCTTGATCAGTTTCGCGAGTATAATTTGCTGGAAAAGCATCGCGTAGAAAGTTTCAAGGACTGGCCATTCTCGTCAAAATCAACATGCAGCATTGGCAAGGCAAGCGAACTGTAGCATTTGTTAAAATTCAATTTTAATTTGTGCTTATTATCGTGCAGATGGCTGAAGCGGGGTTTTATTGGACGGGTACCAAACGTGAAAATGATACAGCCACATGTTTTGTCTGTGGCAAAACACTAGATGGCTGGGAGGCTGAGGACGATCCTTGGAAGGAACATCTGAAGCATGCACCACAATGTGAATTTGTCAAACTGGGCTGTGCAGAAAGAGATATGACTGTAAGTGCTTAGACTCAAGTAGTTACTTAGTCAACATAATATTAAAATCCAAATTATCTTTTAGGTGGACCAATTTCTAAAAATTTTTGGCGCTGTTGTCATCAGCAACATAGAAAAAAGTGTAAAGCAATTTAAATCAAAATTCGTTAAGGACAATGAGAAGAAGCTGAATGACTTCACACATAACAACTAGTAGTAATACATTAATGCAAATTCCATTTTAATATACACTTTTTATACATAAACATAGCTTGTTTGAAATGTGTAAACGCAAATTCGAGGCTGTGGCGCACTTTTTTTGTTTTACAGCGGTGTGGTAGGTCACACAGTGAATATGTTGGCAACGCTGTGTATAGCCAGCTGATTTGTTATTAAGTAGTCACAAGTACTGCGCGCTTTGTTTGCTTAAACTTTCAAAAGTGCTCGCAATGTTAAAACGAAAACTGGAACAGCAAGCGGCAGCATTGTCCCAATCGAAATCGTTAAAGACAACAGCGCTGCCTGGAGCAGTCACATCAGAGATGTTTGCTCAACCCTTTTGGATGCAGCTCTATGAAATTGAGTGCCAGTTAAATGAACAATTGGCAACACTAGATCTACCGCCGGGCATAACATGCATTTACAATCCCGTGGAGTATGCGGCGTCATTGCATTGTGCCTACTTACGACGATATTTGGGTGGACCTAAGCAAGTCATATTCATAGGAATGAATCCAGGGCCAAATGGCATGGGCCAGACAGGAGTAAGTGTGTAGAGCAGCACAGATATTGTTTATATATCTGCATTTAAGTAGGTTCCTTTTGGCAATATTCGTACCGTGCGGCATATGATGCAAATTTCTGGAGATGTGCTTCAGCCACCTGTTTTACATCGAAAACGGGCCGTCGATGGTTTAAACTGTAAGACTGAGGAGCCGAGTGGGGTGCGTTTATGGGAGTTGTTTAAACGTTTGGCTGGCGGCAGTCTGGACACATTTTCCCAACAATGTTTTGTCCACAATTTTTGCCCACTGGCATTTTTCGATGAAGCCGGACACAATATAACACCCAGCGAACTGAAGGGTGTCTACAAACAGCAGATACGTGATATGTGCTTGGCGGCTTTGGAGAAGCAGCTTCAGCTACTTAGACCACAAGTTGTTGTGGCTGTGGGAGATTATGTGCATACAGCGCTCAAACGTTCATTGTATTGTAAATCCGTGTCTGTCTACCGCTTGCCACATCCAAGTCCGCGATCGCTTAATAACACAAATTGGCCAGAAAAGGCGCAGGCATTTTTGGCGCAGCACGATTTGATCAAATTCTTGTGCAATGAGTCGCAAAGTTAAGACATATACAAATTGTATAATGGGTAGGTTTAAGGTAAATAAAAGACACTCAGTATTCCCTTAAACATTTGTAACAGATAGTTTTGCACATTTGTCTGGCGAAAAGTAAAACACAAAAGTTAATTGATTCAGTAGCATAAACACAGTATTTTTCAACTCCTGGCCAGTGTTGCCCCATGGCTGACATAAGAGAAGAGTTGCCAACCATTGAAATTGGGAACAGCTGATTTTTGCTTGTTATTTTTTTGCTTGCTTGTGTCGTGGCGTCGTCGGTTGCTGTTTTTGTTTGAACGATATTAAACCTCAATATTTCCATGCCCAATGGCCGCATTTATGGAGGAAGCTTTAGTAGAAGCGCGGCGAGCACGTGACGCCGGCGAGGTGCCCGTCGGTTGTGTATTTATACACGACGACAAGGTAATCGCACGTGGCGGCAACGAAGTAAACGTCCATCGGAATGCAACACGTCATGCGGAGTTCATTTGCATCGATGCCACCTTGGCCTACTGCCGTGAGAAGCACTTGCCGGCACGCCAAGTGTTTAGTGAAATTAGCGTTGTAGTTACCGTAGAGCCATGCATTATGTGCTCGGCGGCGCTGCACACTCTGGCCGTCAAGGAGATTATCTATGGCTGTGAGAATGATAGATTTGGTGGCAAAACCGTGATAGATGTGGCCGCTGTAGTAGGTCAACAAATCAACATAACTGGCGGAGTGCGCGCGGAGGAAGCCATGGCGCTGCTAAAGGAGTTCTACAAGGGCGACAATCCAGCCGCACCGCCAGTGACCAAAAGAAAGAAGTGATGTGCTAACAGTTCCAAGAACATTCAAACAAATATAAGAGAAAGAATGTAAACACCATAGTCACCTTAAGCTTGAGCTCATGTCAACATTTTGTATATGTTTTAATTTATTATATAGTACTTTAAGTATAGAACGTAAGCTAAATATGGCGTTAAGAACGTATATTATAACATAAATACAATTACTGCGTGAAATAACTACAAACATAAAAAGGCTGTGTCCTTTTGTAATGTTACAGGATATTTGTGATGTAAAATTGATTAAATTGAATTGTAGTTTCGCCAATCACGAACAGTACCGACACCAGAAATTTGTAACCCATTGTTAAACTTACATTTGTAATTGCTCTACAATCTAAGCTAGTCTTTTGGCTCGTCGTTTGCTGCGCAAGCTGCTCCAAAACTAATGTTGTGAGCCTGCGTAGCAAACAATTGCGTTGCCTTTACAATTTCTAAATTAATGCTATTTAATATGTGAATGTTTTAGTTTTCTTTTAAATGCGCAGACTTCGGCGTCTGTGTCCGATGTTAATCCACTCGAGAGGCACACTCTCGCCCACATTGTATTTGGCTGTTGTGCAGCTTGTCAATTTTCTGGCCGGTTCGCAGCGTCTACTCACATTCCAGTAAGCAAAACCTTGTGGGCAGCGATAGATTTGTCCCTCGATGCGTGATGTTTGCTGGGAGTAGCCACATTTGACAAACACCTGACTGCATTCATCCTGGTTTAGAGCAAAGTGTCCCTCCTCTGGGCACAGAGGCGCCTCCGAATTGATTTGCACCTATAAATAATGTGAATTCAGTTCATTTGGTTGCTGGTGCTTGTAACTAAAGTACTTGCCATATTGAGTGGATGAGCTGCGTCGTCAAACAGATGCGTGCGTGTTGATCCCCTATTGCTGCAGCTATCATTTGGCTCGGGCCTGGCGCAGCGACACGATGCCTCGTGATAAACGGTACCATTGGGGCATTGGAAGAGCACAATATTTAGATTCGAGTCGGAGTTTTCATTGCATTGGTAGAAGACGCCGCATTTCTTGGAATGTCGCCGAAAACCTGATGGACATACGAAAAGACTCTGATCCTCAGTTGTTGGCGGACATGGAGCACTTGTGTTGGTTAAGGGTTCGGGATATGGTTTTGTTGTTTGCTCTTCCGTAGTTGTCTCTACTGGTCTTGTTGTTGTTTCGATTGGACGATCTGTTGTTGTGGGTGGAATAGTTGTTGTTTCTGGCCTAACTGTTGTTACTATTGGCTCCGTCGTGGTTGTGGGCTGTTGTGTGGTTGTGTCATTTGGTATTGATGTTGTTGTAGTGCTGCCGGAGGTGCAGTTGCTAGACACTTGATCAGCATGGTTGCACGTTTGCAGCGATGTATCCCAGACTGTGCCATTTGAGCAGCGGAATTTATAGACCTGATACTTATCATTGTTTTTGGTACAGCGATAGTAAATGCTGCAGTCCTGTGGATCGGCGTGGAAGCCCTCAGATGTGCACTCAAAGTTGCTTTCTGGCTCTTGGGTTGTGCCTTGAATGTTGTCTTCTGTTGTTGTTCCTTGGTTGTCCTCGGTTGTTGGAGGATATCCGGGTATTGATGTAGTGAAACTTGTTGTAGTTTCTGGATACATTTCTGTAGTCGTAGTGGGTCTTGGCGTAGTATAGTCAGTGGGTTTGGTTGGTTTCATTGTTGAGTCCGTTGGTTTTGTCCAATTTTCGGTTGTAGTTGGATATTCAGTAGTTGTTGGTTTGGTTGGAGGATCAGTTGGTTTCGTTGAACCCTCTGTAGTGGTTGGCTTTGTTGTTGGACTTTCGGTTGTGGTTGTTAACGGATTGGTTGTGGTCTCCATTGGTGCATCTGTTGTTTGACCGGCGCAGCTGGCAACATTTTCTGCATGATCACAAGTCTGTAAATCGGAGTTCCAAGCGGTATTCTTGGCGCACATGAACTCGTGTTTGGTGTAAGAGTCGCCGTTCTTTTGACAGCGATAGAACTTGCGACAATTGTTGGGATCTGGCATAAAGCCTTCGCCATTACACTCAGTGCCCGGTGGTAAATTAGGTACCTGTGTTGTCGTTTGTGGCATCATTGTTGTAGGTTGGGAAACTTCACCTGACTGAGTGGACGTTGTCCACGTTGTTGTGGTAGGCTGAGATTCAGTTGTGGTCGGATTAGTTGTTGTTGGCGGTGAGTATGTTGTTGTGGGCTGATTGGTTGTGGGCTTGTTAGTTGTCGGCTGGTTGGTTGTCGGCTCGTTAGTTGTGCTGATCTGCTGTGTTGTAGAGTCAGTTGGACGATTTGTGGTAGATGTCGGTTTTTCTGTCGTAGTGGGCTTAGATGTTGTATTTTCACAAGGACCTTTGTCAGACTCTGTTGTAGAATTATCATCGCCACCTCCGGTACTGGGATTGCACATATTTAAATCATGATTACATGTTTGTAGATCCTGATCCCAAACAGTTCCGGCAGCACAGTGGAAGGGAACCTGATCGTAACCGCCCTTACCGTTGCCAATGCATCGATAGAATTTGGCACAATTTTCCGGATCGCCAATGAAACCCTCAGATGTACATTTAACATTTCCACTAGATGAAGTTGGTTTTTGGGTAACAGGTTTTTGTGTGGTAGGCTTTTGGTTCGTAGGTTTTTGTGTCGAAGGTTTCTGCGTGGAAGGATTTTGTGTATTGGGTTTTCCTGTTGTGCCCTGAGTAGTTGGTTTCTGTGAAGTGGGCTTCTGAGTAGTTGGTTTTTGGGAAGTGGGCTTTTGAGTAGTTGGTTTCTGAGAGGTGGGCTTTTGAGTAGTTGGTTTCTGTGTAGTTTGCATAGGAGGTCTTGACGATTGCCCACAGTTTTTGTCCTGGACTGCCCAAGCATGATTACATGCTTCAATCTGAGCATCCCATACAGTTCCAGGGGGACACGAGAAGGCTACTGTATTAAAACCTCCTCTGTCATTATCTACACAGCGATGAAACTTGGCACAATCATTTTCATCGCCAAGGAATTGGCCGTTAACTTCACAGTTTCCAGCCGGTTTTGAGCCCGAGGAGGAGCCAGAAGTATTTGACCCAGAATTATTTGACCCAGAATTATTTGACCCAGATGTTGACGAACTAGAGCTGCTGCTAGATCCAGAGCTTGAAGAGCTGCTTGATGAACTAGATGATTGTTGGTTGTTATTGTTATTGCTATTGCTGTTACTGTTGCTGCCACCAGACTGTTGACCTGGACTGACCCGCTTGCACTTTAATTTTTGCATATCCAATTGCGATGGATGATCGCAGCTATTAGCTTCAGGATGCCAAATTGTGTTTGGAGGACAAGTAAATGAAACTTTCATAAAGCCACCTTTGCCATTATCTACGCAGCGATAAAACTTTGAACAGTTTTCTTTGTCATCCAAAAAGGTTTCTTCACTTTCACACTTTTCTGCTGGTTTGAATGGTTTTTGAGTTGTGGTAGTGGTTGTTGATGATTCATTGGAAGATGAACCTTGATTGGAAGATGAACCTTGACTAGAGGAAGACCCTTGGTTCGATGATGAACCTTGGTTAGAAGACGATCCTTGATTGGACGAGGAACCTTGATTTGAGGAAGAACCGTGGTTAGACGATGATCCTTGATTCGACGACGATCCTTGATTAGACGAAGATCCTTGGTTGGACGAGGAACCCTGATTAGACGAAGATCCTTGGTTGGATGAGGAACCTTGATTGGAGGATGATCCTTGGTTCGAAGACGATCCTTGGTTAGACGAAGATCCTTGGTTGGACGAGGAGCCTTGATTGGAGGATGATCCTTGATTTGAGGATGATCCGTGATTTGAGGAGGATCCTTGGTTGGACGATGAGCCTTGATTTGAAGACGATCCTTGATTAGACGAAGATCCTTGGTTGGACGAGGAACCCTGATTAGAAGAAGATCCCTGGTTAGATGATGAGCCCTGATTTGAAGAGGACCCTTGGTTAGAAGACGATCCTTGGTTAGACGAAGATCCCTGGTTGGACGAGGAGCCTTGATTGGAGGATGATCCTTGATTTGAGGATGATCCGTGATTTGAGGAGGATCCTTGGTTGGACGATGAGCCTTGATTTGAAGACGAACCTTGATTCGAAGAAGAGCCCTGGTTAGACGAGGATCCTTGGTTGGAGGATGATCCTTGATTTGAGGAGGATCCTTGGTTCGATGCGGAACCTTGATTTGAAGAAGATCCTTGATTGGAAGACGAACCTTGCCCATTGGCCATAGCCTTGCATTGCTCCTTTTGGACATCCGTTGGATGGTTGCAGCCCTTCGAGTCGGGATCCCAAACTGTACTGGGTGCACAGTCGAAAGCAATCTTATCGAAGCCACCATTACCATTTTCCACACAACGATAGAAACGTGCACAGTCCTTTTTGTCTGGCAAATATGTTTCTGTGTCTTCACATTCGCCATCAGGATTTGGCGGCTTAGAAGTTGTTGTACCAGAGCTGGAAGAACTTGTTGAGCTTTGAGCACCAGCGGACGACTGATTGCTAGACGACGAAGATGAAGATGAACCCTGATTGTTGCTAGACGAGCTTTGTTGGCTGCTTGATTGATTGCTACTTGATGTTGATGATTCTTGCTGATTGCCAGATTGATTGCTGTTATTATTATTGTTGTTGCTGCTGGAACCGGAGCTAGAGCTACTCGACTGGTTGCCACTTGTTGAAGAACTCTGATTGCTGCCACTGCCTTGTTGACCAGATGTGCTGCTCTCATTTTGATTACTGCCTGATTGTATATTGCATTGTTTCTTTTGATCGTCCGTAGGCAGAACGCAAACCTTTTCGTCTTGACCCCAAACAGTGCCAGGACCACAAGTAAAAGGAACCTTTTCTAGGTTACCATCGTTATCTAGACGACATCTGTAAAACTTAGCACAGTCCATATCGTCGGGGATATAGGTGTTCTCGTCTTCGCACTGGCCTGAAGTCGGTTTGTTGCCAGTCTGATTTGACTGGTTATTTGAAGCACCGGAAGATTGATTGTTTTCTGAGCTCTGGTTGCTTTGACTGTTGTTGTTATTGGACGATTGGTTGCTGTTGCTAGAGCCTTGATTCTGATTATTGCTAGAGGACTGGCTGCTGCCTGAGTTTTGATTGTTGCCAGAGCTCTGATTAGACGAGCCCGAACTAGATTGCTGACTGCTGCTCGTTGAACTCTCTGAGTTTGAAGCAGATTGTTGATTACTGCTCGCTGTGGAGGACTCCTGATTTGAGCTAGAACTGCTGGACTCATGTTGATTTGATGAGCTGCTGGAAGAGTTTGACGAGTTGGATGAGGAGGAGGATGAGGAAGATGAGGTTGAGGAGCTTGTCGACGAACTTTGCTGACTGCTGGACGAGGACGATGATGATGTGGAGTTCTGATGGCTCGTTTGCGATGATTGTGTCGACGTTTGTTCATCGCTCAGCGGATCGGACTGACTGCGACAGCCCCCATTAGCACGCACATCAGACATATGGTTGCATGACTGCAATGACTCGTCCCAGGCAGTGCCATCGGAGCAACGAAAACCGATTTTATTATAGCCACGTCCATTTGATATGCAGCGATAGAACACGGTGCAGTCAGCAGGATCACTCATAAATCCATCATCCTCGCACGCCACACTGCCATCACCATCCAACCCATCCGCCGAGCGTAACGATGATGAGCTCGAGAAGGATATGACTGAAACACCACTCAGTCCTGTCAGTCCATAATTTGTGGGTAACTTATTTGCCGTCGCATAGGTGTGCAGCTCAAAGGCGGCGGGTGTGACGGCACTGTTAAGCATCGCATTATGTCCATTCGGGTTATTGACGAGCCCATCATACGCCAGCTGGCTGTCCGTTTCGGCGACACTGCTATCGATTTCATTCATACACTCCCCGCGCCCAGCCAACATTGCTGGCATACACAATTGCAGGACACGCGAAAAGACCGTGCCGGGCTTGCAGGCAAACATATAGGGTTTGATATAGTATTCCGAGCGCTTCTCACACCGATAGTAGATGCGGCAGTCATAGTCATCGGGGAACAGACCCTCCTCTGGACAATAGAAGGCAATGTCATCGTGGGCGTTGCGTCCATAGACTGATGAAGATGGAATGTCTGCAATAAAAGTCAAGTGTTGTGTATATTTTAGTTTTATGCCGTTGCAAGCTAAGCTTATAAATTAATATTGTCGCGGCAAACGCATCAAGTGGCCTGTCGTTTTAGCCCAAAAGCCTTGTCAATAGATATGTATACATGTATATTTACATACATACATATATGGTATGTCTGTGTGAACATATCTACTGGCAATTCAAAATCGGCCGCTGGAACAAACCATTGAACTGAAACTTCCTGTCACAAATGCCCCGCCCGAATATATTTTGCTCAATTTTGTGTGACATTTTTCGGGCTCGTTTCTCACTCTCTCTCTCTCTCTTTCGTTCACAGCGAATTTTTTCGCGCTGTCAAAATAAAATTGATAATTTATTGTCATTCAATGGATGTGTATGTTTTTTTTTTTGTATAATACTCTTCATTGCTGCTTCTTCTTATACTGACGTCGATACTGCTGTCGCGCATTCCAATAAATTTAAATGCATTTATGGACGTTACAGCGGAACAAATTCATTTTATAAAATGAATTGTGCATGTTTTTTAGTGGCCCTCTCACGCCCGATACACCATTTGCCATATTATTTTTTTGGTGTGTGTGTTCGTAAAGGGCGTGTCCTTATAAACCAAATTGTTGTTGCGGCATGCAAATCTGGGCAAAAACATAAGCCCGCTTCTAGAAAATTAGACCCCACCAGTCCTGGCCAGGCATAAATTTGCATCAGTCACTGTGTTATTTTTATTGGAGCATGTTAGCCAGAGCTAACCAATGCTTTATGGCCTGACGGCGTGCCCTCAACCACACGGGTCCATTTATTGTGCTGAAATTGCCAAAATCCCAGGGCCATTAAGCTTAATTATGGCTAATGTTGGCATATTCATTCACAAATCACAACCAAAAAAATTATGACTTGCACGAGGAAGTCAAATTGAATTTAAAAATAAAAAAACGGCGATTTTTATGTGGCCAAGTAATAGGTAATCATAAATAAAAAACGAGTATTTTTTTAGTTACATTTTATAAGGTTTTAACTGCTTTGAAAACAGTTTCAACTCTCTTACTCTGATGTTTTAGACACATTTGAAAAGCTGTTCAACGGAATTTGTTTGAAAATTGGCAAAGACCAAACAAAAGCACAACTTAATACCTCGTTTTAGCGTGTGCACAGTGTGCAAAAAACATACAATTTTAATGCAAATGTTTGTAACATGCATGAAACTCAATTGCCCAAGCCATTACTCAGTCAGGCGCAGGTTGTGGGCGGGGTTAAGTATTCGTCTGGTTGTCGCTGAGGCGAAATTGACCGTTTTGTGATTTTAATTATATATGATGTGTACTTTGGAACTTATGCAAAATGAAATAAAAGGAGCGACCACAAACTTATGTGGCGCCCAGCAGGCGATAGGCGTTACGTTGGCCCAGCCACAGCCACAGCCAGTGACCACAGAGCATGGCCGCAAATACATAGTTTTGTGTATAGGCCACGTTAACGTGTGGAACTTGGGCTGGTCGAGTAGGCAGTGCCAAAATGAGTAGGTTGTTGCGTTAAAATTTCAATTTGCAGCATTAAAGTACATTATGGACAGAGTAAATGTAGTTATAAAAGCTTAAAATATTCGTTGTTGGCTTTCAACAGTTTTGCTGGCATGCGAAACTTTTGGCTGGCACTGTGTGCCACTTATTAAGCAAATGACAAATAGTAATTAACATTTTTCTATTCATTTTATAATTAAATATTTATTGAGCGTAGCCGTTGTGTGGTTTTATTATGGCCATAATAAAGAGGATACCCGACATTAAGTTTGCTTCGTTGGCCAACGAACGAAATATTTGTACAAATTGCACGACAACTTGGCAGCCATCCTTAGTGCGGGGCTGAGTTGAGTGTGGCAATTTAAATTTTAATTTGACAAATTAAAACATTGTTTGGTCTCCGTTGTGCTTTGTTTGTTGTTTTTTTCTCTCTCTTTTTTTGACCGAGCCACATACCAAAATAGAGATAGTGAAATTTTTAGGTACCATTTTTTTGGGTTTTGGTTTTGGTATTTACTTGACATTTACCGCCATCATTTTGGTGATACTAAACTGAAACATTTAGCATATCATTTGCGCTTTGGGCGTGGTTTTGTGTTATGTAACTACGTTACATTGTGGCGCTTAATGAGTTATTAAAAGTTTTGGCATTATGTTTCAAATTTAGTTAAACTCGTCGACCTGCGGCACATAAAGTTGCAATGTACATGCCAAAACATGTTTGGCGTTACGGGAATGGAGTTAAGTGTGTTCTACAGAGGGAAAGGGGATAATGTGAATTTCTCCTTTTCTCCCTTTTCAATATGTATTGCTTAATTTTGAGCAGCAACTGTTAACAACTTTGTTAATAATTGTCTCTCGTTTGCGCTGTTTTTCTGCCAAGTAAAAGCCTTTATTTGATTAACTTGCACTACAACCAGACTAATACAATCAACTTGCTCTACCTTGCTCTTGCCCTCTCTCTTTGTCTCTAGCTTTTTGTTTTTTTGTTTGTATCATACTCAATATAAATGCCAGCAATGACAAAATGAAAGAATTCAAATGTCAGTTTTCATTTTGCCTTTTACCATTGCATTCCGGCGCGCTAAAAGTTATCTTTGCTTTGTACAAGTAGTAGTAGTCATCGTCGTCGTCGTCGTCGTAGTTGCATGTTGTAAATATGATTTTTGGATTTTTGAGCTGCTGTCCAAGTTTGTCGCTCCCATGGCATTTGCTGCTGCTGCAACTGTTGTTGCTGCTTCTGGGCTTGCTTGTAATTTCATTTGCGTCTGGTGGCATTTTGTCGCTAACTTCATGTTAGACAACGTACGTGTGCGGCCAGGATGGCGTCGACCGTTTCCCCATTGGACAATGCGCGATAAACAGGGACACACAGACAAAGATAGAAAGATGAGCAAATACCCTTGTATTGGAAGTGAATGCGTTCTAGTATAATTTCTTATAGAATTCCAGGGTATTTACTGGCTCAACACTCACTCAAGCGCATTATTTCAACTTTGTTTTGAAGTGTGTTTGTGTGTGTGTGTGTGTCTATGTCGCAGCCTTAGATGCGCCAAATGACCAGCCAAAAGAAATTCAATTTATTATGCAGCTTGACAATTTTTTTTTGTTGACATTCTTTCGGAGATGACAGTGCGCCTGGTTGTGCTCTGACAGTTGCTTCGCCTGATGGCTGGGCATAAAAAAGAAGCAAGCTGTACGCTAATTCCAACAGCTGTCCTTGTTGAAGATTCCGTTTGCTGCTGTTGCTGCTGTTGCTGCTGCTGCTGCTGCTGCTGCTGCTCCTTTTACTGGGATTACTACTTTGGAATGCGATGCGGCAGCTGCGTTCGAATTTCGCGCTGCGCTGCGCTCGAACAGCTTTTAATATTGAAGTGATGTCCTTGAAAAATAGATACATTTCCAATGACCAGTGCATTGAATCTGTGGACCATAACTCATACGCAGCGTGTGACACAGTTGCACAAAACTTCTTCATTGGCATGCATAAATCATGCCGCATTCGTTTGTAGATAGACTTCGGCGCAAGAAATTGCTGACAGCTGCCATCGGAAAAGAATATGAAATATTTAAATGTTCGTTCACGCACATTTAAATGAAAATTGGCTTTGACTGCTTGGCAGCAATTTATATGAATTTCAGCAACTTAAAAGCAACTCAAAGTAGTACATAATGTCAACTAAGTAGTACATAATGCTTGGCCATCTATTAAGTTTCTACTGCTACTTCTTGCCTGCCTGCCTTCCTGCCTGTTTGTTGTCGTTGTCTGCTAAATTAAACATGAAGCGCTTTTAGTTTGAATCACGTTCGTCTCAATTAAACTACATTAAATTCAATTAACCAACGGCAAGCAGCTTGCAGGAAGCTTGCAGCCAGCAGTAAGGCAACATTGTCATTACGGTTAGAGTCAAGACGATAGTGGGTAAAAATGTTGCTACGACCAACCTGACCTACTGCACAAAACTACCTCTTACATAAACTAGAGTAAAAAGGAGCAAGTGTTGGTGTCTTGGCTCTTGTCTTTGTTACAAATGACTTTCATTACATCTTACAATCATGCTGCATTATTGAACGTTGTCATATTGGACAGAAGGCCCACGGAGACGAGACAGGTCGACGATGACTCAACTGCTCAACGGGACTGCGTGCAGCACGACGACGCGTTAGTTCGTTCTTGTAATTAAGTTTAATATTTAATTTAATTGCATATACTAGTAGACATACAACCAGCAACAGCAAATGACTCATAAAAGGACACGAGCACACGCGTTGACTTTGCTCAAAATTATAATGAAAGCCGGAAGCGTGCAAGGCTTTCAGACAAAAGTAAAAAGCAAACAGCTATGTCTTAGCCTCAACTCAAGCGCTGGCAAAGATGAAGGCGAAAGTCCAGGCATTTAAAGACGTGCTCGTGCTTGTGTCCTGCGTTGCGTTAGGTTCATATTTTGTTGTCTGTTTCAGGCGTTTAGTTACTTCATTTTATGTTGACCTCTTTTGGCTGCATTATTATCATTGGAGTTGTGCCTGACCCGCTTATGGTAGCAGCTACTTTATGTTATGGCATGTTAGCGGGCAGTTTTGGTGCCGGGCCTTAGGGTGTGTTGTGCTTGGCCATGTTATGAATTGCCTTTGCTACCCTAATTAGCCAAGACAAACTAATGATGGCACTGCGTGAGCAGCTCTAATGTTATCCTAAGCTAAAACAAACTCTTTGACATATTGAATGGATATGGCAGAAAAAAGCATAAGAAAAAAGACAAACAGATTCATAAACATAAAAGCTAATGTTTACATTAGTTAACTAATTGATGTACACATGTCACGATTCTGTAACTAATTGCAATTTTTTCATTAGTTATTTACATTGACAAACATAAACATGTAATTAAATAATTTGTGTACATTTATCTTGACACGATTGTTTTTATATACATATATCCACACGCAAAATAACCCAGTTAAAAAAAAACTGCAAACTTTATTTTATAATTGTTACACAATTTGTAAAGCCACAAAACTATAAATTTTGCAGTCAAGTAGATACTTGACTGAAGTATACTTTTAACATAAGCCAACAATAAGTCCACAAATCAAACAAAAAGGGTTTTGACATTGTTTTTTGACTTAGGTATTAAGTGTATTTTGGATACAGTCAGTACATAAAAATCAATTGATTTTGATTAGATTTATAATTATTAATAAATATTAATTGAATATATATTTTTAATGCCAACTTTTAATTACTTTTTTTTATATATAAGAGCTTGCAATAACACAATTGAAAACAATTTTATGTTATTCTTAATTATTTTGCACAAAATATAATTAAAATTACGTTTATTAACCTCGTTTTTCATGCAAATCAAATCATTGCCCATATGTAATATGTATTGTTAGTTAACAAGAGCCCTCCATAAGGATGTATGCCCACTTTAAAGTTATTATTAAAGTTAAGTTGGCCAATTCACACTGAGGCACACACGTCAATAGCCGCCAGTTATTAGGCGCTAAAAGTTAGGTATTCCTTAGTTAGACATTGTGCAGCCTGTGGGTATTCAATTAATTTCATTTGTAGTGTGGCGCAACGAAATGCTGCCAGCGATTGCTAAACACATACAGACACATACAAACATAACGTAGCGTTGTACTTACAATATTTTCAATTAAGCTGCAACAATACCACAAGAATAATAACAATTACACTGGCAGCGGCAGCGGCAAGCAGCAAGCAGAAATTCTATACATTTTCAACTGGCACGTGCATAATAGAGAGAGAGAGAGAGAGAGAGAGAGTGTGTGTGTGTGTTAGCTGCTTGCTTTTTGCATGGCTGAAACACACACATAAACACTTTTGCGTATAAGTTGAGTCGCCCACCCGCGGCTTGAATGTTCTCAATAGGATCACATGCAAGAATTAAGCAAGACAGCATACAAGTAGAGAGAAAGAGAGCGGAGGAGAAAGAGAGAGGGAGAGATTGTGTTGGCTGCCTCAAAGGGGGCTCCCATTGTCTTCGAGTCGCCTCATGAAGCTCCACACACAAACTGATAGTCGTAGTAGTAACATGAACAATTGAGGCACTGTTCGGGTGGCATCAGCCATGTTGCGGTACAACATGGCAAATGAATAGTTAACAATGAATTAAATTTGTTCGAACTGTGAACATTGCGGCAGTTGGCACTGCTGCCGTTGCATGGTGGGCGGCAGTGGGTTAAAATGGTAGTGGGAAGACAAACAGTAGCAGCAGCATGCCATAGCTGTAAAATCTAAACAGCAGGCGGCATTAGTTGATTGACTGTTCTCTGTTGCCATATGGTTTGGTGGCATTGTTACGCTATGACGATTAGGGCATAGTTGTTGCCTCGATTTCGCAAAGATGCATAATTATTTTAGTCAAACCACAACGCATTTAAGCGTTATATGTGCATGCATTGTGGCTTTTGGCGCATAATTATACGATTATGATAATCTACACTAAGCATATTTTTACTTAAGGTTAAAGTTTTCTTTAAAGCGCTAGACTAGTCGTCTAAGTACCTCTTTAGTTTCTATAGTCCATCTGTTGAGGTCACTAACATTTCAATTAAATCTAAACGTTGTCAGAGAGCTTTCAGGAGTGAAGTAGAGAAAAGGATTGTCATGTCCAAAAATGGCCCAAAGGCACGGAAGTTGTCTACTAAGCTGCCAAGTGTTATGCACTTAGTGTCCATGAAAGTGTCCATTAAACCCTGACTTTAAAAAAAAGCAGACAATAAAAGAAATCTTTCCAGGTGCTAACAATTTCAAATGCCAGCCGGAAACTGAGTAATTTTACCTACCAAAGAACAAAGCCATAAAAGACAACAACAGCATAGAACTTTTGAAATTCCAAGCTTCAAGTGGCAACTACAAACAAATGCACATTTTAATTATTTATAAGAGCAGTATCAGTTGAAGGTATTTTTCTACAAATACTGGCCAGCTGCCTAGCCATAAGAAGCTATCGTGTTGTAAATTCCCTGACTGCCGCCAAGAGTTCCACGAATAAATTATACAAATTATTATTTAGTCAGGCTAGCAGGGACTGTGGCTGCAATTGCGACAGGGACAGCGATTCAGTTGCATGCCACACTCACATTGGAGCCTGCGATCCGGTTAAGGCTAGCAGAGTTATGCGTAGACAAATCGCTTATTTAGATTACAACTGACAGCTGGCGGTGGAAGGTGTGTGTGGATGTGTGCGCAGGCGCAGTGGCAGATGCAACACTCTGCGCGGCTGCAATCTCGATTTACAGACGGTTTGTTTTCACAATTTGTTGGTGTTGAGGTTGTGCCAACAAGATTGTTAGCTGCCCCCGTTGACTCTTGCTGCCTTGCTGGGCGTTGCAGTAATGCCAACTAAATGTCTACTTAAGTTAGGCGCAGCTACTAGGCAGCTGTAGCTGTTTTGTGCGATCATTTTCAATTAGGCGCTCACAGTCAGCGGCATTAGTTATGGCCCTGGGCATAAAGATAATTACAAATTAGTGCTGTTGCCTCAAGCAAAGATGTGTGCGTGTGTGTAAGCCGGTGGCAGCGTGACATGAACAAGCTTGTTAACGAATCAGTGATAAACGACAGCACACCTCAGACGAGTTTTAAGCAGCGTTTAAAGACTATTGAATAAGTCGCTGGGTACGCTTGATTTGGCCAAGAAGTTTTCACAACCCTTAGCAGCGCATTTGTCATAATAAAATTAGCATTTGCCTGGGTCAATGCATTGCTGGACGGGTAGACACACAGACACAAAGCCAGAGGCTGCCTCAGGCTGTCAACTGTTGACAGCCAACCAGCAAAGAACAACCGTGGCAAAAACAAAGTGCCTTTGGTCAATTTCTAATTTTGATTTCACCCACTTGTTCATTCCATTCCGGTGTGTGTGGGCAGTGGGCAGCCAGGGAGTTGTGCTTGTTGGTCGAGTTTAAAGGCAGCAAATAGTTTTTTTTATTGCACTTGGCTAATGCAATTTGAAGTTTTTGTCCCGTCGACATTTAAGGCTATGCCTTTTAAATAACAAAGCAAAAATGCTGACATTTCAAATATAGGGTTAAACTAAACGCCAAATTCAAATCACGTCCGTTGTCCATTGCCTGTTTTGTTTTTTTTTTGTGCCTTTGCCTTTTGCTGACCAATTTCGGGCAGCTGCAACAAATCAAAAAGTAAGCAGCAACAGCTTTGAAAGGCGAGCCGTGGCAAAGTGAGTGTGTAAGAGGGTCCATGGACAGCGGATAGTGCTAAATAAATTGAAAAATTCTAAATTTTCATAAAAATTGTCGCAATATGGCTATGAAATTGCCATGAGCTTGCCTGGACGCGCACCGTCTGCAAACAGCAGCAGCAGCAGCAGGAGCAGCAGCAGGAGCAGGAGTAGGAGCAAGCATCCCATGGCATATCCATGGCAATCACGTGATCCGCATTCGTTGCATTGCATTTGCAATCACTTTTTTTTTTATCTGTTTTTTTGTCTCTTTCTTTACAACATTCTGGCCATGCTGTGCCAGCATCGAAAACTGTATGTCATTCAAGCACATATTGTATGTACAGAGATATGTCACATGATATACATACAAGTTTTTGATAAATTTATCATTGTTATGTTATGCTGTGTAACTATTAAATGATTTAAAAGGCATATAGTTTTGTTATGAATACGCTGTGAACAAATAAAAGTTAAAATATCTTAGGCGTCAAGTTCACGGTGTGGCACAAAGGTTGTTCAACTAATTAGATCTATAAAAGCTTACAGGATATCTATTAGTCAGGCAGTTTTTGTTGCTATTGGTTTGGTTGACGCAGTTCTGTGTCGAGACGTTGGATTTAGTTTGTCGCGTAACGCAAAGCCAATGTAAATCCTGCTGACATTACCCTTTGTGATTTTGTCACTCATTCATTTCATTGGCAGGCACCTAGTCAGCATTGTTGCATGCAACTTTATAGATGAGCTTATTGTTTTGTTGTTTTGTGGCACACGCTCTATAATTTGCTTACCCGTGCTGCTTATTTCAATTAAATTTCGTTGATATTATAATGACATATGTTTGAAATTAATTACAATATTAATAACAGCCAGGAGAATAGCGGTTGTCTAAGGCTGTGAATGCTTTGTAAACGGCAAAAGCGATATTATTTACTACGTAATTTTTTTTTATGTATGCTTTGTGATTAACAAAAAAGTGTAGTTCAAAATCAGTTAAAAAGAGTATATATTAATGAATAATATTATTATAATACAATTAGTATGGCTGCAAACTGCAACTTTTTTTTTTGTATTTAAAGCAAACAATTCAGTATTTATCGTGCAGAAAAATTGACACTTTGCTGCCACAATTGCAATAAATATATTCTTGTGTATACCATGTGAAAATTCAACTTTTTGTTTTTGGGTTTTTTGCCGGCCACTTTTTAATTAATAATTTTCGCATATATGCATGTTTGTTTGCTTGCGTATATCTATATATATATATATATATATATATCCCCAGGCCATATTGCAGCACGTGCAAATAGAGAGAGAGTATGTGCACTTGTTTGGGAATATGATTTTGACAGATAATTAGTTTTCGCGCAATACGCCGCTGGTAACACTTTGATGTGCATGCCAAATGAAATTTTTCGCAAGCACTTTTGACCAGCAAATGCAAAAATTGTGGCTATATATATGAAGCATAAAGATTTCTATGTATATATGTGTATGCGCTTTTGTGGCGTAAAGTAATACGTTTATGCCATGTGAATTTTATTTTATTTAATGTTTGCATTTTCCCTTGTATATGTTAGTCTTATTTCAATATAATACAAATCAGTTCTCGATTTGATTGCATAAATGTTGGTGCATTTGGTTAGTTGAAGAATTGTGTGTGTTCAATATGAAAAGTATTTTTACCTCGAGCTGTGGCGGCGCCAATGCAAACGGCAAGCAGCAGTAATCGGCAGAGGCAGCGTATTTCCGCTAAAGATGCAAGCGTTCTCGTCGTCGCCATTTTGTCGAGCTGCGAAAATGGCGTCATCTTTGGCGCCATTGCGTTTTATGTTGCCAAAATGTCACAACAACTGCAAATAGATAGAATGCAAGAGGAAGTGTTGAACCAAAAAGAAAATATAAAAAATATGTAATATGCAACAATAGGAATAAGTTTGATTTCGAGCATCTTTTTTGTATTTGCTTTCGAGTAAACAGCAGCCAGTTAAATGGGAATAGCAACTATGCAAAACATTAAGTTTCAATTAGAAAAACAGATCTTAAAAGAGAGAGAGAGCGAAAGCTCATTTTATTTTGCGCATCATAAATTTCAAATCAATTTCACTAATTAGCAACTGTCGCTGGCAATCAAGAGAGCGTTACTAACTAACCGTTGCCGCAGTTAAGTGAATTGTTTGCAGCAACGCCAAGAAGTGGACAGGGTGTGGCATGTGAAAAAGAACTTGGCTTTTTCTTTCTATGCTTTCCGTTAACAGTACTGCACTGCTCTAGTTCATGTTCTTCGTGTTTTTTGGCCATCTTGACGCGCCGTTTGCTTTCATTTTCACCATTCTTGCAGGCACACTTCCGTTTTTGCACTGTCGCTTCCTTTCGGCTTTTGTTTTCGACTCCTTGCGAAAGCCCATTTAATAAGTTAATTGTTACTGCGTTGCACTTTTGCTGCTTTTGGAATTTATGATTACCAAGCCCAAGCCGCGAATGACGTGGATATGGTGGGCTTAGTTTGGATGCGTCCGAAGTATTTAACGCAGCGCTTAGTTGGATTTCTTTCAAGTTGGCTTAGATTTTTTTTTTAGTTTTTATATTTTTTATTTCTTGCTTGCCTGCTGCTTGGCCATTTTGTAAGTTTCAGGCAGAGCGCGCTGTGGATTGCATAAATGTCAACTGAGGTCCTGCTGCGTTTTATATAGTGGTCGACTTTTATGCATTTCTAGTGTTTCTTGCCTTTGGTTAGCATTCATGGCAGGCGTGCAAGGACTCAGCATCGTCCTCGTTGTCATTATTATTGTCTGCGTTTTTCCTGGCAGCAGCTCTCTCTCTCTCTCTCTCTCTATCTCTCTCTCTCTCCCTCTACTTTTCTGAGGCAGTCGCTGACTGACTTTGTGTCAACTTCATTATAATGGTTTTTCTCTCTTTTCGTTATTATTTAATTTTTTTATTTTTTCTTCTGTTGGCAGCACAAAAGTTTCAATGAGCAATGTACTTACAGTGGGTTGACAGTCGAAAACTATTTCAAGTGATTGACATTAATCTAACTAAAGTTGTTTGTCAACATTGCAATTCAATAATTTAATTATATATTATTCAAATTTTACTTGAGAAACGCTTTGGTTTTACCCACTGTCTTTTTGACTAGTTGATGCCTGACACGGCAGCTGTAGCAGCAAGCTGGAAAGATTCTATTATCCTAAGAAATTACGAGAAATGAAAACTTATTACGAGAAGTCATTAAGATTCAAAGAATTAAAAACTTCAAAAGTAAAACTGGAAATGAGGCAAAGTCAAGGCGTTTGTGTTCTCGTCTTTGCCATTTTCTTTTCTCTCATCTTGTTCATTGCTGATGAGTATTGTTCTATATAAATGTGTGTGAGGCAGCCATACAAAGTGTTTGGCGGTTTTAAACAAAGTCATCCCCGCGCAAAAGTCAATGCCAGTGAGTTTGGCTTTTAAGTTTCAACGAAGTACTTGACGTCAAAGCGAAAGGCCACAATTGGTCTGATGGTCTTTTGGCTTAAACCGCAAGCAATTACAATTTAGCAACATACTCGTACTTAACTGAGAACAAAAATATATTATGAAAAAACTATTTATGTATTTATTTTTTTTTGTGTTCGTTTCTTTTCTTTGCCAAGCAAGTTTGATTAAAAAAGTTTCCATTTGACTATTATTAAATGCAGTGAATTAAATCGTTTAAAAACGCTCCAGGCATGATGCATTTAATGGCTACTCATTAAGCCAAGCGAATCGAATCATTATTGCCACTTTTATCAATGTTTCCTGTCAGTTTCGGCAACTTTGCGAGCCACGTTTCGTTGTCTGCGACAACACCGGCAACACTCCGATGCGATGGCCGCCATTCAAGCGATTTTCATATTGCCTCTGCATTTTTATCAGCCATTTGCCAACTCATTAAGAGTAGACCAACCCTTGACCCCCTTTGTTGCAGGTTTGTCCTGCAGCGCATTGCAGCTCCTGGCCTCGGCCGTGGCGTTGTTGCCTGTATTGCATTTTAAAAAACGTCAATGGCGATTGAGTTTTACATGCTTTTAATTGACGTCGTCATGCAATGAAATTCAATTTATTCAGCACACCATTATTGGTAATTCATACTGATGCAAGAGCATCACAGACTTTGGTTATATGGCCCAAGTCAAGTCATCGCTGTGCAGCACCTGAGCTCTGTTCTGGGACACGAATACAAGGCACAACACAAGAGCGCAACAGGCAACAGACTGAGGGACAGACAGATAGACAAGCAGAAATGCAGACGAGCCATTCACTTTCGACTCGAACATGGCGTATACGTATTACGAGTTCAGGGTTTGGTACATAAGCGTAGAACTTTTCAATTAAAAACGTTGAAAAATGTGTGCTACTGTTAGTAGTAGAAATATTTCTTTAAGATTAAACAACTTTTATTATTTTATTTATGAATTGAAAGCCACAAATTTGTATACTTCACACCTGAATGCTGTTTCATGCTATTGTTTGTTGTGTGGCAGCTGCTCAAAGCAGTTACTGTTGCCAAACCCAGTTTGTTTTATTTTTTTCTGTACTGTATTGTTCAAGAGGCGTATAATAGCCGGTTTATGCTTTTATAATTTAATGGAGCAATCATTTAGCACATTTATCGGCCGCATCTTGCAAATGGCTTTAAGTCGCGTGCCCGACTCAATGTGAGTTGAATGACTTTTCAAAGGCAGAAAGCAAATAATAATTACATGCTTTAGAAGGCGCGACTGCAATTTCAATGAAAATTAAAAATCACAGCATGCATTAAAATTGCGGCCAAGCATTTTAATTAAATGGCACGACTGGTCTGTCAGTCTGTCTGCGGACCGTCGGCATTTGTGTCAAATTAAAATTGTTCATTTGCCCGAAATATTAATTGACTTTTCATGGCCGGCACGAAACATCATTAACACAAATATAATTACGTGACAATTTGATGGTTCGTTCTTCTCTCTATTGCACAAATCAAAAAGTCAAATTAATTACTGCCCAGTTGCCACCCAAGGGATCAATCAGCAAACAGTCGACAAAGGTAAACAATAAAATGGAGTACTGGCAAATCCCGACGATGTTTAAACAAACACAGTACCCTTAACGTACTCTCGTACACAGTCTAAGTCCACTCCCGTCCAGCTTGGTTCGGTTCAGTTCTGGACAAGAAAAAAAAGGGTCGTCCCACGCTGTTGGGTTAACTTATGAAAAATTAAAATCCACTTGGGTCGCTGAGCCAACCCAGTGCCGCATTTTTCAATGGCGAAATAATAAAGCCCACAATGTCAGCTGGGAGTTGTAATCTGTTTGCTGCTTTTTCATTGCCGCCATTTGGTCATTTGCTTGGGTTCCATCCGTGCGTCCCCTTTTTTTTTCTACTTCTTGTTTCCCTTTTTTTTTCGGTGTACGTTGCGGCTAAATAAAACGTAAATTTGCAGCAATTACGCGGCTAAATATGCATTAAAATAAATTTACATGCAATCATTTCTTGCGTCAAGAATCTAATCAAATTGATCAAATTGTTTCATGTCTAGTTTTGTGATTAATTACTAACTAAAATAATTGCAAAGCCAAACAGCCAGCTTTGATGTTCAAAAATCACTTTTCCTTTTACCTTATCACTCTCCTAACGAATGTGTTAATGTAGACCATTATGTTGGCCATTATAAGCCAGAAATGTTTTATGCGACATCTCGTTTATCAAGTTTGCCAGGCAAATATTCTACTGAACGCCGCTTTGCCGCAATCAGTGGCATTGTATTGGCCCGTCTGTACATTATGATAAATGACCCAGTAACAGCGCCGTTAAATTATGATAAGAACATTTCGTGTTCGGCTTCTGTTTCTTTGCTTTATTTGCTTAAACTATTTAAGGCTTTGTTGTAGAAGACCGAGATATAGAAATAATTTTATTTAAATGTTTGCAATTTGTCAACAAAAAAAAAAAGAAGAAAAAACCCCGCCTTCAGTTTCTTAGCCTAATTTTGATGCTCATCTCTTAAATCTTGTCAGCATATTTGTTGACTCTATAAATAATATTCGCATTCATAATGCGCTCAGTAGAAGCTTTAGCCAGCTAAACATGTGCCTAATTTTAAATAAACATTAACATTTGCCTGGGATTTTGGCCGTTTGTTGTTTTGCATATTTTTTGCAGCGAATTAAAAAGCACGCAGTTTTGTTGAAGATAAGCTACTCGAAAGATTTACGACGAGCAATTGTTGTTTTTGTGCAAAATTCACAAAATACACTGGCTAAACTAAAGAAAAGTGTGTGGACTAGAGAACGAAGTAGAGAGAGAGAGAAAGACAGAGAGAGAGAGAGAGAGAGCGAGCATATAAACAACGCACGCCATTTTCAACGATTTGGCGTGACAAATCCCGCACGATTTGGAGCTGTCCGTGGGTCTGGCAGACGCAACTTTGTCGCAGATTTATATGCGATGTCAGTGGAAACGGTTTATCACTTTGGCCTAGGCCTGTTCGTATCTTTTTTGTTTTTTTTGTATTCGTTTTTCTGATTATGGCTACAAGGCGAGCGCACAAAAGAGGCAGAAAGATGTTAAGCACAATCCTAAGCCAATTTCTGGCACAAAAAAAAAAAAAAAAAAAAAAAAAATAGAAAACGAAGCTCGGGCAAAGGTTGAGCATTTTTGAAGAAAATTCCCTGCAGATTTAGTGCAATTTCATTTACTTTTGTCTTGGCATTTAGTGAGATTTGTTAGGAGGCCAAGGATGTCGCTCGGAATGGTTGTCACACAGCTCTAGGTGACATTTGGTAAAGGCTGGCATTTAAATATACATACATATTCTCATTCGACTTAAGATTGTCCTTAAACTTTTGTTTGAGTGCTGGCTTGAGCTGAGAGCATAGGAAATGTTTTTAAATTTACCTTCCAAATATATGCAGTGTTTTTTTTTTGAGCTGTTTTTTCTTTTTTGCAGTTTGTCGATTTGACAACCTTCAAATGAGCTTATAAGCTTCTTAAGTACTTATTTTCATTTATTAGGAACGGAAACAAACAAATGAAACAACTTTCATCGATTGTCATTGCAGTAAACACGCGCAATGGAAATTAAAAATGTTCAAATAACTAAAATTTTAAAAAGAATGTTAAGACTTGAGTTTTTACTAATTAGTGTTTAAGTTAAAGGCAAGTGCTTAGTCATGCAATTGTCGAGTTAGCAAATATAAATTCATGGCAGTGATTCAAGAAAATGTGAAAAATCAGCGTAAAATTGTGTTAATGATGCGCATTTTTAATTCTATCCAGTATGTATATTTAATTATCTGTTGCTTTGGCTTCGGTTTTGGCTCTTGCTTGCGCCTGAGCCTTAGCCCGGCGATTCTAGCAAATTGCAAAGAAACCTTTTTGATGTCAATCATTCAGGCGCTTAAGGAGCTGTCAAGTCAAGTCTATGCGCCTAATAAGATGGCGTCGGTCGGCAATGGCGCTGGCGTCAAAGGAATTTAAATTAGCCAAGGCAACTGTTGGTATTGGTGTCGGTGTCGGCGTCGGTGTTGCTGTAGATGTTAGAGCTGCAATAGACTTGCCTTCGAAAGTTGCGCATTGGCGTACTGGGCTCTGCTAATGAATCATGACGCAATTTTTTACAGCTTCGGAGTTTTGTTTCATTCTTTTGGCTCTGTTTCTTTTTTGTGTAATAAGCGTAAAACTTTTTGGCAGCGCCAATTTTTGGTTTGTATTTTATTTATTTTAATTTTCTTTTGTGCCTTCGCATCGCGCCGACTTTTCAGTTTCTGCATTTCAACCAATTAGTTAGCTTGTTTGTTGGCTTGTTTCGTTGCCGCTGATTGACAGTTTCAAATGGTTTTCCTTTACTTTTCTTTCTGTTCCTTTTTTCTCTCTGTTTGCCTTTGCTTTTTTTTTCCTTCTGTGATAAGGGATGACCCAACAAGCTCTTCAAATTCAGCCCCACTACACCTGGCATGCTGAATGGGCGTGACTTTTACCTATTTTCTTGTCTTCTTTTTGAGTATCTCCACTTCCAAATTGGCCAATTTAATGCCGTGTACTTCGTCTCTCACACACCCATCCAATACACCACACTTCAACACACACACATACACAGACATACGCCCAGGCAATTGTCATTTGAAGTTGAGCTGTCAAACTCTTACCACTTCAGCAATTTGTGCGTGTAATGCGACTCGTGTGTGTAAAGCTTGGCATCAGCCTTACCAAAGACCTTGTTACCTCAGTAATTCAAGCTGAACTTTTCTAGCGACTGTTTTCCGTTTAATTTTCATTCGACTATTGTACTTATGTATGTATTTAAATGGTGTTCGGCTTAACTAAATTTGATTTGTCTTGCTGCAGAGCATTTCATCTTTGGCAATCAGCATTTATATTAAAATGATTTCTCTGGTTTTTTGTCATAAACTATTTGTGTTTACTGCACGTTATGAAAATTTCTTCATTTTTTTTGTTAAAATCCATGTGAATACATTATTTCTTGCTGTGCAGAAAACGCCTTGCATCAGTTATGTATAATTTCATTTTGCAATCAGAAATTCTTTTCATGTTATGTTTCGTAAGTTGTGTTTTCTTTGTTTGCTGGCTTGTATTGCACTCAGCTAGCTGCTGTGAGTAAAACCGCATATAAATTAAAACCTAATATACAATTTTAAGTTAAATGCATATAATATTGCAAGTGAGCTTATGGGTATTTTCATATATGTTGAAAGTTATTGGCATTCAGCGGATGTAACTTAAACAGCTCTAGCTAAGTGATTTCTTGGGTGTCACCTTCAATTAGGACCAATCACTCATACGAGGTGGTGACAACAAGTCAAAATGGCAATGTCCTGTCCTTACATTTCCTTTCCTTTTAGTTGCCTTTGATTTGTTTAGTTTGCCAATCTTGCACACCTCGCCGCACGGCAACCAAGTGGATTAAGCGTGCTAATGACAGCTCCGGACAAATACACTGGTGTCGTGTTTTTATGCTTCCAGCGAACAAGTCTAACAACAGCAAGAACTGAAGGAACAACAGCAGCAATAAAAGCAACAACCAGCAGGCGACAGCTTTTTGTCAAAATTGACATTACGTATGCGGGAGAAGTGCGGCTGGCGGAAGGCGTATCCTGACAGCCCATAAGAATATATTGACACTGCCGTGTGCTGTTCGTACAACAGTGCGTATGATTTTTATAAATGCCGTGTCGTTGTCGAAACAGGAAGCTCACGAAATCGAGCGACATTTGCGCTTTTTTCTCCTGCACGCTGTCACAGTGTGGGTGTGTGTGTGTGTGAAAGCGTTGGTTTTTTGTTAAAGAATTTTTGGAGTGCTCATGTGTGTGTGGTTGTATTGCTTGGCATCATGACTAGCAGCCAAATCAATTGCTATGAATTTGTATGGCTTCTATTTTTCTTCTTTTTTTTTCGACTCGCATTTCTTCACCAACGGAATTTCACTATGGAATTTCACCTAAGCCACCCCTCTGCAATCAATCGACGATTTCTCTGTGTGTGACACACTCACGTTTAATTTTTCATTTGGGTCACAATTTGTTGGGCTTTGAGATGCCTATTATATAAATAGAGAAAACTGATTTGTCAGGGTCACATACAAAATATTTGCTTTGTCGATTTACACAATAATAAACAGGCATTTCTTTTGAGTATTACTTGATGCCTTCACAATGTCACTGCACGTAGTTATTGTTGTTGTTGCTGTTCATTCTGTTATATGCTATATGGTATGTGTGGTGGGCTTACATTTATGAATATTTTGTTGTGTGTGGAGCGGGAATGGGGGGAAAGGCAGCCGAAAGAGGACAAAGTTATGTGACGTGACAGATTTTGGTTGCCGCAATCAAATGCTCTCAATTATGTTAGTTGATTATATTTGCAGACAAAAAGTTGTCAAACTTTCGTGTAAGTTGTCAGATAGGTGTTTTGTCATGTGTTTATGGTACGAGCTCAACTGACTTAAACAGTTGATAATAATGGTGTTGAAATGAAACGAGTGCCTTGAACGGTTGATGGGAATGTTAAATGATCTTATTTCTTGAACAGGCTTTAATCAACAGGTGATAGTAAAGAAATTGAAAAGGGAACAAGCAGTGGGATCTATTCTTACATTATTTTCTTGTATCTAAACGAACTCTAGTTACCCTTTCTCTAAGGTAGTCTAATATGAACAAATGCTTTTAAATTGATAGTCAAGTATCTAAAAAATAACGTTGAGTAGAAGAAGAGTTAAACGGATTGAAGGTATTGAAACTTGCTATGGCATCAACTGATGAGTATATGCTTCAACTTGTCCCTTAGCTATGATGATGATAAGAAATACAGTTGTACAAACAACAATGTGAAGCCAAGTGAAATTTCAATGTGTGCATGGGAGCAGAAAAAAAAATGAGAATAGGACAGAAAGAAAGGGTGAGAGTGATAAAAACACAGCTCAGAGCTTGCAGTTATGTTTAGAAAACTTTTCAAGCACGAATGGCCCGCAGCAACACGTTCAAGTTTGCTCTGTTTGAAATTTGCACGCTGCTCGTCTGTCATGAGCTGAGGGTGTAGGAATGAGTGTAAGCGGGTCTGCAATGCGTTTTGTTGCCATATTTCAGCACCCTTGAGGTGTGAAATAAACTCACACACACACACACACACACTTGCATAAGCAAAGACATATGTTGCTTTAAGTTGAGGCTTGCTTGAAGTGTTATGTGTGTTGGCTTTTATATAAAATTTTTGCTTGTCTTTCTGGCAGCAAGCCACGCCCAATTTAATTCCAACTTGTTTTCTCAAGTTTTTCCTTTTTTTTTTTGGTTTTTTTTTACTTTTTTACTGAATTTGTTTGTTCAATTTTAGCTATTCGTTTACTTTTGGCTTTGCGAAATTAGCACAGAACTGCCAAGCTCAGCCTTCAAGCCAGAAAGCAACCTAGCGCAGGGATATGATTTGCATAACTAATCACAGAGCTTGAATTTGTTAACTAAATTAAAAGATAACTTCAAATTGTGTTGCAACTTTTTTTTTTCATGTACCAAAAACAATTAACTTTTGTTAAGCCAACAATAATTGACAAAACTAAAATAAAAAGTAAAGTTAAATTCAATCTACATGCTTTGTTATATTCGTATTTAATTAAAAGCAAAAAAAAAAATTCTTGTAGCTTAGCCACACAGTTTAAATGTTTACAAAATTTGAACTCTTGATAGTTTTGGTTTCTATTTAATTTTAACAAATATGTACACACACAAACGCACAGAAATGTTCGGTAAACAAGAAAACAAGCACACCCACAAAAATTCAAACAAACTCACAAACATGAGCACTTATTGCATTTGATATTGACATTGTGTCGAATATAATATCCGATTTCAATTGGGCCAAAATCTTATTAGAAATTATTTCCCTTCATTAAATATTTGTTTATTTCAATGTGTGTGTTTTGTGCGTGTGTGCGTGTTTGTTGTTGTTGGCATTGTATTCAATGAAATGCACAGACAGGTCTTTTGGGCCACAAACCTTTGTCTCTTCCCCTCTCTCTTTTTCTCTCATTTATTCTCTGTTCAAATTTTAAGCCTTGAATATACGAACATAGGTGTGTTGTGCTTGTGTGTGTGTGTGTGTTTGTCATACATGGCGTATGCGTGCTGTTGATACAGTTGATTGGCTTAACGGCGTGACCAATATTTGTTAACAATACTTGTCTATTTTCTAGCAAACTGCTATTTACACGAGCCCATACAATTAGACAACTTACCTTATTCAGTATCTATGCTCTCTCTCTCGTCTCCTGAGACTGGCTGAAAGAGACAAATAAGCGAATTAGAGATTACAAACAATTTGATTAAGTTACTATTTAAATTATATAAGTAAACAAGCCAGCTGCATATAATATACAAATATAAGTAAATGTTTCCAATTATGAGATTTTTGCTATTTTACCACAAACTGTTTGCTTCAAAGCAAGTTTTTTGTTCACAATACTGTCGTTCAATTTGTATTCAACATTTTTTTTTTTTTTTGTCATCGTGCTTCCCCGTTTTGTTTATAAAGTGTCTGAAAATTCACCGCGCTTGGCCGTTCGACATTCTAGTTTGTTTTTCTTTTGTGTTAACGGACCTTACGCGCCCATGCACATGAGCCACGTTTTACATCGGGAGATGTTTGCCACATGTGCAACGAATGAAAGGCACAAGCAAACTGTTTTCCTGTCTACCACACACACACAGATTTGGCTATATCCGTTGCAGGATATAGAAAAGTGCTCAATAGATATGCATAGAGTGGCGGCCATGTGTGCAGCTGACGCAAGTTTTCATTTGACTAGGACCGTGTTTAAAAGTTTTTCACCAATATTGCGGAAAACAAAAACAAACGAAACAAAAGCTCGAGCTGCATATTTCCGCAAAAAGCAGTTTTAGCAAATGGAATGTTACGCTGCAGCGGTTGCTGTTGCTGCTGCTACTGCCACAACGATGCAATTAGTTGTTGTTGTTGTTGTTGTTTTTTGTTACTTTTTATCTGATCAATACGATGCTGACGCCTGCGAGGCGAATTAATAACATAGTGGCAGCTGCCCCAAAAAATTTGCATAAAATTCAAGACAAGGCAAGGCATGCTAATATTTGATATACGAGTATGTTGTACATATGTGCGATATACGCGCATCATGGCTATAAAGACACAACGCACATAATCGTAAATAAAGTTCAGGCACACGCACAAACGCACAAACGTACACAAAGGCCACATGCTGCACGACAATTATTTGTGTTGCTGCAACACGCCAAGTAAACACTTTTTGTTGCCATCGGGTGTGAGCGGCCAAAAGTCATCATAAAAATGAAATACAAGGCAATATGGTTTGTGAAACATGTGCTGCCATCGCCGTTTATGTTGCTGTTGCTGTTGCTGCTGCTGGCTTTCAGCACTTGTCAGCAGTATATATTTAAATATATGTATAGGTGTGTATGTGTGTGTGCGTGTGTGTTTGTGCA
Organism: Scaptomyza caliginosa; assembly: GCA_035044725.1. Lineage (NCBI taxonomy): Eukaryota > Metazoa > Arthropoda > Insecta > Diptera > Drosophilidae > Scaptomyza > Scaptomyza caliginosa. The sequence continues at coordinate 544,996 of JAWNNR010000116.1, read as the reverse complement.
TTGCCTTATGCAGCACAAAAGTTGCATATTAAATGCGCGCTCATAAGTAGGCAACCATTTTTTGTTGTATTTATTTATTTATATTTCCTTTTGACTGACCCAAAGCCGTGATCTTTGCACAGGTAGGTTTGCAGTGGCTCAACTAATAAATACCCTGTTAATTTCTTCCATCTGCGCTCACAGCTCTATTAAACGCACATTCACTCTACGCACTCATTATGCATTATTATTTTCATGCCACACGCAGACATTCATAAAAACTTGCTGCCAGATGTTTGATGCTTGAAGCAAAGAACTTTCCGCCAAATATATGGGATGGTGTGTGTTGCTAATAAATCACACATGTGTGTGCACAGCAGCAACAACTATGGCACAGCAAATAATAATAATAATCATAATAACAGCAAGACGAAACTTTTACTATATATCCTTTTGCTATGCATATGCCATGCATCACGCACCACCATTTGCCTTTGGCACTATCGCCCGCTTGCAATCAAGCGTTGATCACGCCCATCTGGCGCACTAATGAAATTCCTTTGGTTGGCAAACTTTTAATATGAAGCGTTAAAAGGCAGCGCTGCGGTAGCAAACGTAAACAAACATTATCATGGCCACGCCCACAGTTTTTAATTAAAGCCACGTGAATCGAGCTCATTAAAAAGTTGCCCGGTCAGCTGTGCTTATTTTCATGAAAAATCACCAAATACAAATAAATGCATAAAAGTAAAACTGGCAAAGTGTGCAATTTAATTGCAACCCAATACATACAGTCATTTCTCTCTCTTCTGCGTATACCTTATCATAATGTCATACAGATCATGACTAAATACACACATATGTATGTGTGTTTGTGTATTCGTTGCACGTTTGAAAAATGCCTCGTTATTATAATGGTTATCCGGTAAACTGTCTATCTGTTCGCTTTTCCCCATAACATAACTACTACTACTATGCGACAGTAACAACAACGTATACACACATGTATGTGTGTGAACATCATGTTGATAATCCGGCGAAGAGCCATAGCCTGTGGCAAAAACGAGCCGCGAACTGTAAACAAATAGCTAGCGAATTGCGGCACGAATTGTATGCATGCCCCATACCAACTACTCAAACCTCTTCGCACCCCTTGAGGCAATGCAAAATGTCGATACAGTTTGTTTGTTGTGGAAATATTGAAATTATTGCATATTCTTGCCACTGCAACCGGTTGCCGTTGCCATTACAGTAAATATAAATAAAGGACATAGCAATAAATACATAGTGTCAATAGGAACCTGGCTGCATTTTGCTTATATTTTTTGTCAAAACATCAATATTAACATTTCATATTTGAATTCATTAAGTTTTCATAGAAAATAATTTCAATTGATAACTCCACTTATTTAAAGAGCATTTTTTTAAGCCTGCCATTACAAGTGCTGGTCAACAATAAGGCAAAATTAATAATTTAATTAAATGTTCAACGCTTTGTGCGCAGAGCGAAAACAATGTGTGTGACACAATTATGAAAAAATCCACTACAATATAATATATTTTTATAAAGGAATTAGCAAAAAAAATCAACTCTAAACAAACAATTTTGTAATTCAATTTATATATTTTTTTATAGCAGTTTCTTTTCATTATTTTTCTATTTGGATGTTGTAGGTTGATTTGTTTTGTGCTACTTTGGTTTTGTGGCATAAGTTATGCCAATGACTTTCGCAGCGCTCATAGAAATGTGCGAAAGTCTGTTTGTTGGCATTCCGATTGCCAAAAATATTTTCACACATAAAGAAATCTGTTTGAGTTTCGTGCTGCAAATGCTTGAACAACAATTCGCAGCACTCTAGACTGCAGCCAAACAATTTGCGTTCGTTTTGCTCACACTGGCCAAGTTACGCTTCAATAAATAATAGTGTGGCGCCACTCATTCGCTCTCTGTCTAGCTTTAGCTACCTCAATCATTTTCTCTTTTATGCTTTGCATTTTTGTGCAATATTCATAAAGTGCAATCGGGTAAAATAAATTTAATTTATTTATTGTTATGCTCTCTATGCCAATAAAGTGGCTCGAAAGGATGCGTTGCGCTATTGCCGGATTTCAATACAGTTGCGGTAAACTATTTGAATGTTAATTGTTAAAGGGAGTCTTCACATGCTTCCTTATGATTGTCTACATATACATATTATTACATATACAGAAACTGATACCTTCAATTTTATTGGGTTTTTTCTTTATTTAATTGCCGCTTTTGTTGTTGACAAAGTGGAAATGCACTTATTGCCAGTATTTTCTGTTGTTTTACTTCAGTGACTAGCTAGCAATTACCTAATCCATTTGAAATCACATTCGTTAAAGTATCTCAGTTTACTTAGTTGATGTGTTTCGGTTGTCTCTTTAAGATGAATTTTCATGAAATGAACAATTGAGCGCAAAAGTATATACAATTCACATACAAAAACATACACACAAAAGAGCTTATTGTATCTATGCATGTGAAAGGCGAACAACTGTGTACAGTTAAACGGACTAACCGCGCGTGCAGCAATAACGTCCAACAAAAACAACAACAACGACAGCAACCACAGGCACGACCGAAAAAACAAAAGGCCTGGCCAAAAGAGAGTAAATACATATGCAGCCTACCATTTAGTGCGAATGTGTGTGTGTATGTGTGTCCAGCGGATGCGTTAAAATGAACGGAAATTGGCTTAAAAATGACAATAGCATTGTAACAACAGCAGCAACAACAACAACAACAACAACAGCAGCATACAATAAGAGCTGAAACTATCAAACGATACAAAATTATTGTTTGCCTACGAGGGCGGTTCAAAAATTTACTCACTTAGTTGTTTAGCTTCTGAAAAGTAATCTTGATAGCAAGAAAATGGTTCTAAAAAACTTATGAAAAAAAGATTTATTTAATATATATTAAAATCATATTTTGAAATATAAATTACTGTCCGTACCTAAGGTTTTTAAGTTTAAAATTGGTTTTATGCAGTTCTCCACACTGTAACATATATCAAACAAAATATATCTTTCTCTGCGCCAAAGTATTTATTTATTGACTGTTTTTGGTTTGTTGTTATGCGAATTTTACATAATTTTTGCATTTATAATTATTGAATTACTACTTAGTGCAACACACATACATATCTTTTATACAAAGTTTATAAAATATGCGGCAACGTTTTTACATTGCGTTGATTATTTGCTGACATTTTCAGTTTTGACCCCCATGGCAAGCTTGTTGCTATGATGGCTGTTGCTGCTATTGCTGCTGTTGCTTTCTGAGCATTAACTATTGCACGTTATAGGTTTAAAATAGATTCTGCGTATACACAGTGTTGCAATTGTATTGTGTGTGTTTGGTCTTTGTCCATTTGGCCATTTGGGTGCGCTGTCGACGCATTTGGTGGCGCTTTGAGCCATGTGTCTGCATTTTGCTCATCCGGTGGGCATCATTTGCACAAAAATTCGAACAAAACTGCCATTGGTAGGTCGTATGACAAAACCATGCAGTCAAAAAGTTAACAGGCATTTTAGTTGTTCACTGTTAAGTTCATGACATTGCGGCATTTAAATTGTCAAAAATGTTGGCCTTTAAAATTATATTATTTTTCATCATTGCCATATATAGAATTGTCTGTATTTACGCTAACGTATACGTGATGTTTGAGCTTAGTTGATTTGCTTTAAGCCTATGTATTTTAGTTGGCTTTTAAATACAACTTGCGGACAGGAGCATTATATTCATTTTAACTGCAAGCTTTATTTCTATTTATTAATGTTTTATTGAATTATCTGTCGCTTGTTTAGAACAATTAATGTTGAAGTGTTTTAAATCAAGTTTATGTAGTTCTGTTGCCAATAAACTGTTTAAAACATTCAGTTGATTCTGCAAAGAATGCATCAAAGTTTAAACCTTCCTGTATTTATTTTCCTACCCTCAATTGGTTGAGTTTTCGTTTCAATTCGTTGTGATAAAGCTCACTTCAAGCATGTTTAAAGAGTTGCATTGCATAGAAAAATTCACTAGCTTCAATTTCCAGTTGGTCTTTTCTCCTGGGTTTCATTGTGTTATATTTTTTTCATGCCACATGACATTTTTTCGCTTCTTCAGAGCTCACAAACACACACACACACACATGCACATACATAAGAATTGGCCAGCGGCAGAGTCTGTCTGTTTTGGTTTTCTAGTTTGGTCTGTGCACTTTTACTTCCGCTTCCGCTGCTAAACATAGTTATTTTTACACCGCGCTTGCAACAGTTTCGTGTGCTTGAATAACAGTGCCCATCCAACAGAACACCCAAACTACCCATTTTAGTTGCAATCCGTTGATGCTGTTTGTATATCCCCGGAGTGTCAACAGTTTTACTCTGTGCAGTGTTGCCCGTACTATTATTTGTATATAAGATGTTAGAATTCAAGAACATGCTGCTCAAATATCAGCAGTACCTTTGGAAACTATAAGTATTTATTTTGTCGTATCGCTAGCTTACTGTTATATCTAATTACCTTTGCTGCAGGGTGTTTAGTAGTTTATCAAATGTACACTTTAAACTTGCTTTTTAATGCAAATAAACACCGTATTTTTATCACTCTTTTTCCTTTTTTGCTGCTCAACTTTGTCCAGTATGTTTGCGAAATGACTTGTTGATTTTACAACTTTTTCAATTGAATGAGCCGCTGGCTGCGAGTGCGAGTCAGATTGAATGTTTGACAAGAGCACGGTGCAATAATTTAATTTTCAATTATGCATGAGAATGTATGTACGTATGTGTTTACGGCATCAACGAAGTCGTTATATAGTTTGTAGCATGCAGCATGCGGCATAAGCATTTCAATATATGTAGCCTTAAATTGTTAAGCAAACAAAAATGGCAACGACGCAACAACGCACTTTTGATAAACATGCATCAAAATATCATTGCTATTCGAAATACCGTTCGCCCAGTACTCAATCACATTTCCATTCCCGTTATCCCTATATGTTTGCTTTAGATGTTTTTTGCTTGCCAGCCAACTGGCATGCAACTTCAAAGGATTGCAAATCAGGCGAGGCACGTACTTGAGCCGGAATTGAAAACTCCATGGGATATCGCAATAGCAGACGATGTTAGAAGCTGATCGGTGAGAAGAGAGACCCAGTTGATGGCAAGGATGGCAAGGGTTCACCGTCCGTTTGGGTAGTGCAAATGGAAAGGCAAATAAATATTGAGTATGGCAGCGCGACGACAACGTCTTCCAACACTGTGCGAGGTTGCAAGGGGCGGGCGAAAATTGAGTAGAGTGTGAAGCCCTGGTCTGGACTGTTATTGTGTTTGCAGTAAAAATAACCAAAAATTGCTTGGCTCTAGATTTGTTTACACAAAGGCGATGGAAAATTGGCAAAAATGGTCGCGAAGCTAAACAAAAATAAGTAAATAATAATATGGCACACAGCCGGCGTTTCAAGAAAAGCTTTGAATTGCGCCCGTTTTCCCCCACATTTGCCGAATGACAGGGCGCCGTCAGTTGTCAGCGCACACATCTTTCGCGGTTGCTGCCACTGCCACTGCTGCTGCAAAACGTTGCTTGTTGTTGTGAACAACTTTTTGGGCAGCGTCTGACACTTGACACTTAATGTGCATCATTGCGCAGCTGACAACTTCAAGCTATTTCCGTGGTGCCAGCCAAGCAGCCAGTTCCTTTAACTTACTACCTCACACTCGCCAGCTCCAACCCAAGCCGCGCCCAGCAACTTCCTTCGCTGTTGTCATTTTGAAGCTAAAGTTTTGCATGGCCACATAAAAGCGAAAGAAAATGCGAACCCAAAAATGAAATCAAATAACAAATTGCAACTGTAACAGCAAGCTAGAATTGAAGATGTGCGGGTGGCGGCCACAAATTCTGTGACATTTTTATGAGCAGCTGCAGACGAAGATTTTTAGTTTGTTTTCAACAACAAAATTTGTTATGCGTGAAATGTTGATGTTGATATACTTGTGACAAATAAGTAAGCAAAACATTTGCTAAACTCTTAAAAACTTCACAAAAACATCAAAACTCGATATTTCGTTTACGATTTCAACTTGATCAATGTCAATTGAAGGATGTGCGAGCCAAGTCAAAAGTTTTGAAAGTAAACTCTTTCGTGTTTGCTAGACAGCATTTTAATGTTCAGGTGCGTCCATTACTTGTGTAACCACTCAAAAGGCAAAACAGCTGTTGATAATTTACTGCCACAAAATATATAAAAGGGGCGCGTCTTTTGCAAAACTTAACACTGCAGGCCATATTGCATTATGGGCAACGTTTTGGGCGCACTCAAACTTTCAATTAAGCTTCAAAGGACACAAGTTTGTAGTGCTTGCAGCCTGCCAGCCTGCCTGCTTGCCCGCATATTTCAATAAGTTTTTCGAAACTCTCCGCGCTCGTACACTAAAACAACATAATTCATACTTAACTCACCAAAAACAGTTTCCTGGCACCCACGGTGCGGCAAGGGGGCAACAGCAAATGCACTGCAAAAAGCAAGAAAATAAAATTGCATTAGCTGGGCATAGATTTCATTGTGTGTGTGTGTGTGTGTGTGTTTGTGTGTGTATTTGTTCAAGTTGCCAAAGATGTTTGGCCTGCTCATAAAATAAAATTAAATTTATGTACAGTTGCAAAGTTGTGCTGCTGCTGCTGCTGTTGCTGGCGTTGCTGTGAGAGTGCGCTGTATAAAACTTTCAAATGCAGCCAGGATGCGGCTAAACACGCGAGTCTAGAAATGGGGGGAGAGGGAGGGGTTGGGATGTGATTCTGTAGTGTCCTGTAGACAGTCGCTCGTAATTCAAAAATCGAGTGGCAGTCGCTGGCCACAGCGGCCAAAAACCGAAAAGGCAGGATGCGCTCTGTGGCAACAAACGCGACTTCCGTGTTGCGGCTAACTTGCAACTGTTAGGCAGAGGGGAGGGGTGGAGAGCAGCGAACTAACTGAGTGGAAGTCGGTCGACGACGATGTAGGCAATCTGTTTACGCCTGTTTTGACTCAACTCTTCTTTGTTAGCAGCAATTTGATTTGTGCCGCTCAAAAAGCCAGCAGACCACTTTGACCAGACTCGCACACACAAACACACACACACATAGTGTAGGTGATTCGAAAATGGCGGATGCGTTGCCAACTGCCGTTAAAAATAACCTTCATTTTGTCAGTTGCCGCAGGGCACAAACTGAGGCAGCAGCTCATTGACAGTTGTTGTTTCTCTACTTCTACTTCTACTTCCTATTGTTGTTGGCTTATCTAAGTACCTTTCGCAGCGTTCACAAGTTTTTAAGCCCCATCAAAGTAAACTCTAAGTGCAGCCGGAGGCTAACTCAGACTCGTGAAAGGCGGCTTTGATGCGTTTTTCCAATTAAGTTATTGGATTTTGGTGTTGCTCAAGGATTTTTCAGCTGTGGTCAGCTGTGGTTGGGCGCGTTGCTTTTAGCTGCTGTTGTTGCTTCAGATAAATATCACACCATTGATTTTAGTTTAACTTTCTCAAACAGTAAGCGAGAGATTGAGAGAGAGAGAGAGAGAGGGGGAGGGAGGAGAAGATACAACAAACGATTTTAATTGAATTTGTGCACAAGCAGCTGGCAAATACTTTGATATACCATCGAGTTATCTATTTATTATGTTTGCCATCGCTCACCCTTACATTTTAATTAAATTGCATAACATTCACAATTAACTGTATAAATCGTGAACATGATATCACACTGATTCCAACTAATTGCAAAATTGCATATTGATTAATTTGTTGCATGAATTTTATCACCGACAACAACCAACTTTTAAAGTCTCATATTAAATTCACTTTATGCAAGCGTAAGATATTTCCTGCCCCATCCTCGCCAAACCCCACAAAAGCATTAATTCTGAAAAAAGGTTTATGAAAAACGTTTTTTCTTGAGAATTGCTGGCCATTTAAATTTAAATCCGAGTTAATGTAATTGCAGCAAAAATAAAACGAATATAACGCAACGAAATTGTCAGGTAAATAAGTAAAGTATATTTAAGAAAGGCAATCAAATTAAATAAAAACCCTAACGATATTAATAAGCTTTCTTGCAAACTCTTTAACTACACCATTTCGTTATACAATTTAGCTTTAATTCATAGAAGCAATTGTCTTTATTGCTGTACAAAAGATTAATAAATAAATGTAAGGAATATTCTGACAAATATTTTAAATATGCTACATACTCATGTGTTAAATTGGTTGACAGCGTTGTCAAAGAATATGAAATGCATCAAAATTATACCTAAGGCAAGGAGTTGATGAAGAAAAGTATACAGAAAATAATAATAATGTAAATAATACATACATACATTGGATAGAATTCTATCAAAATTGAGCTAGTTTTGTTTATGTTCGAAAAACAAAGTTGCACACACACAAACAAAAGTATTCGAGAATTGTAATTACGTTTATTGCATTTCCTGGCACATTTACGAAAAGTGTTGTCATATTTTTGGTTAGCTTTGTTTTTGTGTTCAGAAAAGAAAAATGGATACAAAAACAAAAACAAAAACACAAGTTCAAAATATGAAAATATCCTACGCAACTGGCAATCACAAACACATACACAGAGCCACTGAGACGAGCATATTTCTGACATTGTCTGCATGCCAGTGCGCCGAAGTATGCAACGTTGCATAATCACAGCTATGCAGGAAGCTGAGATTATCCTGTAAAAAGCCAAAAACAATCCAGAATGTGAGCAAAAATATGCTTCAATAGCGGCTAGCTATATGCACTGCTTGCAAGATGTAAATTAAACTGTTTGCAAGCAGTTGCTAATAGCTGGGTAATTATGTTTCATTTCCATTATACCAACAGATCGCATTAAGATTAAGATTCAAGTGCAAAACTTAAGTTTAATACAAACAGGGAATGGTCAAGTCCTTAACAGTTTATAGATGTAACGATTAAAGAAAAACTCACAGAATGCTACTTGTAGGCAGCCGCTTGGAATCAGTGGACTTTGTCACACACCTTTTTCTGTTATTTCCATTTTGTCATGCTGGCCGCATAGGTATGTAAGTGGGGCAAAATATGTTGTCGGCTATGTTGCAAGTACTCTCTGTGTGTGTGTGTGTGTGTATCTACTGCGACTGAATGTATGCGAAGATATAGATGAGATGAACGAACAGTTTAGATAAGCAAAAAGGCAACCAGACAGTCAGAGAGACTTTGGGGTCACACTTGTTCCTTTTTTTTGTGCTTTGTTTCTTTACAAACATAAATATTTCATACGCAATTTCATAAGATTGGACGTTGGCTTATGCCATACATATGGCAAATCAAAGTGGCCTTTAAACTTTTATGGTTTTATTTGGTCTGTACATACAAATTTGATATTGATACACAGCAATGCGAATGGTATTTTTTTTTTTTTTTGAATTGAGAGCAACATTTGTGAAATTGCATTAAAAAATCATTTACTATTGCATAAGTCTTGTGCAGCTGCCCGAATAGTTGCTTGGCATTGTTATAACCCACTTGTAGTTAAGACATTTTAGCAATTATATTGCAATCATTTACAACGCTCTCTACGCATACAATCTTATGAATAGCGTTAACTGTTAATGTTTTAGTTTACCCAGTTATTTCATGTGTGAAGATGTCAACAAGCTAGTTAACTGCATTTGATAAGCGTATTACCTCTCCACCCCCCCAAAAAACATTAGACTCATAGTTGTGTGTGTGTGAGAGTGTTTATGTGGCTTCTATTATTGCTCAAGGACATTTGTTCAGCTGTTTGTGAGCTTCGTTTTCACATTTTTCAACGCTTTTATACTAACATACATCACTTGCCAGCTACGAACTGCTGATGTTGGATTTCCTATTTTTTTTCTACTTTCTTTTATTCGCTTTATTGCTGTAAGACAAAAGGCACAAATATGTGGATGTGTGTGTGTGAGTGTTGTGTGTGTGTAGGCTGTCAAGATGACAGAACGTTTTGCCAAAGTATAAGTAGCCTGACACCGAACACACTCCGCCAACAATTCACCAACATCCACAGCCACCAAAAACACCATCATATGCTTGAAACCACATGCTGTCACTTGCACTACACCCAATAGAAGGCTGCTCGAAAGCGATTTGTTGAATCGCAATGGGGTGTGGGGCTATGCTACTAGACTTGAAACCTGGCAATCTTTGTTGTTTCCATACACAACTGAAGTTTGAATAGTTGAAAGTAACTGTGTGTAACCATAAGCTTAGAATTCTTTATATCGAAAGTTTCTATGGAAAATGCTGTCATTATTATTATTATTTGGCAAATGTTTCATTAAAATATGGCTTCCAAGCTGAAGAAAACTTTGCCATTTTGGTTTCAATAATCATAAAACGAGCTGAGAGTCGAGAAGATTAAAATCTGGTTACCTTAGATATTGGTATTTGCTGGAGTTTTACACTCAACTCCTGTTTAAACTCAAATCAAGTTAATTCATTTGCTTTAAAGCTATTGTTTGCTTAATAAAAATCTATCTAATTTATATATTATTTTTCTAACGTTTCATTACTAAACTAGCAATTTTGTGTCATTTATTTAATTTTAGCCGCATGAAGAACCATTTGCCTGGTTTATTTATTCACTTCACATAAACAAGGTTGTAAGAGCTCTGGCTCTGGCTACTTCAGAGCATTGTTAAACCTTTTAAGAGGCGTTCATAAAAATATATATATATAATGCAAAAAGCAAAACTAATTTCATATGTAAATACCAAGTGAAAAGGGTTGAAAGTTGTACAGAAAAAACTTTGTGTAAAGCTGTAAAATTATTATTCAATGTGTGGCATTTTGGTGTTTGTTTGTCTGCTGCATATACAAAATAGATATAAATTCTAAATGCAACTATTTAATAAGCATCAAAAGAGCAGCCATAAATAATCCATGAAATATTTACAACTTTACTCCAATGAAACTCGTTCAACTTAAAGCTTTTAATTGCTTTGTGTATTTTTTGGTGACAATGCACAACACATAACCACATACACACTGAGACTTATATATATCAACGAGTATGTCTGTAGGTAGGTGCACTCCCAAAAATGTAAAAACAAAGTCCAAACGGAAGTGTCAGTGGCTGGTCCACTGTCTGCTCAAGTGAGCTGGCAAACAACAAACAACAAACAACAAAAACGTACAACAACAAACAACAACAAGCTGTTTTGTAATGCTCTTGTGCCTCAACTATGCTCCCCATACACAAGCACACATTTTGGATGATGTACAGTACAATGCATCCTTCTCAAGCCTACTGCATAGTAGTAGTACTTGTTGTTGTTGTTATGAATACGATGCGACTTGTTTGCAAGGGCAGCAGGGTAGAGGGGGATCAAAGGAGGGAAGAAAGGTTAAGCTGCTAGCGCCGGCTGAGCCATACAACTTATTTATGTTGGCAGCGTTGCGGCAAGTCCGTTCGTTCCTCGACTGTGCAACAGTCTGTCCACTGTGGTCCGGTCTGTCTCACTGATTTGCATCTTTTGTGCATGATTACTTACATACATACATGCTGTTGCTTTGCGCATGCACCCACACATACATACTTACTCTCTCTCTTTCTCTTGCATACATATGAATGCGGCAATTATTGCACTTATAAAATTTTGCTGCCTTCTCTCTCTGCGTTTTGTATCTTTTTGTGCTTGTTCTACTTTTTTTTGGCAATTCTCGTTGGCTTGCCAAACCATCCACAAGGCACACTAGCAATTATCGTGGATTGTAGCTGCATTCCGACCATCTCGGTCTCTCACTCGACCCTCGAACCCGCCTTCCTTTGGCTATCACACTTTGCGGCTGTTGCTGCGGCTGCTCTTTTGGGGGGCGGGTCATAATTTCTGAAATGTTTTGACTTGCATTCGCCCTTTATGCTGATTTACTGGCTGTTGCGGTCTTGTGACAAATCTGTTTTGCTCACTTGATGTGATTCCCAGCCACCCGCACGCTTCTCTCTATCTCGTGATCCTGCTGCTGCTGTTGCTGCTGCTGTGGCTTAAAGTTTTATTTCAAGCAATTTAGTTTTGTATTTATACGAACTGCGCTTTTGCACATGTTCGTTTATTTTTTTTTGGCCTAGTCATTAGGCATAAATCAGTCGGCATATGCATGTATGTTTTGTTTTGGTTGAGTACAAAACTCATTAAATCACGCGTGTGGGCGTGGTCGCATAGATTAGCAAGATTATAGACCCTTGGGCAACCAACATGGCCCTTTAATGGGCCACTCTACGTTGGTCTGGTTGGCCAGACAATACAAACTTATAAATAGTTAATCTGATAGTAAAGTTCACTGAGCTGACAGCACTTAAGTTAAATTCAATTTGCGCCTGCAATCGCCAAGCTGTAGGCTCATTATAATTGTGGTCTAAACACAAATTGCATCGAAACAATAATAATAATAAAAAGCGATCTAATTGCCTGGCCACGTCAGTCATTTGCTAATTTATTGTCTTGTGCACAGGCTGATGATGCAAAGCAAAACAACAACAACGAAAAGAAAGAAAAAAGCTAAAAAAAACTGTGCCTGGGGACCATTACGTAGCCGAGTTGCAGGTCTCGGGCTCAAGGTCGTTAAAGTAGTTTGCCGTGCCAATAATAAATTTATGATTTTCCTTTTCCCTTTTTTATATTTTTCTTGTTATTGCACAGTCGGTAGACTGGAGGGCGAACCAAAGGAACTGCACGAAACGAAGGGACTGAAAGAAGTTATAAAAGTTGAATATGCGCTGCAGGCAGAAGGGTGTTAATTCAACTAAATTGCTCTCGGGTAATTGTCGTGGTGTGTGTGTGTGTTTGAATGTGTGCAGTTGCAGTTGCCCTGCTTTGTGCTACAATGTGTCTCATTTGTGCAACGAGCAAGTAGCATGCAATTTAACCAACAACCTGCTCTAACAGGACAAATCATAGCTATGGGCATCATTTTGTGTCTATGCCAAGCAGAGATACCCAAAGTAATTGTATGCTAAGTTGGAGTTAACTGCTTAGAGTCTGAGGTATTCCTGTTGCTGCTGGCCCCACCATTAGCTTCAGTGGTTGCACCCTGTTGTCATAATTGTGGTTTAAGGTTTGAACTGCAGCTTCAGTTTCCACTCCGTGCTGTTGCTTATGCACTTTAAGCTACCAAGTATTTACACATCGTTAACTTTGAATTACCTTAACATAAAACGTATTGAGTGCTGCTGTAGTTTGTTGCTTCTTTAAGGAATGAAGCACTTTCCGCTTTAGCCTTTAACGTTCGTCACATTTGAAGGACAAGTTGAGCAAAGTGGCATGGTCAATGCTGGGGATTTAAGTTTAGCTTCAAACCAACCCCACCGCACTATGTTGCTTGTGGCCAGCTTGTTCTCTATTTTGGTATTCTTGGCATCCCAGTTTTATTATGGATAACCGCAAAATTTTATGAGCCATGCCCTTGCATATTCTTAGCCAATTTAAACTGCTTTTAAATCCCATAGTTTGGCATTGATGTCTTTTATATGAATTCATTTTTTAACTTGCCTTTATTATTATGATGCTTGCCTTTTTGTCACACACACACACACACACAGACACAAACATATCTATATATATATATATTTTTTAATAACATTTCTTTCAGTGTGTCCCTTTGGGCTTTCTGTCTCTGCGAGTGTATGTGTGTGTTTGCGTATGCATTGGAATTTGCGGCATCTGCGGCCTGTTGTTCCGGCTGTTGCCATCGTTGGCCGTTGCCATTCCGGCTGTTCTGTCCGTTCCGTTCCGGCTGTTGATTCACTAGTTACATACTCGAATGTGCGTTTTATTATGTCAACATTGGGTCATTGTTCGTGTGATTCTGGTCATATCATATCGTTTTTCAGCTGTTTTTATTACTGCTTTCATTTCCATTTTTCGTTTTACGTTTCGGTTTTAACTCTTTTTTTCTTTCTTTCGGTGGGGCTTTTGGCTTTGATATATTTATTATGCTGACCATAAGCTTGGTGTAATAAATTTTTGCGAATTTTTAACTGGTAATTGCCATTGCCCATTCTTGATATTTGAAATGTTTCAATTGTTTACATATATGCATACATACATACAAAGAAATACTTTAAAACTATGAGCTAAGCTTTGATTTAGATAAAATATTTTGCAATTTCCTTAATCGAATTTCATTTCAAATATCACATCAGGGATCAAATCCCTAAACTTCGATTGCATGAATAGTTGGTTATATGTTTTTATTTAGAGCCATCATGCCGGAAATTACAATGAACTAAAGACAATGCCCCAAGAGTTGTTGCTGTGGCGACTCACGTCAATTGACACGAGGCACAATGAATAGACAGTCCAACTTTATCTGTCTGCCACATCCATTGCCTACAAAGTAACTAACGCCCATTTGTGCAATGCTTGTCAATTGTTAGGGCTGTTTCTACTACAAACTCTGCTCTCCCTCTCCATTTCCCTCTTTTGAATGTAAAAAAAGAGGGAAGAAAAAAATAACTTAAATGTCATGCTTACATTTGAGAAAACAAATCTGCCACTCTTTGTACTATGTAATAGATTAAAGTCTTTTTAGATATATGAGCTGAACTGAACTGGCTCAGACTCAAAAAACAACTTGGAGAGCTGGTGGATGCTGCCAGTTGGCAGACAATGTCACAGCATTGGCCAACAGTAGGGTCTACTACCAATGTCCGCCCAAATGAAATTGAAGAAAATTGCATTTGCACGAGAGACAATTTCGAAACAATTGCAAAACTGTTTGACATGCTACCTGTGATGCTGCCAAACAGTTTAGCAGGTAATGCCTTATATCGATATCGGTCTATGTTCCACGTCCAGGGACATACACATATACACTAGGAGATGTAGCCAGAGACAGGGTGAGAGCGAGAGCGAAAGCGAGAGAGACTGGGATAGAAAATGAGGGAGAATAGAGTAAAAGAGTCACCGGTCGTGTTTGGCAGGCAGTTGATGCAGTTAGTTGACTATTGACTGCCGGGCCAAACGACTCCCAAAAACTCTCCAGATATCGCGTCACTTGCAGGCATCATTCCCTATCAAAACACAAAATGTGTGTGTGTGTGTGTGTGTGAGAAAGAGATGCCATTGAGTTTTTGGCACATTTTGCCTACCGTTCGTAAGCCGGGATTCCATTGCCAATAGCATCACATTACAAACTATAGAAATTGCCATGCCATTGCAAGCGTGGAGAGCTATAATTTTGTTAAAGACAAACGTTGCCAATGTCTGCAAAATGGAACTTGCTGCCTGCCAATGGGCCAATATTCCACAAGCCCACTCAATGCCACTGCACTTTTTGGGCAAATGCCCGAAATTGGTATGTGTATACAACACACACGCACACACACAAACGTACACACATTCTTACAGTCATATTGGCCAGAGAAAATGTGCTGCGAAAGCTGCTTAAATAGGCCTGGGGACTTCCATCTCCAATCCGCCCCTCTAGTTACGCTAGGGCAATTGCAAAAACGGCAAGTCAACTGCATAATTACTTAATTTGCTGCCTTTGTTCGTATTGGGCTATAGTCATAAGTTGGCCAATTGTATTGCTAGTTACACTTGAGTCAAACTATTAGAGTATACTTTTAACTACTCTTTCTCTCTCCCTCGATTTCTCTCTTTCGGCTTCTGTTTCCCTGGGGATATTGTGCAATACTAAAATGGGTTGTCCTTTCAGTGTCGCATTTGGTGCGACAATTTCGTAGATTTCCCCAAACGTACTCAGTGCGAAGGTTCTCTGTGTGTAGCGGTCAAAATAAAACAACAACAACAAAACTGTAAATTTGCACAATGACAAGACGTGGTCCTGGGCACGTAACAAACGAATCGGCAAACATTGACAGACTAACACCCAGATTGGTTCAAAAAATAACAACAACAACTTGGACAACAGCCGACATTTTGTTTTTTTTGGGTTAGCCAAATTGTCAGGCATGTCTCGGAAGAACTTAAGACCGACTTCGAATTGATGGGCACGTGTTTAGCGTGTGTTCAGAGTTTACACAGCTTCACACTTTACACAGGGCACGCTGTGCCTTTTTCTTCTTCTTTTTTTGGTGCTGTCAAGTCGCCGTAGTTGTTATTAGATAAGGGACAAACCTTTTCTGGGTTATTTCTTGGCTCACGGCTTGGCCTACACCTGTTGCCAATTGTTGCTGTTGCTGCTACTGAGGCAGTTCATCTTTATGGCTTTGCCATTGGCTTGGGTTTCCGCCTATTGAGGGTCTGTGAGCAAGATGTAGTGTCCAGGATTGCCTGGCTTTTTATTTGTTTTAAATAAATTTTACACGAAAGCTTTTATGTAAATTTTATGGTAATTTGCTAGCCATGTTGCCAAGCTACTTGCTACTTGTTGGTATTGCCACTCTGGCAATAGGTCTTCTTGTGGACCTAGCCGACAAGTGGCTTGAGCACCGCTCACATAACCACAAAAGCGCACACTTACATACCTACGTATATAATCATGTGTATATGTGTAGCAGCTGCAAAAAAAAAGAAAAAAAAAAAAACAAAAAACGGTAACAAAAGCAAACGATTCTGCTGATTCATGTATGGAGAATTCTTTGAGAAACCGCACAAATATTACATGACCAGAGTGTTTTTGTGTTTTTTTTTTTTATTTGCCTCATTGTGTTGAGCTTGTGAGGTGTGGCCGATAAAGTCAACAACATGACTTTCTCTAAAGTGCTTACTGTTAAGCCATAAAGCTAGAAGATACAAACTCAAACTTTATACATAGCTAATGGCGTTAACTGCCTAATCGATTACAGCATTCGAGAATCGCGTGCCAGCTGCTCACATTTGCTCGAGTTCAAGTTGAAGTTTAATTGAATAATGCAACAAGGGCTTTTAGCTAATTTTGTTGAGTCGTTGCATTTGTCAAGGCAACATTTCAAACAATAGCAGCTAGCTAGTTGAACAGAACTTGTTTATTTGTATTTGTATTTGCACAGCAATTTGTTTGTATGTGTTTGTTTGTTTCCGTTCCCTGCATGCCTCGTTACACACTTTTTGCATTCAGTTGAAGTTCAACTTGCTTATCTTAATAGTGTTCTCTCTCTTTCTCTTATACATCTAAATAGTTTATTTGTTAAATTTATTTGTGAATTACTCCTCAAAGTGCTAGTGCGAGTGCTTCGAATTTGAGATGTGGAGAAAGCCTTTCACAAAGCTCTCTCAACTGACTGACGAGGCATGCAGAATGTGTTTGTGAAATGCTTGACACCAATATGTTCATACATATTATATCTTGATATCTGTCTACGCTCTTGATTGATTGAGCTGTTCTGAGCCGAGCTAATTAAAGCGCAGCTATGATTCAATATTGGGGTCGCCTTAACAAATAATAACAAGAATTTCTGTACATTTTTTTTAAATAATTTTACTTACAGCTGCTACTCCTGCTCTTGCCTTTGCTGCTGATTTGGTTTGTTTATTTGTGACTTTGTTCAATTGATTTGCATAGAACACAAAAATATGCAAATGTTAACAAATAGACCCAATAGAAAACAATAGAAGACCAATGCTCAACCCACTTGACTAGCTGACACAAATCATGTTTACACATGAGCAGCAACAGCAACAGTCGCAGCAGCAGCAGTAACCACAGCAAGTGCTGTCCGATTCACCAAGCCGCTACTTGTGCTTATTGGCAGATAATTGACATATAAAATTAGCATAATTTTTAGACCAGCCGAGTGACAAGTGAGCAGTTAGGGCCCAAAGCACAACGTGCTGTTGATAGCCAGATCAGAATTCGTAATGACCAAATAGCACTGAAATCATTTCACTTTTTCTCTTCTCTTTTCGTAAGTTGTGCACATATTATTAAAATATTTTATGCGAGCTGTTGTTGTTGTTTTAGTGTGGAATTTAAATTAATAAATTATGGCCTGTCTGGCTGGGCCCAGAATTTTATTTTCGTATTTTTATAATATTATGCTGTTGGTGTTCTGCTTTCGGGCGATGCATATCTATGCAAATCAACAGGACGCCATTGAAAAGAAAGTAAAGAAAGTGTTTAATTTAATGCGTGTGAATTTATAGATTTTTTACTTGTGTGCTTTAAACTGTTTTTGTCAGCACACACGCTGCGTATGCGTAACATATTACATACTAAATGCTATAATTAAAGACTTAAGCAGCTTGAATAACTCAATTCCCAACGTGCAAATGCTTATGAAATTAATAATGCTTGAAAGACGAGGGCGTCCCATCAGTGGGGAAAGGTGTCGCCTTGCGTTCCCAAAACTCAAATTAAACAGATGAAGCTCATAAACATAAATCAACTGGGGTAGCAGACAAGCAGGCCAGCGGGGTGCAGGCTGCTGGCAGGGTAGTTAAGTTCACCTGTGTGCGCCTCAACGCCTCAACGCCTCGACGAGATTAAACGGCCAAAGAGACAGAGAGAGATAGGAAGAAGTAGCGAGAGCAAGAGCCAGACAAAAGGATAACGCGCTCGCGTACATTTGGAAATCGTTTAGCGGGAAGGTGAGAACTGGGCTGGTTGGCGGCGGCGAGTACGTTCAATGTACGTCCAAGGCCGTGACATGCCACGCCCCCGCATTGACTGATTTATGGGCGGCACCTGAGAGCGGTGGCATTGCTACCTAGACAAGCTAGACTCACACTCAAGTACAGTCGAGTGCATACATAAATCGGCGCAAATGTCAAACGAGATGTCAACATTGTCGCCGCTGAGAAACTTGTGTCCATGGCTGCTGCTCCGACTGCTGTCAATGTTGTCCTGCGACAAACAATTTAATTTATGAAAATCGCTGCAAAACTAAAGCAGAATGCCAAGCAAATTGACAAAGCGAACAGCGACAACAGCAGCAAAAAAACAAAAAAAGTTAAAAACGTGGCAAAAGGGAATCTGAATTACAAGAAATGACGAACGGACGTTGAACGGAATGACGAATGAGAGGCAATAACAGAAAAGTAAAAGGAAACAAAAAAAAGAAAGAAATGTTTTCAACAATGTTGGCGGCGCATGAATCCTTCGATTGAAGTGCAGAAATATATATACATATACTATATATATTTTATTTTTTTATTACTCGTTTCTTACATTTGACACTTGAGTGCGCAGTTTTGTTGTTGTTGTTGTGGTTGTTGTTGTTGCTACTGGTTGGGCAGTTTGCGCAACGAATCAAATTTAAATTTCTTGATTGTCTAGTCGAGTGGCAGCCCAAAGTTGTAGAGCAGCATTGAGCGCTGAGAGCATTGAGTTCTTTCTGTTCAGATCCCTTAGCGATTTGCGCATAATAATAATTTGAACGACGTGCACAGAATTGTTTGCCTGGACACTAGTATGGCTGCTATTGCCTGCTCTCTTCACTGGTTAACATAAAAAAAAATGTCGTTGGCAAAGTGTCGCGCGAGCTAAGTGACTGATAGACTTGGCCCAGTGTGACATGGCCCATACTCAACCCGACCCATGCCACACGCCTGGCCATTTTCGACTGGTTGTTATCTCTCTGCATTCGCTGTCAGCGCTGGCGCTGAGCAGCAATCCATGCTGTTAAATGGAGCAAAAAGTGTTGCCCCGAACAATGGTGTCAATTAAACATTACATTGTTGTTTCCACTATGATAGACTAAGGGATGCAGATGGCCAACGCTGGGGACCTTTAACTTCAAATGCGTGCCAGTTTTTTTTTTTCATTTCATTTCGGTTCGTTTCGTTTGGCTCTTACCAAATTGACTCTAAGTTGTGCGTGTCTTGGACTGTGGCTTAACAATAAAAGTCTATTAAAGCGTTTTAGTTTAATAGCTTTGTTTGCCACTCTCTCGCTCTTGGCTATATATGTTGACTTTGAGGTTACTGTCTCTCTTCCTACACTCATCACGCTGTGTTGATTGAGCTGCAGCTCTTTCGGTTTTTACAACGCTGGCTCCTAGTTTTTTATTGGTCTAAAGAGTCTGCGTTGATGAAGGTTTTAGGAGTGACATAAAATGAGATAAATGTCGCTTGCTGCAGCGTTTATGGAAAGGGTTAAAGTCCTTTTGGATAGACGCACACAGAACTGGACCTTTTAGTGGCATTGAGTAGGTTTGCCTCGTTTTCATTTCATTTGAGTTCAGTTCATTTAATGTAGCGAGTGCTTAAGTGTGTGTGTGTGTGTGTGTGTGTGGCACTTAGAGGACCATTTGGTAACAAATTTTCAGCAAAGCTTGCACACAACCAAATTAATTAAGCAAACATTGCAAAAAATTCTTGGGACTAAAGTTCAGTTTAGATATAGATAAGCAAAAAACTGTTAGCTATTTTCACTCACCGTTTTATTAAAGTCTAATTTTTTGTTTAAGCCTTGAGTTCTTGGCAATTTTGAAACACTTTTTTGTTGCAAACAATACACAAAAATATATATATATATATGCTTCACTATATATGTCAATCAGTTAATGTTAATTTTGTAAATCACTATTCACAGATATCCTGCCGCAGGATAGAAACCCAAAGCGCACAAAAACCAGCAGCTCAACTGGAAGAACGGCGCACGCGTAACCGAGACGAGAAGATTTGCTGAATGCTCGGCAGGGCCAGGTTCTTATATACCCTCGTGTCCCGCTCGCAGTTCGCCAAATCAGTCGGCGCAAAATTTCTTTTGGCCTCTTCAAGCTTTACCTTAATGATAATGATGTTCTTGTAGCGACGTTAACAGCAACAGCGACGGCGACTGCGCAGTCTACTTTGCCGCTGCTGCTGCTGCTGCTACTTCTGAACTGAGACGCTCGCAAATTTCGCGGCTTTTAATTCACTTATTTGGCGCAACAGCAAACAACAAACAAGCCCTGCGTCGCTGCCGGCGTCAACGTTACAGCGACTGGCATAAATTGTAAGCGAAGCTTCTTGCTGCTTTCAAAGGGGAGATTCTCAAGACGCTAACGTCGCTGCCGGCGTCGCCGTCAACGCTGTTGTCTTTGCAAATTGCGTTTGTGCTTTTGCCAAAGCTGTCTGCGACGCGCTCTCTCTTCGATTCTGGTTTCTGCACACCAAAAGCGGGCAAAAAAGTTCTGCGCTGCTTCTTGTTGGTCAGCGTTGGTCGTCTTTTTTTGGCGCTATCTGTTTTTTTCCGTTTGTTGATTGGTCAACGGGCAGCAGCTGCAGCAGCAGCAGCAGCAGCAGCGACAGCGGCAGCAACAGAAGAATCGGCTACAAAGTCAAGTGTTTCGGCAGCTCTGTCGCTGGGCTGGGGTTGCCCTCAGCTGTTTGTTTTGTTTAACACAGTGTTGCTGTTACTCATAAAGCGTTTGGCTTTTGTTTTGTTCGCTGTTTTGTGTGATTTATGGCGGAAAATATTATGATTGTTTTTGCTTTGACAAATGCAGCCTGTGATTCATACGTATATTTTAATTAAATCTCTGTCTTAAAATCACTCAAGCCTAAATTGAATATCAGTTCATTGACCCAATGCTTCTTCTACTAGTCATACGCTGAGCCCTAAGGAAAATGCCAATTTAATCGGATTGCCGTTGAACGTGCAACGATTTGTGTCAAATTGAAATCCTCCCCAGGATTTGCACATAAGCATAAAGATAAAATAGAATCCTTGCGAAATTAATTCCAACTGCGTTGTGGTGAAAGCCTTGACAAGCCATATATAATTTTTTTTTTTTTTGTTGAGCCTTCGTCACTTTATCGAGCAACAACATTCCCATTGGGGAATGCACACATACATATATGATATGTATGTATATGTGAAATTTAAATTCTATTTTATCTATGCACAGAGATTTTGGCGTGATTTCGTTTTCCCAAATGTCTAGCAATGTCATAAACGCCCAGGAAATTTCAATATTGCTGTCACCCCATACAGAGCGATACCGAAATAGACAGACCCAGAACGTGTGGGCGTATCTTTAACTCTGCATCATGCTATCTGTGTATCTTTGAGTATGTGTATCTCAAGTTTCAGCGCATGGCACAGGTGCCGGCTGTGACCGATGCTTGGTTTGTTGCTGTTTTGGCTCTTTACGCGCGAACGTGATTTGCATTTGTAAGTAGCCAGGACAGCATGCCAAGCCGGCAGGTTTGTGAGTGTGTGTGTGTGTTTGTCTCTGATATACAAATGCTAAAATAATAAATTGTTTCGAATTATTGGCACTTTGGCACTGATCAAATAAATGTGTCTTGGTAATAACAATAATAATGCGACAACGATAACAGCAACAGCAACAGCAACAACGATTTTTTTTGGCGGGAGGGGGAAGAGGCAACGCTTCAACTTCGACACCGATTCTGTCTTTTGGGTTCACGTCTGTCTGCCCTCACATAAAAATGTTATTATGATTTTCAATAATCACAGGCATTAAATTATCATAATGCGCACATTTTCAATATTGCCACGCCCCAACACGCCAAGCCATTTTCCAGTAGCCATTCTAATATTAAGCTTGGCAGCGGGACGTCGGCTCAGATTTTCCATAAACGCTTTGTTGTTGTTTATTTTTTTTTACTTGCTTTCTAAATCGAATACGCTCCATGGTGCCGAAAAGTATTTTTTGATTTTATTTTATTAATATTATTTAGCCAGATAATTTGGCCAAAATACCTTTGAGCATAACCATTTGTAAGGACATTTTATTGTGGTTAATTTGTGTTTGCCTTTTATAATAATAACGTAAATTATGGTTAAGGATTTGCATATCGAATGTATCTGTTGCAAATGGTTAAATATGATTTTTATGCAACTGTCTCTTATAAACTGTAAGTTAACAAATTATTGTGTTTGTGCTAATTGCATTAATTGACTTATTTTTAAATATTCAATAAGTCGCTTCCTGGTTGAGCGTTTCTGAACAATATTTATGTTATTTAAGCCAGCGATGCCAGCAAAGTGACTAAATGAACTCCACACATTCAGTCAGGCAGCAGTCTAAAGCATCTTATAACAATAAATTTGCGGCCTAAATACGTAAGAAGCAAAAAAAAAAAAACAAACAACAAAATCAAAAGCCAAAAACCGCAACTTTTTAACCCCATTTGCCAAAATAATAAACATAGCGTATTTAAGACCATTAAAATTAAATGAAATAAAATTGAGAATGTGCGTGTTGTTTTTAAGAAGAGAACATTTTGTAATTTACAAGTGCCACAGCCTCCAAATGAGTCATGATATTTGGCTTTCACGCAACTCTGAGTGGAATACCCAGATTTTGAGGCATGACACATATAAATATAATGTAGAGAAACTGTGTGGTTAAGGGAATTAAATAACAAAATTTATTCTAGATACAGTTAAGTAAATTTTGATGTTTGTCTGCTCTGAAGTTCACTTGAAGGCTGCTAAGATAAGCAAATCAAAAGAAATTCTCCCAAGAAAACACTTAAAGCTTAAGAGTCCGAACAAAAACATTAAAATAAAAATTCAACTCTTAAGAGCGAATTTCTGCATATGGTAAGCTTTGGGTCCGAGGCCTTGACCAGATTCTTGTGAGGCAACAAACACACACAGTTGATGGGAATTGGCCAGAATGGTCGCACAATTTTGGTTGTCAGAACTTTCACCGTTGGACTCTTTCGAGCGCATGCTGATGAGGACGATGACAACGGCGATGACGATGACGGCAGCTAATAGAAAGTTCTCCCGAAATTAATTATTATTGAGAAATTACCAAAAGAAACACAAACCAACGGCCGACAACCAAAGTCAACAGAAGCGAAAACATAAACAAAACAAAATAAAACAATCCCAGCGAAATGCTCCACAAGGTTGTACACATATGGATATATAGCCATATATGTATGCTCGAGACAGCCCATTAAAACTAAATCCAGTGCACAAAAAAAAGCTCGCTTCCAGTTGTGAACGAACGTTGAATTTTTATAAACTTGTCGCATACTGTGCTCCCTCGTATTGGTATTGTAATTTGTTGTTATTGTTTATTTACGCACAACCTGCCCAAATTTGCTGTGCCACTGACCGACAATTTGTTGCCGGCTTTTGCAGCAATGGATGGAGAACATCATTGTCTTAAGCACGCACATATATCTATGTATCTACGAAATACAATTGAGCCAACAGCAGCAGTTTGTTTATTGTTTTCAAATACAATTATATCCAAGTGTTTGTGTACATGTACTTGAGTAACTGAGTATTGAATCTTGAACTTGAAGCAACAGCATCAAAACTGTACAAACCGGTTAGCAGAGACACGAAGACCAAACGGGCGTTGTAATTAAATCTAAACTGATTCAACGGCATTGTTGTTGGCCAATGGCCCAAAAGTGGTCTCATAGATTATGCCATTTAGATTGGCAAGCTGTAACTGAATTTATAATATGAGAAAGCAACAGAAAAAGATTTTTTGTAAATTTACATATTTATTTAATATCTATATAAAAAAAAGTTTCCATAGTATTTAAATTTAATAGAAATCCATAAAAACTAAAGCGTTAGAGCATTTTAAGTTCGCGCTATTGGTCCAACTAGATAAATATTCTAATGCCTTAAGTTAAGCTTTGATGTTGTGCTAATTTGAACTCTTATAAATCAGACTTGGCGAGTCAGAGCACACGACCTGACTGAAGTCGTGGCACTGTGATGTTTATCAGCTTCAGTTCAGTTCAGAGCGTTGACAGCTTCCGAGAAGCGCCGCTTGCCAAGCTAAACTATGCCGCTCCAGATGCTTCGCTACGATAGGGAATCGCAAAACTTTCGCATCATGTGCCTGGCCAAAGGTGTGTCCATGTGTGTGTGTGTAGGTTTGCTTGCATATAGTTAATTTAACAAGATATAAATTGAAAATTGTTTACATTGAAAATTGTTGCTGGCACGCTCTCCAGCCAAGCCTGTGGTATAATTAATAAGCATAAAAAATTATTAGATATTTATGCTAATTGTGTGGAGCAGGTGATTTCTTCATTTAACAAGAGCTCAGTTTGTTTGTTTTTTTTTTGTTGTTAAAGCATTAATTTATGCACATTAAAATTTGCATTTAAAGCGTTATGGCTACTGCAGATGTTGTTGTAGACTTTTACTTTTCGATGAGTTATTGGTAGCCTTTTTATGATTTTGTTCATAGCCCGTGAATTATGTGAATGTTGGCAACTTAAAGTTCTATGTTCTTGTAAATAGTTGTAAGTAGGAGGCGACGAATCGGGCACAGTGTCTACTTAAAGCTAAATTACTGTAATTTGAGCAACATAATCAAGGCGTTTGCACAAGTTAAGATCTATATATAGAAGCAAAAGGACGCTAAAATACCAATTATATTGTTGTGCTCTTGCTCTGTTCGAAGCCAAGTTACAGATCTACCAAGCGCATTAGCTTTATGTTGCAGCCTGTGATGACCAAACGAACGAATGATGACAAGAAGGAATGCCAAAGGACAATTAGCGCTGAGCAAGCTGTTGATGGGCAAGTCAGATGCACAGATAAACAGACAAACAGAAAAAGAGAGAGAGAGAGATAGAGCGAGATTGAAGGCCAGAAGGCCAAAAGCGTTTGGTTAAAGATCAAAGACCATAAAAGGTGCTGTTGGCGCAACAGATGTAGCTAAATTTAGACAACTTGTCCAACAGTAGGCAATGTCCAATGTTGAGGACAGGCAAAAAGGAAATCTCTGAAGTAGTCATAGATTGTCATACTTAGCAGCAGACTCTTGAGTTTCCACTTAGGACTGGTCAACACTGAACTGGTTAAGAACAGAGAGAGAGAGAGAGAGAGAGAGAGGGAAAGACTTGAGACAAGTGTTTGTGGCATTTCCGCACTGCGGACTAACTGAATTAGCCAAGTTGGAGCAGCGTCTGCTATAATTAGATGAAATCATTACGCTTTCATTAGCTTGGGCATTTTCGATTTCATTATATTGTATTTTACGATACGATGCACAACGTCTTAAGGCTCTCTTTTATGAGTTTTATCTACACATAAATGCATATACATATTTGAGTGCGTATCATAATATCTAGCCAATGAATTAAATGCCTGTAAAATGTCTACAAAAGCAAAGAGAATTTCTAAGATGCGCGTTGAAATTCTTGAGTTCTGCTTATTTTAACCATTAAATTTGAGAATGCTGCACATTAAATTTATATCTTATGTAGCCATCTCGATAAGCCTTTGAAGGGTCCAGTGTGTAGCATGATTACCGCTGTTGTTTATGACAGTTTATGGCCAGTGGATTTGGTGGCTTTTAAAAAATGTACATTTAAGTGTTGCATTTATGTGTTATTTTTTATGTCTTAATGTCGCGTGCATGGCCTGATAAATATTTAAATGGCTTTACACACTTACAGCAAAAAAATGTATACAATTTAATTGAACTAGTTCTTTTTTTGTTTGTGGCTATGCAGCATAGCAAGAATGTCAAGTCCTTTGTAATGATTACATACACGCTGTCATTAAAAGAATAATTGCGCAAATGCCAGTACCAGAACTCCATATAAACTTTGACAATGAGCTTCTAATGTACTTTCTATACAAACGCAGTGGTAGTTGTTGTAGTTGTACTAGATATAAGTACATTAGCTATATGAATGAAATGACCTAGCCTCACATCATCTAACGTACATCGTACATTTATGCTAATGTGTGGCACTCAACCCTTTTTTGTTTTTTTTTGGCGTGTTCGCGTGAACTGGGCAATTTTTGCATGAGGCAAATTATTACTTAATTAGCCTTTTTCCACTTTAAAATCGTCTACGTGGATTGCGTGTTTAAGCCTGTTGAGGTTATATTTTTTACAAATGCTCACTGAGCGTTCATGTTTTTTTTTTTTGCTATGTTGTTTTTGTGAAATTTATTAAATTAAATCATATTAATGCGACGTGCCCACAAATGCTCGACCATAAATAGAAATTATGACACATGTCGTGTGGACACGGAAGCCATCTAAAGTTTAGGGGTTGGCTTATTAATTAGGGCAAATGCGTGCGGTTGCAGATTGTGGTTAGTAACATACTCAAAATACTTTACTCAAACCTGTCAAACAGTACGTACGTGTGCGCTACTACATATATATATACTGTACTTTAATTTTAGATGTATAAATGTATATATATATATATATTTATGTTGATAATTATTTGCATGTCACGCATACGCAACGTTGTCTTCCCTTGTCGGGCACTTCAATTTAATATTTTTCATTGTCCTGGCCAACCTTACACAGAAACAAACATACTTAAACATTTCGATATATATGTCATTTCATTAAAAATCATACCATTTGCCGTTTGCATTTTTACGTATTATATGTTTTTTTCTCATTAGCTGTTCCCAACTCAGCTCGATTGTCATGCTCTTTGAACTGTGAACATTCTCGTCATTTTCATACATATTTATGCTGTACGCATTGTAAGTGTTAAATATTTCAATACATCTTCTGTGGCAGTTATTTATTTTCCTTTAAAGTGTACTTTGGTGTATTTTTATTTTTGCTGTCTTGCTCAATCTATCCTGGCATAGAGCATAACCAATGAAATAGTCGTAGCTATAAAGTAATTAATTTAGATGATGACAACGCAATGATTGATTACAAAAATTTATTAGGCGTCGACAACTGTCAGAGAGCATAAAAGTGTCGGTGTGTGCCAAGTGTAAGATAGTGTTTGTCAGTTTTATTTTAATTTAATGACATCATTTTCAACGGACATGCGACTGTTATGAACGTTCGCCCACCCGTTAATAATGTTGTCTGTTGTATATATGTATATATATATTTATTCGCAACTACAACAGTTTTATTATTGTTGTCATTATTCATTATCCTTAACTGTTTCTCTCGGTGCTCAGGGCGTTGTTCTCTACCCTCTACCCATTCTCCCCCTCTCTATCTCTTTGTACTGTGCAAACAGACCATACTACTGATGCCAACTTGAAATGCTTGAAATACTTTTGCAGTCCCTTAAAAGTTAATGTACGCGAGTGAGTGTGTGAAAACTTTGTGGCTGTGGAAATGAAATGATTTTAAGACCCAGACCGGCATATTAAATGAGTCATTATCATTAGTTATGACCGTAAAAGAGTGCCACGCCCTTAAACACAGTGATAACTTTGCCACAATCATAATTATTATCCAGGGTCCATTTGTAGTGTGTTTAAGGTTTTTTATTTAAACATATTTATATTAGGCCTCTTTGAGCCTCTCTTTGTTTAATCATGTATCAATTTATCTTTAATATAGACGTCGTTTGTGTTTAAAATTTGTATGTATTTTCACATTCACGCCGCTTAATCAAACATTTCACAACACAGCTCAAAGACATAGTCTTTGCATTGTAGTCAATATTTAAACAACTAAATAAACTGAATAGTCATAAGTATTTGGCAAACACATTCACTTGAACTGTTAACAGTTATGTCAGCTTATTTGGATCAAATGGATTGACTTGACCACCTGCAGCTCTTTAACAGAACATTGATGCTGCAATATACTTTTGTTGAATGTCCAAAAAAGCCAGTCATCAAATAAAATGCTGCTCTGTATGTTAGCACTCTGGAACATTGCCATTATTCGTTGAGATCTTTATGTTTACATTCAATTTGCATATTGTTATCAACTTAGGCTACGCTAATTGTGTTGGTTATTCTTTTGGCTTAATTACGATGACATTTTGGCTCTAAATATGTCACAATACTCTCGCAATCGCAAAAAACCAACCAAACAAAGAGGCATAAACAATTGTTATGCATTTTATGGAACGGTTCGTTGAACGTTGGTTTTTTTCTTTCTTGATGTTTTGGAAGAGTTATGAACATGTGCACACCTTATGCCCTGTGTGTGTGTGTATTCGGGCTCGTTTATCAAGCGGTAAAGTTGTTAAGCAGTATTTTAATTTTTTAACAGTTTTGCCTGAGGGTGCAGTAGCAGAATATTTGTGAGGGTGTTGTGCAAAAGAAAACGAAGAGCAGCCACAAAAGGGCTGCCATATAGCAAGTGAATACACTCAGTTAGTGTCTCTCTCTGTTTGTGTGTGTGTGTGCATTTTGCAGCTTTTTGTTTGGGTTCGTTGCTCGGCATTTAAGTGCAAAAATGAGTGTCCTACGGGAGACCCAGTTACAGTTGCTCTCTTCTCGTTTATTTGTTGTGTTTTTCTTCTTTGTATTGTTGTGATGAATGACGCTGCATTTGGTTGAGTTTCAGTTTGTGTTTCTTTTTTTTTTGTATGTCTGACAATTTACAAGACACAGAAAACATTAGCTGCAAAAGGCGGCATGAAGTAGCTGCAACACAAAATGACCCTAATGGATTGTGCGAGACGAGGAAGGAATTAGTTTGTTATGTCTGCGACAGACATACACTCAGCAGGAGACAGGGACGCTATAAGGGCCAGGAAGAGGTGGGAGGGTTCATTGTTATTACTGGGGCGTAAAACCTTTGACTGCTAGCGCATTAATTTAAATCAAATTAAAGCAGAAGAGCAGCTCTTGGAGCCATCACTAACAAATGTTGATCATTTAAATGAGCTATTGTCAGTTTAAAGTCACATCTATCGGACACACACATCTGTGCCGGATTTATGTGGAGCACTTTGCGCAAAGACATTTCACACCTGCAGCCCTTATAGAATCTAAGGGGGCGTCGATCTGTTGCTGTTGTTGCGTCCAATCAGATTTTTCAACAGCAGCATCAACTAAAACGCACATCAAAATAATTTATGATGCACATCAGCAGACAGCTAGCCAGTCGAGAGCTATGGATGAGCAGCCAAACTTTACTCCTTGGTTGCGTGTACCTGTAGCAGCAGCCACACACTCACACACACACCTGCTAGCGACGCTGTCCATTTTGTGGCCATAATGCTTAGCCATAAGTTTTGCTTGGCTAAAACATAAACAAGCTAAATCAAGTCAAATGCGCTAATAAATCTTTCGAAGCGTCGACGTTGACGTCGTCAACTTGGTCAGTCATTGTTGTTATAGTTGTTTGCTATAGTTGCTGTTGTCATGCAAATGAGAGTATTTTCATTTGGTTCTCGCTCTACACGCTGCGTATGCTTGATATTAAGAGCTATAACAATTTAAGTTGATTGATGTATACACATAAATATATATACAGCTGCTAGGTATGAGTGCAATACCTAATTGACAATTGAGTTGATCTGCCTGAACTTCTAATTGCAAAACGGGTATAGCATTGGCGAAGAGGCAAAGGGCGTTGGGGGTTAAGTAGCCACAGTTGCAGCAGTCTAATTGAAATGTGCACGCATAATTAAATCTCGACCAACGGCAGCAACAAAATCTAATTGCTGTCAGTTGTGTGTCAGGCAGTGCGGAATCGAAATCAATTTGCCACGCAGCCAACACTGCAGCAACCAAGCGAAAGCATTATAAAATTGCCCCAGCATTCAGTTGAAAGTGGGTAGCGCTTGTTGGGGAGGTGTCGCCATTGCTGAGCATTGTTATTCTTGGCGCTGTGGCTACGCAAGCAGCTCGTTAGCAGTAGCAGCAGTAAAAGCGGCAGCGGCAACAATGCGACAGCAGCTTAAGTCATATTGACAATCTCAAAGTTGTGTAATCCGTTGGCAGCCAGAGGCAGAAGCGAGACAGAAACAATCCGATTTGCATGGCATGTTGCAAGTTTGCCTTAAGTTCCAGCTAAAGGGGCAGCGATATATTTAGCCAGTATTTGCATTTAGCCGTCTTATGTCTTTAAGTATCCGGTCCGATGCCCCAATAACTGTCTATATCTATATATATATATGCACTTGAGCCTTTTTGCCACACTTAAATGGGGCTAAGTCAACTTTGAACACAAGATTGCCGTCATTCATTCTTGAATATTTGTTTGTTTGCGTTGCGCGCATCGTTTCCGCCTTCAAAATTTCTGTTTGTTTGCCATTCGAGAGAGAGAGAAGTGCTTGTGTTCCTTTTTTTTATGATAACTGTGCTTTATTTGCATAATTTTGCAGTTAACACTTGAGTGGCGAACAGCAAAACAAAAAAAAACCGAAAAATATCTAAAAGATGCAAGCATTGTTTGTTTTTTTTTAAACTTTTTTTTTAGCTTTGACAAAGCGCCATGCCACGCCCCTCAAATCAGTGTTGAGAGTTGTACTTGTGAAATTCTCGCACGTTTCACGCATGTTGAGCGTTCCTCATAAATTCATCATTTTATTCAAAATTTCACATTCGCTGACAATTTTCATGGCCTACGAAGCTGACAGCCCAATTCTTTTGTTCCCACTTTGAGACTGGACTACTCTCTCACTACGCTCTATCTGTCTGTCTGTCAGTCTGTCAGTGTGTCCAACTGTCTGTCTGAATGGAGTAAAAGCTGTCCGCATGTCCATTGTTTTATGTGCACATAAAAATATTTGCACAGTTGCTTTTGCTCTGTTAATGTACAAGAATGTACAATCTACAGTGTACAATGTGCTTGATATGACGAGCACTTGTCCCCTCTGAACACTGAACACCTGCCCCGCTGTAGACGTGGGTGAGAGTTGTTGCCAGGAGCCTTGGCACTCGCCCATTGCATTCTGATGCCGCATCATCATGTCAAAAGTGGGTCAGTAAAGCGCGCCAGCTACGAAATCCAAATCCGAATCTGAAACCGAAACTGAAACTGAAAAAAAAGTGTCACACCTGCTGTTTTGGTTTCGGTTCGTCAGTCGGTTTGTCTGTCTGTCCGGGTGGGTGCTTGTCGCACATTTGAAACTTTTGAATAAATGTTATAAATACATACAATAAAAATGTTATTTACACGTTTTTGAAAAGAGAAAGTCCAGAACGACGTCGACAAATGCGAAACGTGATTTCATTTAAATTTAAGTAGTTCTGCAGTTGGTTTTTTTCCTTCATTTTCATTTTTATTATATTTTACTTTTATTTTATATGACTGTGTTAGTATTCCTTTTTGCTCCGTTTATGGGCGCGACATTTATGGCCTGCCTTTTGGGTGCTGAGAGTTTCATACAATTTATATGTGAGAATTTCGAGTGGATGGTTGTTTTTCTTCTTCTTTTTTTCTGGTTTTATTTGGCAAATGAGACGAGTAATAACACAAGTTTTATGCGCAATTTTCGTTTCGGTTATGCTAATTTGCTGAACGTGTGTTACATTTGACATCTTTTTCGGTTCTTTTTTGGATATCGGCAAAGTTCCTATAGTCTATGAGATTGAGGTTAGATAAACGTATCGAGATAGCTTAAATGTAAATTTAACGGATTCTTTTTTCACACAAATAATATTTAAAATAACAAAATGTTTTCTTTTCACACCCAAATGAATTTCTATGATTAAACTGTGAAATAATAAAACATATGCAAAAAAATAGATAAGATGAAAGTTCAGCAACCTTTTTAAAGATTTAAGTAAATAAAGCATAAGCCCAAAGAAAAATATTAGTTTTGCTATTGACAGTTATTTATTTAAGCCAAATGTTTATGACTTTTAAAGCTAACAACTTATAACACAGGATATATCCCACATTTACCCTATTAAAATCTTCCCACATTTCCTTTTTGTTAAGATTCATAGCAAACCCATTAACGCAAGAAACTACAAACAAGGCATACTTTAATAAAACTTTTTCCGACAATGGGCTTGATTGAATTTACATTTTTAACACTAATCAATTAAGCGTGATTCTTTCAACATGTTTCTAGTACATGGCACACGCACCTGCAACGTTGCAACGTTGCATTTTGTTTTCAGTTTCACTTTCAAGGCTGAATACGCGTCTTACATCCTGCTACAAATAACTCGATGTGGCAGCTACTGTAACGCCGTCCGTTGAACATTTAATGTGGGGCGCCCCGCGGTTCCCGCACTGTGTGATCTGTGTGTAATTTATGCTTGGCTTGGCGACCGCACATAAGCTGACAAGGGGCGAACGGTCGGCAGACAGATAGGCCAGGCGATTGACAACATGACATTTAAAATGCGACACTGGCCCAGGAGCCAGTTCATAGCACTTGGCATTAAAATATGACAGCAGGAACAGCAAAAAACTAGCGCCGATTAAAGGAAAAAAAAAAACAAACATGCAACAAACACAAAAAAAATCTTCATCAAAATACAACAAAAAAGTTTTCTACGTGCGCTGCATTTTAATTGGGTTATCAAAATGCGCCGCATATGATACCCAGACCAGGCCAAGGCACACACACAGAGAGAAACACACGAGTGAAACGGGGCTTAGAGGCTTTTGGCAGGGTTTGGCACGTGTTCTATCAACAAGGAGCGTGGAGCGTTGAGCGTTGAGCGTGTAACCATTTCTAACTGACAAATGAACGGACAGACAGAGTGACTGACTAACTGACGTTCGCTTGATGGCAGCATTATTGCAACGCTATGCAAGCGGCAAACGTTTCAATCTGCCGCCAAGCGTCAAACCACGTTAGGGTTATTAACTTGATGGAGCTGTAAATGAAATGAAGCTGCTAATTCAGCACGGCTGTGCGTGTGTGTGTGTGTAGTGTGAGTGTATATTGCATTTGACGGCTAACCGCACTCACAGCAATGGCAACGAAGTCGGCGAATGCGTGGGCGTTGCTCGAGTTCGTGGAATATTTGCAGAGGCTCAATTAGTTAACAACTAAAATCACTTAAGTTTTCACTGCCTACCCTGAGCATAAATTCTTGCCAAATTATGAGACACAACCCAAAAACAGTTTGAGAACATCTTGTTTGTGTTTGCTGTTTCGGTATGCTCGGCTCGTTCTTGCAAGAACTGGAGCAAAAAAAGAAAGAAACATGAAAAAAGACAAATGTTTCTTATACCCTTGCTGGGGCATATTTATTTTTTTACAAAATTGGCAAAGTTTTTCAAGTTAAAGTTTATTTAGCTGAGTTTGTAATCGGGAGATTTAAATGACTAAGCCTTAAAAATATATATTTAACAGCGTATTTAAACTTCGTTTTATTCTTTTCTTTTAATTCTTGTTCACAGTTTATGCTTTTTGGCATTCCTTCCAATGAGCTCTTTAAAACAATCTCAACCAGAGCAACAGAAACACACACACAAATACTCGGTACATGCATTAATATTAAGCTGTTAAGGTTTCTCCAACTGTCGCGGCTTAATTGGAATGCAGAAAGCATTCCTGCAAAGTTATTATTGATAATACATATATATGTATATGTATATGTGTAGTATTGTTAATGTTGGCGTACTTATGGAACTTTACCACGAAAGCTGGCTAACGCATTATCATTTCCAATGCTTGACTTGTTATTTATGCCTTGTGAATGTGCGAATACTTTAAGTGCTCAATTAAACGAACATTTCACGTTTAAACTTAATACGTATTTGTAGTTGTAATTATTGCCCTGAAGCTGTTGCTGACAGCTTGACTCTGTAGCCAACTGTCAACTGTGGTGCATGTGTTGCCTGTCCAGCTGTCTCTTGTCCATAGTGTCTATCGACCTAAGTCACTAATTACGAGAGCTGCTGCTGTTTAGTTGTTGGCGTAGACGCTTTGGCGCCAATGACAAAGTCCATGCTCGCTAATCCATTACCAGGGTCATTAATCTAATGAGCTGCTCTTGTTGCTGTATTGCTCTACTAGCTGCCTGGGCTACTCTTGCTGCCACTGGCGGCATGTGTCTAGTTGTGTCAAGAGTGCAATAACGCCATCCTTGTGATGTCGTTGTGCTTCACTTTACTTACATATGTCAGCGGCTGCGAATCCAACGTCCATCACCTGATCCCAATGTGCTAAATGCTACTACATCGATAGGCGACTCTCCGTGCAATGTGTGAGAAGCAGCAATAGGTTTGTCTTTGCCGTTGGCAATTAACTCCGATGTCGCGTCTATTTACCCAGTTTAGTCAGCACGTTATCATTGATTTGTGCATTGCGCATACGACACGTGCGTCCCATCAGTCAAGTGATTATGTTACGTTTGCGTTACCAAAATTTATGCCTTCTGTTTGCTCGCGACTTCCTGTTGTTGTCTTGCTTGTAAGCAAGCAAAGTTGTGCAACGCATTCACTTTAAATTAATAAAGTTTCCTCTGTCGAACTCAACCTGTCACAAAATCTCTTTTTCCCCTTTCCTGTTCCTAGCTGTGTGTGGTAACAAATTGCATTTCTTGCTCTGACAAACATGTTAATGTTGATTGCTGAAATACGCCACACACACAAGCACACACATACGTATACAATAAACAAAACATTGGCGCTGCTAATCCTTTGCAACATTCGCACGCCGCTGCAACAGCCACGCTGAGCCGTACAAACTTGTTGGTTGTTTTCTTCAACCAAATATTTTGTCGCCAAAAGCGTTCCTTTAATTTAGTTTTGAATTAACTTGTTTACATACAAAATACATATAGTTGTGCTAGGTATATACATATATACTATTTATTGTTATACGTAAATCGGAGTTGCTTTTTGCCATCGCTGGTTGGCTTTGTTTGGGTTTTGGGCAAAAGTTTTGCGTTGAAAACTTCTGGCCAGGCAGCTAAACAAAGGCGCAAATTACAGTTGCAATTTTAACTTTTTTATTATTAGTATTATTTTTTTTTGTTGCTTTTTAGTGTGGTTTTTGCTGAAAATTTATAAATTTGTATGTGTTTGTGTATGTGGAATTGTAATAAATGCATAAATATATAAATTTTAAATGTGCTTTTGTAGTAGTAGTAGTTGTGTGATTATGGCTGGCGGCGAGTAGTTCCGCAGTGCTGGGCAACGCGAAATTGAAGCATTTCCGGTGTGTTTACAAAAAAACAAAATACCAAATTTGTGAGCCGTTTCTTTAGCAACTTTGTTGCTGTCGGTTGTTTTTTGTTGTTGTTCGTTGTTCGCTGTTCGCTGTTGGTTGTTGATTGTTTGTTGTTGCTGCTGTTGCATTTTGCTGGAAAGTTTCAGCGCCTGGTTCAAGACTCAAGGCTGAAGTCTCAATTTCTTTGATAAGAAACAACAAAAAAGGCATGAAAAAAGAAAAGCGAAGAGAAGAATACTACTGCGGCTAACGGCGCTTTGTCAGCTGGCTGGACATTTCCTATGCTGTGGCAGGGCTCTTAAGAACAGCATAAGCAACAGAACCAACAACAAGAACATGAAAACAATTACAGTAACTAATAAAGAAACATTTAAAAAGTAAAAGTTTGTTTCATAACTGTGGGGTTTTGCATCCCTAGAGTGTGTATGGAAAAGGGTGGGGAAGGGGGCTGGCTGGGTGGCTGGGTCTACTGCCTGGCTGCCCCAATTGGCGAGTTTTTGATCCCGCCGCTCTCTTTCACTAGGTGCTCGTACATGAATAAGCAATTACAAAGTTGTTATTAAAACGATTATGCAAAATGTTTTTTTAGGATACTTGAAATTGAAATGAAAGTGCAGTGTTGTGTAGCGCAGCGTTGTTTAGTGCCCAAGTTTGTCCGACTGGATACATGGTTGCAGCAGCCGCATTTTAATAAAATTCTTGTGGCGTATACGTAATATTCCATTTGAATGCCACTCCCCAAAAGGGTCAACGCTGTGAAAACCATGTCATTGTCATGCCGACAAACAATGAGAGAGAGAGAGAGGGAAAAAAATATAACTAAACGTAAAAACCAATGCCGCCGGTCAACTTAACATCATGAGCTGCTACCTAACAAAAGTCGTTCTATCTATCTTGCCTGTCTGTCTGTCTGTCCATTTGGTCGTCTGTCAACTTAATCACTGTTTGGATTTTCAATTTGATTGCCTTTGGCAGAGAGGGAAAGAGATAATGCACGTAACCTTGTGCTATTTGCTCATACATAGCCATGCCTTGCGGAACCAAAACTGACTTTACTGATGCCTACGCAACAGCAGCAGCAGCAGTAGCAGCAGCAGCAGTAGCAGGAGCGTGTTGAGCGCTGCCACTTGGTTTATTTTAATTAGTGGAAAAAAATATACATAGCATAACGCAATGGAGTGGTCCACTTTGCTCGTTGCTGGTTTTCAGCTGGCCACAAACAGCCGCAGGTCGGATGACTCGGCCAACTGACAAGGCTGCTTTGTCCAGAGGCAGAGGAGAGAGATGAGATGGCTGCCAGGGTGCGTGGTGCGTGGGTGCTGTTGCAACAAAGATGTGCAGGCGACCATGAAAGAAGGCAAATGCATGACTCTGCCAGTTGCCAGTAGTTTTTCTAATGGGCCCGACTGACTTGCCCCGAGTGCGACAAAACGACAGGGAGCGGGGAGAGCAGCGGGTTTCGGCCCTATTGTCGTAATGAGCACACCGCAATTTGTGTCGTATGCTTTTGTCGCTGCGGGCCGTTTGCCATTCATTTGGCAAAAACAACAATTAAATGTTTTCGTAATGGCCATCATCGTCATGGTTTGCCATTGCTGTTTTCCTGGCCATCACCCCTCCCCCCCTCCCACACCCCTGAAACAAAAACAACAATAACAATTCACTTTTTGTTTTTGGGCAATGTTGCTGCTGTTTGCTGATGCTGTTTCAGTCTCAGCTATGAAAATAATTGGTGTACAAATATGTAGCTAAATTACAACATTTTGTATTTATTTTAGTTGGCCTGCTCAACGGACATGCCGACAAGCCGACAAGCGGACAAGTGAAGTGGCCCATGCCAAGACTAACTAAAGCTCAAGTAATAGGCACAACTTAAGAAAATATATATATTTGCATTAAAATATATAAATGCATTTGTATAGAAATCTTTTAAGCTGAGGTTACAGCGAATTATGATGCATTCAAGTTGGTTGCCTCAACGGTCTGCACTCGTATTCGTAAACACTCACAACCACTTACAGCACACACACACACATACGCATACGCAACATATGAGATCCCCGTGCGGCACTCCTGCAGCGAACATACGATGAGCGCAATTTGGTTTATTTCCGGCGTAAAATAAACTTTCAAGGATAAGCAAACTTTTGCCTGCTGATATTGCAGTTGCCGCTGCATCCTTAAGCAAATTTCATGAAATAATATTTTTGTGGCGCCCTGGGCAATATGTGAAGTCATGATGCATACATCCGCCGCTTGCCATACACACACACTCACACACACACACACACACACGCTCATGACCCTCCAAATATTGACGCCCTTGCAACGCATTCACAATATACTATATTTTTGTAAAACTTACGTTTTTGTACGCGCACCTTTCGCTCAAAACCAATTTATGCAATCCTCAGTTTCGTTTATTTATTTTGCTTTATTTTTTTGCTTGTTTTTCAGCTTTCCAGCCATTATTCCAGCTTGTGTAGTCGTACTATTAATAATAAAATTAAAAATAAAAATGTTGCTAGCAATATTTTTGAAGCGTTGCTAAAATATTTGTGAAACCACTGAGCAGCTTAAGTAATTAAAAGCTACAGCATTATAGCAACATATATATATATATATATATTTTTTTTTTATAACCCCCTGGGAGTACAGAATTTATGCAAGTTGCGAGTGTTTTGCATTTTGTGATACAACGAGGATTTTATGGCTGGCAAGCATGTTTTGAAAAGATTAAATCAGTTACTGCTTTTTGCAGCTCAAAGTGGGAATATATATATATATAGATATATTTCTGGATCGATCATTAGATTTGTAACCAACCACAAAACCATGTTCAAAACAAATATTGCATATTAATAGCATTTGTAGAAGAAGAAAGTTCTTATTGTTATTTACCATGTTATGACATTTAATTAATTGTGCATTGTACTTCGAAATATTCATGTTGTATTTACTAATTAAATAGAGTTTTACTAACATCAATTCCATTCCTATTCATGGGCCTATGATTTTATCACACCTAGTTTCTTGGCGTTTTTGGCTAGAGCTTTACTAACAATTCCAGGGCTGTGTTGTCATCAACTCTCACTGCTTTGGCACTTGTTACATTCCATTTGCTGCTGTCTGCAGCCAGTTTTGACTGCTGCTGTTTGATATCTCTAAGTGTAAATTCTTCTTAAACGCACACATTGTTGTTGTGGATCTAGATGTGAATGGGGATGTTGTTGTCGTAGCATGTTACATGTTACACCCCTTGGAGCAATTGGATTTGTAGGTTCCTATTGAAATGTCTTTGCTAATGAAGTGTGATTGAAATTTTGTTAATTTGCTCAAGTCCTTGGCTTACCAACCACAACAAGACTATGTGTGTGTGGAGTACTTGTGAAATTTCCTTATTTACATAATCTCAAAGATTTGCCATGCAGACGTTCCTAATTGTATACTGAAATAATTTGCAAGAGCTTCGTAAAGTTTGTGGCTTCGTTTTATCAATTGAAAAACATCTAAAAATGGCTTCAATAACTTTTTATACTATTTGCATTATTGTGAATGAATGTTATTATTTATTTATTTGGTCAAAAAACTGACTCAAACATAAAGTTTTCTTTAAATCAAGATTCAGGGTTTGTGAAACGACAAATAACAAACAGTTTTGAGTTTTCATTGTTGGAGATACATGTTTTGAAATGCTTGACTTTAAAATTATTAGCCAAAATGTTATTATGTTGAGCGCTAAGCTTAAACCAGATATAGGCCTTGGGGCATTTGAGGCTGTCAGCTCTGCGAACCGTTCTCAACCACAACACATTTTGCTTTTCACATTCTTAGCAAATTCAATTTGACTTTGCTCTATTACACAATTTTGCCCTGTGCCACAATTGCCTTTGGCCAGAGCGACTCTAATCAAATAAAATGCGTAAATAAAATTGTTGAAATAAAGCAAAGAAAACAAAATAGAACAAAAAAAATGGAGAGTAGAAAGAAAGCGGATGCAAGCCGCAAAACAATGCACCAAAAGTGTGGAAAACACACTAATATTTTCAACAATGTTAAATACGTGAGTATGTTGTCAAGGCAAAGCCATTGGGGAAAAAGTAGCTGAAAAAAATATATATGTATTTATACTAAGAAAAAATATTACGCATTTTATTTTTGTAACCAAAGGTAAAAGAAACAAAAAAAAAAACAGTTAGAAGAGCCAAAATACGTTAAGGACTAGAAAAAACAAAAAAATATATGTACGTATTAATATAGTCGAAAGCAAGGACAATAGAATGCGCAGAACAACACAAGAAACGGAAATGAAGTCATGGATGCTGTTGCAGGGGCTTAGCCCTTGTCCTTACGTCTGAACTTGGTGCGGCTAACCAGCAGGAAAAGACAACTGTGTGCCCTTAACTTAGTTCTTTCTTGTTGCTTATTTGTTGGCCAGCTGCAGTTGACCAGAAGAAATATTTATGGCCAACGGAAAAGTGCGCAAATAAAATAACATTGACAATTTGGTAATTTAATTTAAAAGTCTTTACAATACAATTGAATTTGATATAAGGTCTACCTAGGCAATTACACGCTAACAAATGTACCACTGTACCAATGTGCAGCCGCGTTCATAATAAATTGCAGTTGCATTAAGCCGCACCACACAACTGGCTAACAGGCAGAGCACAACAAGAGAATCCGAATCCGTATATCCAGTATCCAGTGTACAGCTTGCAGCAGTAACTGTGGAGCCTGCAGTTAGTTGTTGCCAGCATTCTCGTTCTCGCCAACGCGCTTAACAAACATGACCAGGTCATGACGTGAATGGTGTGCAAAACTGCGTGTGTGTGTGTGTGTGTTTGGTGTGTGTGTGTGTTGAATGCGGTACGGTGTGCGGCTGAAAGTCCTTGGAATGTGCCGCGAAGCACTGCAGCAGCTACTGTTACTTTTGTGGAATGCTTAATTCATGTGTGCAAATGCGGTTCAAACGTTTATGATGTGGCTGCTGCTGCTGTTGTAGCTGCCATGATCATCATTGTCGTTGCCGTTGTCGTTGTCGCTTGCATTGTTTGCCTCGCCGTCACGCGGCGTATGCGTAATGAGCTGTTGTGCTTTACCCGTGTGCTGTATGTATGTATACGCTTTTGGGGCATGGGCGTTTGTGCAACAATTAGGTATTCCGGCTATGGAATTTACGTTGACAGGCAAGCTCAACCGACTCGAGCCTACGTGCTCGTCTTGTGTTCCCTCGCGCTCGCTCTTGCAGCAAGCAATGTGGTAGAATGAAAATTAAAATTGATTCAAATACCTCAGCTGATGAATGCATGTACAGTATCCGCTTTTCCAGCCCAATAAGCTATCTTCATCATTTGCTATCAGGGCATGCGGGCGTCATAAAGTCCTTGGCATATCCTGACAGCTGCCTAATACCTGTCAGCACTTTATCCTTCAGTTCGTACTGAATATAATAAATACTAAATGCTTGGCTTAATAGCAGCTTTAACTTTACTAACACAATTCGATACCAGTTTGGTGTTTTGTTCTGTCCTTCCAGGGTATTTGCTAGTCAGCTAAGCCCTTGTATCTTAACACACTATTTATATATGCGGTCTTCGGCACGGATTCCGCTATTCTTGACAGTCCAAACCAACGACTGCTGTCCTGACCCCGGGCTCTATGTGTTTGACTGTTGATTACACCCTGTTGTCAGTCGGTTGGTTTCTCGGTCACACACTCGCCTGACAGGTCACTGACGGCGCGAGGCCATTTAAAGAACGATTTAAGTTATTGGCACTGCTGCTGGCAGTATGAACTGTTGCTGCCTATTTATTTATTTATTTTGTTTGCATCACACCAATTATTTAATTTGTATTTATTACGTTTTAATAAAATGGCCAAATTGAACTTATAAATTAATTACAATATTTGTTATTATTGGAAAATTTGCATAGAATGAAATTAAATGCAAATTACAACTGCAAATATACTCACACACACATACACACAAGTTTAGTGTTACACAAACGTATAAATTGATCTTCTTACTTAACATTATTAAAGTGTTTCATTTTCAAAAAGCAAAAATTCCATTCTAGCCCAACAAAGCATTGCCATTTGGCCAATT
Source organism: Scaptomyza caliginosa (assembly GCA_035044725.1). Taxonomy (NCBI): domain Eukaryota; kingdom Metazoa; phylum Arthropoda; class Insecta; order Diptera; family Drosophilidae; genus Scaptomyza; species Scaptomyza caliginosa. The sequence continues at coordinate 503,251 of JAWNNR010000116.1, read as the reverse complement.
TTGTTGTTTTGGCTATTGTTAAATATCTATATGTGAGCGAATAAAAAAAAATTATCAATTTTGTTAGATAATTAGCTCGTTGGTCTTTTTTGGTTGCGAATTTTATTTGTAATATGGCTGAACAAATGAAATTCGATTAAAATACGCTTTGGCACAGCACTGTTGCTCATTAATATTGTTTTGTGGAATTTAAATATTCACCACTTTGCGAAATATACAATTAAATGCCAATGATCCATAAATTTGTGTGTATTTCCTTTTTTTTTTGTTTATTGTCGTCGAGCGTGAAAACGCATATTTGTAGAAAATATCAAAATCAAATTTGATTCATAAATATGTTTATTTAATTTTGATAGCAATTTGCTGGTTGTTGTTGCACTAACGAAGTGCCATTGTACTCACACACACACGTACACACACACGAACGGAAACTTACCTAGCCGCGATATTAATGATGATTTGTCAGCAAATTGCACGTGGTTGCGCCGAACAATATGCAATATATGTATGTATGTGTGTGTGTGCATGTAAATTTCGTGCGAAAATTTCATTTGCCAAAATCCGTAAATGGAATTACATAAAAAATGCTTTTACTACAAGGCCGAAAGTTAAAGTGCTTGATAACATCAAATATTCATAGCATGCAATATAAATTGTTCGATCCACATCTATTTTTTGTTGTTGTATTTTCGTACTCTTCTCAACCAGAAATAAATGTGTTTTAAACGCTAACGAAGCAATTGTGTTCGTAGCACAGATATGCATTCGACATATGGCGAAAAGACACAGATAAGTCCATTCTCTATTAAATTGTTTATAGTTCTTTGTGAACTAAGAGCACTGGCTATCGTTTTTAAATACATCATAGTTTAATATTTTCTTAGACAATCGTTAGCTACAGGACTAAGTCTGGAGAGCAATGGTCTCTGTTTCGTTTTGCAAAAATCTGAGATGAACAAGTTAATTATATTTTCGATCCTAAAAGTATGCTAACATTCATTTTTAATTTAATTGTTCTACTTAGCCAATGCAGCAATCATATTCTATCCTGTACAGCAACCAGCACATTTCCACACAACCCTCCACAACGAATTTAAACACCCTTACTTAATTTACGATGCAGAGCAAAATAGACACATCGACCATCTTCTAGGTATCAGTTGAGCGAAGGCTAAAAGCTAATTGAAAAATGTCATCACATTGCCATAAGCTTTAGCCATCAAATATGGGTGCAAAAGTTTCCTTTTTTTTACTGTGACCAAAGAGAAGACCGAAAAACCATAGAGTCCAATGGGTTTTTTTTCCGGCAGAAGCTTGGTTTTATGATGATAAAAGCAATTAATTTTGTTGGCTTTCTTTTATTCTGTTATTCTTATTTAAGAATGTGCATCTTTATTACAAGAGTGTTAATGGCCATCGTTTGATTTGATTTAATGTCTCTATTCAACTGCATATCCAATTTTTCACAGTTAATTGACTTTTAATAGAACATAAATGGGTTTAACATTGGTGAACCCTAAAAATGTTGATGACTTTGTTGAAAGTTTTAAATTTGCATAAGTATAGTTGTAACTCATTGTTTTTTGATCGGGTACGGCAAAGCAATATGAAGCGATATTAAAAACAATTTTTTTTTGCGGAATGCATGTTGTGTGCGTTTTGGGCGCGGTTTTAATAGTTCGTTTCACTGCGTTTTTAACGCGTCAAAGGGAAACAACATATTTTAAAGCATACTTTTAAGCGTAACGTAAAAACCCACAGAAAGCTAGGAAAATTAAATTCGATTTTTTTTTAAATTCATGGCTTTTGAATATATTATATTAACATTTTGAAACAAGTGCCTGAACATTTTGCGAGCGTTAGCACTACTATGCAATTAAAATCGAATATATGTAGGGTATGTGAACTATATATTTAGCTATAGACCATATACATAGATAGATGCGAGGCAACCGGGCTTTAGCGCTGCACTCTGCGAAAAAGTCATTAAAAGATAAAATCGCAAAATCAATTAGCCAGAAACTTTAGCTGCCTGACTGCCTGCCAGCCAGCTAGCTCTAGGTTAGGTGCTGAGGGCTAAGGACAGCGTATGGGCGCCGACCAGCCTGCCCATAAATTGCAACACTTTTATCGCCGTCCCCGGTTCGCCTGCTTGTTGTCCTTGTGTCCGGGTGCCGCCTATTTCTGTTGCTGCTGCTATGATTCTGTGCTGCTTGCTTGCTGTTGCTGCTGCTGCTGCTGCTACTGCTGCTTCTTTGGCCGATTGCGTTGCAGCTTCCGATTTCCGTTTCCGTTTTGCGGTGCCGCCTTGAAGCTGGCTGGCTTCGGTGTTTGGTTTTTATTTGCCGCTCGCTCGACTGCTTGCATAAGTGGGCAAAAAGTCAGTTTTTCGCCTTGGCTACATAGTTCTCCGTAGTGGATATATTTGCTTTTTGGCAAACGCAGTTTTTTTCATTACTTTCAACTGGCCCACGGCCAAGACGCAGCCCTGGCAAATGGCAAATAGCAAATGCATTTCTGCGCCCAACGTACTAAAAGCCTGCAACTCACAAATTTCAACCATCCACGAAACGAACAGTTCCGTTCCTTCGCTCGTATTTTTGTATCTTTTCGCTGTCATTGGCCACGCCCTTAAGCAAATGTACACTCGCACTTGGGCCAGCAGCAATTTGAAATATGTTCAAACAATTGAAGCAAACACACACACACACAGTAATACAAAAAAAAAAGGAAACTAGAGTATATAAAATGATTTATGCAACAGCATTAAATAGCAAATTTGTACTTTTTGAATCGATTGCCAAAGAGTATGCACAGAAAAAATATAAAGAAATATTGAATAAACATAAATTATATAAGCCGGAACTAGTCTAAGTGATTAAAAGTAGGATTACCTATAGTATAGGAAAACTAATTATTTTTTTTTTTACTTTTTGTTTTATTTATATACTTAATATGAACCCAGAAATAAAAACACTTTGCGTTTGTATTTGAATATCAATACTGACTTTTTTTATTGTTATTATTAAATACATTTTCTTATATTTTTTATACAATTATTAAATTGCGTTGTTGTATTTTTTATTTAATTATGTATTTACTTATATTTAAAGTTGATATTCAAAGTGCTTTTGCAGCTATATAATTTTTGTTGTTATATATTGGGTTTCGCTGTTAATGGGGTAAAATGCAATTGAAATAATAATATATGCAATATTTAATGCATCATTAAATAATCCATTAATTAACAATTAGCCATATCCGACAGTCTCTATGTGTTTTTGTGTTGGTGTCCGTGTGTGTGCCTGTGTGGCTGTGTTTTTCTTCTAATGTTTGTTAGTGCAATGGCTTACATCATAAAACAAATATTTACAAAAATTGTATTATTTCATATACGTACATACGTATGCATATGTGTATATAGATATAGATAATTTGTTATTTATATAGTATTTAGTATGGATATTTGCTGCAGTTGAGTGGCAGGAGTGAAGGGGCGGGAAGTAGGGTTCGCTAAGCTTAATACGATTGGCCACACACGTCGAAGCCATTATCTATGCTATACACATTTCATGTTCAAGCTTTAGTACTCTAGTTTTATGTATATGTGTATGTGTATGTGTATGTAAGTAATTGTATCTAGAATGTAATCAATTTTGCATTTAGCTGCCGCTTGTTGTTATCATCATCGTCGTTGTCATCATCATCGTGGCAAACATAGAGATTAGGCAGCAAATGAAAAAGGTGCCAATGCTGAGTGGCAAACGCCCAGCTGCCGCTGCCGCTGACGATGTATAGAAGTAGGTTTCCAAGAAATTCCGCAAACCCGAGCCGGATGAGAGTGTAACTGCAAATGGATGATTTAATGTGTGTTTAGAAAACAAGTGTGCAAGGTGTTTTGCCCGTTATGTTGTGCTCTGTTTGTTTGTTTGTGATTGTGGCTTACCTCTTGCCGGCACCGGATCCTTTTGTGGCGTGCCCAATTCAATTTCCTTGTACTCTTGATATAAATCACCAATTTGAGCCGTGCAACGTAACATGAGCCCTCCGGCGCCCGTACCCAATGCATTTGTCATTTGTACATTAGCAACACGGCCATGAGCGTTGCTGTTGCCATTGGCATTGGTGGTCGAAATGGTAGTGGCTGCCACAAAGTGCACCGACTGCAATTGCAATTTGATGCTCAGCCTCGATGCTATTAGGTTGTCAACCGTGCGAATGTATTGTGTTTCCTCTGTGGCCACCTGGTCAAGTAGACAATACGACAGAGAGTGAGTATTAAACAATATGCATGATTAGTTTATTGTAATCACATTAACAGCGCTCAGTTCTCTAGCTCATTCTTATGCTAACAGAACCACTAAAATCCTAACTACCATATGCATATATGAAATACATAAATACGTTTGCTTTAAATTATTCATAGTCCTCAAGCTATTCTTGAGCGTATGCTTGTGTGTGTGTGCGTGCAGCTGAAACTGATTTTGCTTTCCGTTTCCGTTTGGCAAACTAAAAATATATTTGCCAAGTGCGGGAAAGTGCTAGGCAACACAAAAAAAAAAAAAGTTTCTGTCCGATTTTTTGTGAGTGTGCGTAAGCATGTGTGTGTGTGTGTGTGTAGGCAACCCCATGCGAGTATATCGTATGGCAATTTGTCGTCTGCGGGGGGGGGGGGGGGGGTTATTAAAAGCATGTTGCACTTGCGACAATGCCCAGCCACTGGCAAGCCATGCCACGACTTTAAGGTCGCTCGTAGAGTGGACTGTGGGGGCGAGGCCCAGTTGCGACAACAGTGGCAACAATGAGCGCTGGTTGCAGCCAACGGGCAAGCCAAGCAACGAATGGCAACGACCGGGCTAACGGGACAACTTGCAACGATGCAAGGAAGCGGATACTGAGAATGAACGGACATGCCATGTCATATTTTTGTTGTAGTTGCTTGTGTTCTGTTTTTGTTTTTGTGTTTGTATTTATTTTTGTCGCCTCTGCTTTGCTTGTTGGCTTTTAAAAACAGTTCTCACTGTTACACTACAGCAGCAGCACTCATACGCCCTGTTGCCTGCGTATTTCTTTTTTCGGTCTCTGCAAAGCGTCCGACAGTTTGTTTGAGTGTCTCTGCTGTTCAAGGTTGTTTGTTTGCATGTTGTTGTTGCTGTTGTTGGCAGTGGTGTTAGTACTGGTGGTTCGTGATGCTCGTCGGTTGTTAACGCTGCATGCAATGCAAACTGTTTACACTTTTGCCTTTGAGTTACTGAGTTACTGAGGCACTGCAACCAACAGCCACAGTGGCAACATTTTCCATCTGGCTATCCGTCTTTTGGCCTGCCTCCGTGCCTCTCTGCCTGCCTGCCAGCCTGTCATACCGTTTGCATTGTGTGCTTTTTAAAAATTGCATATCCGTCACGCCAGCAACAGCAACTGAAACTTTTCGGAAAAATGCGCCTAAATCTCAACGTCGCTTTCACTCTCACACACTCGCTCTCTCTCTCTCTGTCTAAGCCAAGCTCAAGTCGTGTTCAGGCAAGTGCATATGCATATTCATTTCATTGTAGCCTTTTACTCAGCTTTCCGCTTCATTTGCCGCCTAGCGAGTAAGTGAGAGAGATTTGCAGCTCTTGACTGCGGGGCACATCATTTCCGTTTGGCGCATCTTTACGCATGGTGCGAGAAGAAAGGCCCGTTAGCTGCATCTTGCTTTGGCTTTTAAACGCAAATGGCCATTGTTGTCGACGCAAGGAAGTGCAGGCGTCATTTTGCAAATGGTTGTGTTGTCGTTTCCGTTTGCTGCATGTCCTGTTGCTACTGTTACTGTGTTGCTTTTGCTTTTGCTTTGGCTTCAAATGACAACCTGCACAGCCCCTCAGCGAAATGCTGGCAATTTAAATACAATAAATACGCATTTCATTTCCACTTACAAACTCATTTGAGCGCCATTTACTTATGCATGTATTTTGCGCAGTTTAGTGCCCTAAAAAGGTGTAAGAAGTTGCAGTTAAGCAAGGCAACGTTGATGTGTCTTGCCTTCAATTTGGGTCAGCAACACAAATAGTCGACGACTTTACACCCTAACGGCGGCTTACTGAAGCCAAAAACTGTTCAAATCTGGCTACACTTGCATGCCTGTTTATCCTTTTTTCAAGGATATCTGTATAACGTTGTTGCTGTGGGTGTAGCCAATTCTCAAGCAGCTTCGCACACCCACAACATTAAGAGGGCCAAATCGCTTTATTGTTGTTTGTGCCGTTGTTGCTTAACCCTTTTTTACAACAACAACAACAACAACAAGAACACACACACACACACACAGAAACACACACACCACACCAAACGAAGCAATTTTATCTTTCTTTTGGTGCTTTTTTTGGCTTAACTTTATATTTGAATTTTATTTTTATTTTCATGCTGGCAAAGGCACAGCTACAGCGACATAAAAAGCCATTTTTAGTTAACTTGGTTTTCTTTTTCTCTCTCTCTCTCTCTTTTACTCTATCGTCTACTGTTGTTGCCCATCTCACTCGCACGCTTTTGTTAAATTTAATGCCGCGTAATTTACGAGAAACTCTTAAGACGCCAAGCGCTTTAATTAAGCATGTGGCTGAGGCAGCGACCCAAAAGTGTAAATACCCTCATATTTCTTGTGATTTACCTTTATGGCATTCGAACTCCCTTCTGAACCGAAGGACAGATACAAAACTCGCAACCTGCAAGACCAAAAAACATTTGCTTCGGCAATTAAACGAATGTTTGGCATTTGCTTGCGTAAACATTAAGCTGGCAAATTGTTTTCAAGCAGAATTGAGAACTGCTTGAATAGGCAAACGAAAGTTTTTGTTGATTTTGCATGTCGTTGCTGTTTGCGTGAATAAATTCATTTTGATGACCTTCTATTAATATTGGCCTGTCCACAAAACATGTTAATTTGTGCCCGAAAGGATAATGTTAACTGTGATAAAATGGCCAAAGCCAAACATTGCAGAGTTGCCAAAATTTGCATTTCGAAATTTCGCTCACTCAATGCCAACTGTCTTTGCATCCAAATGTTGCAAGTTGTTTTGCTTTAAGTCTTTAAAGCTGAACATTTTCTTGTCGTTTTTTTCATTAATCACAGCCAGTTAAAGCCGTTGCTTTAAATTGTTCTTATGGCTTTAATTATGTTCTTATGGCTACATATTGAGCAGTTCGAAGTTTTACGCCTCCTCACACACACAAACTAATGCCGTAATTTATCAAAAAATCGATTGGTGCACAAATCCCATTGTCGATTAGGCCACTTGTCTCGCCGCCAACTCGCAACAACAACAACTGACAGCACAGAGAGAAAAAAGCACTCGACAGCTCTAATCCCAACTAATTCCCATGATTCACCAAAAAAAAGAAGCCGAAAATTTTATTTTCAGCTACTTTTCCATTAATATGACAAAAACTTTATAACAAATTATGTTAGTCGTTACGGCGTCTGCCTCATTCACTTTGCCCCAGGGCCAACATGTGGTCTGGCTTCTTTCTTTTTTGCTAATGCATATGGCTAAGTGAAAGAACATAGTTCATGGCATCATTTCAAGATAATCTTGCTAAAATACGCTATAAATAATATTGCATGATTTTTTTTTTCTTTAAGAGTAGCTCGAATATTATTTTAGTCAACTTTATTTGCATGAAATATAATACAAATAGTTTTAAAGCCTTAAATAAGTAAGTTTTCCTTATATTTTCCATGGGTTTTTCTGTTGAGCTCTTTGTAAGCTTATCAATCAGCTATTGATTGTAGATTAGGAAATATTTTGTCAACATTTTGCCTAAATATTTGTTTATAGCCCCCAACACACATACACTGTTTGTAGCTGGTTTTAATCAGACATTACGTATTTATGTTCGGATGGATTGCAATAAGAGGCGCCTTTGGCTTGCCATTTAAAGTGCTAGCAGCTAGATCATAATTCAATATCAGAAAAGCATCTACTCTGCAGGCATATGAAACTAAATTGCATGGCCAATGACAGTGAAATGGATGGAATCTTATGTTGTTGTTGTCCGTCTGCGCCAACATAAACACAACACACATAAAATTTTATATGGCACGTCGTGGCAGACAGACAAACAGAGAGACAAACAGTCAGACAGACGGAGAGTTAACCCTCCCCCAAAACTCTTTATGCCATACGGCCAGCTGCACACACACAAACACACACAAAACATATTCAAGCAGCGCACTTTTGTCTCGGTTTTTGTCATTAGTTTGTTGACTGAAAGTGGAAGGAAGAAAGCGGCATCTAGATAAAATGTTCAACGGCCTGCATATGAGCGTATGTGTGTTAGTGCGCTAGAGTGTATTGTGTGTGTTTTGTGTGTGTGTGCCCCGAAATGTAGACAACAGCTAGCGACAGATACAAAACGGCAGGATAAGACGCACAAAATGGATAAAGAGCAAGTAAGAGTGAGAGTGGCGAGACAGGAGCAGATCGGGAAGGATGCTAAAAGTTGCCAGTGGTGCACGTTATGTCTGATGATGTGGGTAGACATAATATAAAAATTTATGAAGCGTTTAATAAGTTTTCTTTTGCCTGGCAGCAGCATTGGGACGTACAACAGACAGAACAGTGTCCACAGTAGGGTGACGGAGGGAAGACACTGAGGAGACCAGAAAGACAGTCGACAATCGAATGCTCTTTGCTGGTGGGCGTGTCAGCTGAAAAGTGTTGTCTCGTAAATTCATTTAAAGCTAGCACATCCGAGTGGTCTATGAGCCGCCTCACTGTCTTTCCTTTTTTGGGGGCAATTTCTGTGCACACAAGTTGAACGTAATTTATTTTATGTCCGTGGCTATGATTAATAACAGCAAATGCGACAAAGAAAAAGGTTAGCCGGCCCTGCGGTCAAAATAAGGATACAAGCATGAAAACCATTTGCTTTTTTAAAAACGTTGGTTCCGCCTCTGGCTTCATGTCGTTCTAGCATTTCATTGTTGATTTATGCAACTGATTAGCGCCCTGTTGCAAAATTGATGCAAACATGAAAATGCCGCCAAATGACTAATGATAGACTCTCCCGGCTCTCTCACTCTCTCTTTCCGTTTTTGTATGTATATGATTGTGACCCAGTGTAGCTTTGACTGTGACCCAAGTGACTTGTTTGCTGCCTTTTCTATTTCCATTTGGCATTTGGCATTTTCCATTTGATATTTCTCCATTTTATTTTGTTGCCTTCTTGGGCGCAATGATAAATGACACAGGCAAATCGCACAATCAAATCAAAGCACGCAACCCTTTTTCACAATCATTGGCTTCCACGAGTTTGCTTGTTTCTTTGGTTTGAGACAAAGATTTTAATTAAGTACGGGTCTGTTTCTGGAGCTAAACAGTATTTTCATAAATAAACAAGAAATTTCTGGAAGCAACAAAAGTCCCTCACACGTGCTCCACATGAGTTTAAGTTAGCTATTCTAATTATAAAGGATTTACGATCTAATTTACCAATGCTTAAGCTGTTTAATTAGACACTGCCGCAAACTCTGCGATATAATGCAAATAATTCATAGCTTAATGCTACCATGGCCCATTTTGTATCTTGGCCAATTAAGACAAAAGGAGCTTGACTTACCGGCACTTGGTTGATGGTAAAACGCAGCTCCGCACGCGGTCTTGACGGTAACGTACTGCAATTGGCACGGAGCACATCACCTGGCTCGTAGCGTGTCAGCTCCGTAAATAGATGCGGTCGTTTCTCTGGAAATTCTATAAAGTAAGATAAGGAATTCGAAATCGTTAGAAAAGGCAAAAGGCATGTAAACATCGCAAAGACTTTCTAAGTTTCTGAAGCTACCAGCTAATAAGATTAGCATATTATAAAATATATTCTAAAATCGTATTCATTAGACGCGATTAACTCAACCTTTGGGCAACTTATTGTACAGCTTAACTAGCAGGGAAAGGAGCTTTAATTACTCCCCTTAACAAAGGATTCTTTGTGTTGTAGTTGAGCGACTTTGATTGCATATTGTTAGGTTGAAATGTTTGTTAGCTTAGAATTCCGATGCAAAAATTAACTGCATGATTACTTGTCTAATATTTGGCATAGCATTAAAAGGACTCATAGAAATCCTTTGTAAATATAACATTTGCATAGGTTTCAACCGCTGCTGCAGCTTTTGTAAAAGGACATGGAAGTTGGTTGGAAAGGCGTTGCCTGCTTGCATGTAAAGTGCCATCAATGGCCAAGCGCTTGATCCTGATGAGGCTGCCATTGTTGCAGGCTCGGCATGTGCATCAACAAGACAAACGAGGCATGGTGGCAAGCACAGACAAGCGGACTGACCATTTTGGGCCCATTATTTTCATACGGTACTCACCCACAACTTGCATTTGCGCATAGGCGGTGGCTGTGGAGTAAAGTGGTGCATCGGCGGTTACCTCACAACTGAAATTGCCAGAGAGTCCAAAGCTGACATTGCGTATAAGCACCAGGGTGGCATTCGAGCTGCTCTCCTGCAAGTAATTTCAGTGCTTAAGTATAATAACACAAATAAAATCAAGAGGGAGAAAAGAACACTTGGCTTACGTCCACTTTGATGCCGGGATATTGAAAGACTTTCGTGTGCGGATACTCGCCGGGTGTGAAGCGATAAAACTCCAACTGACCGCGATAGAACTTAATCGAATAGAGCGGTGCACCATCCAACTGATACTCGCAGCGCAGCACCACCGACTGGCCACGTCGCACCGCTGGCGGCTCCACAAGCAGGTTCACATTGCGCAGCGTTGCCTGTGCAGCATCTGAAATTGGCAAGAGAGAGAGAGAGAGAGGAGAAAAAGAGAGATATGAGTAAAAGCTATATGAGATTTATTCAAACTAATGGCATGAGTATGCCATGAAAGACACGCGAGGACGAGATGGGACGAGACAGGACAGGAAAGGATAGGACAGGTAACCAGCCAGCCAGCAGGCAGTCATGTCATCAAATTTAAAGCCCCCAAATTGCCAACAGTTGCCAGACATGCGTTGCATACTGCTTCGCCATTGCACTTGATTGTGTATGGAAGGAGGATGTACGTGGCCAAATTTGCATTCACATGCAGAGGCCGAGAGGATCGTAAAACAATATTGATACGACGAACAATGTATGTCTGTGCAAGGACCAGCGGCATCATCCATATCAACCACAACAACGTCGTCATCATACCGCTTTTCATAGGCATTGGGCCACATAAAATGCAGGGATTAAAATATATGCGCTGCAGCGATTCGAAGAACGGTGGGCTGGCTGTGTGCAACGTGACTGCTATTGCAACATGCAGATGCCTCGTGGCAAGCAAGCAAGCAAAGCGAGGCACCTTAAAGCCAAGCAAGCGGCTTAAAGTGCTACACTCTTGCCTCAACTAGCAGCAGCAGCAGCAACACCAATCAGCAATCGATGATGACGTCGACAAGCATGGGAGCGTGCATGGCAAACTTGACTGAGTACATCAAAAAGCAATTTTCCAATTGTTTTACAATCTTTTTTTTGTCACACACACGCATGCATGCATATAAGATCAGATTGTGTGTAAAGTGTGTTTGGCTTTCCATAAACTCGCAAATCGTTTAAGCCGTCTTACGAGAAGTTGTAAACCTCTTTGTCTGCTTTTTCTTTATCTGCTCTTTTTATTATTTGCGTTTTCGTTTTTTTTTTTTTTTTTTGCATTTTCTGTGTAGCTTTTTTCTTGCCTTAGTTCTCTAGCCATTGTTTTACCCTTTTGCCTGCTGTTTCTAGGCAATTTTACTTTGCGTTTTTCCAACTTCTACCCTAACTAAGGCCATTACAAATTTGTTGTGCCAAGTGTTACGTTGTTGCTGTCTATGTATTGTTAACAAAAAACTTTACATATAAAATAACGACTTTGCCAAAGTAAGCAGATTTTGAAATCCAAGCAATGAATCGTTTCAGCTAAAATAATCTTGGCGAAAAATTATTTATTTATTTGCAAAATTAGCTAGAGCATTTGAATTTCAACTACTTTTTTCTGTAACAGAAATCGTGATAGCAACGCAATAGTAGCCGAGTGTTGCCCAGCTTTGGTGACTGCTTCAATTTTGTCACAAGCCTCCCCGTCACTAAGCCTTCCCCAACTCTTAGTTAGTCTATTGCTGTGCGCAATATCCGTTAGGTTGCGTCTGTTGCTGCTTCAGCATCAGCTTCTGCCTGCTGCTGCTTGTTGTGCCGCATCCTGCGTCATGCTCGTGGACAATATTCTCTCAGGGCTGTGACAGTGTATTGCTTTTTGTAACGCTTGCTAGTCTTTATACCATTTCTTTTGCACACACACACACACCCAAACACACTTATGGTGTGCTACTTGGGCCTATTCGGCTTTGAAAATTAGTTTGAGCTTAGCTTTATGGCCATGCAGTTTTGTAGCTGCGCATCGAGTGGCTTTAGCAGATGCCAATGGAGCATATGGGCAAAGCCAAAGGCAAAAGATAGGCAGCGTGATGATGAATTTTGCTGTTTTTTTCACTTTTTTTTTGTTTTCTTTTTACGCCTGCACAGTAAATCTCCCTGGAAGCCAGCATGGGAAAGTAGTAAACGTTACAAAACATCGACAGTTGATGTTGCCTTGATGGGTTGTCATCGTGATTTAAAGATACATGCATGTGTGTGCGAGTGTGCGTATGTGTGATAAACCTATTTGGCTTGATTCATTCATCGTAATGGCTTTCGATTTACGCAGCAAATTTTATGCAAGTTTGAGGGAGAAAAAGTGTGTGTGAGAGAGAGAGAGAGCGGAAGTGAGAGATAAACTGAAATATGTGCAGCTGTGATAGTAAAACGTTTATTGACTGCACAATTCAATATATCATGCTTTCAATATTATGACAATATGCACTACCCACATGCCACAACCGTTCAACAGGCAAGCCACTCACACACACACGCACACAAACATATTTTTGAGCATATAAACTTTGCTGCTGAGCTCACAGATTTAGTTACAAATATGTGCGACAGGGGGATAAAACACACACACACACACACACATAGAGATAGTTTCTCTATAAAAGGAGTAGCGAATGGAGGAGAGTAGACAGACGAACTTTTGCACCGCCATAGATGCGGCCACTCAATGTAGCAAGTGCAAACCGTGTGATGAACTCACTTGTGATAATTTATGAGTAATATTTTTGTTGTCATGCGGCGGCAATGCAAACGAACGAGAGGGTATGGGAGACAAGCAGTAAGAGAAAGTAGAGAAAAACGAGAGAAGCCAGAGAAAATGCTTGCATCCATGGTTGTCTGTATGCCGTTGCAAAACTAATTTAACTTATTGTCTGCCCCCAAAAGCTGGCTGCTTCCTTGGCAGACGCTATTCCCTGTGAACTGCTTATCCAGTTGCGGCTTTCGAGGTCATGATGTGCAATATATTTAAAAAACAAAACTAAAAGATATGAAGAAAACAGAATAATAATTTGCTTGCACATTTTGTGAAGCAGAGCGTTGAGCGCAAAGTTTGCAGCTTAAATATTTTATGTTAGTTTTAATGTTTTCGTTTCTTTTATTTCGCGCAAGGCAAAAGCTTTCTTGCAAGTTTTTCAATTTTCTCTCCGTCTTGGGCTGCTTCGCCTGGCTGTCAATTGCTTGTATAACAAAAATCCAATAAATGGCTGACTTTTTAAGTTGAGCAATTTTCAGCTAACAATAATAAATTGTTCACACATGAATTCTTCATGTAATTACGCGTGCTTAATAATAAACAAAATGCGTAAAATTAAATTGCTGGCATACACACACACTTACACAAAGAAATGCGTTAAAGTCACTTTGCCCAACGGCTGTAATTAATTTTGACAGCATTCTGTGATAATTAACGCAACACAAATTGCAGCAAAAATAGCTAACCAAACAAACGAACTGGAGCAACAACAGCAACTCTGTGACTCAATGCAAAGAATGTGTTTCAATTATTTAGCATAATGCATAAGCATCACAAAAATATTATATATATGAATTTATACATATCAGCTGTGAGAATGGGCAGTGCCAGCAAAATGTTTGCATAATTTGCGACCAGCGAATTTGAGTTGAATTCTCATTAAAATTCTCGCATGCTGGCAGCAAATGGATGCCAGGAGGCAAGGACGTCCGTTTACTTTTTTCGGACAAATTGGCATTGTTACAGTTTTGAAAAGTTGCTGACACATTGCGACTGACCATTGCATACAGCAAGAACGACCGACAGACAGGGAGGAGATAGAGAGAGGGGTAGAGTGTGTGTGAGTTAGACAGAGTAAGCGAGATATAATTATGTGTTGAATTATGAATTGAAATGTTGAAAAGTTTTTATGCGCTCTGAGAACTTGGTCATCCAACTAACATTTTTGGTCAACATTTATTGCTAATATCAACCAAATTGCTCGCTGGAGTGGCGCTATCTGCTCTCTCTCTCTCTCTCTCTTACTGTGTGTGTGCGTTTTTGGGTTTATATGCTGAATGGTTTTTACGTTGTTTTAATATACTCAAATTTGTTTGGCAAAAGTTTTCGCACAGTTGGTTGGTTAGCAAATGGGGTCGATTGTGTGTTTTATAGTAATCATCGCTTTATAAAAACCATATTCAGACGCTGTAATCTGTTGAACAGAATTATTTTGATTTATGTTCAAATAAATAAGCATTGAAATGTTATCAGTTGAGAAGAAACTTTAATCAAAATTGTAAAACGTTCTAAATTACAGATATATATATTGTTAATATTTGCATGGCTTGAATATTGAATATTTTTATTAACACTTGCACAAAAGGTAAAAATCAAATAAAATTGATTTTTTTGACGATGTTTTCGTGTCTATTTGTCGAATCTTTTCTTTTTTTTATTATTGAAGTCAAGTGAAAATGCTTGCATTTTGAACATTTGTCAAACAGACATCATAAACCTTGTCAAAGGGTATGGACAGCAGTACCAGCTGCATCTGTGCATCCACATGACACAGTCTAGCCTTAATTTAATAATTCCTTGTGTATTTTCCATTATTTGTTGCCAGTTGTATATTTGTCTATGCAAAAGTTGGCTTAACACACATTTTTCTTTACCTTTCGATGTCTCAATTAAATACTTTTGCAGTTCAGTAATAAACTTTTGTTCTTCGATTTTTACCTTTGATTGCTTAGTTTGCATCCATGAAATATTTCATAATTTGTACACATGATCACCCAGTTAACATTGTGCTTTAAGTTAAAGAGATTTGCTTTCCCTTATGTTGGCACAAAAATAATCAATAGCTGTACAATTCAGTCCAGAGCTTGTATAATTGATAAATTGATAGTCGATAGTTGATTTAATGCAAACAATTGGGGTCCTGCTTGGATTTAGATAAAGGAAGCCGATTGCCCTGACTGTTTTTCCATGGCAATTGGCTGATAAGCGTTAAATCGACCACCAATACATTTTGTAATTAAATGTTGCAAGTATATTTACGGCAACCTCAACTCGCGTGTGTTGTGTTCAATTATTTTTTTATCCCAGTGTTTGGAAAATCGTTTAATGTATCGAGGTGGACGCTTAAATAAATTTCAACAAAATTTACGTAATTAATGCGCCAAACCGAGCCAAAAGCCCGTTGTATATAAATCATTTGTGGCGCGCTTTTGTTTTCTGGTTTGTATACATATATATGTGTATATGTATGTGTGTGTTTGGTTATGTGTGTGTTTGTATCTGTGCGTATTTGCGGTCAGCCTCATGTTGCACGCACAATCAGTCGCCTTTCGCCATTGCTTATCGACTGGCGCCATTGATTGCAGTTCATTAAGCACGCTCAGTCATACAGGCAGTCAGACAGGCAGGGAGGCGGGCAGACAAACTCACGCACGTTCCATGCCAACCTTGCCTGGGCAGGGATGCCGGAACACACCTGCTTGCTGCTCTTTGCTGCTGTACGCAGAGAGTGGGATTCATTAGCTGCCCCACTGGCTGGCTGGCTGGCACTTGGTGTGCGGACCCTTCTGGGGTTTTTTCTCTGTCTGAACGCGACTTTAACCTTGCGTTTCGCAAACATTTTCTTAATTTTGCTACATGCTTTCGTTGCCATCCTTTACTTTCAGCAGCCACTTTGCTGCTGTCGTGTTGGTCATTACAGTTGATTGCTTATTCATGCGTTTATTTATTTATTCATATAAGTTGCTTGGCAACTTTGTGATGAGTGGAAAGCGTTATCACAACGAAGGCGGCGGACGGACGTAAGCTTTGTCGATTAGTTCAACATTGCGTATACGCAACATAGAAAATCGCTACCGATGCTGCTGGTGCTGCTGTTGCTTGCGGAAAATTAATTGCGACCGCGTTGTGTTTCGTGTTTATATTTTAAATTAATTATAAATATTTATTTATCTTGATTAGTTGCGTGTTTGGGCGGCGGTTTGGCTGCTTGTTTTGGTTGAGTGCCTGGTTGAGAGCTTA
This sequence comes from Scaptomyza caliginosa, assembly GCA_035044725.1. Classification (NCBI taxonomy): domain Eukaryota; kingdom Metazoa; phylum Arthropoda; class Insecta; order Diptera; family Drosophilidae; genus Scaptomyza; species Scaptomyza caliginosa. Next base: position 486,827 of record JAWNNR010000116.1, on the reverse strand, counting down.
ACTAAATTGATTTGAGTTTATTTTAGCATAGCGCTACGGTTTCGCTTTTGGGTTTGCTTTTGCAAATCGATAACAAAGACTTGACTTTAAGCGCCGGCAGCGCAGCCAGCGGCAACAGAACCTCAATTGCTGTTTTGGCCATTACTCTTCACGTTGCTGGTTCACTGCTGTTCGCTAACCGAATTCGATTCGTTCTTTTTCTCTTTCCGTTGCTCACTCTGTTGCGTTGTTCTATAATTGATTGCAGCATCAATTTCCAAACGAAATAATCAAGCAATTCCCAAACACACACACACACATCCAGACACTTGCACACCAACCGCATACATGTTGCCTGATTTGGCATGTTCGTTTTTCGTTGCACACTTTCGTGTGCTAGAGTTAATTTCAGTTTTAAGTGGCAGGCAAGCAGCAGCAACATGAAAAAAACACATCAACTAGTGTGTGTGTGTGTGCAGCTGCAAAATCAAGCAAAATTATTGAAAGCAGCAAAGCAAACGGTACGAACATACAAAAAAAAAAATACAAATAAAAAAGAAAATACAGAACATACACACAGAAATGAAAAACACGAGTCAATTTGTATTACTGCTGCCTCAGCTGTGCAACAATCTCTCACTCTCTCTCTGTCTATCACGATCTCTGTGCACAGTGCTCTGCCATTTAATCTTCTTCTATTTCTTGGCAATATTTTCAAATGTTTTTCGTTTCGCACATGTATATCCATTTGCTCAATACCCTGCATTTAAGAACAGTTGAAGGTGTAATCATTTTGCTGATGAACTTTATAAGATATTAAAAGTTATTCAAAATACTTGGTAGGTTAACAAGTTAGTAACAATTAGCCAATAATCTGGCATATAATATTATATTTTTTTTATATCAGAAGGGGTATCTTTTGTTGATCATTATCGTGCTTTGATTATTTTTTTCAGTTGTTGCTTATTTGTTGCTATATTGTAGACTTGGCCCACAAACCACAAACAGACACAAGCGTTTTGGGGACGTCAGTTTCGAGCGCGAATCGTTTCACGTCCTTTCTGTGTATCGTACGTTTTTTTTATATTTTTTTTTCGCCTAAGCTCCACAAAAATCTGCACAAAAATGTACGGAAATTCATCTTGATTTGTGCGGCAAGCTTGTTTTTTTTTTCTGCCCAGCTATTGCAGGACTAATGCAACTTGGTTTTTGTTGGTTTTTGCGCCTTGGTTTTTGCTCATTTCTATACAACGCTTAACTTCATGCTGTGGGTTTTTCTATACAAGTGTGTGTTGCACTAAATCAGAGACATTTAAGCGCATTTTACTAAAAGTCACTTATGGCCTTTGGCCATAGCTCATTTGTTGGTTTTGTTGGTTGCTTTAGCCCGTACTTACCACAAAAGATGCAGAGTAGCAAAAGCCAATGCACGATGCTGGATGCTCTTGCTGTTGCTGTTAAAATGTTTCGGTTGTTGTTGTTGCTGTTGCTGTTGTAGCGACACCTACGCGCGGTTTTTGCAACTACAACTGCTGCTCCTGTTAATGTCGTTGTCATCGTCATCGTCGCTGTTGACGTTCTTGTTGACGTCGCGGTGTCTGCTGATGTTGATGGCAAAATGTTGGACGCATTGCTGCTCCTGCTGCCTCTGCTGCTATACTGGCTATGACTTTGCATTTCCGTGTGTTTGCCACTAATGTTGGGGCGTTGTTTTGACCTGCTGCTGCGAAGCCGGCGCTCACACTTACAGCCCGCGGCATTAGTGACTGCAGCGGGTAGCGTGAGTGTGAGTGATGTGGATAACGTTGATAGTGTCTGCCACATTGTCAGCGTGTTGCTCTTTTTGGACACTTTGCGAGCGTTTGTCACTGGCCCACTGGCACCGCACTTGACGCCGTTTGACATTAATAAAGTGTGAAATTTATGGAGCTGCGGAGTTGTGCGCCAGCAAGTTAATTAATTTGGTATGTTCTCGCGCCAGATTTAGCTTAATTTCGCTGAAAAATCGGCGAGCCGGCTAGCCGGGGTGTATTATGCATTGAGTGTCATTATTATAAAACATTAAGAACACATGTACAGTTTGGCAGCGTTCATTCGTGAACTGTCTTTTTTTTATTTGTCCACGCTTAATATTGTTTGCAATGTTTATGCATTTATTTATATATTTATGTCACTTATGTTATTTCTCTGAATTTTGTTATATTTATTTGATTTCGATTCCGTTTTTATTTCAGCACATTTTGATGTTTTGATTTATTGTTTGCGTACTTTCAATTTTGATTTCAGGCTCACACGCACGGCTGCGTTTCCTATCATTCACGTGTGACGGTTCTGTGTTCCTTTTGCTTTGTTTATTCGCTTTTAATACGTCGAGCTGTGTGTGAAGTCACAATGAACGCGTCACGCAACCGACAGATACGAACGATACGTTGCCGACAGAGATACGAATGCGACTAAACAAGCACGAAGTGTCTGCGGGTGTGTTGTTGTTGCCATCGCTGCCGCTTGGCAATAATTTTGAAATGTTGCGGACGCTGACGCTGCTGCTGCTGCTTGGCAACATGTTGTTGAAACGTATGTTGCCTGGAAAGTTACGTTGCTGTTGTTTGTTAGGTTTTCCGCTATATTTCTGCGAAAATTTTTGTCAGTTGACATTTATATGCGATTTTAGTGTTGCCTCTAATTGCTGCATGTGGCAGACACACATGTCCACACCCGCAGTTAAAGCGTACAATGTCTTCTAATGGCCTGCCCTGCAATCAGCTAGAACGAGAAGGCAATATAATGTTTCAATTAGTTGTTGACAAAGCAGCGCTAGTCACAAACAAAAAAATAAATATTAATTTTATTGCAAGCTCTTAAACGCATCTACAAATTGGAAATATAAAATTTATGACCAGGCAAGTGCACCGCCCTTCTCCCCTTACCCAGACAAGCCAAAAATACAATTGCACTGCAAAGCATTTCAGCAGCGATCACGTGCCACCGTTTTCCCGCTTGATTTATGAGCCACCAAGGGGCCACTCTGATAACAATTTGTCGTTGACCTTTGCTAGTTCGCTCAAAACGCCACTTACCCAGCCCTCTTAAATATAATCAAATGTATGCTGTGTGCTTAGTATTGTTTATATATAGCTGGCTAATTGGCCAACAATCACACGATTTTGGCTTGAGCCCAAAACACAGCCATTCAAATACATACTTACATGCCAACAGCTACTCGTTTCATTATTTATGGCATCCCTCGCTTGCTTAATTATGCGCTACAATTCCGGAAATGCACAATTCCAAATCCTTTAACCCACTTCATTCTCCCACCCTTTGTCTGCACAAATTGTTGCTATAGTCGCTAAACCCTTTGTCTTTCTCACCCGTTCTATTCTACTATCTACCATCTAATAGGCTCTAAGTGCTGCTGCTTTGAGCGTAAAGCTTCGAATAGTTTTATATCAAGTGAAGATTCGTTGAATTATGGCTCATACTATCTTTGTTTAACCTAAATTTAGTTTATTATTAAAAGCATTGCAAAGTTGTTGCCTCATCATCATACAAATCCCACTTGGCTTATTAATTTGGTAATTGTTTTTGCAGTTTTGTGACAATGTCAAAGCAGCACAAATTTCGCATTGTGCCGCATAATAGGCTGAATAGTTAGTCTGAAAAGACTGCTGCTGTAATGCTGTAATGCAACAAAAGTCGTGCAATAAAACCAAAAATCACTTCCGGCAACTATTTAAAGGGTTGTGGCAAGGCATTGAGGGACAGACAAGGGCGACAGATCAGCTGCACTTCACACATCATTTCCTACGCTCAACATTTATTATGCCATTTGTGTGGGACCAAATTGTCACAATTACTCGACAATGCACGACGACAGGCAAGGCCGGCCAGGGGTGGTGTGTGTATGTGTGTGTGTGCAGCTATATTTAGCCAATGGGGCTCCCCTTGAACACAATCAATGGTATAAGCACTCCTGTTGTCAATGTTGTTGTTTCCTTGTCATTCACAGCCAGACACACAGCTTCTTTTATTTTGTGTGTGTGTCGTGTTCCCTGCACTTCTTGTCGCTGAAACTTTGTTTTAAATTTTTTGTGTTGTTGCATTTTATTAATTTGTTTGTCATATTTTTACGTTTGTTTATCGATTAAAGCGTGGATCTTTCAACTGGCAGGGGTGCTTCATTGTCTGTGGGGCTGCAGCTGTTGCTGCTGCTGCTCACATTGCTGCCTGTAAACATGTGTTTGCAACAGCAACATTATTATTTTCCATTGCCCAATCCCTCGGTTTGCTACTATCTGGCCTGCCATGAATGGCTCTTTAATATTGATACTGTCGTGTTTGTCTGGCATTTTTAATGAAACATTGTTTTTATAATTGTTGAAGGTTTACACTCCACCCTCTCCGACTCCCTTATTCCTCTCTCCATTACGTCTGATTTATATCTACCTTTGTGTTACCAGCCCCACCCCCAAAACACCCATCTCCCACACTTCCGCATCGTATTTGTTTGTACAAATTATTATAAAAGACAATTTTGTCAGCCACATTTTTCATACACAACTCAGTGTTGTTTTTTCTTTTTTTTTTGTTGTGTGTTTCGATTCGATTCTGTTGTTTTTTGTTTGTTTGGCTTTGCTTTATGAATTTTATAATTAATTGTCTTTGACATATTTTACATGGCTATGGTTGCTTTTTTTTTTTTGTTTTTTGCCAGGTCGAACTTGTTTCATAGCTTGATTGATTTTCCATAATAACTTGTCATCAATCATTTATGCGGTGAGCTTAACGGAATTATCCTATGTATTAAAACCAAATATACATGTATTCGTATTGTTTGTGTTATTTTTTTGTGATTTCAATTTGTTTGAATGCATTCCGTGTGTAAAAATTTCAGTTATGTCTGTTTAATGGTTCAGCCTTGTAGGCTGAAAGTTTTGCCAATAAAATGATCATACTAACAAAATACATTTGCGATTTGCTTTAATCTGATATCCTTACAATATGTATATGATTCTTGAACTTATTGCCCCTGGGGCAGAGGCATGCATTGTATAAACGGTTGTTTAACTGCAAATGACCAAAAACAATGGTTAAATAAACATAAAGTTCATGTATTGCATTGCATAAATATTTATTTGCATTGTTTGACAATAGCGTTATAAAATAAACATTTGCATTATTTAACCAATTTTATTGTACAGCAAATGCCTCTGGGGTATTTTTCCTCTTAATTATCATCCAATGTGTGTGTTGGTGTGTGTGTGTGCGTCTGTGTTCGCATACTTAGTTTCTACACCTCAAACTTCCCCCACACATCCATGCTAATTGTCATTCATTTCGTGTCACTGTCAGTGAAAACATTTGTATTGTAATTGCCATCGCTTCCCATCCAAAATAAAACAACAAACAGTTTCGGATGCTTTAGGCACATGTCTTGTCAGTAACATATTTGGCCAAAAACAAATGTCGTTTATGTGGCTGCACTGTCACATACGACAAAAAGAATAAAACCAAAACAAAAAAAAAAAAAAAAAAATAAAACGAAGCAGAAAGCGCAAAACAAATGGCAATTAGTCGGCTCGCCTTGGGTCGAGTTGTTTGGGTGGGCTGGGTTGTTTTCTTTGGTTTAGGGTCGGCTTGACTTGTGTGTTGAGTCAAGTTGCAGTATGGGGAAAAATAAAAGCAGCTTAGAGCTTTGTGTTCGCTGCTTTTAATTAAAAGCAGATTAACATTGCGCGTGTAATGTACTTTGCCAAGGATGATTAGGGAAGGGAGGTAGGGTAGAGAGTTGCCACAAACCCGAAAAGACAGCTCCATAAACAAATTATTACCAAGCTTGGTTCCCATAGACATTGACAGTGATAGTCGGTCTTTTGTTGTTGCTTCTGCCTTAGACAACTGACTCAATGAAGCCAATGTCTTTTTAAGTGAATCCACACACAAACACACGCACAACAACAATAACAAACATGCTTGTTCTGCTCTTAAGTCATTTTGTTGTCATACAATGCAAGGATTTCTTTTCATTCTTCATCATTTTTCCCTCTTTTTTGTACATGCAAGTGCAGCTTATTACGCTTGAATGTGTTTCTATACAGCCTGAGAGTGTGTCTGTGTGTGTGTTTGCTGCAGGCGCTGCTGTCGGTGTCTTCGGTTGGTGGTTGTAGTGGTTCTTCTTGTTACTCGCTACATCAGTCAGCGCTCACTTGACACATTTCGCTCTGCCATGCAATTGGCACGAAGATGTTCGCATCACATGGCCATAAAGTCAGCTAGCGAGCTAACAGCCAGCTGGTGATGAAGTAAACTCAAGACTCTAAAAATATCTTCAAGTTTTTCACACCAAATTGCTACAGCAACGGCAGCAGCATTGGTGGCAACAAATTGAAATGTTTATTTTAAAGTCTTTGGGCTTGCACGTTTACGACATTGTCCCTTCGCTTGTCAGGTGAGTTGTCTGCTCCCCCTCCTTGTCACAAAAGTAGCCCTCAAAGTTGCTTAGTGCGTTTCTCATAAATCTGTCGCGAGCGAAACGCACACAAGCCCCAAAATTTGTGGGTTAAGCTGCCTGTTCGAGTATCAATTTTATTGCCTGCTGCTGGCAATGTTCGCACCACGTCAAACGACTTTTACATCAGCTTAATTACACCACGTGCCTTAGCCAGCAGCCCAACCACTGCCAGCGCCATCTCTGCCAGAAGCTTATGCTCAGTCATGTGAGTTGTAGTTGTATACACAAGGGAAGCCACGCTCGGGGTCCAACAATTGCCACATTAAATTGCTGCAAAATGCATTTTTATGAAATTCGCTTTAAAATTGATTTCGTTCCCTCTGGCGTCTGTGTGCGCCATGTGGTTGCCCAAACGAGCCACAGCCAACCACATTCGCATCCACATGCCAAAGTGCCACACTTGTGGTTGGGTTTTTGGGCGACTTTTGCATGAATGGATTTTATTCATCATATTTTATGCCATGCATTCTCAGCTGCAGGCAACTTGACTTTGAATCTACGCTTCGACTTGACTTCAGTCGCGGCTTTTGCTTTCAACATTGCTACAAATTAATTAAAAACACTACCCAGAACATAACAGAATGGCTTGCATTGTTATTTGTGGCATGCCTCATTGACCCTTTACCCTTTATAATTTGTTAAAAGAATAAAGAAAGGAGGAGTAAAACGTAAGTAGCTAAACTTGCTAAAAGCGCAACGGAAGTTTGCTTGAATATTTCACAAGAGATTTTGAATATTTAATGCAATTCCAATAGCAACAGCTAATGCAGAATTATTTATGTTAGGCAAAGGATGAGTACAAGAGATTAACTGCTATGATTAATCAGCAAATTAATTTGTAATGTGCAGAATTTGAAAGCATCACGATTTTTGCTAACATACTGTTTGGTTTGTCAACTTGCTTACATAAGTAACAGCATTTTACTTATTTTAGCAAGTCTCCAGGGATATCAAATCCTTCAAAGTTACCCATTTGTATCCTGTATATATATTTAATGCAGTTCTACAGAAAGTTTCAATGGACGCAACTAATTGGATTTGCTTAGCTTTTCATACTCGTTGCCCAGCCAAATCTCGCCCATTATCCAATTACGCCCAGAGCCGAATCGAGTTTAGGTCAAAGTTGAGCCCAGGCACATTTGAAATCCAATTTTGATAATAAGTGCGTAAAAAAGCAGGGCACAACCGAAATCCAAATGCCCATTTCATAATAATACAATTTTAAGCACAATTATCTCAACAAATTAAGCTTTAACCACAGTGCATCGTTTTTTACTCTGGTGTTATTGTTATCTTGTTGCTGTTATTGTTGTTGTTTTTGTTGCCCAACTGCTCATTTGGTGCTGGCAACTGGCGAGCAGCCCGAAGCTGCTCTCTGTGCTCAATGCATGTAATTAAATTGAAATTTCAATATTACCCATGACCCAGAGCTTGGGTCCTCGCTGGCAGGCAACAGCTGTCGCTCCACTGACTCATATTTTTTCTCTCTTTATTTGTGTTGTTGTTGTTGCTGTTAGCGCCTCTCGCCCTCATGCGACAGCACATGCTGTTGATTTATAAGCCGTGGCCAAAAATGCTGCAAAATTAAAGTGTAATTTATGTGCTTGGTTTGTGCGACGCGTATCCGCGAGAATTTCGAGTCCTGCTTATCCGCCTCATGTCTTACTAGGCCAAGTGCGTAATGCCGGGCGACCTTGCGGCCCCATTGACCCGGCCAACGGAATGAAAATGAAAAAAATGCCAAGTACACAAACTCATTGAGCTTAATGTGGCCTGGCCAACTTTGACCCCAGCTCTTGCTTTACCTGCACGCCACAACACACACAAAGTGTTAATGTGTTTATGTGAATGGCGCTGAACTCAACGTTGCTGCCACTCTGCCCTGTTAGCCCTGTTAGGCTGTTGCCTTGCTGATGCTCGTATTTCTGCGTCCCTTTGTGTCTGTGTGTGTGTGTGTCGAGTGTCCTTGCGTTGTGCGCAACGTTTGCAACTTGAGTTATTTAAATTGCGTAAGTGTGGAGCAGTGCAGAGTGCGGAGCAAACGTAAAAAGATTGATAAAATATGTTAATTGCGCTTGTCGTGACTGAAAGCAAGCCAACCACCCAAAACCCCCTAGCCCTGCGCTATTGCTACCCGATTGGCCGCTGCATAAAATTGTCGCCAACAATGCTGAAAAGTTAATTTTCTTTGCCTCTTGGCAAACGCGTAAATTTAAAACATTTTAATTATGTTTATGGCACGGGGCCGACTTCTTTTGATAAACATGTCTTTTGTTGTGGTGATGCACACTTCAAAAAACTTCCTTGTTAATTATCCCACTAAGTCACCATCAGCTTCATTTAATCAACACAATTATTTGATTGCACAACAAGCTTTTTGGCGTCACGTTACCCATAGAGAGTTTTAACTAAGGCATCAGATTCTATTCAAAACCTGCAAGCGCCACGGAAATTTACAATAATTACTTGCTGATGCAGCGCAAAAGTTTCCCACAAAACGAACTCTTTGCATAATCGTAGTAATAATAAATATTTAATGCAAATTTGTAAAAAGCAGCAGCGGTATGAAAGTATGAAGTTTGCAAAACAAACTTAGAATACCCAAACCATTTACAGCAGACGCACACACAATGAAGACTTTCATAGCACACCTGCTGGTTGAAAATCTTGCCATATTTGCAAAAATGTTTTTAGTGTGGAGTGGACGGGTAGGGTTTTGAAGGGGGGCAGTATTCCATTACAGTTGGGCGTTTGTTTACACTAATTATCTACTAAAGAGTTCACTTTAAAAGTTTTCTTTGAATCACAGGCTAAGGGTAGGCTAAGGGTATTCTTGTTGGCATGGGTAACAAGGCTCCGCAGGGCAATTGCGTAAAGGTATCCGAAATAATTTGGCCTAAGGTGCGCTTAAACAAGGTTTGGTGGCGCCTTCTATTTAATTCATAACAACCCAAATAAAAACTTGAACTTGATTCGCACTGCAAAAAAAGAGGAAAAATGTAAATAGGTGAATGCAAAATACGTTTTGCATTTTACACTTGACCGACAGTCAACACGTGTGCTCTCTAAATCCAATTCCGTAACCTTTTGGCTCGAACATACGCACACACACACATGCATACATATTGTTACTGTTATGGGATGTGCATGGAAGCGTTTCTCTGTTATTGGCAGCCAATCGAATGAGAAGAAATTCGGCCACTGTTGCTCTTTTCTCTGCCAGCAATTACTGTATTTTGCATGAGTATGTGTGTGTTTGTGTGTGTATGTTGGCCACGGCCAAAGGTTATATAATAAAAGACATGGCACAAACCAAAAATACCAAAAACCAGATCGAGGCATCTTTTTGGTCGCCGCAAAAACGTTGCCGACTTGTTTTGTATTGTGTAAGTGCCTAAGCTGTGTGTGAGTGAGTGTGTGTGTGTGTGAGTGTGTGCTTGCGTATTCTTGTGTGTATTTGTGGCTTGTGTATATCCTTCCTGTTTGGCGTTTTGGCTTTTGTTGACTCAATTTCCGTATTTAATGACCCGTTACCAAATATGCCTGAAATTTTCAAGCCAATTCGGGCCAAATGGCTGCCCAGCTATTGCTTAAGTGCTTGGAGTGCAAACGAGCGATTTCATTATTGGGTTCATGCTGTTTTCCTGTGGGTTCACAGTCGTCGTCGCCATCGTCGTCGTCGTCGTTATAACTCATACACAGCGTATATCAAAGGGGGTTCGGATTATAAAGCGCATCAATTTGCTGGTCTTATCGGCTTTGAAGCTCATCAGAAAATATTGCAATGCCAACACCCGCTCAATAATGCCAAGTAAATGAAAATGGTGCTAAAGGGCATTACAAGCGCAGCTAATGGCACAATCTTTTGGGTGTCGACAAGCCGTCTTTGGCGAATGCGTTGAGAATGTGAAATGAAAACAAATAACGAAATGCGATACACAATTATAGCCTAATCCCAGGCAATAATCAAATGCCATAACCTTGCCAAGCAACTGAACTCAACTGTGTGAACTCTAGCAACTATAGCAACAACAACAGCAGCAATAACAATAGCAACATGTGTATGTGTGTGTGTGTGTGTTTGTATGGGTATGGGTGTCGCATTGCTTTTGATTATGGCGCATAAATGTTTTTTAACAACAGCTAACAAAAGCAATCGAAAAATCGAATGGCGTAAGGCGAAAAGCCCCGAAATAGAAGCATGACAAAATCAAAGGCGATTGTGGGTTTCGCTTCTTTTGTGGGTTCGGGTTGTCAACCAGATCAGGGGCACATACATAAACAACAATAAATACGGTTGTGCCCACCATTGAGCATATTATTTGGCATGCAGGATACGTCCAGACCGTTGCTGATCCTTCGAAGTTGTTGTCCTGCTGGCCGTTGTTTTCAATCCTTTGCGCCAATAAACTTTTTTATGTCAGTTATTTGTAACCTTTTTGGATGTAACCAACACCCGGCAACCCAACCTTACCGCTCAATGTGGCCTAATAGCGGTTTGCTTTTCTTTCACTCTGATTTAAAAATATGTTTCTACTTCGCCTCACACTTGCTCTAAATACCATCTCTGCCTTAGATGCTGCATGTTAAGTAGATATAGATAGATGAAAGCAGATATGTATGTGTTGTATTCTTTCTCTTCATTGTTGTCCAACTGTTTGCTTTTGACTTTGTAACGCATAATTTCAACATAATAGCGCTTCATCTCCATCGTCTTTGTCATCCTTTGTGCCTTTGTCTTGTGTCCGAATTGAGATATTTGTAAAAATTGGGCTCTATCCTTTTTTTGTGCCAGCTTTTCATCTTTTGCTTATACTTCTAGCTTGACACATTTTTTAATATTCATTGTTTATTGTTTGCATTACCGTTTGATTGTGTGTGTTTTTGGGTGTGTAACTTTGCATAATTAATTTTGTGTGCTTATCAGTTAAAGCGTTCAAATTCATTGATTAATTATGTATGCCGACTGCACTTGTGATATGACAGAGCCAATGAAAAGAGAGCTTAATGAAATATTTATCAAATAGTTTTTGCTGTTTGTTTGTCTGTTGTTGTTGTTTTTATATACCGCTTGGTCGCTTACACTGTGTTTATTCATTGGCTTATCTGAACGAATTAAGCGTTAATTAATTTATTAAATAAACGCAAGAACTGCATTAATTCTGCCTACTTTTCAACACCATTACAAATAAATTGATTTAAGGTTCAACCAATTCACTTTCAACGTTAAAGATAGAATATTCAAGATATCCTTTTATTCGATTCTTTTGTTCATTCAACTTTTGATTGATGTACTTGACATTAAGCCGGACAATAACTGTTTTACAAGCGCACGAAAGTGACTGTTAACTCAGTTGTTAGGAAAAGTTTTTATTTTCACTTGAACCTAATACTATATATTTTCTCGTGTCTCTAGGCCAAACATGTTTACTTAAAGGTTTTTTATGCAATAAATTTTTTATTTAATACGTAAAGTTTTTGCGCATAATTTGTAGCGCAACATAAAACAAATGAGTTACGGGACGACAGCAACAACAAACTATTTGAACTACTAAAAAGTCACAACAACGCTTGCGAATATATCAAAACTAACAATAAGAACACTTATAATACATCTACACATACGCAAACAACAAACAAAGTCAATGAATGAATTGTTAACAGGCATATCAAAATGCGTCAATAAAAAATCATAAAAATATGATTCAGCCAGTCGTGCATGATGAGCAGAGATCATCATCACCCATTCGTATACACCAACAGTATCAACATCACCCACTGCCATTTGCTCATTCTTTTTGCCTTTTCGTGAGCGTCATCATCGTTATTGTCATTCGTTTGTTCATCACACACACACATACACACACTTATACGCAGCTTGTTTGTAAAACATATCCAATAAATTTACATTTTTATCGAAAAAGTTTCACAGTATACGCTGTTCACTCATATGATGTTGCTGCTGCTGCTGCTGCTGTTGTTTGCCGGGCTTAAGCGGACATATCAAATATAAATCTCTTGGCTTGTTTCCGTTTCTAGAATGCCAAATACAGACTAACATTTATAATTGGCAAACACACACGCACATACACACACACAAAGAGACACACTTGTCGTACATGTTTGAAACAAAAACATCAATTTGCGACTTTTAATGCCATCATCATTGACTCAATCAGTTGTGAAACTTTCATTTGCCACAACAAGCAAAATGTTGTTGTCTACAGTTCGTGCTTTTCATTTCTTTTTTTCGCTTATTTCGTGTTCCCGCACTTCTAAAGCCATGCAATGAAACGTCGAGATATTCATTTCATTGGTAGTGTGCTAGGGAAGGTAATGACAATAGGATTATAATTAGATGCTTCACTGTTAAAATCAATATGTATGCAAATTGAATAACGTTTAGGATCTCTTAATTTCTGCTTGAAGCTGAAGAACTTTAATAGCGTTGCACTGTACTGGCAAAACAACAACAAGCTGTATACTATGATTCTCCATCTTAACGGTAGCTGAACGGCAAATTGAAAGATTTGTGACTTCAGCAACTTTTTTGTAGCCTACTTCTTAAGTTGCTCTACTAGCAAATACTTTACGACTCCCTGGCGAATATTGTGTGTGCCTGTTTGGCCAATATGTCACAGTGCCGAAAAGTATGCAAGCTGACCTGCTTTTACCTGCTATCACGTTCTCATTTCATTAGAGGCTATCCTTTGTCGAACGGGCCAATTTTCTCTTTTGTGCTGCATGCGTACTGAAAACTGTAGGGCACTTGCTATAGTTGTATACCCTGTAAACTAGTAAGCAAAGGTAATACTTATTTGAATCCTTTTTTGAAATTGAATACTTAAACATCATATTTTGTAGTTAGTAGAGTTGCTTGACTTTCTGATTAAAATGTCATAATTCGCACTCGCAAACATTTATGTTCAAGTTTATCAACTCCATTATTCAGCCCGCATGAAGATCGAATGATAAATTATTTGCTATCACTTGAAGCGAAGTCTCATATGTGTGAATTGTACAGATGTGTGTCAGGGTTATTTTGGTATCTCCAATGGGAAAACGCTTCTATAGAGAACTTTTACTCATTTTTATTTCTCGCCCCCCTCACTGCTGTTGCTGGTGATGCGGCTGCTGGTGATGCTAGTGGTACTGTCGGTGTTGCCGTTGTGGCCTATTGACATGCGGCGCGCACTGCGTTTATATTCGATGCGTCCTCATTAGTCAAAGAACGCAGACTCCCCAGTGTTCAATTCCGTGTTGCCCGTCAGTTAGGTATTCTGTCACCAGTCAGTCACCATTCATAGTGTGCTCCTTATTCAGTCATTCATTTTTGCAACCAAGCAGCATATACACACTAGACACACGATAATGGCGTTCATGTCGGATAAGACTGAAGAGCATGTGGTATAAAATGCGAAACGTACGAAGTTTGCTTTTGATGCTTTTGAGTCTGTCATTCTCTAAGATTCCACATAACGTTTTTGGCTCAAGTGTAGATCTATGTCTTGAGTAAAATTGGCTGTTCAAGTTACTTGAATCTAACATTTCGTATAAGTGTAATTTTGCCGGCGTTTTTTAGAAAGTAGAAAGCATATAAAATGTAACTTGTTTCCAATATTTGTGAGTTACAGCAACATATCTAAGCGCTACCTTAAACAAAACTAAATAACTCTTTGCTGGAGAGTACTTTGGTAAAAAGTGAGAATGTAAGAACTCTGGCCACATTGACGTCAGATTAAAGTGCAACAAGAGCGTGGATAGTGTGGAGAGTGTATTAGCGTGCAACCAACTATCTACATACCTTAGTGTGTGTGTGTGTGTGTGTGTGTGTGTGTGTGTGTGTGTATTCTCTATGTAACCATATGTTGCAAATTTTTACACAGCTCTTCCATCTTTTCTACGTTAGTTTAGCGTGTGTTTCCACAACGGATAAAGCTTTGGCGGTTGCTGCTGAAGCGACCGCCAACACTGACACACATTGCGTATGAGTTATGCAGATAACTGGCGCGGTTACTCGGCAACCTCTGAAAGTGTGTTACTCAAAGGCATCGTAATTCTTCAGGCTTTTGTTTCTCTGCACTTTTCTAAGCCACTAGAGCAAGCTTCATATCTGCTGAGTTATTGAAGCCAAATGGCAATGTTTATAAGACTTTTTTTGCTGTATAAGGTACTATCCATTGATGAAATGGCTTTCTCTAAAACTCTGAACTTTAGTTTTAATACTTGTGGCTTGTATTTTTTATATGCATAAATTCTTTTTTTTTTTTGTAACCTGTTTTGTGGTTGTTGATGCGCGTGGCTTTTCTTTATTTATCTTTTCGTTTCGTCTTTTTTGTTCTTTACTCATACATTTTTTGTTGTTTGTGCTTTTAGTGCGGAGCTTGGCAAATTTAAATTAAAACTTCGGCACTTTGCATTTCATCCTTGACTTTATGACTTGGGTTAACATGGCAATGAAATTGCTCTCCTTCTTTCTCTCTCTGTCTCTCTCTCTCTTCTTGATTTTGCTGAGGGTGCGTGTGAAACTTTGTGTCGACATTTTGCGGTTGTAAAGCGTCAAACGCTTAAAACTTAAATCGGTTTTCGTTTTTTCTTTTAATATTGTGTGTGTTCGGTTATTTTTTCTTTTTTTGTTTTTTTTGGACAAGAGTTTGTTGTTGCAAGCAATTGCTGCAAGACACGCGACTGAAGTGTTGGGTGCCGTTATCGTTTAAGTTTTTTTGACTTTGCTTACGCTTAGTTGAAAATTGCCTAACAGCTTACCCACTTTTACTCTTGAGATTTCGCCGTTTCATAAATTGTAAATGCGTTTTGCATTTACTTGAAATGTTTTGAAAAATTTTGCAATGTTTTTTCTTTTCAGGAAGTTATTATGAGCCCAAAATTGCCGGAGTGTCGTTTTTGGTCCTGTCACTAAAATGCAAAATGTTCTTTTGAATATTTTATACATTTTTCATTCGCGCGCTATATGGCAAAATAATTTTCCACACATTCCGGGCGCAACTTTGACATTGAAGCGAATTTCAATGTGAACACACTGAAATAAACAGTGTGTGTGTGTGTGTGTGTGTGGGTGGGTGGGGGGTGCAAATATATGAAACATCTAGGGCACATCTACACCCACTGCAAAAGGGGGTAGAAAGGGCCGCCACCGACATTATGCGATAGCGCTGGACCTGCTGCGGGCGCCTGCAATTGCATGCCTTGGCCTTTGGCACCCGCCTGCCAGTAAATTTGCATATGTGAGTGTGTGTGTGCGTGTTCGTGGTATTCGTTTTTGTGTTAAAATTTATGCAATGGCTTAAATAAGCGCAAAAATGCCATTTTACCCTCGGCAAGTGACAAAAATATGTATGTGCGTTTAGTAAAAAATATAATAATTATGCAACTCACAATTTTCGTATGATTTCTTTTATATTTTCGTTCTTTATATATCAAAATATATTTTTTTTGTTGCCTTTGCAAAGGTGCTAGATCAACCACCTGCGTGTATTTTGGGGGGCAGCATTTTAAGTATTTTGTGTCAAGTGAAACTTTGTACACCGCAAAGTGCTTTTCTAAGCATTTGCAGATGGCCCTCGGGTCTGTTGAAAGTTGACTATGTTTACGTGCATGCTTGCATTGAGGAGTTGCTCTTAGAACAGTGCTTTGGTTAGATTTACAAGCTAAGGTAAGTAAGTAGTGGTAGTGGTTGTAGATGTTTGGACCACATTTAGTTTGTTGACAAAGTGTTTGAGCCCAACTCGACTTGGTCGGCAAACGGTGCGTATACTTTATATAACATATGCAAAGTATTCGCAAGCCATGTTGTATTTGAGTTACAATTTTCGAACAAACACACACTCACACACACCCAAACGCACTCATATACAGCCCACATATTTTGCTTGCGGTTCTCTGCTCTGAACTCTGGCTGTTGCTTATGCAAAATGAATAAAAAAAAGCTTGCGAAAAGTGTCAAAAGGAAACTGACAGAAAATATTTTCGCATGTCAAAGAGGTTAACACCTAGCAACAAGATGATGATGATGAAGATACGCTTAAAGCAAAAGCAAAAGCAATTGCTGAAGCTGAAGCAGGAACTGTGGGGAATAGCAACTGACAAAAATATTGCGAAAGTTAGGCAGGCAGTGAAGGGTTCAGAGAGTAAGCAACGATAAAAGTAAGAGCAGCAGCAGCGGCAGTAGAAAGCAACACATCAAAAATCAATTTCCTGCAAAAGCAAATGAAAAGCGAAAACTTTGGTATTAGTTTTGGCAAAGTGAAAGTCAACTTGGGCCAAATACACAAAAAAAAAGGACTAACTTGAAAGTTACTTACTACTTTCACCTGTCGCTGCTGCTGCTGCTGTTGCTGCTGCTACTGCGTAAGCAATAAAAAACGATCACCGTCAAACTCAAATCCGCTGCCACAATCAGCCAAACAATCAATAGTTTGATTAGCTTTGAGCGCCACGTGTTGACGCCAAGCCAACAAAAACTAAAACTATACCAGCAAGCAAAAAAAAGAAAAAAGAAAAACATTCAGCTTCAAGACAAACAAAGTTTTGTCGGCAACAAAAAAGTTTTAACTGTTGCTTATCTGTAAGCGCGTAAAACTTGCAACGCCTACAATAAAAACAAAAAATGCCTGCAGCTCTTTAGCTGGCATTTATTTGACTAGATACATATATAGTACGTATAATATTTGTGTTACTATACATATATTTCTATATATAGAAAAAACAACTAAAAGTCAAATGACAAAAATATGCACATAAATTTCATGGCTTGAAGAGCAAAAATAAAAATGAGGAAAAAACTTGCAAATGTGCACAGATAAGCGCATAACCAGAGAAAAACAACTGCAAAACAACAACAATTACAACAACACGATCATCATCAACAACAGCAGCAGCAACAGCAACAGCAGTAAGATATAATGAAATTAAACAAATTGCAGAGCCCTACCTTGCGGCCTGCTGTTGCTGCTGATGATGCTGCTGTTACTGCTAAACAGAAACTCTTGCCGAGTCTTTGAATTATTGTCAACGAGCAAGAAACTTTTTTTCTGCTGTTTTTTAACAAATCCCTCGACAGCCACGCCTCCTGCTTGTTGGCCATATACAAATGAGTTGTCTGGGGCGTACAGCAAACGACAATTCATGTAAATTGCTTAATTTATTAGACTTTTTTTCTCTGAGCCGAGACTGCTGAGGACGTAGCAAGAGCTACGTACCCAGAATCCGATCCTAATGGGCGCCTCGCACATCCGGTTGAGTCGTGCGGCTTCCTGACTTTGACTGTGTCGCGACTCTGGCTTAAGTATTTCAATGCTTGTTGTTGTTGTTATTTGTATTATTGTTGTTGCTGTGCTCAGTGCTATTTGTGTGTACGCTGTTACAATTTTGTGCTTGGGCTTTGACGGGCTTTTGTTTTATTTGTACGGTACAAAAAGTTTTTTGCCAGCATTTTCCTTGACGCGACTTTTCTTTGCATTTCGCGTATTTCTTTCTTTCCACTGTTTCTCCATTTTTTGTTTGCTACACCGTTTGTGCTGCTTCCTTTTCCTTTTCTGCTACTTCACGTTGTTATTCTACAAATTTGTTATCTTAATTCTTGTCATTTAAAAAATCTGCGCCACCATTTGTTTTTAAATGAAACTCAAGGCAATTGAATTCGTTAGCGCTACAACTTTTCTTGTCCAACTTTTATCGTGACATTTCTCGTTGCTCCCCCATATGCTAACACACAGAAGTACAAATATATATATACAATGTGTCGGGAGTCAAGCGAATGTCTTGTGTATCCCATACGCCCCGCTGCCATTAGAAATGTGTGTAAAATGGGCAACTGGCACGTAATGAAAGCAACGAAAGGTAAGTAAGTTAAGAAAAGCAATTCTCATACATTGCCTCAACCTCTTGTGCAGCCCGCCCGCCATTCTGTCGTCGTCAGCTTAATGGCAGCATTCATACAAATCACAGCTGCCTGCACCGGATCCTGGCAGCCATTGCACTTTTCCATGCTGTTACTTCTGCTGTTTGCTGCTTGCTGCATCTGCAACGCCCGCTGTTTCATTTATGTATCCCATTTTATTTTATTTTTTTTGGGGGGGTATGAATAATATGTACACGAAGAAATTCCATAAAATTTTTGTACAATACGGCAAAAAGAAAGTAAGTAAAGTGCGCGCCAAGTCATATACACACACTCACGAACACACACACACACATACACACACACACCTTCTTTAATGTACACGTATACACGCACACTAGAAGAGTCACATGCCCCGGTGTGGTGAGGCACGACTACCCAAAAAACTAGGTTACAAGTTGCAACTTACTTTTGGTGCCGGCTTCTTTTGCTTGCAACTTTAAACGCAAAAAAAAACATACATAAAATAAATGTGCAACATACCCTAAATTCAGTATACGCTTTGCCAGTTCTGGGTTTAGTTTCTTCAAGATGCACTTTGTTAACGTGAAACACTCGCAAATTATACACACACACATACACGCATTGACAGAGTTTCCTTAGGAATATATGTGGCATGCCACAATGCCGGCTTGTTGTATCACTGGACAAGTATCGTCGTCGCGCGTCACTTGGCTCACTCGTTCTGTGTAGGCTGCTGCTGTGCCGGCTAACTGCACAACCAGAAACTGGCCCGAACTGCTCCACTTTGTTGGCTGCTAGCAACTGGCAGCTAACAGCCAGCAATCGTTGCAAGCCCGTTGCGGCGAAATGGTGAAACGAATGCTTGCCTCACTCACCAATTCGCCAGCATTCGACAGCATTCGCTTCTCGAAAACGAGAGGACTTTTACGATGTTGCTTTTCTTTCTCTCTCTCTCTCTCTCTCTCTCTTGCGGCCGTTGTGAAGTTTCAAAAGAGAGCACTCATACGCTGTGTTGCGTACTCTTTGATTTGGTATAACAGTTAACTCAACTTGCACTGCTCCATTTTTCTAAAGTGTTCCTCTAGGTGATTGTGTGTGTTTGATTTTGTGAGTGTGTGAAAATTGTGTCATTAGGTGCATTTGTTTTCGTTGTGCTTCCCCAGTTGCCGGACCTGTCGCATTTGCCGCCACTTGTGTTGTTGTTGTTGTTGCTGCTGCTGTTTGCGATGCTTCTTTTTCATGCCGTGTCACTTTTAGCTAAACTTTATTTGTGTTTATGTGTGCGTGTGTGTCTGCCTGTCAACGTGGCACCGCTCATTCTCTTTCTCTCTAACTAAATGCCAACAATTATGTTTCGTAGTCTCATTAGTTGTAACTTAAAGTCATCTAAAGCGTCAGCTTGTGAATGCCGCATCCCAGTGGGTGGGGGGTTGCTGTGTGTAAATGATGCCGTTAATGATGTAAGTGCATACGAGTCAAGCACCTTGTTTTGAGGTCGAGTTCGTGTGTCAGACGTATGGGGTTGTTAATTGGTATTAGCTGCCTTTACAGCAACACCTAAATACTTATATGTGCATACTGCATAAAGTATGCTTATGCAAATATAAATATGTATGTGCTGGTATATATTTTATCGCTCGGCTTGTGTGCCCAAAACCCAAATGGACTTGACAAAGGCAGAGACAACAACAAAACAACAGCCACAAAAATGGCACAACTAATCACGCTGACGTTGCCAGAAAAGCATTGAAATCAACAAACACATACACACAAAATCGAAAACACAACAGAAGAGAAGCAGCAGCAGCCACAACAAACAACAATCGTCAACAATGGGGCTCGACTATAAAAATCACATGCGAGCGTGTTTAATGAATGCCAGGCACCCCCAAAAACGGAACTAGCGCACCAGGTTCGGATGTAAGCTCATGGCTTCTGGCCAGGTCAGCAACCGTGGTTGATGCCACGCCCGCTGGCAACTAATTTAAGCAACGCCCGTTATAATTACAGCGTATGCGGCACAAGAAAGGCGCTGTAGAGGGGTAGATGGTGTACATAGCAAAAGTGCTGGAAAACGATGTGCACGTGACATCCAGCTAACGCGATGGTCAGGTGGATTGCCACCTAAAAGGGTTGGGCGCCAAGTCAAAAAGCACAAAGTGCAAAAAAATAACGCTCTGCCAGCACAACGCCGGATCAGGACAGTGGCAGACGCAAAGGCAGAGCTGTTAGAACAAAGGCCAACAAACGAGACACACGCGCCAAAAGCAAACAAAAGCCAAGTAACCAACTGCAGTACTGCACTGCAGGACTATCACCCACCTAGTACTATATATTTTTGGATTTCTTTGGGTTTTTTTTTTTTTAGAAAATTATGCGGCAGTCGAAAGATGCACGCTGCTCATTTTCTATTTGCTGGCCAATGCGCAGGTGAATAACAAGCAGTTGTATGCTCTACTTGAAAGTAATAGAAAAGATAAATCTGAATTTAATATTATAAATGTTTTTAGGATAATACCAATCGTTTATTTGACTAAGCTATAAGTTTAAGGATAATATTTTCTTAAAAGTTTTTCTTATGAGAGTACATGCAATTCGTCATAGCTTCTTTTTTTTTTGTCTATTCGGATCAGTTGTGCAGCGGAAGGAAGCGTGGCTATGAAATGGAATTGAAATGAAAGCCTGACCAGGCGCTCAAGAAAATTAGTCGCGATTTTGCGCGTTCGTACCACGGAAAATAATAAAAACTGAAGTGTAAATTTACTTCCGCTGCAAAAATGTGGGCAAGCGTTGACAGCTGCTGCTGCTGGTATGGGCATGGTCGTGGACGTAGGCGTGGGCGCAAGGGCATACCCCAAAGCATCGAGGTGGACTGTTGGCTGCAACTTTTTCTAATTAAGCGTACGTGCGACTGTCAGCGACATCAGCAATGAGCTGAGGCAGATTCAGCAGCCGTAGCAGGGTAAAAGCAGTTTTGCTTTTTACTTTTTTTTTTATAACTTATTGTCGCTGACAATTGTTTTAATTGAAAAGTGCCGGAGCTTGTTGTAGTTCCAAAGTGTGTGTGTGTGTGTGTTTGGGTATGTATGCGTATGCAGGTGGAGAGTGAGTTTTAACTTGAGCTGCTTAAGCTTAACTTTAAGGCGACTCCTGGGCAATAACAATAACAATTCAATCAACGCTGCAGCATCCGACTAACAAATGCTGACTCATTTATATTCCAGAGAATGCCGGAGCGACAGATAGACATTCGGACCGAAGAGAAGAGAACGTATTTGGCTTAGCGTGGAACTTTTGGCAACATTTGTAAGCATTTGTCTTGACCCAGTGGACGTTGCAGTAGCATCAGGTCTGGGCCATGGCCTATACTTGACTTTGCACGCGCTCGCTTGGCTGACACTTGGCCACTGACCAGCGTGAACTAACAACCGCTGGAGAGCAACTTGAACAACTTAATTGAAGTGCTAGTTGTTGCAGTTGCTGTGTGCGATGCCATGCAAGGCCATGCTTCCATTAGCGCTGGTTGCATAACTCAAGATATGGCGACACAGACGACTCAGAATCCATTTCCTGCCATGCTGCAACGTTGCACATTTATCAAAGGTGAGGCGACACACAAACACACACACCACATCATAAATATGCCTACATGGAAACGGTGGATGCACAAACCTGTGGCAAGTTTAGCACAGGCTGCAGTAACTTTCTTAATTTTAGCTTGCCGTAAATTTACTCAAAGCTCCCCCCCCCCCACGACCAAGCAGATCGCTCATGCAACGTGGTTGGTGTAAAGATATTGCCGCCATATTGTTGTCCTCAGCGCAGCGTAGCGTAAAATCGCTAAAGATGCCTCTTCACGGCTACACAAAGTTTACCCTTTTCTGTATATTTTTTCGCTTTGTGTTTCCTTCGATTTGAGCACCTAGGCTTCACCTTTCTCGTGTTAGTTTTGCCCGTGACTGCCTGCGCCTCAGTCATCAGTTTGAAGTTTTTGCCAAGGTTTGCGTGTTTTCAGTGCTTGATTTCCTTTGGCCCTTCTTGCATCGCTATTACACCAGCTTCGTAGTCAGTTCCATTTGAGATTTCCATTTCCATTTGGAAGTCGCGTCTCCATCGTCGACATCGTTTACTTTTCGATTCGTTTCGTTTCGCAATCTGTAATTACGAGCTGGCGCTTTTTGATACTTACGGTTTAACTTTCAACAGCTGTAACTCCCACTTTTGCCATTCAGGCGGTTGTCGGTTGCCTAAGTTTCCCAATTGCCAGTTGCTAGTTGCCAGTTGAAAACGAGAGAGCCAGACCAAAAAACTTAAACACACGAGTGTTTGTACACACATACACATATACATATTATAAACATTGTCGATTGCCGCGTGTTTTTGGTTTTGTATGCCAAAAGTTTTGAGTTAGTTTTGTTTTGTTGGCATTTCTAATGCTTTTGCCAAGGAAGTTTTCTGCTACTTTTTGATTGCGTTGCAATTGCAATAGCAAAAAGATTGCATATTTGATTTGTGCTGATTTGCGTTTCATGTCCATGCCACCGCACCCTGCCATCTCATTATGCCTCAGCGCCTTGGCAGTCAGCTAGCTCATTATACAAGTACTCAATTTGATATGCATATACTAGAAGCAACAGCAACAGGCTTTGGCTTGACTCTTAAGCCAAAATGAATTTCTTGGGGCATGTTAAATTCCCCACTGCCCTCTGCACTCTTCAACTGATCCTAATTAGAAAAGTTGCCTTAACTCTTGGCATCCCTTTTATATATACATATATTTTTTTTAGCTTGAATCGTCTATTAACGCAACATTGGCGCTAATAGAGTCGCAACATTATTGAGACTTTTGCCAATGAGTTTGCCAGCAAGTTTTAAATTTTCGGCAAAAATAAAGAAAAAATTCAAAAACAGAAAAGGGTTTTAAAAAAAAAACAAAGGCGCAAAATACGGTTCACTTAATTTGCATTTAATTACAAAGTTATACAAAGTCACAAAAAAAAATAAATAAAAAAAACAAGGCCAAAGCAACGCGCATCAAATTAAGGCGCCACCTGCCACTCCCACTTGATGGACAGGCAGACAGACAAAGCGACACACTGACAGCTGCTCAATGGCGGTTCAATAGCTGTGCAAATATTTGCACAAGCTGACTGCGAACTGAATGCTTGAAATGTGTAAGCCTTTTTAATAAAAGCCCATAAATACTTGCAAATCCATTTTATATTTATATTTTGCTGTACACGTACATATGTAGCAGGTTTAAATGCGTTACCAACTTGAGCTCGACTTACACATATCCTATACAACAATATCATTGTGTGTATTTTATAGCTTTAAAGGGAACACAGCTTATCAATACCCTTTTCAACCATTTCAATGAGTAATTGTTCCCTCCAGTTGATTCTCATTGTATATTCGCATTAAGAGATTAAAATCCATTTTGGCTTCAAGAAAAAAAAATATAAGCTACCTTGCAGCTGCATCATCAACAGCATCAAATAAATATATATATATATATGGAAAAGCGTACATATTTAAGACATGAGTTTAATTTGCAAAGAATAATACGTTACTTGAATTCGTTTATATCTTGCTCTGTTACGCATACAGGGTATATGCAAAATATTCGCCTGATGACTGCAAAACCCAAATAGCACATAGAAAAGTTTTGATAAACAGCTCAAGCGATTTGGAACGCCAGCTTATAACAATACAAAAATCACAATGAAAATCTACGAGTGAGCTTGAAAAATGGCAAAGTGAAAACATAAAATGCGCTTAAATATATATTGAAAAAGTTTTTCTTTATTTTGATTTTTTTTGCTTTTTCTTTACACGTTGACTGCTTTGTGCTGTTTTGGTTTCTTATAAGAATTTAAAGCGCTTGTGTGGCCAGTGGCAAACTTGTGGGCTGCTCTGATGGCTTGTTAATGAAATGAATGATGCAACAACAAGCAACAAGAATAGAAGTAACAAAAAATAATAATAATAACATGAGCCCAGAATACATTTCGTAAATTGGCCTTAGCACGCATCCCTATTTCAAATCAAGAATCCCCGTCAGCTTTACATTGCGTCTTCTTGACCCGTATCCCATACCGTATACCGTGCCAGGATATTTCCCGAGCAAATTCAAGTGACGTGCGTGAACTTCCGCATTTCGTGCACGCCCTGTCCTCGTGCGGTCCTGTGTCCGCGAGATTTTGTGAATTGCTTTGGCAAAATGAAAGCTATTAAATAGCAGAAAAGTAGCAGCAGCTGCCCCATTCCCAAAAGCTCGCTTGACTCCCACAACTCTGTCGTATAAAATGAATATTTTTATGCTGCAACTTACGCAAAAGTTCACCATTGAAGTTTTTGATTGATAAATGTATTTTTAACGCGCTCGCTTTTGGCTTTTTTATGATGTGCCTGGGACGTGCACAGCGTCACAGAAGCGTCAAAGCGATGTCTTACATTAACTTACTTACTTTTCAAATTATCTGGCCAACATGAGTGCTTTTTAATTACAAATGCCAATGAAGTTGCTGTTGGCTTCTAGGATAATAAGCGTCATGCTAACAACCTAATGCCCATCCCTGCATCTGTATTCCCAACGACACAAAGGAACGGAAGACAGCGAGTGCATGATTAAATAAATTGGCATAAATTAAAAGAACATGTCACCATGCCAACAATTAAATCAAAATTGTGGCAACCAAAGCGGTCTGCTTTCATATTTTTTTTCAAACATACTCTGCTGTTTTCTGTTGTTGTTGCTGTTGTGTTTCTGCTCTGGTTACATGCAACTTAAATTAGTATGGCACGTAGAAATACCTTGTATATTAATAAAATATTACATTTGCTCTTTTCTCATTTGTTTTCCAGAAAACTCCAAGCACAGCAAACACTCTTCACCTATGCCAATGGGTATTAGCATACTAATTATGTCAGTTAAAAAGTAAGGCAATGCGTAAGGACATCCAACATACATGTACACTCCGTCTGTCTGTCTGTCTTTCTGTCGGTGAGTATCTTTGAAGTGTTTACGCTGTAGCGAGTTTTCTGTGTAGGTGTATACGAGCTGCAGGAGCTGGGAACACAGGAATTCCCTATGTCTAGTCAAAACCAATTTGCTAAAACAAATATAAAACAATTAAAAATGTGATTGAGATTTTCTTTTTATTTAGTACGTATGCAAATCAAAGTACGCATTTTGTTATACTATATGACATTTATATTTATTAAATAGTTTTTTGATTAGTTATACTACATACATAGTACGTGCAGGAATGCGTTATAAATAATCGACGAGGCAATGGTGCGTGTATCAAATCGATTCACTCGTGAAATGCAATAAAAGCAAAGTCTACTTTTTGGGTTTCAATTGCAGCGCCAATTGCGGCTGGGGAAAAGTTTTTTAATTGGCAGTGCTCTGAAATTGATGCCAACTTAAGCGTGCAACAAACAACAAAAACAACTTTTCAAACTGCACATTTGGTTCATTTAAATTAAAAATAAAACCAAATGGGAAACATGCAATAAAAAAAAAATTATGGAAATAGTTACTCGAATACAAAATACTCTAGTAAGAGCAAATGAAATAAATGTTTGGGCTTAAAAAGATAATGGAATTTTATATCAGTTTCATATTGAATCAGCTTGTTGTAGTAAGTAAGATATATTATGGAGCTTAGAATCTACGTTTCCAGAACAAGAATACTCTCTTAAAGTGTTTAAGCGAAAGGCAACAGTCTAGTGTGTGTACAAATACTCACATGCCATTTTTATTAAGCATTTATGCAATTCAATTTGCCGGAAGACAAACACAATTCGCCACTGAATCTCGTAATGAACTAAAAGCCAAGCAAATTAAATCAAAAAAGAAAAAAAATAAAGAAGAAAGCATTAGTAGTAGGAAGAGACCACAAAGAAGTTTTTTCTCACATAGGGACTGTTGCTCTCATATAAAAGACAACTGGCTAATATTGCTTTTACGTGTATATACAATGTGTGTTATTTGTTATGCGAGGCGCAAAACAACTCTGCACATTTACGTTTATCGGTTGGGAGGAGGTGGAGCAACAGCAGCTTGGAGTGCGGGGCAATAGAAAAAAGAAAACGTCTCTCTCGGTACATAATTAAATGTGCATAAATTAGCCTCGCCGCAGACAAGACAACGACGAGACTGGCACTCCTACTCACATCTACCCCAGCCTCAAGCAATTATTTCAAAATTTGTGTCGTCAAAGTTGGAATTTTTTGCACATACGCCGTTAGAGGAATTGAAATGAGGATGCCTTTGTTGCTTGCTAGTTAATTAAAATTGACTGCGTGACCTTTTTGATTTTGATTCTGATTTCGATGTCGATATGGATTCGTTGTGTGGCCTTGTATCTTTTTTGGGGCACTATAGTATGTCGATGAAAAATTGTTTGGCATGATTTTTGAATTTGCTTATTAAAAACGGCAACAGAGCTGACCAAATGCACACTAATTCATGTTCGATATGGCCAGGACATTGGTCCTTGTCGTCATATTGCACTGAGCTTAACTGAAAAATGTTGTATTGCTGGCTAGATTCATTATTATGCTGTTGGCGTTTTATTCTCTTTCTCTTTCTCTGTCAAAATGCCACGCTGACAAATTATGCTGTTTTATGCGTTTTTCGTCACTCACAAGTGCCCACAACACACACACACACACACACGCATGTACACACCTAGACAACACCAAGATAAACGCACGCATGGGAGACACCAACAAGCAACGCCTTGTGCGAAGCGACTTGTTTTTGTGGCCTAGCTGGAGTTCAGCTACCTAACCAACCCGATACTCATGCCACTCATGCCTGCTACTTGTAGCCCAGTTCCCAGGAGCATTATCTTTGCTTGCGTTGCTTGCTTGGCACTGGCGAAAATATTTAATGCGCTTGGCAAAGTGTTTGCCACAAGTGCGACAAGCAACATCAGCAGCTGGGCGTCCGGAGTGGCACATGTGAACCAAGTCATGGCGCATCATAAGAGCTGTTAATATTTCAGCTGCGGTGGCGACAAAGTCAATGGCAGCCTCCTTGCTAGCAAGAGCAGGAACAGTAACAACAATAACGACAAGGCTGACATGTAAACAAATTGACAGCTTATAAAAACCCGGAACGTCATGTGCACGCCTGAGAAGCGTTTTATTATGCAATTCAAGTTATTTGTGACACGTTTCTACCTAGCAGCCCGTAGTTATGAAGTCAACGAAAATTAATAATTAACAACAGAAACGTGTCTATCATTTTTAATAACAGCATGCGATAATATTTGTGCTCAAAGCAGATTTAATAAACCATTTTATATGCCAACATAAACAGCAGTTGTTAAATATAAAAACCTATCGCCTTAGTCAGAGCAATATATTGTTATTTAGCAGTGAGAAAACAAATATAATTGCCATTCAAGTCAAAGAGTTAATCAATATTACATTGCAAGGGTATTGATTACAGATTTTAACCCATTAACTTTGATCTGGTATTTAATGCACAGAAGCTACTGAAATGCTAACATATTTACGCTAAAAAGTTCGTTTTTTTTGTGGTATGAATACTTTCTTATTTACATATTTTACAAACAGATTAATCTAGACACATATTCTAGTAATAAACTATTGCTTGTCTTGGCCATTAAATAAATTATACTAGTTGCACTTATTTTGGGTTGATGTTTTCATGCTGTTGGCTCTGTCACATTGCTATCTAACCTTAAGCGTTGCATATGAAATCAAATATCAAACGAGCGATATGCTTCATATCTTATGCAAAGCTGATGGATAGCAAACCAATGCTTTGCCGGTTGCTGCTTTGGTTCATGCATTTTGAATAAGCATTTTGCCGCTTCATTAAGTTGTGGCAACGGCTGCCTTAGCACGCGACACCTGCTCCCAAGGCAAACAAATATGTAGTTTTTGGGGTCTAGCTTTGATCTTGGCAACTATTGACAAAGGCGCCGAGAGACTGAGGCCAAAGCAAATACATGCAAACAGCCTCGTGGGAAACTCAAACAAGTCCCCAAAAACTGAAGTTCTAGCCAAAGCAAATAAACATAACGGCAAACGCTAATGCTAACGCGTGCAACTAGCTGACGATACCCTAATGGATCATGTTTATGCATGCATGTATTCTATATCCTTGACTGCATGTGGCTTATTATATTTATATTTATGTAGATTTTGGCATGCAGTCATAAAACATTCGTTCGTAGTGATTTTTTGTTAGTTGTGTATGGCAAACAAGCGTATTGGGAAATTTAATACGTTTTGCTAATAGCTTTTAATGGGAAACATTTTTACAGTTCATCGATTGCTGTGGGCCCGGTTATCATACAATCGTTCACAACGTGCCACACGTTGTTGCACCAGTGAGAATTTAATTGATATATTCAATTTTAATTGGTATACACCCAATACTTTTCGCGTGTCCTAAATCTGTATAATTTTATTAAAAGGCAATTGAGAATATCGACTCCATATATGCCCTGACATTGTCGGGTTAAGTTAATGCAACAAAAGTCTTGTTATAGCTGGCAACAGCATCTTAACTTTTAAAGGATTTATGACTACAAATATCAATGGCAACAAATACCAAGAAATTTAATATTTGTGTGTCTCAATTGCTGAAACTGTCAATGAAACATAAAAAGCTGTCAATAACCGATTATTATCGACTAAGTTTCGTTAGCTTGCCATTGTTCGCAGTGTGTCTAGACTAAGATATAAAGAAATAAAAAGTTTGTTTGCTTAGTTTAACATGTCTTGTTTTAGCTGCAAAACCTGCAAAAAGGGATTAAGTTCTATATTGTTAAGCTTTAAAAAGTATTCGAGACAACAAACATAACATCAAATGTTGTGTGTTCAGCGATAAATGTTTAGCGATTAAATAATTCAATTTGGTTAATGATATCATGCGTACAATAATTAGTTTAGGTAATCAGTAAATCGATATTTTAATAAGTTAAATTATGTTGAATTGAATATGAGCAGTATCTAGTTTAAATTGCACATAACTATTACTTTAACAAGCTACTTATTTCGGTTCTAAAAAAAAATCAGCATATGCTTTCTGACTCAGCGTGCTGAAAGCATTTGCTGGCTAACAACTACATTACTTCTAAGAAAATTTTGAAGACTTTACTACGCCCAGGCAATTTGTTTTCCATGAACTCTGCGTTTGACCCCACATACTTACATATGTTTTTCATTCATATCCATATGCGCTCCTTTGGTTGATTCACATTGGTTCTTGGCGTTCATTGAACGTCCAGAGAGGAAAAGTAATGCGCGTCTATTTGTTAAATAGGCTTGCAAATGTGCGTTTATTTGTTTTTCTTTTTTCCCTTCTGTTTGTTGTTTTTGTTATTGTTGGTTTTGGTGCTGCTCCTGGTTACTTATCAAGCGTTTACTTTGATTTGTTGAGGCCTAGAAATGAATTGGCCGCAATGAAATGAAGCTGGCATCGAGTTTGGCTGTCCGGCTGTCCGCCGCAAGCTGTTAACCCAAATAATTATGGCTTCATTAAGTTGATTGTGTGTGTAAGTGGTTTTTTGATAAAGCCACTGAGTTATAGCCAATGCTGTGACCCATTCCAAATGCCATTCCTATTCTTGCTACTTCACTTTCATGCTCCGCCTGCTACAAATTAATCGTTACATATTTGCCCCAAAACAAAACAAAAATACCGTTGCCACAAATGACACGAAATAAGCAAAGATTAAAGTGCTAATTTTCTGTGGTGTTACCAAAATGTTGCCAAAGGGTTTTAGGCAATTTAATACTACAGCATCCCACACGTATATAATGCCAACGCCAGCACATTGTACTTCCTCCCACATATATGACAGAGATTTGACTTCAGGCTACTGAATCGAATCATGCTGCTTGCCAATTACGGCCCGCTTGTCGAAACTCATCAACAGTGAGAAAAAGCATATAAAAAAAAATATATAAATAATTGTGCACGTGATGTACTCTATTACCGGAACACTCTGTGCGACTAGATTACATTTCTAGGAAGACTTTTCAAAATTATACAGAAGAATCCTTAGAATTCGCAGACTTATTGTATATATACATTAGAAGAAAAATAAACACATTCTGTATTTATATATAAATATCTTACGCTATTCATTTGACCTATTCCTGCGCACGTTATACCTTATCATATGTTTTTGGCACACATAAGAGAGAAAAATAGATATATATATATATATATTTCAAGGTAGTATGTAACCCAAAACTCGCTGGCTATGTAAAACAAAAGCAACGACAAAATCAACAACAACTGAAAAAGTATAACAACAACCACACTATTATTTTTAATGGCCAAACATTCCAAGCTACTAGCACAACAAGGGGGTGTGCTATGGGCCGGAGTGAGAGCGGACCAAACGAAAGCAAACATAAAAATAAATAACAACAAATTGGCAGGCAAATGTTTAGTTTGCGGCAGCATGACACACACATACCCGTACTCCTCTTCTCTTGCTCATCATTTTAGTAGCTTTAAATTTTCTCTCACTTGAAAATTCATTTCAAATTCGCTTCTCCACCACGAGAAGAGCAGCGTCCTCTACTTGGCCGGGCAGCCTTTGAGTTGCCTTTGAGCTATTTTATAATTAGTCCCAGGCATGACAAAAACTTTTTGGCAGAAAACAACTTAAGCGCCAGCCACCAACGGCAACGCCAACGTCGCAGCCGACGCAGTTGCTGCTCTCTGCCGGGGGTCCGTTTTAGCTAACCAACCGCACGCGGTGCACGTAGGCAACAACAATAACAGTAACAACAATAGCTTGAGCAACACAAAAAAAAGTAACACACACACATGCACAAGCATATATGATAGTACAAGCTGGCGGCATGTGCTGCTGCGTAGGTGAGCCAGCTGCCTCATGTTAAATTTTATGGCAAATAATGGGCGACATATGCCAAAAAAGTTTGTGCCACATGCTCCACTGCGCTGAAATTAGTTTTGGGGTACAGCCAAGGCTGCAAGCAAGCACTACGAAGGAAAGAGAGGGAGAAACAGAGAGAAAGAAGCTTTGCTTTAGAGTCTCCCCCTTTCCCTACGAAGGCCATCTCCAGTGAAGCGTAACATGAAAAATTTGAAAACTGTTAATTGGCCGCTGAGACTGAGTAGAAGGCCTATTGCCCAGACTCTCGCCTTCTATGCAAAATAAACGAGCTTAGTTTTGCGCTTGGCTATTTGGCCTTTGCTAATTGGTAGCAGCAGCAGTGACTGCTAAACAAGGATAACATACATATACACACACATACACACACACACATATAAGTATATTATGGAATCTTTCAAGCTGATTGCAAATGCTGCCAAATTCCACAATCAGCTAAAGCCTCTCGCTGCCTCACTCCCACTACACAGAGATTGCAGTTTGTAATTTCAATCAAATAATTTAAGAGAGATGCATTAGTCAAGGGCTTTAGGTGTGTGTGTGTGTGTATGTGCAAAGTCGCAGCATTCGACGAGATTCTTTTGTTGAATACACAGAGAGACAGAGAGAGAGAGAGAGAGGGAGAGAGGAAGAAAAGAGTAGCAGAGGGTTTCACTTAAGTGCACAAAATTCATCAGGTGTGTCAAAATTGCAGTAAAAGCTCAGCGAGCACTGAGCACAGCAAGCAAAGCGCAGCTCAAAATAATGTACAAATGGCAACACTGAGCAACCTGCCAAGCTGCCACTGCATGGATATTGCCACATACACACACACACACATGCAGCGTGAGTATATATGTATTTATGTATATATGTGTAGTGGCTTACGGAAAGAGAAGACTCACCTTTTGGCTGCTACTACTGTTGCTGCTGCTGCTGCTGCTGCTGTGGGTTTGTCTTATAAATTGTAACATTTCATCAAGTGTTGGTGATTACGCTGACATTGCCGGTGGCTTAAAAGAGCCACACACGTGTGTGTGTGTGGGACAGAGCTGAGCACTTCGAATGTGATTACGTATCTGGTGAGATTGAATGGTTTTGAAGGTGCAAAAGAGCATTAAATTACTATTTTTCCATTGCGTCGTTCGTATTCGCCACAGTCAGCGACATTTTCAGCAGCAATTTCTAATCTGTGCAAGAGTTAGATAGTGGCAAAACGTGAAAGAGATTTTGAATAGAAATATTAATTTTGTTTCGCTTTGGCAAAGTGGGTTGTTGGGTTAAGTTTGTTGCTTCTTAAGCTGCGCTTAAATTTTCGATTTTCTTGTCAATTAGGCAGCTGCAAACTTTTGACTATTTATCTTCGTTTGCCAGTTCACACAAATATTCAAGTATTGCGTATGTGTGTGTGTGTTTTGAATGTTTTTGCGACACAAATTTGTAGCACACACACACACATGCGAAACATTTGACAAAAACACTTTTGAAGTTTTTGGCATTTGCGTGCTCAAATCGAATGAAAATAAGCAAAGTGAACTAACAGAATTTGTAAGAAAGGGCAAAGTAGGAGCAAGTAAATGGGAAATTACTTTTCTGGCAAAAGTTTTGGCGTTTTAGCTGTTGCTGATATATATTATAGATATCACATATATCACCTAAATTGCTAATTAGCAAAGTAAATAATTAATGGCAGTTGTCTAAACTTTTGACTGACTTTAATTTCCTTTAAGTAATCTTATACGTAGTTTAAGTTACATCTTCAATGTTAAGCATTAAACTATCGATGTATATGCTTTGTACACAGATTATTATACACAGTGAGAGATTCGGGTATCGTTATTTGTATTTTCTATTTTGCATTAGTCTTGTGCCTTTTTCTTCCTGTATTCGTCGAGTACTGTTCACTTTAGCATATTTTTAGTTGCTCCTTTGGCTGTTACGCTTACCTACATTTCTCGAAATAAAATTGCAATATCCTTTAAGCCATTTCCGCTTGTTGCTCAATGCCCTCATCGTATAATGCGGAAATAACAATGTGCCAAGGGGATTTACAAGTGAAACATACACATACAGACACGTATATATATGTATGTACACTATATACGGTCACAAAACAAAATCCAAAACATCTCCATAACAATGTTGCTTTGCCAACATATTTGTGGAAAGCAAAAACATTATAAAATCGGATATCTGTAATATCTCTGCTTAAAACTGTTAAGAGATGCTTTGTTGCGGTGTTGCAAGTTATACTTTTACTTTTCAACAGCTATGTGCTGGTCATACTTGCCAAGGCCAATGGCCAATATATATGATCGCAATAAGTGTCTGCAATGAACAAAATAAAAATAAAAACTTTCACAGCAAACAAAATGCATTAATAATGTTTTGCTGGTCAAGCTATCTTGAAACTTTTATTATTATCGCTTGCAGTACAGAGCACACAGCAATTAATGGGGGAATCCTAACTTGCGGTTGATTGTTACTCCCCATGCGCTGCTCTGTTTCTACTTGCTGTTCCACTCATCTGAGCCCTGGCTATCTCTGTTTGCAGTGCAATGCAGCAACTAATTTGGACGCGTGTCAAAAACTGCGCAATGACTAAGTAACTTTAAAAGCGCTGCATCTGAAACTGAAAACTGATGCTGATGGTGATGCTGATGCTGAAACTGTCCCGTTTGTCTGGCATCTGGTGGCTGTTGGCGCCAGTGAACCATTTAGCTAATTGTCTGCATTTGTCAAGCAGAGAACATGCCACCAAAAAAAGGCGCATTAAATTTATAACAATTGTTTTACAATTTTACTAACACATACAAAAAGAAAAATATTAAAAAGAAAAAGATTCTTTTTTTCGCTAAACGGTTCGCTTCCACGTTGTGGAATTGTCTCCGCATTACTTTTCTTTTCACACGCGGCGCCACTATTATTTAATATTGTGGAAATTAGAGCGCAGTCCGACGCAGACGCGGCTTGGTCTGACGAAAGTATTTAGCCAATTGGCAACATTATTTAACAATTGGCCTGCTGCAGGCGCCTTGATTTATGTTGCCGTAGTTTTTTAGGTGCTTTTTTTTTGCTTTTCTTGTTTATTGCACTAAATTTGGCACACACATGTGTTGTCAATTGTACGTGTTTATGTGTGTGTTTCTGCACTAATTTGCAGTTAGTTTAATAAATTTTACACTGCGTCACATGCGTGTATGTGTGTGTGTAAAAAGTTTATGTGTATGCCGGTCACAAAGTTTTAATTTCTTGTTTGGCAAGCGGATTCCTGATATATATTTCGAACACTTTACCCGAGCCAGCCAGCCCAGGTCGTAGGCGTGTGTATGCAAGGGCATGTGTAAGTGTGTAGGTGTGTGTGTGGTATTTATATTTTTCCAAAGTGGCAACTGCAAAGCTGCGTACATAAATCACATAAAGCCTGCACAGAGTGGCAATTAATGCAAAGCAGCCAAGGAAACAGTTGCCGCTCGATAAGAAGGGCCAAAGTTGACGCTTTACCCTTTTTCTTTGTTTTTTTGGTTTTGTTTAGTTTGCATGCTGCTTTTCCTTTTCCATAAACAATTTGCAATAAAAATGCAGGCCAACTGCCTTAGCAGCCAGCAATAACAATGGGCAAAACAGCAAAAAAATATATAAGAAAGAAAGAAAAATATGAAGCATGAATTAGCTTGAAAGTATGCAACAAAAAAAAGCAACAGGAAACGGACGCAATAAAATATGCACAAACTGCCACTGTTGGCAGCGACGTGTGGCGTATCGGACAGAGGGGCTATAACGATAACAATAAACTGGATTCAGGGTGTGTGTACGTGCGTTTGCAATAACAAAGTGAAAAAAAAAACGAAGAAGAAGTTAACTCTAAAGGCTGCTTAAATGCATTGCATGCGTTGGCATTAAAAGCTTAAAAGCCACCATTGGCGATTTTAATGCAGTTTCACATCTAGAATAACGCACAGATGGTTATGCCGCGTTGATTGATTTCCATAGCTTTAAAGGGATAAAAGCAGATGTAAACTTGAATTCATACCAATTATATGTTTATAGTTTTTTACATTTAATACAGGTAGAGTAGTAAATTCTCCCTAAAAATCACACATTTAAAGTCTCCATCAGGAACTTTTTCGTATCTGTCAAGTATGTCGTATAAATTAAACAGTACTATTCTACAGTTTGACATGCAAACATTGTCTTCTCGCTTCGAAATGTCCTTAATCTGATGCACAAACAGGAGTCAGAGGTTCATGGCTCATGGCTCGTCTAAATATTGTAAGTTTCATTTTAAACATTTCAGAACTGTCGCCTTTCGCATGTCGAATGTTTTGCGATACGTAGTGTTTTGAGTGTTGTCTCGTGTGTGGTCGTTTGTCGCATTTTGTATTCGTCAAAAGGCATGTAAATGATATGTGACACTTGCTATTTGTTTGACAAACACAAGGATTATGCAAATGAAGTAAGTAACGTTTTGAAATTCATAAACATTAAATATTTCATGAACACTCATGAACATTTATGCAGCACTGGCTGTGGCCATTGCAAAAACATTTGCCAACACTGTTGAGTGTTGCGATATGTTGTGTGTGTGTGTGTTTGTATGTTATTTTTGCGTAGCTTGTTGTTTGTGTGTGTGTGTGTGTGTGTGGTGCTTGTGTTAGTTGTTTGTTTTATTGGTTGTTTGAGTCAAATAAGTTGCCCGCACATGACTCTCTTTCATGCAAGTATGCAAAAAACTTGTTATAGTCGACTTCTTGCAAATGAATTTCATAGTGTTTTGCATTAAGTTGATGTCTGTCCCGGCCCAAACCCCACAAACAACATAAAGTTGAGTGTTTTAGTAAAAGAGGCATTGGGTTTAGTTTTGCAGTTTTGTTGCACAGTTACTGTACCTAATTCAATCTGCTGAAAGCAGCAGTCAAGCTGGTAAAGCTGCTCTTCTCGCAATTAAGTAACTTGGCCCAAATGACACTAAAGCTTTTATCTGATTATCTTCGCAAAAGGCCCCAAGGCGCTGACAAACAAACAAACTAACAGTTGAACTAGGACAGATGGCAAATAGTCAAAGCGAAACACACAAAATACAAATAGAAAAAAACAAATGCTACCAGAATAGACGTAAAAAAAACCCGGAATACCCAAGAAAACAATGTGCAAAAATAAGCAAAGCCAAAGCCATAGCCATAGCCAAAGCGAAAGCCAAAAGCCCAGTCCAAAGGCCGCAGGAAGAATGCCCGAGACCAGCTGGTCACCTTTGTGGACTTGGTAGCTAGGTGACACTGACAGCACTGAAGAAAATGCCAAGCGAAAGTCTAGTCCAGAATAAAGCGCATTATGTCCTTCTGTGTGTGCGTGTTTTTTTTCTTTATATTTTATTTTGCCTCTCCTTTGGCTTCTTCATTTTTTTTTATGTCGCTTTCTTGTTGGACCTCTCAGCACAATCTTTTCGCCGTGCCCGCTTTGTTATTTCGATTTTATTTTCTAACGATGCTCTGTTCCCCTTTGATTGCGCACCTTTTTATTTTTTGTAGATGCTGTTGCCCTATCAAGGGGGTTTTAAATATGAGCAAGCATTTCACAAGATATCCTTAATTAAAGTCATTTCCTTTCTGGAATGGTTTGGCTTTCGCGCGTTCGGAGCGTGTGCACAAGCTGAAATTAAATTTGCAAGGGACAGCAAAAGGAAATAAGCTACCTCCAAACAGCATGAAAGGTGTGACCAAAATATGCTAGTACAATGACCCCGTTACGCATACACACATTCACATATATAGAGATTGGCAACCACACATGTGCGCGACCCCTTGGCGAATGGGTTAAGAGCGAAGCTTCGTGTGGCCATTAACATGAAATGTTTAACAACAGCCCAGCAAGGAGTTTTGGCGCTGCACGTGGACGACGACATCCTTGTTAGCATTTTTGTCGTGGTTGCCGTTGCTGCTGTTTCTGTGATTGTGGTGGGTAAACTGAGACGACACAAACAGCATCGAGGTGCTGCAACAGGAGCAGCTTTTGTCTTTGCTTTCAATGGATCTCCAATGCTGCTGATGCTTTTGCTGCTCCTTCTCGTCTCATCCTTTTCTCATTTTTTTCGCATTGTGTTTTGCTGTTGTTTTTACATCGGACTGCGGCACTTTGTTTTTAAGCTCTGCACCCGTAGTCTTCTGTGGCACTCTGGCCCTTTTTCTGGCTCAGCTTGCAACGCTTAAAGTCGACGCGTATGTTCTTGGGGCACATCCTTTCCATTGTTTAATGCTATAAGCACTCAAAGCTGTAGGTGCACACAGACGAACAACAACTATAACAACACTATCAACAGCAGCAGTAGCAGCAACAGCCAAAGCAGCAGCAGAAGTAGCGACACTTTTCCCCACCACCCTATTGTCTTCGATGGTTTTTTCTTTCTGAATGTCGTCGCAGAGGATGCATCGCTTATTTATCGCATTTTTATGTGAAATAAACGTTTCGGAATTGGCTACGTAAAACATTAATTTTATTGTACGGGAAATTGAGATTGCAAATACAAAAAAAAGTCCAATAACAAGACTGTACGCTTTCTAACGATTAAAAATTGATTCGTTATGCAGCAGTTTTACAAATATAAAATTAAATGGTTAGCTTTAATACTAACTTATAACTATTAGCTACACCCAGCTGTCTGAGTTTAGTATGTTGTCTTCGTTTAGGCAACCTAAGAGAAACATTGGCCAAAATGAGCTCATATCTGGGCCCTAATTGTCTCCTGGTGCTACTAGTTTTAGGCAACCTAGATAACATATGTTTATACAGTACTGAAGGACCTGTTGTGACAAAACGCACTAAATGTGCCGACGATGAGATCTATGCACCCGGCTATGGCTGTTTTCTCAATACGCCACCAACTCCTGATGCTCTCGGAAGAACGTGCCCGCCAGGTTCTATAAGAGTAGAAGAACGCCTTTGTATGGGCATACCTACAAAACCTGTTGTGACAGAAAGCGTTAAATGTGCCGACGATGAGATCCAAACACCCCTTGGCTGTGCAACCAAAAAGCCACCAATTCGTGGCAGCAAAAGGGCCATTGTCAGGCCCAGCCATCTGTTTGGCGGTCAGGTGTACCAAAGTAGCGACGGAATACCCGCAACGGACAATAGCAAGGAAGCAACCGGTAAGAAGCCAAAATATCCCATGGCTCTGGTTGGAAATACGTCCAAGACCCGAAAACCTCCAGCCGCTGGGGTCGGCTCATCCCAAGCTTTAGGCGAACCTAATGCTGAATCTGACACCAATCATCCTATTGGACACATTCGGCCAGGTTCATATGTTTTTTTGCCGGGCAGGCTGCTGCCTAGCAATCGCAAGTGTCGTCCATATGAGGTGCGTGGCATCAAGGATCGCTGCATTCGCAAGAAGGGAAAGATTGGATTTTACACGCATCGGGATCATAAATATGGCTGAAATCGAAACTAATCAAAACCATTGTGTAAAAGCACTTGAGTAAATTAAGAAACAGTATAGTATCTTGGTAAAAACTTCTAATCAAAGTTGCGTCACTTTTATCCTGTGTATTTTCTCTTAGTCAAGCAGCTAAGTAATTTAATCAGAGACAACATTTAAAATTTGGGGCTTGTGCCCGAACATTTTGTTTAACGACAACCAATTTCTTAGGTACCCTTAATGGCATTGACAGCAAATTGGTTTTTTGCCCTAAGCCATTGAGAAACAAATTCAAATAGATACGTGCGAGGATTCCTTGGGCTGCAAGTAATGTTCTTGCAAATTAGCCCGGTTATTTTATAATATGTGTAAAGCTTATAAATGTAATAGCACAATTAACGGGATTTTCGCTTTGGGACATTCATGTGGGCAGCGTCCTGAGGGGTGGCACAACTTCAAGAAGGGTTGGTGTGACAAGGGAGGGTGTGAAGAATGTATGCGATACGGATTACTGAGCAAATGGAGTAAAATGGATGGCTTTGACATGCTAATTAGTTAACCTCTCTCGCATAGTTTCCTGCCAGCCATAACTGAGTTTTGTTTACAACAAAACAACAGCGCATAAATACCTGCCCTGCGTAATGTGGAATGGTTTAGGTATTGCGCATACGCCACGTTTGACAGGCTTTTGGCGATGCTATGCGAAGCGTTTAAGTGCCAGCTACCCGACACCAAACATGATGAATAGTTCTGCAATAATTACATTACTTGGCAGTTTCATGCTCTCCCAGGCCAAAAGAAAGTCACACGTGGCTGCTCTTGTGGGCAACATAACACAAAGCTATATATATGTGTGTACACATGTAGGTGTATGTGTGTGGGCTAGTTACTCTGTAAATAGCTAGCCATCAATATGAGCAGCTGCTTGCGCGCATTTCAGTTTTGGCAACATTAATCATATTCAGTGTTAATTAATCAATTAATTATATTTTCGAAACTGTAAATTTGTCGCCGGCTGCTAAGACAACATTCAACTCCGAACGACAGCACATTAATAAATGACTGTTAAATCTTCATTTAGATATATATATACAAACCGCAAAAGTAATGTAATGTGTTGTCTTTATTCTTGCTGCAAATTATTTATACACAATTACAATTCTATCTTAAAGATGCATAACTTATGATATTATTATACAATCCTTATGTTGGCAATTATGCTTAATTCTTAAGTAAGCTGCTGAATACACTTGTGTGGTGTTTGTCCACAACCGCTTTGTGTGTTTGCAATTGAGTGAATTCAATGAGTAAAATAAGCTGAAATTTAATGGCAAATTTGATTTTGTCAGCGAAAACTGTTTCGCTTAGTAAAAATATCGAGCTGCATAAAATATTGAAATCGAGTGTCAAAATCGAACAAACGATTTGCCTGTCGGAACGTCAACAGCTGGCGAGCCGGACTGTCAATAAATTGTGAGTGGAAAAAAAAAACACATTTTGCTTCTGCTTGCAATATTCTCACTTAATTTTGCAACACCAAACTGACGCGTTGAATTGTTATATGTATCGTATCAATGCGAGAAGCTGAATTCCAAATACTGTTGCTTTGTTGTCATAACCAAAACTGCAACTGTCAGCAAACGAGAGAGATGTTCTCTGCTGGAAGACTTCAGTTAAGAAAACACGTTTTACGTTTGAAAAGATTCAGTTGCACTCAGTTGATAAGCTTGAAATAGGCATACACCTGCCAAAAGTACTTCCGAGCTATTTATATATAATGCTCAAAAATGTATTTGTGCTTAAACAAGCTGTCTGAAAATAGAACTGTCTGAATATTAGCTTTTATGGAATCCGAAATAGGCAAAATAATTTAATATTGAAATACATATTTACTACTAATGCTGTTGACGTTTACTTCCTAAGCTTCATCTCATCTTTACGGTGGCAAGTGATGCGTGAAATTGCTTGCTAATTGTTAGGGCAAGGGAGAGGAAAGAGAAACTTAGTCGCGTTGATTTGTTTATGCGTGCGTTTGTGGGGCAAATCACATACATTTCTACTTCAAAATTAGACATGGATTACAAACTTGTGGCTGTGGCGACAAATTTTCTCATAAATTTCATAGCCAATCGAAATAAATCAACATTAATGCGGCAGCTTTTGGCCGTTGTTAACCTGTGAGGACGACAAGTGCCTGACACTTTGCTAAGTATTTAAGTGCTGGTTGGCTGGCTGGCTTTTCGGCTGGCAACTGCCATTTGTTTGAATTGCAATTGCAACTTCATGACCATTGAGATGTCTGCCATGCAATTTATGCGTCATTGCACCTGCCGAAAAAGTGTTGCAGCATGCAACACTCGAAGTGCTTAACGCATTACTCGAGTGCCTTGGCAACATAATAACAAAAATGAAAGCGTGTTAAAAAAAGACACTGCGCCTGACACTCATTTGATTTACACAACCGCTTGACATTTAAAGTGGCAATTACAGCTAAATCAGCTGGCTGCATACACACACACCTGCAGTTGTACAATTTTAGCTTTAGATTGTGCATTTTGCCAGCTCGATTTCGGTTTCGATACATTAGTGTCAAGTGGCATTAAAATGTTGCAGCTTGCTCTGCATTATACATAATATATGCCTTCAAATACTAACTACAAAAAGAATAGATTTTATTAAATATACGCAATAATAATTTTCAAAAAATACAATATAGTTTTTTTTTAATTGGATTTTCATTGAAAAGAAATTGAATAAGCTAAGCTAATAATTATATTTGCACAATAAAATAACATAATTGTAATTACTTTTTCGTTTGATTTTAACTTTAATTAGCAATTTGATAATTCACCTAATTATTTAATAAATCATCATTTTAAGCGCTTAAATGAGTTATTGTTTCAAAGTTGTATGTTTAATAAAGATAACCTTCTTAGGTTTAGCTCAACTTATATGAAAATGCTTGTTTCTGACTTTGATCAAGCAGCTGTTGCCCAGTGAATAACATACTGTGTTGATCGGATTGTTGTTTGGATATGCTTTGGGGGTCTTTTGGCAGCACATCCACAATATATTTGCATTTCATTGTTTGCGCTGGTAATTAAGTTACCAACTTATTAAACGTGTTGACGATGTTTACAATACAATTTATTTACCATAATATTTGTCAGCATTTAAGCCCAGTTGCCCAGTTGTTTTTATTGCTCGCCGTCTGCTAATATTATTACAACTCAGATTCGCAACGTGGCTTGTAGTCGGCGCACAGATTTGTGGCGTTTTTGAGTTGTGTAAATACAAAACACAAAAAAAAGAACCAAACGCAAAAAATAAGGCACCAACAACAAGAAACAATGGCACACTTAAAAAATAAAAAAACAATCAATTAAGCGCAGTGTGCTGCGGCTGTTTGGATAATTACATAAACGGTTTATTTGTTTTATAGTGTTTTTCGTCTGGCCGTGTCTGAACGTCTGAACGCTATCTGTCATCGTTGAATATGTAAATTTACGCACTTGCCGTTGTAGTAAGCGTTAAATTAAATGTTGCCTGCTGCGCTGCCTGTGCTGCTAGTGCTGCTGTTGTCAATTGTTAAGAAGAACAAGCTCATAAAAGTTATGCATACGCCATGTCAGCCCCACACAAACACGCAAAGTTGCTCAATTGAAGCACAAAGCACGTAGCAACAAAGACAACTACTACTAGTTTTGAGATGGCATCATCATTGAGAGGTTGTCTGTTGGTACAAACATTTTGGCCAAAACACAGCCCATGAAATACCTCTCTCATTGGCTCAGGCCAAACGAGTATGAGAAGTGCTTAGTCACAAACGCACACAGGGCTGAGCAGTCACCATTTTGTAGTAGCTGTATCTGGTGGCCATTTAGAAGGCTGTCACTTAATAGATGCAGACACATTTTGACCGTGTCCAGACCATGGGCTTGGATCGTGTCGTTCCTGCTTTGGGGAATGTTGATGATGATTTTGATGTTCGTGTCATTTGAAAGCGTAAATGCGTGACGAAACGGATGCTCTTAAGAGGCGCAATAAGTAAACGCTTGAAATGGGGCCAAAAGCCAACGGTTGCCGGTTGTCGGTTGCCGGCCACCAAAAGAGGCGTCGAAACAACAATGTTGTGGACTTGGAATCAGACTCGGTGTTGGTCTTGGTCTCGTTGTTTCGGTGTCTGGTGTCGGTCCTGCTTGGTGGCTTGTGCAGCGGTCGCCATGGTACATTAAGAAGGACACTTTCTGGTTGTAAATTCGACTA
Organism: Scaptomyza caliginosa; assembly: GCA_035044725.1. Lineage (NCBI taxonomy): Eukaryota > Metazoa > Arthropoda > Insecta > Diptera > Drosophilidae > Scaptomyza > Scaptomyza caliginosa. The sequence goes on along the minus strand of JAWNNR010000116.1, from coordinate 443,868 downwards.
TTTTATGCGCTTTTTGTTACGCATTGCTTGAGCTCTGGCAGAGCTATTGCCAAGCAGAGCTCTGCTGCCACGCCCCACAAATACTTCCGCCTTGAGTAACCAAAAAAAAACCAAGGCAACAGCAACATGCGCTCATTATTTTAATTAGATGCGAGCCGGAGGGGGCCGTAATCAACATGACTTTTGTGCCAATTGTGGCAGTTAGCAAAATTGGCCATAAATGTGGCAGCTGTGTAGCATTTAATTAAATTAAGTAAATGTCATGTTGTCATTATTATTTATTTGTAGAACAATTTAATGCATTTTTAATATGTTTAGATACACTGATTGGGAATCAGAAAGTTTGCACAGCATTAGCATAATTCACAAAACATCATAACAATATCCAAATATATACTTTTTGCCTATATAGCGACAACATGACGTGTTCATAATTTGAGTTTACCCATTTCAAATATCAATAGCTAATCCAGTGGGAAGTCACATTCACGTTTTTTGGTTTGCCAAAGCTTAAGCACTCCGTCACACTCAGTTCGCATAGCACGTAGCCTGCGGCCGACTGAGACATATTGTTGTCGGCCACAAGCGCTTCAGGGCACACACATTTATAAAAAACGAGGCTTAGAGGCAAAGGACGGATGTACAGTCTATATGTCAAATACATCAAATCTTGGGCAACTGTCTGGCCGGGCGGCTAGGCAAACATTTGGCGAAAGCCCTTCAAGAACTCAGACCAACATGCTCAGAGTCTGGATTCTGAAATGTGTATATCATTTGGATTGATTGTCGGGGCAGACAAGTCGGGCCATGAAGCCTTTGTCTTTGTTTGTTTCTAGCTGTCGTGTGTTTGTATATCGGATATGTGCTTTGTGTGTTTCATGGTGTGTGTGACAAACGGAAGGTGGAACCGTTGTGCAAGTGACGCCATCAGATGCTTTCGTTGTCACACTTGGATTGTTGACACGTGCAGGGACGTAAATGAGTTATGAACTGCTGCATTATTTGTCTTTTTGTGGCATGTGGAACTTTCTGCAGATTATATGTTGTTAATAAATCAAAATCCAAAACTTCCGTCACAATATTTGGCTAGCATTTGAACAGGCAAAAAATAAAAACGAATTATTGATTAGCATTATGATTGCTCAGTGAGTGATTTGGTTTTAATTTTCAAAAAAAAGCTCAACAGTTTTTTGCTGACCTTTAAGTCGCCAACTGCAATTTAATAGGATAAAGAAGAATTTACGATATTAAAACTTTATTGGACAATCTTTGACTGCCAGAAATCTGAACAAGAACAAAACACTTGTAGAACGTAAATGGCTAGGATAAAGTTTTTTACTACTACGCAATTTAAATGGTAGACCATTTTAAACTATGAGCTTTTGATGCTATAAAACTGTGTGTGTCGTAAAGTTCAAAGTGACATTTCGGCAATAGTGCAAAACAATGCAAGATACAGGCGAACAATGACACATGCAGGGGAAAAAACTATTTCTCTTACACACACACACACACTCAAATACATGTTAAAGACAAGACACTCGTTGTGGCGAGCACTTGAAGGAAGCATAGAAAGCCAGCGGAAAAGATGTCGACGAAGTGCAAAGCGCTTCAAACGATTTTCCGCAAAGTTGACTGCCTCTTGCAGTGGAAGGTGTTGTTGAGTGTGTGTGTGTGTGTGTGTCTGTGTGTGTGTTGTGTATTAGTGTGCATGTTTATGGCCACAACAGAAGCAACAGCAACAGCAGAGCCTGAAATAAAATTTTCACCCAAAAGCCTTTAGGTATTTCACGCCAACAAAATATGCGAGTATGTAAGAAGAGGTGTGTGTGGGTGTGTGTGTAGGCGAAAGCAGATCGCTAAGGTCGTGTCTTGCTGCCAACTTCACACCCAATGGCGGCAAATTTTTGGCAACAAAACTTCTGAAGAAGAAGAAGAAGACGAAGAAGTCGCAGCAGCAGCAGCACTAACCAAGCAACAAGAACAGGATGAAAATGTTTAAGTATGTGTTTTTGTGTGTGCAAAGACTTTGCCAAGGGCCAAGCGCCGGGTGCTTGTTATATAGGTGTGTATGTGTGTGTGTGTGTGTGTGTGTGTGTGTGTGTGTGTGTGTGTGTGTGTGTGTGTGTGTGTGTGTGTGTTTGGAGTGTGCGTGTGGCAGTCTGCGAATTTATTGCCCAGGGAAGCATATCTTTAGCTAGCGAGCGCGCTTCTTTTTGCGAGAGCCCCCTTCAACGGCGGGCACTGCAACATGTCGCAAAGTTGTCGAAGCGTGGGCGGCTCAGCTGCCGCTGCAGCGGGAATAGACTCTTGACAACAACAACAACAACAGCAACAGCAACAAAAAATAAGAAGAAGAGGCAAAGAGTCGAATATGTTTTAGTGGCGCAACTGTGCTGACAGTTGTGTAAAATATACGCGCTCTCATAATTTATAACAGTTTTGTTAACTGAACGTGACTGCGTCGCGGGAGAACGCAACGCAGCTACTTATCAAGCAGCCAGCTGCTAAGCTAACTTACCTCTGCCCTTCCGACAGAGGACAGAGGAATCCCGACCTGCCGTAGGGTCATATTCCGGCTTTGTCGCGTGTCTGCACGTTCTTGCAATTAGCCAAATGGCTTCACGATCTGACTTGTGTCTGTTTGTGAGAGTTTCTAATGCAAATATATGCGTTGCTTGAACTATTTTCGCTTATATTTCAACTTTAAATACGGGTTATATTAAATTCAACATACCTTTGTGATAGGACAGCTTAACTGATATATGCGTGATGTAACATAACATTTTGACAGCAGCAAAAACCTCAAAATACGTTAAACCCAAACCAAATCCCAAAAAAGCTCTTCAATTAGTGGTTGCGGCCAAAGGCATCGGCCAAATACAAGGCCAACCTCAACCCTAGTTTTTGTTTAATTAACTAATCCACCCGAAATTGATGGTGTAGAAAACGGAGAGAGGGTGTTGCAATCAAAGTACAGTGTCATGCACATACATGTCTATGTAAAGACATGAAAATTATTAATCCAATTGGAAACTTAAATGCTTTAATCTGAAAATGTATACCGACCGCAGAAGCCACAACCTACTGCATGGAGAATTTATACTTTAGTTTTTAGCTTTCCATTTCATTTTCATTGTCAATTTACTTTGGTCTTAGGCCGAGATACTATACGCATTGGCCTCATTGCTCATACTATGTGTGCCCGTTTGGTAGTTTGTGAGTGGCAACAACCACAAAGCAAATTATTTTAACTAGCCAAGCTTTAAGAGCAACTACTTGAAATACTGTACCAACAGCAATCAATTGAGAGACTCAATCAACAGTAGTCACACTTTCAACAACAGCTCGACAAGGATTGATGCAATCAAAGGAATTGTGATTAAGACTGCAAAAAGCAATCGAATATACTCCTGAAGTAATGAAAAACTAGAGCAAAAAAATGCCACACAGAGAAAATGAAATGAGAATCATAACACGGCAGAGTCGTATGGCCAACAACAAAGGCTGTATATCTCATTATTCTTCATTTAATTTCGAATTCTCGTGCTGCATTACAACTGTGAACTTCAACAGATAAGGGTTGGGGGGATGTTGGGTCTTTAAGGGGGATTTTGGAGCAGGGTTCGTGAAGCCGGCAATGTTCTTGCCCACTTCTTATTGTTGTGATAAATTTCAATTAAATAAAAATCAAATAAAATTATGTGATGGGCGAGAGAGCGCACTGATTGCCACATTCCGAGTCCAGATAACGCTGTCCCATAATTGAAATCCTCGATGTGCTGATTTTTATGGCTGCCATCGTCATCATCAAGCATCGTTTGCTGCCCGCCAATCATTCACTTGCCTCCAGATTTATTTGTTGTTCTTAATGCTGCCTCGTTTGATTTATAATTGCGAAGAGCATTACAACTGAAGTTGAGTGCCGAGTTAATTACTATGCTTTATATGAATCCTTTATACATACATGCATACATATTTATAAGTATATAACCATACAAGCATACATCCATTCATCCATACAGGCGGCATACAACGATTAATCGTTGCGAGTACTTACAAGTTTTAACATCGACTGTTTGCGTATCTGGACTCAATTTAATTTCGATTTGCAATCAGTTGAAGAGCTGCCTAGTTACTTTTTCTGGGGCCAAGCACTTGTCTGTTTCTTTTTTATTTTTTTTTTGTGTGTATGTTTTCATTTTCATTTTCGTTTGCATTTACATTTACACTTAAAGTTACATTTCTGGTTGTGCAACTCAATTCGCATTTGATTTGATTGCAAAAATTTCTGTGTCCCCATCGAATAGAAAGATGCTTTGTCAGTTCGTTGCAACAATTTAGTGCATTTTACATTGTTTGTAATGTTTGCCAGTCAGTTTTCTCTCCTCCGTCTCTCCTATTTCACTCTGCTCTTGTCACACTACTGATGATGATGATGTTGTTTTTGCTGTTGCTGTTGCTGTTGCTGCCAATGATAAAGCTTTTGCTGCTTTTCTTGGATCACATAATTTAACCCCATCGATTTCCGTAGGCTCGCCTCTTTGCAAGCTTAGCCAACAAAGTTCATATTATCCAAAGAGCAATTAATAATACCCTATGTCCTAAGCAAATCGTTTGGAACTTAGCATACAAGGTGTTTGTTTGATAAAGTACTTGTCATGTTTGTAAATTTGATAGTTTTTGGTTTTCTTACTAGACATGTTAAAGTATTTCAAGCTGTGCATACAGCAAACTTTATTCTAGGGTATTGCGTAGTCTTACTCCATGCTTATGTTCCCAAAATTTCTGGCCTTAAGCACAGCTATTAATGACAGTCTTCTTGTTCAATACACAAAGCAACTCAGTCGTCCACAATATCGATGTTTTGGCCAACAAATTTTGCTTGCCGGATATTAACTCATTGCATAAAATCCAACAACTACTAAGTCGCATGCTCTCTCTCCTCAAAAAATAAGTAATGGGCCATGGCAAAGAGTTTGCGACTGTTCACTGCACTGCAGTATGAACTCGAGATTATTTTTAAAGCTGCAACATTGTTTAAGTAATGCAAAGAATAACAGGAAAACATGCCAGCACACAATTCCCCAAGTGGCCAACAAACCCAAACAAAATGTTAAACAATAACATAAAATGCAACTACAGCTAATACCATGTCCACCAAAATCTAGACTCTCTGCTGTTGCAGCCTGTGGCGCTGTGTGTGCGGTTACTGTGTGTGTTACAGTGGGAATGTGGACTTGTGGTCAGTGCCTAGTCTGGCAATCTCCTGTGCTTAGTATGCACGCCATTTGCGAAATGAAATTCTTTGGTAGTATGCGAAATGCTCGCAGTGCTGACTTGAAAATGGTGCATTATTATTATTTATGAATAAAAGGCACACTTTCATTAAGTCATTCATTCAACAAACTACATTCATATAGCACAAAAATGAGCAGAACTTATTAATATTGTCTCTTAGCAACAAATAATGACGTACAAATAGCAAATATCGCATAGACCACCTGCTATGGTTTTCTATTGTGCTTCACTCTAATAAACAAGCAATAGTTCTTTGTTCCTATTTCACCAGGGATGGGCTAAACATTTTATGCATATAAATCTAATGAGAGCTGACATTCAAAGACTTAAATTAAACCAATCTCCCAACACACATCTCTTTGTGCTGCTGCATCCGCATCAGTCAGTTATTAGCTATTCAAAGTGTACGAGTGAGTTATTAAAGTCATATTAACACTGACGTTGCACGGAGCGTATACTTCATAAATGCAGAAGAACAAAACACAAAGAAAACTTTTCTGGCAGTAGTCATGGCATACAGCTCACACATATTCTAAAAGGGGCTAGGATAATGCATGTAAGAACTTTTTTGTTGCTATAGTTGCTAATCGGAACATTTAGAAAGTTGTAAGCCAAAACAAAAGTAAATATGATGCCAAAAAGTGAATGAAAAGTTAAGAAAATAAATAATTAAGAGTGAATATAATTACTAGATACAAATCTTTAGGCGGCAAACAAAACATTTTGCCATCTATTTTTTCAAGGGAAACAGTTTGGTTATTATTCGCTTAGCTCTTTTTATGTGTGCTACATTTTAATCCCAGTGAATGGTTGGCCTGATAGAGTCATTGTACTAAACTGGCAGACTAACATTTAAAACAACAACTATAGTGAAACAATTGCAGACAGACAAGCCTGGTCGAAAATAGTTTGCTGTCTTAAAATTTCGCTGCTGCCAACAAAACGAAATAATTTGGCTTAACGAAACGGCAGCTGCAAGAGGCGCAGCGGAAGAGGCGAAATGCAAAAATTGTTAAATGGAAACAAACATTTAATCCAGTTGGTAGTGTTAGTGAGCGTGAGAGGAGTGACTGTCTGAGGGGAACGGGGCACTGTTGAAAAAAGAGAGCCGTTAAAGCATTGAGAGCTTTTGCAGCTGCCTCTGTCGACATGGCGCTGTCGGCAGCAGAAGCGTCGGCTGCGGTTTGGCAGCCGTTATGCTTTAACTAAATTGCGGTGCTTGTGGACAGCGGCGAGGGGTGGACTATGAGTTTGCGTGTGTGTTTGTGTGTGTGTGCGTGCAATGCTTGGCATACACAAACACTCAAGCAATTAAAAGTAAAAATTGTGCAAACTTTCCGCATTAGTTTTGTGTTGATGATGCGCTCGCAAAGTTACCAGCTGCAGCGACTGAAATTAGCAAAAACAGCTAATGTGTGTGTGTATGCGTAGCCAAAATGCATTCGCTTGTGTTTAATGCGGCGCGTCAGCGCTAAGTGTCGCGGTTTCAAAATGGCGCTCGACTTGTTCGCCTTCAACTCATCGTGAATGCGAATACGCCACCCACAATTCTTTTGCAATTTGTTGCTTAGCCTGCTTTTTGGCTTGCGCGGTTAACCGCAAGGGAACAAGTAGCTTTTTTAAAATCCCGCCCGACTCCAATGTATGGTGTGTGAAGATCTACTATAGTATAGGGTACAGGTGTGGATTTGTTTGTTGATTTTTCAGTGGCTGTTGCAGTTTGCAATGTTTGCAATGCTGCGGCGACTTGAACCAGCTGAGCGTACACACACGTGCACATATTTATATGTCGACTTGTTCAACTCGCACCGACAGCTGCTTGTTTGAGTGTGTGTTTGTCTGTGTGCGTCAAATTGCGTGAGGTGCATACAAAATGATATGGAATATATACACACAAGAACGGAAGGACACTGGATAGAGTCAGAGCTAGTGGCTGTTGTTGCCATTTCTGGCATGTACGTGAAAGTAGCTGGCCCTTTGTTCAGTTTCAATTAAACTAATTAGATGTAGGTAAACATAATTGCCGAGACTAATTTACGATTTGATGCTGCTACGGCTGCCTCGGCTGCCTCGGCAGCTATGGCTATGCTGTTAGAGCTGTTGTGATGTTATGTCTGGCATGCGATTGTCGTATGAAATTCAATCAGCACAAAAGCCAACTCGAAGGACCAAGCCATTTGGGATAGGACGCACATTCAGACTGTCATGTTGTCAATGTGCCGATGACAAATTTAAAGATTAGTCCAAGCAGGCGGCAAACTTCATTAATATAATGACAACAACAAATTGAGTTTTCTCTTGGGTTTTGTCTTATGCATTGCATATTTATGGATGAGTTTGTATGTTTAGCAGCAGGTGAACTGGCGTACAGACTAGAATGTAAGATTGTGGGTCTGCGAATAACGAGTTCATTGTCGGCAATTATGCTAATCGATTATCTGTTGAAAAGGCCAATCGGCAGGCACTAATTGCGCATATTGATGAGTAAGAGTCTCTCCCTTTGCCTCACACATTCTCAGCTGTCATTTAATAGGCAGGCAGGCGTGGAAGGAAGCAGGCCGACAATTGGGTTAAATGCAATGGGAAATCATGTTGCAGGAGGCAGCTAATTAAGATTTTTTGTGTCATTAAGTTGGGAACAATTTGGTTGAGCGACAAAGTGAAATTAATTAACGATTTAACGATTACAGCTTGAAATTACAAAAGTTTTTAATGAATTTTTACGATTTGTGCTCGCGTGTTGTTGCTGAGCAATTTCATATTTGGCACAAACACATACACCCACACACATCGTAGAGAAAGTTTTATTGCCATTTGCAATGCTTTGATTTCCTCGGCGGAAATTCGCTTTGAATTGCCAACACATACATAGTAAGATATACACATATAACCTATACCTCTGTCGAATTACTGTGATACAAACGCTGTGAGGTACGAAGGCAGGAGGCAGGACGCAGGAGGAAAGAGGCAGGAGGTAAAGACGTGTCCGTGCCAGGCAGCCGTAAATGCAGTTAACGAAGCGTTCAAGGTTAGGCACAAGCACAAGTACAAGTACAAGCGGCAGAAATAGCAGCAAAAACAAGGCACAAGCCAAAAGACACAAAAAAGAACACACACACAGACACAGAAGAAACACGAAGCGTAAGAACATGAGTTGCAATTTCATGAAATTTATTTCGCACGAATTGTGTGAAGACTTTCGCACAATGCGCTACAACATGGCCAAAAAGGATCCAAGCCAAGCCGGGCTCAGCTAGAGGCTATCAGCATCATCTTCTGCACACGACTGCAACGTAAAAGTACAAAAGTGTTGCCTACTTTTAGGCAGCGTTTCGTTAAACTTTTGTTCAACATTGCAATCGTGTTGTGAAAGGCGGTAAGGTAAAAGTCAAAACTGTAGTCTGCATCACGTTCCTTTCAAGACTTTCACTTCTTGTAAACCGAGAAAGCACGAAAAATAAAGAGAGAGACAGAGAACATTTATAATTCGGCTAGCGAGAATCTGGCTTCAAATTTCGGGCTTGGGTGCCATGACCATATTTACGTTATCATTTTTCCAGCATTCATTTTGCAAGTCACGTTGCCAACGCCGCATGCACACAAATAACAGAAAGACACTCATACTCTTCATTATCATTTCCTTCCAATCCTCGCAATACACGGCTGCTGCTTAAATGTGAGCCATTTTGTCAGTCAAATCGCAGCCGCAGCCAGTAAATGTCTTAATGTGTTACGAGTAATTATGCAATGGGTTAAACTTAATCATATATTATGGATTTCGCACATTAATTTTACCCCTCTACTCAGCATATGCAGCTAATAGAAATTCGTCTCGTTTACCAGCAAACGCACACGCACACGCACACACACATACACATAACACGCAGATTTGCAATTTACGGTTTGCGGTTAAATCATTAATTGCATTTGGTTGAGAGACGACGCACTTAAACTTTAAAGTAAACGCCGAGTTGGGCGTCGCGTGGCAAACTAATTTAAAAGTGTAATGGAATTTGCAAGTATTTCGACAGTTTTTTTTTTATTTTATTTTTTGTTGAACGCTCTCCAGTGATTTTCGCGCTGTCCACTAAGTGAAAGAGGAAGAGGAAGAGGAGAAGAGGGCAAAGGCAAATATGCAAAAATGCCAGTGAGCTTCGCTAGATACACTAACTGGCAGACAGTTAGCATGGCGTGTCGAAAGTTGGTGCCTTTTTAAATTGGCATTTAAGCTGAAATTGATTCATTGGGACATTCGACTCTCTAGCCAGCAGACCCCTAGACAAGTCTCAATCTGAACTACTTACATGGCGCGCCGTGATAATTTAATTTATTTTCAAACTCAATTTCAGGAATTCGTTTTCTTTTTCTTTCTCTCACTCCCAACTTGATTTTGTGCATTTCTCTTTTGTTGTAGTACCGCTCGGACTAAACTGAACTGAACTAAACCGAACTGGACTGGACTGGATGGGATGGGACTTCATTACGTCCATCCGGTCTTTCTGCCTTGACTGGGAATACTTTTTAGAGGAAGTCGGCCGCCACATGCCAGGGCAAACTGGAATTTTTGGTATTTTCACTAAAACAGTAAAAAATTGCATTGTTTTTTTTTTTCCCCCAACCCCCCGGTTTTTCGTTTTTGTTTTATTCAGCTGGCCAGTTGGCTAGTCGGCGCATATTGTGAGTTTGGTTTGGCTGTGTTCTGTTCTATATTGTGCTGTTTTGTTTCCTGACTTCCATGAATTGATGCTCGCTGAGTTGTTGAGCACAGCGGGCCAGTTGGTTAGTCGAATGCAAATGCGAATGCTTATTGCTTCGATCCGTTGCTGACCCACCTGGGACTCAAATGTGTTTCAGAATATTTTCACTTCGATTTGTTTTCACCTCTCTTCACGTGGCAATTAGTTTAAAATCATTGAGAGAACCTCTCAGCGCCTTTGGGTCGATCAAATATGCACCAATACCAATATATGCACAAGTAGTAGCAATTGCATGCATTTTTAGTTGGCTTGTTGACTTTTTAGTTTTCAAATAGCAGCTGGTTCGCCGTTGCTCTACTCTACCTGCTGCATGGGGCGCGTTTCAAATAGTTTTAAGAACATAGAACTTGAATTCTAGCTGCAAATTTGTTTGATTGACTGTAACAAGAGCCAAACAAATATTGAGGAACACACAAACAAAAATCAATTTTAATAAAGTAACGCTCAAAAAAATAAGAAAATTGTTGTGTGAATTGATGCAGCAACGCGCAGTTATGGACGTCTAGATAAATTAATGATAATAGCAGCAGATCGAAATTCACTAAAGATTAAAATACTTTAACGATTTAACTTGAAAAGCTCAGCAAGCGCTTTTGAATTCATGCCACAGCTAATTGCAGTATCCCACAACAACTCGCATAATTGGCATATTAATTTGGTTTTATTTATAGCATGATCAAAGCGTAATAAATGTGAAGCGCATATCAAAAAGCTTCAACAGTTTATGGCATGGTACATACATACATACGTATATTTATTAAATGCTTAGTATCTTTTTTGAACATCTGAGTCGCTGTGATTGATTGCCTGTAAAATGTTTTTGCGTCAACGTATTAAATTGTGGCCCAAAATAAATCACAACTTGATGTAACCACGTCAGCAAGTGGGCGATAAGCACATGACATGCACACAAAATCCAACGGCGAAAATCAATTGATAAGCGATTCCGCAAATGTCTATGTGTTTTGTATTTGTGCTTAAATTTATTGATAAAAGTCGAATTTCACTTAGATTAAAGCATAAGTGTCAATAAAGTATGTTGAAAGTTCGGTTTGTTTTTGGGTCAAATTAATAAACATACAAACTTTTGCAAATTATTTGTTTTCAATATAATTAAGTATATATATATTCAAATGTACATAATCAACAGCTCTTGCAAAGGGTTTCTTCCAAAGTTCGCTCAAACAAATAGTTCAACCAGCAACCTGTCAAAATGGGGTCTAGTAAAACAGCATTTTGTTAATGATGCTGTTGTTGTTGTTGTTGTTCAACATTTCTGAGAAAATTAGATTTGGAAACTTCAACTTTTCTATAACTTTGTTCATGTAGAACTTAAGCCTTTTTCGTCTAGTTTTTTTTTTTGCCAAAAATTTCTTATTAAATTAGCTACTTTTTTCATTTGAAACGCAAGCACCACAAAAAGTCTTCGAAAAGCTGCCGTAAGTTTCTTTTGACTCACACACACATGCATACAAACAGTTCATAAGCAAACTATCGCTGCAATCATAGGGCTGACTATACTATGGCTGTGGCCACGAGGATGCCTTCTGAATTCTAAAAAGTTTCACTCTGCACGATTTTTGGACACACGCAAGAACTCAGAAAAGCAGCATTGGTATTGAGCTTGGGCATCAAAACTTTGAACCAAATTGAATAGCTAATTAATGTTTTACCCCAGCCCACTTCCAAAACCGGCAGTAACTCAATACAAGAAAAGCTAAAGATGTGCTTTAAGCAGTTGAATTTGTCTGTTTTATCGGTTGCATATTTTGGCAGCAGGCCAAACCGAAAGTGTCTTGTTTTGTGATGATCTCATCGCAATATGGCTGCAAACAACATTTTGTGGCAGCCATATTCTCTTGTCACTTGCTTTTTGTGTGGACTTCTTGGCCCTGGCTGCTTGACTGACCTCTTGTGTTGCTGTGGGCGCCGCCTGGCACACAATTTGGTTGCAACTGCTTGGAAAATGCCACAAAAATATTAGGTCTGCCTGTCTGTGTGTTTGTGTGTCTTTATGGCTGTATAGCTTTAAGTTCGCTCACAACATACACAGCGGCTCAGCTTAGCTCGCTCAGCTTGCACTTAAAGCGCATAATGATAACCCTTGACTTTCACATAAGCTGCAATGGCTTATGGGCGGGGGCAGGGTTTGTCTGAGCGGGTGGCGCCCCCAAACAAGTGAGGCCTAACGAGTGAGCTGCTTTTTGTGCGTTAAACTCAACAAGCAGCAACTGGCAAATGATGTCAACGAGCATGCATGCAACACAGGCAGCGAGAGTGTAGAATGATACAACAACTAGAAGCAGCAATAGCAGCTGTGGTTGAAGCTAAGCAGCTGAAGTGGCCTCAACCCATTGGCAAATACTCAGGCTCGTAAATAACGGCACACACATGCGAACGAATACGTCATCCAGGGATTGGCTGGTTGACTAAAAGACAGGAGCCTTTTGTAGGCGACGCTAATACGGCTGACAGCAACAATTGTCTGGCTTTCACTTGCATCAGGCACTACAACCAAACAACAACAATAAACAAGAAAACAAAAAAAAGGATATTATGCACCTAGCGTAATAACCTTTGCGGTTTAAAATTTTCAATGTGAACAAGGCGCAAATTGGTTGAAGCGAATCGTAAAATGGCGAGAGAAGGTGGTAAGCGAAAGGACGGATGGAAAATATGAGCCAACTCAATGGCATGCCATATAATATTTTATGCTGATAAATTGCCTTTTTTATTGCATTTGCTTTTTTGAGTGAAAACATTTTCTTCGCCACGACGCTGGGCAGGTCAATGATTCTGCCAAGAAAAATATATATATATATATATATGGCAAGGAAAAAAGGCCAAACCCAGACAGTCACACAAACATACATACACATGCAAGTAAAGTGTAAAGTATGGCAACTGGTGTACAACAAGATGGGTTAGTTGCTAAAGGGTGGTAAGGGAAAGTAGCTTTGATTCGGTTTCGTTGAGTGACTGGCTGGGTCTTAAGCTGGGCTGGGCTGGGCTGGGTACCCACATTTTGGGTTGCCAGGATCGTTTGTTATTTTGCTGATGTTTGATTATTATGTTTGATGGCATTTGGGAGCTGACAGTGGGAGCTGCTGTGTACGCTTTGATGAATGATCTGGCACTTTGCTGCAGGCAGCAAGTGAAACTTGAAACCGTCCGTTACAACCAATAGCGAAATATTTTACAATAGCGGCAGCAACAGCAACAACTTGTCGAGCATTAAGTGTGTTTTAAAATCACTGCCACAACTATTATATTCGATTGATACCCTATCCAAAAACTATTGCAAAGAGACAAAGGGTAACATTTTTCAACCTTGCATATAGCAAAAGTAGTCAAAGTTAAGGTTTATTCAGCCTTAAGTCATGTACTAACAATGTCATTTAACTTTAAACTGATTACTTGTTGCATACACAAATAGGGTATTTTTAATTTCAACATTATGCACAGTCTTGCAAAGTTGTTTTTGTGTATATTCTAACTGTTTCAGCGAGAAATGCAAAGCCAAAAACGCTTGATTTAATTTTATTTCGCATTTCACTTTACCGTACTGAGTGAGAAAACAAAACCAAATAAAACAAAGCACAATAAAATAAAACAAAACAAAACCCAAATACAAACGTTACAATATCCACTTTCAATTCAATTTACATGCCAAACGCCACAAAAAGCACAAAGCAAATGAGCAGCGCCAGTTGCAAAAATAACAAAGTCCGAAATTTTCCACCCCTTTCGCTTTCCACTTGCACTCACGTTGGGGCTACTTAAAACTAGCTTTTCAACAAGTCCAACAAAAATAAGCAAGCCAAAGCTGCGTTGCAGCCTCTGACAATGTTGCTCTGGTTGCATGGCACTGCAAAGAGGGAAACAGCCAGAAAGTGACTACAGAACAGCAGCGGCCAAACATATCAATATCATTTACATATTTTTTTTGGTGTTGCTTATCTATTGCTATAAGCTGTAAGATAATTTATACAATAGTACTAACACTTAAGAGACTTTTATATTAATTAGACCAAGATTGACTTTTGTGGTCTGTTTGTTAAAATCACAGATCAACTTAAGCGTAAATGATACAATCCAACAAGGTAGCTGGGTGAGCTGCGTGCAATGCTAACGTACATTCAAGTGTCCTTTTTTTGCGCCTGGTTAGACACAGAAATTTAAATGGTAATAGCGTTTACTTTGCCATTGTTGCTTGTTTCAAAAGCTCCGCCGCTACAAGTGACCAACGGTAAAGACACACAGAAATCACCCTACTCTGTTTTCCACCTTTTTCAGTCTGCAGTTGACATTTGCGTGTGCTGTCTTTATCTTCTTTGTTTCGTTTAATACCCACCAAATAAGGACCACTGGTTTGTCCCATGAAATATGTACAGTTAATTTTCAATTTATACCAGTAAAGCGATCGCCTCCTAACAAAAAAATAAAAATGGAAGAAATTATCTGAAATTGAAATGACTGTCGGCTGAGCTGACATTTTAATTGCTGCGGCGTGTGACAATCAATTACAGGGTCAGTTGAGGCGCCGATTCCACTGCCAGTTGTGCGTTGCTTTTAAAACACACTCAAATATGTATTGCCGTGGGTGATGCGGCCAGAAGGTAACACCCAGCTACCCCAGAGTCCAATTGACAACAGCTGCAATTGCATTCAATTAACACTGCCATTGTTCCCCGCATATCTCTTGGGTTAACTTCAAGAAATCGAGTTGTAGCATCAATAAATTTGTATTTTACTTTTTATTACTTTGATTTAACAGTGTTGTATTTGAATCTGCTGTATAACACCTTGGTATAACTCTAAAAAACATAATAACCTTGAGGCTGAAGTAAGCACAAGAATAATGTCAATAATTTATATGCCTTATATGAATATGGCAGTAGCGTTTAGTGTGTCTGGTCTAGGACAAAATAATAAATAAACATATCGCATGACCAAGTAAACAAACATCAACTGAACAATACAAAGCTGTTGACATATTATGATACAACTCATACCCCTTTAACACTCACAGGGCGTAGTAATAATATGAATTTTTCTATTTATAACAGCAAGAAAAGTTTTTGGAAAAGAGGATTGTTTATTAGTTTTAGGTATTTTGCTTTTTGAGTGCCCTAACAGTGCCCATTGTTTGTTGGAATTGAAAAAATGCTAAGCTATTTTATGAATAATTACAACAGTTGAGCGTGTGTAAAAACAAGTCGTATTGACCTAGTTGGTTCAATTGTTCAATAGGAATGTTTGCTAATTTAAGTATAAAATAAAAGAATTTCAACACACAGCATGACTTAATGCAGCTCAATTCATTGTTAAAATTGTAATTTATAAATTGTTTTTACTCTGCATAACGATTTTAATAACTTGTATTTTGTGAAAATTAAATTACAAACCTAATCGCTTTGGATACACCTAATACTGTTTAGAGGCAATTGCAAACATTTAAATTTTGTATTGTGAACCACAGCAGCTGGATTTAAAACAAATTACAAATTTTATGTATTTTATTATTAAGCTGGCAAAACGTGACTTGAGTGTTAATATTCACAGCAGCTCTTTGACTAAGCGGCAATTGCAAATGTGCTTTTAATAATGTGAAGTAACAATTATTACGCATACGCAACGTTTCCACCTGTTTGTCAAGCAGTTGCACACACACATTCATTTGCAGCTGCTATAATTACAATGCAAATTTTGTGAAGCCTTTAAACTGCTTTGAGTCTACCGAGTAGAAGCTTCAACAATGACAGGGTGTTGATTCTAATTAGAAACTTAATCAAATGAAGCTTTCCAATGCCTCCATTTGGATGTCTAAGCTGATTTACCTCGTAGATAAATGTATGAAATGAATATGTTTAGACCAGAGTAATGAGCAGATATCTCAGATATCTGAATCATGCTTGCAGTTCTTAGATTGTATTCATATAGTATTTCCATATGATATTGAAATCTTAACCGATGCTTCGCATATGTTTGGTTCATTAATCTTATACAACTTGATTGCACTTCTGTCGTTAGTCAATTGAATCTATTAATGCTGATTCAAGCATTTATTGATTAAGTCTTAATACGACCCGTGAACACAGTCAATTCCCATTAATCAGAATTCAGATGCATACAGCATATAAGTGCAGATTGTGCAATCATAACGCTCACCTTGCTGCTGCTGTTTCCTTCCTGCACATCCATTGGACAATTTCTTATCGTAATATGCAAATATTCAATAAATTATAAGTATATATATAAAATGATCACAGTAATGAAAAGCAATGCTCTCCAAGTAGTGCGAAATATGCGTATAACGAGCCCCACTTTTTTATGCAAATCACTGCATTTTCATAAGCAACAAATGAGGCATCCAGGCAGGCAGGCAGGCATTCAAATGCAGGTAGTTGTGGCACTGGATACACGAATCCATTTGCTGCACTTTCTGCATTTGAATGCAAAGCACGAGTGTTGAAATATTCATTCATGCACTTAGTCAATGAGTGGCATTCGCATTCGTTGCGCAATCCAGTTAGTAGTCAGCGAAAATTCCAAGAAATGTGAGCAATGCTCGCCGAGTTGACCAACTCGAGTCCATTTATCATAATATTATAATATTTTATTGTGGCAAATACAAGTTGCGAGCGTTGTGCCACAATATTTGTTTTGTATTTGCAGCATCCGCTGGCAGCTGCCACACTGAGCTCAACATAAGCGGAAGTAAAGCTGCAAAAATCTCTTCCAACTGTCGTGTCGTGCTCTATCAGTGCAGCATCTGTTTATGCTGTTCGAACCAAAACGAACCACGAGCAACGACTAAGCCACATCAAGTGTCGACCACTTTAAGGATAAACACAGATAACAAACTTGCTCTTTAGAGTTTAACATCTGCGAGTTTTTTACAAAGACATTGGGGTAAGGGTTAATGAGCCCTGGTCACAGGTCAAATCGTTCTACACAACACAGTTCGAGTAGGCAAACCTTAAGCGAAACCTTTTAAACACAAATTGTTGTACATAGGCTCAACATTTTGATTTCCGTGTAGAGCGTGCCAAAGGGGCATCTATTGAAGGACTGCCAACTACATTCAAAGAACTTAAATATACCCTGCAGCTATTTTCAGCTCGAGCACACAAATTTACATTTATAATTCAACGCATAGCCAACACCTAGCAGGTCCAAAGCGAACTAGCAAAAAAGAAAGGAAAAACCAAAAAAAAATGCTACAAAACATAGAGCAGAAAGATGTAAAGCAAACAAGCCAAGCAAAATACAACGTGAAAGAACAAGAGAAAATTTCTAAAAGAAAGCAATGGGTGCACAAAGGGCACGTGTAATGCAAAAGTCGTGGTTGTCTACAGTAAAGCCTCGGGTGTGCCTCGAAGCGTTTGCATATATTCACACCTACACACGACACTTGACTCATGAGCTACCTGCCTTTGTGAATTGCTTTTATGCATTTTCACGCACTACACATTGACAACGACATGTGGGTGGTGAAAAAAGCACAAATTTTGTGGATAGAGCATACACATTTTTTTGGCAAGCTTTATGCAAGAGAGATTACGCATACGCATCGTCTAAGTGCTCTTAATAAACTCTATCTTTTGCGTGTGGTTGGTTAAATGCCACGCCCTTACGTATACATTAACTGCCCACTTTAAGTGCAAGGTGATATCCGGGAACGTTTGCCTAAATTTCCGTTGATTGTTCCGCCCCTATCAGACAGTAATTTCCGTTGCGGCTCACACTTGCAATTTGTAAGGGAACTCTGTGGAAAAGCCTTATGCGTTTAACTGAAAGCAACTTTTCGCTTGAAGCAAACGCATACACACACACACACACACACAACTACATATTCGATGAGGTGTTGAGGCGTAACAACACCAACAATGCTGGCAAAATATGCAGCCAAAACACCACAGAGAATGCTTGCCAGTGGTAAGGGTATAACCGATGAATGGCAATCGGAAATGCAGACCATAAAAATGGTATAAGAAAGTGCAACACGGCCAGCTCTTGCGAAAAGGTGTGGATGAAAAAAGCATAATCGAGAAAATACATCAATAACAATGTGTGAAGTCCACAATCGGCTCACCTCAGAGACGTGTCACACTCTGTGGCCCCAAAGGCGAGTACTCTCTATTTATGAATGAGTACAATTTGAAACTGGAGAGCTGATGACGACGATTGTGACAGTGGCAACTGTGCCAAGCGAAATGAAAATAGCAAAATAGATACAATAATCTCAAAGGGCAATGCAAATCGTCATTGCTATTGCCATTTGCCATTTGCGCAAAAGGCAGAAGGCGAAAACGAATTATGGCCAACAGATTGATTATGGGAATCGAATTTTCCTTTGGCTCAACTAAAAATAACGAACTTGCTTATACCGGCTACTATTTTGAATATGCAGAATATTTGTAAGGAAATATTAAAATGAAAGCTTTTGCAGCTGTTGCTGAGCATGGTTTAAAAGCTTCTTAAGTTTTAATACAAGTGTTGCACGATTATTGCTTTGCAATTAAAGTGCATATTCCTTAACATTGCAAACTTTTAAATAATCCAGCATAAGATTGTATGAAGTCTTATACATTAAGATTGCGCTGCGAAAAGTTTATCTTCAATAAATATAATAACTGTCACTTACATCAATGATTAACTGCAACCAACAATCTTAAGCTGCATATAGATGGGCTATTCTTCTCATGCACTTGCTCATATGCCCTGCAGTTAAATGTATGCCAGTATAAGCAACAACATCCAAGGCCGCCAGACAGGCATAAAATCCACAGTTATGACAAGAAAGTTCAGAACTTAGCGCAAACAAGGAGTGCATTAGTCTGAATGCTCGAAAAGTAGATGCCCATCTATCGAAATTTGTAATAAGCAAAAAAGTTGTATTGTTAATGAACTCTTGTAAAGTTTAAGAAGCTTTTAATATGCTGAACATGGTAATTATTACAGGGTATAACAAAGAGTAGCTGCCCTGTTAGGAACCGCGACAAGAGCACAGCTCAAAGTTGCATGCAGCAGCAACCAGACATATTTTTGGCATTGAGTGTACGAGTGTATGTGTGTGTGAACGTTTGTTTGTTGTGTTTGTAGGTATGAGTGAGAATGCATGCATGTGACGAGTGGTTTCTGTATATGATTATAATCCGAAAAACGTTGTAAAAATTCCAAAAACACTTCATATGTGAAGCACTTTTCACAGACGATTTGTGTTGAAAGGCGTCCGGGGACATTATTTAAAGGTGACAAGCGACACACGATCCTACTCCACACACATATATACATGTTGACTATATTTTCGAGCCTGACATGTCTTACCTTGCCTTGTCCTGCTCTAAGTGGTAAGGCACAGCTAGAGCAAAGGTCACTTAGTCGACGGGCAACTGTCAAGGTGGCTGTAGGTGGGTGAATGCTGCAACTCGTCAACTTAAGTGTAGCTGGCTGCCTGTCTGCCTTTGCCCTGTACGCCTTGGCTGTGTGACTCTTAAAAGGCCAAGTGTTCAGTGGCCAAAAAATCTTTAAGTAAAACGTAAGTTTTTAAGTTGACTTTGTTAAAGTCTGGCATTTAATATGTTTGTGCAGATGCAGACACTGTTGCAGTCACAGCAGTAGCAAAAGCAGTGGCAGATTTGCATTTGTTTGCTCATTTGAAGCAGCTGTTGGCTGAACTGAAATTAAACCACAAGCAGGCAGCAGACGTGATTGCACCCGCTCTCTAGTTCGCTCAAAGTCAAGACAAAGTGTGTTGGATGTTGTTGCTGTTGCTGGAGCTGTTGTTTATCAGCCGACTGTTATTAACATTTGCCAAACGCTGTACTTGGCTTGTACCGCCTTGTCCTTGTCATGGTTTTGGTTAGCTGAAATTGTGCAAACAGTTGACTCAGTTGAACAGGTAGACTTTGGCAAAAGCCAAAACTCCAAATAAAATCAACAATGTGATAGCTGATTACTTTCCTAAAAGTAATATAATTTAAATGAGAAAATCACTAATTAATTGTATAAGTAAAATAACTTTTCTTTTATATACTATCTGATTGCTGCAATCAAAACTCTCTCGGCTTATTAATACTTATGATGCCATTCACAGTCTTCGAGTTTGTTATTTTGTACGTTTACCCAAATCAATGTCGAGCGAAATTGTGCACATGATCCAAGCCGGATTTAAGAACTTGTGCGTGTTGTTGGCTCGTGTTAACACGTTCCAACTAATAAAATGTTTATGTGCTTGTCCCGAAATAAAGAAAAAGGATTGAAAACCAATAAACAGACGTAGGCACGCATCGAGGTCGTAAGTCGACGACTGACCCACTGATATTAACCCTTTACTTTTGGATATTTGTTTAAAATGTAATTTATGTGCTAAATTTACGATATTTGCTGTATTAAAATCAACACACAACCACATACACATACACACAAACACACAGACATATGAAACTTGTGAGCATTGCCGGCTTGCCTCATTTGGCGCAATTTAAAAAACACACAAAGTTTTAGCAATCACAGAACTTTGAGCCAACATTTGCCAAACTCGGCTAAACTAATGTGATATTTCTTGATAATAGAGCTGATTGTTTGGCGGCTTTGATTGCATCTCGCTATGCTTCCTCGTTGAGCTGTTTGTGAATTCCGTGTTCGCAGCACCCGCTATAAAATGCGATTAATGAACGCAATTTGAGCTTCCGTTTCCGCTTTCTGTACGCTCTCAGTCATACATTAGCATTGGCATTTACTTCGCACATTTTGAGTGGGTGCAGCTTAAATTGTTCCAGGCCAGTGAAAATTAAAATTAAATTCTTAAGCGAATGGTTTATTAAATCAACCAAGCCATAGCTTAGAAGCACTCTACCAATTGTGTTGTAATAATGCGCTTGAACGCAACACTAACCAGGCCAACGAACAAAAACGAAACGTGGTCAGAAAGTTCAAACTAATTATGTTAAAAGCTTTGCGCTCCGCCACGGCTAAAACATAACAAATAATAAAATTTTGTAGATAGGTGGAAATGGTGGACGGTGGGAGGTGGGAGGTGGGGACAGAACGTTTTCCACATCCAACAAAACACGAAGCTAAGCATAATATGTATGGCAAATTAAACGAAAACACGCGGCAGCTGCTAAACGCAGGCAAAACCAAAGCGAGACCACCACAAGCGTACACCAGCAGCAGCAACAGAGCAAGTGGCTAAAGCCAAAGGCGGAACCACTAAAGGGCGACGCCAACTGTCAAAGCCAAAGCCATCAGCCAACAGCCAACAGCTAACAGAAGGACCGGGAGCGTGACAGACTCGTCATCAGCTGCCATTTTGTTGGTGCCATGGCAATGTGTCCAGCTTTAATGTGACGCGTGTCTGACGCGAGAGGGTGCAGTTAAGGTTAAGATAGGGGGAGGGTGGCTTTTGGCCTTGTTTATGATATTAATAAATTTAATTTGAGTCGCCCTCACAAAATTTTGCTGAGCAATGTACAATTCCTTTACAGCAATTTGCGTTTTAATTATATAAATTGAAGTTAATGAGGTCAATGGAAAAAGTGGAAAGAAGATTTTTGAAGCAATTTGCAGAGACTGCGTGAATTATGAGCAAGTCTTAGCTGTGTGCGTCTTTTTAAAGTAACTACAGGCAAATTTACATAATAGCGTAAATCTTTAAGTGAAGCTTGAGATGAGCATAGAAAGCATATGAAAACTTTTTCATATATGTTTGTATATGCTTAAGTCATTTCATCGATTCAGTCTCAATTTACGCTGCTTAGCTGCCACTTCATTAGTTTAAAGTTTTGACCAAAAGCAAATTGTTACAATTGTTTTAGTCGTATACCCTTTGGCTTGGCCAAGCGCAAAAGAAGAAGGGGGGAGACGGCAGCTAAAAGTCGTTTTGAGGCCGAATCGCAAACAAAAGAATTCATTTTGTTGCACAAAAGAACTTCAATTGCAGTGCATACAAATTACTTTGTGTAAACTTTGTGCAACTTGCTTGTAGCCAGTTGTGGTGATTTGCTGCTTGATGCCCAGCCCCTTTTAGCATTCGAGTGCGCGCTTTCAATGGCCCTTTACTAAATTTCGATGTAAATTGAAGATTGCCTGGCAACATATTGTTGGTGTAGGTGTCGCTGCTTTTGGTGGCTGGCACATAAATTATTGCTGCACTGTGCCAATATTATAAGTTGTTCGAGCTTAACTGAAACATAGCAAAGCTGTCAGTCTCCAAACATATGTGAATGAACAATAATGCATAGCTTAGTACGATGCATAAATCATTTATTACCTCTATAAATTTAGTTTGGCCAACGCAGCAGCACTTGAAACCTTACCATCATTTGTCTCCCTATGCAGAAATAATAACTTTATATGTCTATGTTTTTGCTTAATACATAACACTTAAGACAATGGTTTTGTGCAGTAGCAATGATATTTGTTTAATTTAGCATTAAGCTTGAAATACAAGTATAAATTTTGCATATATATGTATTTGTATAGATATATATTTTTATTTATATTGAAAACAGAAATTGCAGAATATTTTAAGGCTGCCGGCGCCAAAGTTTCGAAACAAATTAAAGTTTCAAGTTTCTGCAACGATTTTATTTTGTCCGGAAATTGCCTTAAATGTCCACTTAACTGTCATTCAATTAACTTTAACTGCAACTTTGCCAACTGCAGCAAACCAATGCAACAACAACAACAACAACAACAACAACAACAACAGCAACAACAATAATAACAAATGCAACAACAAAGAGCTCACTTGCAGTAAAGTTCAACGACTTCGCCTTGTTACATTTTCATCCAAAAGCCTTTGACGAATTATTTTCTGTAACAACATTTATAAAATAATTGTAAAAGTTTCTTTGGCTTAATACAGCCATGGTAAATGTATTATATTTGTTAAGCTGTGAATAATAGAACTCTATTCGAATATCCATCTTAATACAGTGTATCTTCGAGTCAAAAGCCCTTAATTCAAGCATCTATGTATACTTTTTGTACTTGACATTATCAACTCAGCCTTGAATCAAGAAGGAGCAAACATTTACTTATTAAATATATAAGAAGCAGCACGAAACTTTGGCTCATAAAATGACTAAACAATGTTGTAGCACCCATTTAATGAATATAATGAAGAACGTGAGACATTTCTGGGGTCTGTTGTTTGCATAGTTCGCATACTACATACCACATAAGAAAACAGCCTCAGATGCTGATGAGGGAGCGGCAAGATGGGGGATGGCAGGCACATAAAAACAAATTTTATGACAAAACTTTTATATTGTTGTTGTTCTGGCTGTTGCTGTCGTTGGTTATTGTTGCTGCTGTTGTTGTTGGTGTTGTTGTTGCAGTTGAGCAAATGAAAAACCAAACTGAAGTGTAAATAAATGCAGAATAAATTTGAACAAAAATTGTGTAGGAAAGTTCATTTAATATGGATTAAAAGTTTGATGTTGGCGACTCGTGTGACGATTCCCTAAAGTAGTCCTCTCCACTTCACAACTTAATTCGATTTAAATTGATGCTTTTTGTGTGAGCAGGCATGTGAGGAATGTAAAATGCGCTCAAGGGGATCACCGATTTGATTGGCAGCAGGCGTGGCGAAAGCAATTAGAATTTGAAATAGGCAAATTCAATGATGATGATAAACAAGCCGATAAGCCGGAAATTCCACTTGAATCTTTTTGCTAAATATCTATGAATATTCTCTCTCGCTCTCAGTTGTCTGTTACACATGTTCATTTGCCAACAAATTAAATTATGCGAAAACTTTATGGCCGGCAGTTGAAGATGGAGGAAGTTTTCCTGCTTTTTGCTGCATAATTCATTATGTCTTTCTTCTTGCACAAGCAACAAGAACAACAGCGAGAGAGCAAAAACAGCATTTCGATAGCTCACAAGTTGGAAATTTGTGCGCAAATTAAATTAAGCTGTCAGTGGCCCCAAGCTTTCCCTCACTTCCACCTCCGCCACGCCCCGCCGAAAGTCTTGTCCGAGGCACAACTCAAAAGTACAACACTCAGGCCACAGTAAGTTTCTTTGCAAAGTGTCAAGTTTTAGTTGTCGTAGACGATGGCGAAATTATTTTTTGAACTTTATTACAAGGAGGCGTGTGCGAGTGTGCCAGGATATGTTAAGGACCTGAGTGTGTGTGTGTGTGTGTGTGTGTCGTCAACACACACGGATCACTGACCAGGCCCTGCAGTTCGAAATAACGTCAAAACACCGTACTGACGGGAACAGGGGTCGAATACTCATTTAAGGCGTTTGTCCCGGACTGGCCAGGACATAACAAAAGTTCCTAAGTGTAAACTCAATAAGGCAACATTTTGCATAAGCGGCGCTGGGACAACAAAGTTTATGTAACCAAAATTTCAAATGTTAATTTAATGAACCCTTCTTTGTTGCCTAGTCCGCTTTGCAAAACTTTCAATTTCGTTACGTTCGTATGCCAAAAGGGCACAAGGCGTAAATGCATAAACAATCTTATTATTCAAGATACGGGCATGTCTGCTCAAGTCTCTTGATCTAGATGTTATTTCAATTAGGCGTATGTAGCTCAATAAGTGTAAAAATGTCAAACCTGTCAAGATGAAGCTCATTACTTACCGGCTTGGATGCAGTCTGTGTATCTTGGACATTTGACTGACTTCATGTTTCAATGTTGCAATGTCAGCTGACAACTGAGTTTTTCATATTTTTACCTTCGATATGCAATCGGTGCTGCACAACGTCATCCTTTCAGTGCATCCCTTATGCATGAACCAGATATACTTACTTCACCCATTACATTTCGTTTCGTTCTGTTTAATTTCGTTTCATTTTTGCAATAAGTACGTATATCCGTTTTGGGCAACCCAACTGTCCATATGCGTGTCGCTCCATTGAGGACTGACCGTTCGCACGTGTTATGCGCCCACAACCACGCCCACAATCCTGACCAGTTATGACACAACGCATCGCATGCTGTAAGACACAGATGTTCAGCAATGCTCGTTGGCCAACTGTTTGCCAAAAGTTCGGTAAGCCATGCGGCAGAGTTGTTCCCCCACACCCCTTGGCCTTTTTTCCGCTCGCAATTTACTTTTATTTATTTGCATTGTGCACTTTACTTAAATGAAAATATGAGCGATAAAACGGGTGTCAATTTGTATGCGCTCGAGTTACAGTTGAGCCAAGTTCCTGTTCGAAATCCAATGAACAACCGTGCGAACAACTGGTTAACTGAAAATAGCATTTCATTATCATTATTAATGAAGCACTCGGTTACGCGGTGCTGATTAATTGCGCTTTGCTTTTGCATTCGCTTTAAGCAATTGCGAATGGCGAGCCGTGTGTTTGGCGACAGCTTGGTCCTTCATCTCCTTGCCGCATTAACCAATGCAATCATGCACAATTAATGCAAATTTTCGTTAATAACTCTTCAATTGGTCGTCACCACTTTGCAGCCCAGACTCGGCTGCGGCTGTCAAGCGATATCTTTCATCCGTCCCCATTAAAGATTACAAACGTTGGCAATACAACAAACAGGTTGGCATTTAAGGGTTCAAATGCGATAATGAAACCAAATTTTATGCTTTTGTTTGTTCAAACATATTGTATTTATCGAAATGACAATAGTATCAATAATATGCCAGAATATTAAAATGGTTTAAGTAAGTGGAAAATGACTAAGAAATTTCTCAATTCATTTAACATAATATAAGCTGTCAACTTAGTTGAAATGCATGATGTCAATAAAATAAATCATTTTATATGAAATGCTTAAGTACAAGTCGTTTCGATAGGTGCACAAGCATTGTGGCAGCAAATTCTTTACAGCTAATTTGGCAATCGTTCTTACAAAATCAGTTAAAATAACTAGCAGCATTTATGGTTTGTCCCCGTGCATTGGACATTGGATTGGAAAAAATAAAAATAACAAAGAGTAAATAGTAAAAAAAACACATTGAATTGAACACTGCAAGTGCACGCATTCAACTAAACTAACAACATTGCAACATGGATGGTGCAACACACACACACTCAGCCACCCACAGACAGGGTCGAAGTCAGAGTCAAGCGTTGGTCGAGAATGTCGCCTCGAGGGCTGCGTTCACCATAAATACGATATGAATCGAGAGAATCAATTTACGCTGGCATCCTCGGCCAGCCAACCCACGAAGTTCTGACAGTCAGCGTATTGCCACAAACCAACTGCAGTGTGTGTGCTTGAGTGTGTGTTGTGCTCTGCGTCACGTTGTTTGGGGACATTGTGAGAAAAACCAAGCAAATGCAGCAAGGAGAAAAGGAAGTGGTTGGTAGGGTGCTGTTGTCAATCTGCACCACACGTTTATAATAGCCAAGACCACGGGTTGCGGCCACTGTAAAAACATCATAAACTAAGCAATTTGTAATTCGATGCGCGTAGTTAATTGATATCAGCAGCAGCGTCAGCAGTGTGTGCAGCATTGACCAGTCCAATATTAAATACCAATATCAGGCAAACGAAATTACTATTCAGCCAGCAACAGTACTGCAAACAACACGTTTCGCTTTTCGCTAATTTTACATACATAAATAAGCT
The DNA here is from genome assembly GCA_035044725.1 of Scaptomyza caliginosa. NCBI lineage: Eukaryota > Metazoa > Arthropoda > Insecta > Diptera > Drosophilidae > Scaptomyza > Scaptomyza caliginosa. The sequence goes on along the minus strand of JAWNNR010000116.1, from coordinate 417,243 downwards.
GGCTGCCACCAAGGGGCAACACTGCCTCACACTAACACATACACATATGTCCAGCAAACAACATGCCTTTTGCATGTTTCGAACTGTGCAACTTGCAACAGACGACTGCAAAATGACATGAAAATGCAAATAAGCTGACTTCAATTAGAAGCACTGCATCATTTTGTTTTGGTCGCGCCACGGTACACAGTAGTTGCTGTCCCAGTCGATACTGCACCTCTGGTTGAACAAATTTTTATGGTTGTGGCACATGGGCTGTTTTGGCGGTGGCACATATCAAACTGTTGTCGTCACTATAGTTGCATCAAACCGAAAACTAATTAGGGATAATGAAGTTTTACTTGACACACACACACATGCACAGAGTGTGAGAGACAAACATCCTTTTCATGTGGATATATCAGTCATGGGTCAGTTGCATGTTTTTTTTTTGGTCGGCGATACGTGAATTGCCAATGGTGAAAGTATTATTGAAAGATTTGGTTTGTGCATTCCTGGTACTCACTGAGCGCAAAGTCCAAAAAGCAAACTGATGTCCTGATACTCCCAAAGTTCGAAATGTGAAAGGTATGAGAGATATTAATCATACCAAGCATTAACTTTATATTTATGCAAAACGTATATTTATAATTTGATTCTTCAAAGCAAAGCAATCGAAACACAGATTTCGAATACTCTAGGATATCTTGTAGTCTAGTAAACCCGGTTTTTGCGCTCATCGTATATGGTACTCTAATTAGTAAAGCATTCGATTGAGCACGCATCGCGCTGTTTTTATATTTTACAGATGCAAACGTAATACATTAATTAAATTCTGATGGAGAACATATTTGCAGCAGCTGTGCGAAATGTTTGCTACCTCTTCATAATTATACTGCTTGTTGATACGTTGATAGTTGAAAACATAAAGCAAATATATTTTACTGCTTCAATGGCGATTGGCTATAAAGATAACCAAAACCAGATTTAATAAACGAAAATTGCTGTTTTTACTTACCTTTATTGGCTCGAATATAAAGCAATCTCTTGTTTAAAGTTCAAACTCAATAGGTATATCTCGAAAGCCATATTCGTGTTTTGTTTATTTTAGAATTTTTAGAATTTCCATAACTGAAAACATTGCCAACAGCTACAAAACCATTGAATTCCCAAAGAAAGCCATTAAAAAAAGTATATTTTCTACACGTTTGTGAATAACTTTCACAATAAACTAAACTACATATGCAAACATAGATTATACGAATTTTTAACTGTAGTATTTGAATTTATGATTGCATGAGAAATAAATAAAAATATTCATTACAAATATGTTTCGAATGACAAACTACTTCTGACTTACAAGTAAAGCCTGAAGGAGCCAAAAATACCCAAGCTTAGCATTTCTATAGTGTGCAATTAAATTGAAGTAATATTTTCGTTTGAGTTTCTGTTGCACTTGTGTTACAAAACATTCTATGGATACTCAAATGTAGTCGACGTTAAGATGTAGTCACTATCAGTTATCCAGCGACGCTCGTTGTTATTTTTTTTCATATTGCAAGTATTGTAATTATTTCGGATAGCAAAAACAGATCAAGTCAAGGACCCCTATTACTTTGGCAACATTCTGTGTCAGGCTAAAGTTTGAACACAGAGAGAACCCTTGCAACTTTTGGCTGGCACTGAAAAGAAATAGCTGGGCGCGCGCTTCAATAATCTTGCAAAGAAACTGTACAAAAATAATAAGTACAAAATGCGCATGCAGAATAGAACGGAAACGACAACTAAAAAGCATGCTGCACACAATGCACAAGGAACTAGATTCCTTGCATTCAATCGTATACTGTACATACATATTTCTTGCAGCTCTTCCGCTGCGTAAAGGCAACTATTTATTTATTTATTTTTTTTCACACTTTTTGCCCAATGCAGACAATAAGCAGGGGGCAGTCACTGTGAAGTTGCCAGCCTTTGTTACCCCTAGAATGTTGAGCAAAGATTTCTTAACGCCAAATGCCAAAAGCCAAAAATCAACAGTACCAAATTTGTTGAATTGAAAAATGCCGTTTTGGTTGGTCGGTTGAACGAGTTGCAACAAGAGAAAACCTTAAATTTTGACAAAAGAAATACGCGCAATAGAATGAAAATTAAAGACTCGGTGTTGTTGTGGTTTTTTTTTAAAATTAACACTGTTTTTGCTTTATTTTTTATTCAATTTCACCACCATTTACAATATGCCCTCACAAGGCGATCATTTTACGAGTAGATTTCATTTATAATCAATTAATGCATTTGTTAAACATATATTTTACACAGTTTGCCCATTTTGATTTTAATCATATTATTTTTCATAACACATACCTTATGGTTTTGCACATTTAATAAGTAGTTTTGGTTTTGCTTGTTTTACATTGATTTCATGTATTTCTGTTGTAAACATTTATTTAATTGTTGCATGAATTTATCTTCTGGCTCTTGGGGTTTTCGGTTTTTGTTTTTTGATTTTTGTTTTTTTGATTTACTCTGTTTTTACTTTGCTAAATTCAAATTGTTTGCTTAAAATTACTTTGGTTTTTTAGCTCGCTAGTTTTAGACACCACATTGAAAAATGTCGAGTTCATTTAAAAGCTATCAAATCATGATAACAAACAAACCAATAATCGTAATCATAAAAAGTAATCAAAGCCGTTAATCAAATTATCGTAAATAATGTTTGACTACACAACACTACATACGCACTTAGTTCATTTAATTTGCATACAAAATATATTTAAACTTAATTACTTAACAATTAAACTAATTTGTAACACATGCAAGGAGTTGCTGCTGTTCACAGTTCAGCCCCAAGCTAATTATCTCTGAGCTGGCCTGGCCAGCCGCCGCTGCATTGGCGCCTTGAAGGCTGGGCAGCGTGGACAACGGACGATGACGACGACAACGACAACGACGACGACTCTCCGTGGATTTGGAATGCAAGATAGCTGCAGCGTTAGCTGGGCGGGCATCAATGCGAATGAGCTGCGTAACGAGCTCGCGAAACATATGGCTGAGCAGGGCGCCACCATTGACTAGGAGGGCTGCCAGCGCCATTGTAATGGGCGCCAAGTGGACGCCGCCGCCGACGCGTCGGGATGCCGCCGATGTGGAGAAATACGTGCTGAAGAAGTTTTTCATGCTCGAGCCGGATGAGAGCGTAACTGCAGCCGGAAGCAGGATGCATTCAAACAAAAAACCGCCAAAGACACAAAACACAGAAAGAAGTAGAGAGAGATAACGGAAACGGAAGCCAAATATATTATTATTGTGTAATTAGTGTAGAATGCACATGCGGAGTAGCTAAACTTACCACGTGCTGGCACCGGATCCTTTTGCGGTGTGCCCAATTCAACTTCCTTGTACTCCTGATACAGGTCTCCAATTTGTGCGGTGCAGCGCAGTACCAAACCACCCGGATTGGACACATACATGGGTCCGCCGGGGCCATAAACCGAATTCAAGCCATAACCATTGCTGTAAATGCCCGGATTGACGCTAGAGAAGTGGACACCCTGCAGCGGCAACTTCAATGAGATGCGTGAGGCAATCAGATTATCAATTGTGCGAATAAATTGGGTCTCGGCGTTTGTTATCTGTGTAAGAAAAGAAAGAATACAAGAAAAGGGTTAAGCTGGCACACAGATACTGACAGAGTTGAGCACTGTGCCTATTTATTCTGCGCTCGCAAATGCATTTGCATATCTTAAGGCGACAACAACAAGAACAACAACAGCAACAACAACATGGAAAACATGAAACTAAAGCAACGACAGCGACAACATTTGGCAACGTTTAGTCCCGGTACTCGTAATACTTTTGTTTGCTTTCTGGACAAGCAAAAACTTTTTGCCAGCTAGCATCTTGTCGCCATTTGCAAGTTGGCACAGCATGCCGGTCGGGGCAAGGGGTGGAAAGCAAAGACTCTAAAAGAGAGAGGCCACATGTGCAGCAGAAAGCAGCCACCAGCCAGCAGCCAGCAGCTCGCAGCAGCTCAGCCTGGCGGCTATTTGCGTATGCATGGAAATTATGTATCAAGGAACTTTATCTGTGTTAATGTAATGCAGCAAAAAGCAAGCGGCAAGAGGCAATCGGCAAGCGGCAGAGTCTGGAGTACAACACAAACAAAAACTCACCCAAGAAGAAGGAAGCATCTCACAATTGCGAACATTAGTGGCATAAGGATATAAAGAGATGGAGATGGCAATGCTGGGGCATATGCTGGCAGGACATGCAGCTCAAATGCGCCAGACGACACATTGATGAAAGTTTTTGCCAGTTTTTCAACTTGGCTTTCTCTCCACACATACGCGCCCATTTTGAGCCTTTTATTTGCTATGTATTTGTATTGGTGTTTCTTAAACCACTCTTAAATTACACTCAGCAAAATATTGCCAACTGTGGCGCTGTGAACAGCGTATAGCTTAAGTAAAGATTTCAACTTGAATTGTAACTGTGTATGGCCAAGTCCATGTCCGAGTGTTTGTCTATGTCCCTGTGTTTGTGTGTATCCTTGGTGCTGCGTAAGTCCACTTTATTTGCGCCAACTCTAAGATGCTTAAACTTGCATTTAGCTTAAATGCTGCCAGCAGCTTCTTCATGCGAGAACAGCTTTTATGCTTAATGGCAGTTATTTAGTGCAACTCACTGTAAAATTGTAGCCAGGACGAAAAATTTTTGCAGCTGGCCGCTCTAGTCTAGTCTGTGTGTGTCTTTATCCAACTATCACTTTTTTCTTATGTGTGTACGGCAAGCGTGTCCATGTGTTAATATACGTGAGTGTGGGTAAGGATTTGCGCTTTTATAAATAATTTTTATTTATGCGCATGCCAAAAAGCACACACACAGACACACGCATAGTTTTTGCATGCTGTTTATGTTGTGCAGGCAAAAGAGTAAATTATATATTCTTAATAGTTTTGTGCATTTTCTCTGAGGAACAGCGCTTTTAAGTTCCTCCCAAAAAAATACGAAACAGACACAATGTGTTAAGAGAGAGAGAGAAGGAAAAAAGCATGGACAAAGAGCTGTGTGAATTATATGGTGATACACTTTGTGGGCAAGTGTTTTGCATTGCAATCCAAAAGAGCTTTGATACACACACACACACACAGAGAGAGAGACACATAAATGAAACGGCAAATGAGGGTTAAGATGCAAAGTATACTCAAAGGCTCAAGCTGAATGCTATTTTTGTTCACATGAATTTATGTGTAAATTTATTGCAGTATTTTACAATGTGGAACAAATTAAATATTACTGCCATTGAAATATGTTACATTTGCAGACCAATCAATTATACTGTTATCTATAGTTCTTTCTTTATTTCACTTTGCAAAAAAAAAAATGGAAAATATATAGCAGAGAAGAAAAGAAGAATGCCAAAGAGTCACCACAAAAATCTGTGATATATATATATATAGAAAGGGGCATTCAAATACTTTTGCTTATACTTTAACAATAACTATATTTTACAGTATGTCCTGCTCCAACATGTATTGTGTACAATTTGCAATGCATTGCAAGCAAATATCGATGGCATATAAATTGTGGATGGCACTGCAATATCTTGGGGCTGCTGCCAAAAACTTTAGCTCATGGTATGGTTTGGTACAGCTCGTAGTGCTTTGTACGAAGAAGCTTTTTTCAATTTTCCGCTAAATTTGGCAAGGCTAAAGTGCTATTTGTCTTCATTAAGGGCTCCATGTGAATGCGCCTAGCACTTGGCAAATGTTTTTAAAAGTTCGTTGGCCTCAAGCATCTCGCTTTCTTCTGCTCCTGCTGAGCATCTCTTTTTCAACAGAACCTGAGCTCACAATCCGTTTCGTTCCGGCTGCCTGCCGGCAAAATTTGCGTAACATTTTGAAGCCGAATGCCAAATGACATGCAGCAGTTATTAATTGGCAATTTACATGCTAAATGATTAATGCCTGGCCCGGCGGAAGCAGCCAGCCGAAAACGAAGCCACAGCACACATCCCCTAAAACCAGGCCACATATGTCATGGCTATGGCTTGTATTAGTGTGAGAGTATGTGTATTCTTGTGTGAGTGTGCATGCTGCTCTCTGCAAATTACTGATGTGGCTTTTTACCGCAAAAAACTTTGTCAACATAAAGTTCAGCAATGGCTCCAGATGCCGCCTGGCTGGCATTGCTCCTCCTGGGGCAGGTTACCTTCAAACGTAAACTTTGTTGCTACCGCTTCTTCTGCTGCTAAGGCATGTGAAATATACTAGTGTGTATGTGTGTTTGCCCTTGCTACCCTTGCCGCCGTATGTTGATTTGCACAGCATGAAATATTCATTTGTTTCCTGTGATCGGCAATTGCAATATATCTTCCTCCTACTGCGGTATCGTTTTCTACTCAATTTTAGTCAACGTCTGCCACGTTTGCTTACGGTTTGTTGCCTTCCCCACTGTTGGCAATGCCAATACCAATACCAATACCAATAGCAATACCAATGGCAATTGCCCAAAAAGTGCTAGCTACTACTACACCACCCAGACTTGCCATTTTCCGATAAGCTATCATTTCACTTTCATTCAACAACAACGACAGCGCTTTTGATGTTGTTGTTATTGTTCTTATTTTTGTTGTTGGTCGTAACATTCGAAGGAGTTTTCTTCATGCGGCGCGTTGCGAGTTATTGCGGTGCAAATGATTTGAATTCATTTATCATGTTTAATGTGAGCATGGTAGCTGAACTGAAGGAATGTAGCAACCATTTTTCAATGGCATGACAACACTTTGAAAACGCCCCCAAAGGCAACACGCCAAAAAGCCATGAAGTCGATAGCAGCCAAATAATATTTAGCTATTTCTTCAATGGGTTTTTTTTTAGCTGCTGCTGTTTTGTTTGTTGTAAATATCAAAATATAGTATTTCCTTTACAAAATTGCGTAATTGATTTAAAAAAAAATGAAAAAAATCGAACCAGAAAACAAGCTGTGCCATCAATCATATTTGAAGTACTATCTCTAAGTAGAGCTCATCGAGCATTCTGCAATATTGAGTGCAGCTCAGCTTCTTGTGCAATTCATGCTAAATAATATGAATTTACATTCACAAGTGATGCTTAAATTTTGCAGCCCTAACGACGCAGCAATCGATTATATTATTGAAAATCAGACTACCGATATGCAAGCATTCACAGGATGCTCTTAAGCTTGGTGCAAGCACAGATAGCAGAAACTTTAAGTTGACCATTTAACTGCTCTTGACATCTTGGCTTGCTCTGTTGCTCAATGTCGAACCACAGTTAAAGGTGGGTTCGTATTTGGATGTGGAAGCAGCGAGTGTACAGTATGACGCATGAGGCATGCATATTCATAAAATGGTTGAGTAAAAATCTTCTTCGCACTGACAGCTCGCCAGCGTCGTTGTCGGGAGAGCAGCCAAAAGTGAGAATTCACCACAAACTGACAGCAAACACAAGCGAGCAGCTGCGGTGGTCCAAAATGCAATGAGGGGATTTGAAGGCCTGAAGGCTGGGACTTTCACAAAGGAGCTTGGGTGCTTGTAATGTTTGCTGCGGCCGCATTGAAAATCCGTTTTCACCAGTGTAACCAAATGACAAGGAGGCGGCCACAGCTGCGCTGCATGCATTGTTAATACACATGACAATGTGTACGCTAGCTGGCAGGGTGTAAAATTGCGCATACGCCATGTTGGCATACGAACAATGGCAAGTTTATAGGTAGGGACAGTCAGTCCAAACCGCTCCCTTTCTACTGTATTCGCTCCCTTTCAATGCTGGCAGACTTTTTCATTTCCATTTCTCATCGGAATAGACCACAACTTCAAAAGGATTCAACAGCTTTGAACATTAATAATCGCTGACCCGCTGTCAGAATTCGTTCTGCTCTTCTTCGTATTCGATTTTATATTTCTATCATATTTTGTTTTCTCTTTGCTTGTATACACAAATAAATGGCAAGTGGATTCCTTTGCCAACTGCGTCATTCCCCCGGCTTGTAAGTCACAAATAAATATATATGTATAAATGTTTTGTTAAATTTAAACCATTGATTCACCAAAATCTGTACTTACCACCATGTTGTTGATGGTAAACTTGAGTTCGACTCGTGGTCGAGATGGCGGCGTGCTGCAATTTGCCCGCAGGACATCGCCGGGCTCGTAGCGTGTGTGTTCCGTATAAAGTGTGGGACGTTTGTCGGGTAGTTCTAAAAATAGGAAATAGAAGAAAAACTTAGTACAAACAAACTATTAAATATATGAAAAATATCCTTAAGCTTTTACCAAGTGTTTTGGTAAGACCCGTAGGAAAACCTAATTTAACCAACACAAAAATATTTCCACCATTTAGTCCGAAGTTTCTTGGGTTTCAATTAGTTTGCTGACCAGTTCAGGTCATGGCCTTCGAGCACTTTTACAAAATATTAATAGGCGCATAAGTGCGAGCTGCAGCCCAATCCTTTCAGAAGCAGCAACCACATCAACCAAGTGGGCGGTGTTAAGCTCAACTTTTTAATTAAGTCAGCCGAAAGCAAAGTCAAAGTCACAAGCAACAGCAACAAAAGTAACTAATGAAGAAAGTAATTTCCATGACAAAGACGGCAATAGCAAAAGCAACGGCAGCAGCAACTCGGCTGGCCCCAACGTCCCTGTTTTCATATAGCTCAAGGCGACTTTCTTTCTAATCCCGACACACACACACACACACATACAACCGGAGATACTGAGACTGTATGCCATCGCCCCAAACTATTCCTTTGGTGGTTGCGGTTTTTTTTTTTTTGCAGATTTTGACCTTTTCCTTTGGCTCTGGCGATGTCGGGAAAAGGCTTCACCTAATGAGGGTCAGCTGGTGCCTGGGCCAGCTTCAAGTTTAATTTAGCAGCTGACCAGCCTACTTTAGACTTGGGCTACCTCTATCCCGCTCCCTCTCTATCTCTAACAATGCCTCCCTTGTTCAGTATGCTGAATCCCCGCTTGACTTATGTCATTAAGTTATTAAAGTTTAAGCCCAGCAAATGTTTGCCAACTATCTACATACAAACTTGCATGGCATTTTAGGGTCGCCTGCTGTGGCAGCAGTGGCCGTAGTGTGGCATTGTGACTTAATGAAAGCGTGAATTAGCATAACTTTCGACAGACTTCTTGCCTTGGCATTCAAATGCCAACCCAAGACGACAAGTACGGCGTTTTGTTTAGGTGGCAGCCAAATGGCGGTTGCTGTTTACCATAAGAAACGCAAGGACAAAGTGTTTATTTTATGTGTAAAGGCGAAAGTCGCGAGACGCAATCGCATTAAAGTTTAGCCTTCGTCCTTTTGTGTTAGCGTCGTGGCCCACAATCTGATTGCCACTTGAGCTCATTAACACACGATTAAACCTGAGAATTATTTGCTCCAAGGATAAGACGTCACATGAATAAAAGGTGCTGCTGCTGATGCTTCTAACGCTGCTGCTGCTACTGCAATAATGAATGAGTGAACGTTAGGAAACGGAAACGGAAATGCATAAAACATAAGTGACCACAACTGTCAGAGCTGTGGAAGCAGAAAGCAACTGAAAGCACAGATAACATAAACAGGCAGAAAATCAATAAAATTAAAGTGAATGAACGAAATGTAGTTTAGTATACCAACGTTTGACTTCTCAAGTAAAAAGGAAATGAATAAACAAACATAAAAATAAAAATGTCAGTAGCTAGGAGAACTAGTCTGCTATTTGCTACCATAACTTCATAAAGACGTCAATCTCATGCAGAAAACCATAAATTAGTACCGGATTTTTAGATAAATCATCATGTTATATCTTCAGCACCGAAACTTTTCATGCTAAATTCATTGTGTGAATTTTCTACAAAAATGTACAACAAATTTATTAAAAGCAGATTTAGATTTGAAAGCAATATCTAACGAAATCAAGCTCATATCCCTTTTATATTTGTGTTGGCTTAGAACGGCTTTTAAATTCAAAAATGCAAATAATCAAAGACTTTGAGCACTACAGGCATAAAACAATACATCAAGCTCTAAACACAGATATGCTTTGGTTTATGGTCTACTTTTACCAACCTCTTAGGGCAAGAAATCTTTTGTAAGGATCATGGCACATACTATCATTAATATATTAACCTACATTTGCTGTTACCTCTTAAAGCTAGTGTTTACTAAATTTAGCTCAACACTAGGCCTATGGACAAGATGTTCTATGTGTGTGTGTGTTTTGTGTTGGCGCTGCAGTAATTTATTGTTTAGCCCGCAAGTTATTGGGGTCTTAGTGTCGACGACATTATAAGCCTCAAATGCTTAGCTGTACAATACAGCAGCAGCAAACATACGCTCAAACACTTTAACTCACTCACACCCACACACACACACACACAAACATACTGGCACACATACATGAGCTAACACGCGCTTGACTTTTCCAGACCCAGACAGCGTCCTGTCAGTGTGTCAGGCGAGCTGGCTTATCTCATATTGATGTATGTAGACAAGCAGGAATAGCAGAAACAAGAGCAACCAACAATGCCACATCAAACAGTAACAAAACACACGCAACCAATTAAAAGGCATGGCGTTTAATGAAACTTGAATAACTAAAGCAGCAGACCGTGTGAGGCGTCCTTGAAGCGCCCTGGAACGGTTGCTAACCTCATGAATTTAAAGCAAATGCTTGATCAAAGCTTTAATCCCTTGATGCCAGTTAAGCAAAAGCGGCCAATTAAGCGAGCTAAATGCGGCGTTAAATATATTGAGCTCAAACAGCGACGAGGCAACCAGGCTAGGCCAGGACAGGACAGGACAGGACGCCTGGCCGACCAGGCCCGTTTAGACGTTGAGGTAATGGCAATCTAATAAAGGCATCGAGTTACGCGCCAGACGCGCGCACATCTAAATGTTTAATGCCGGGCAAAAAGCAAGCAGTGCTGAACAGCTAACAGCATACTACAGTTAGAAAAAAACTCGACTTGAACCTTCTTGCCGAAATAAAAAACCTTGAAATGAATTTGAAGCTATAAGAAATGTCTTATCATATATCTTAAATTTTGTAATAAATAAAAACTTCTTATTTGTTTTAAAGCTGGTTAAGTTGCACTTTTTTCTCAATGTGTAACAGCTATGCACGCTATGCGCACAGGCATACTCCAAGCTAACCATCAGTGGCAAGTGCTCAATCATACAAACACAGTAACTCATGAGATTGGGTCGAGGAGAAAATTGCTCGGCAAGTGGCATAAAAATCAGCGACTGTAGCAGAATTGAGCTGTCAGAGCGAATTTCTCGAATATTTAATGCGAAACGAATATAAAGATTAACTGCGAAGAGATTCTGCTGCTGCTGCTGCTGCTTTTGCTAGCGATGCTACAGCTTCAGTTGTACGTGGACCACACCCTTAGCCCAGCCGAGACTACGCATACGCACTGTGTTTCGGTATATATGTATGTTCCATTTATGAGCTATCAACCCAGTTAACGTAGTAAACAGATGCAGTACCATTTGTTGCTGGCACTTTAAGCTGCGATTACTGTTGTTATTATGTGAGCTGTTATGCACCCAAAGAACAAAAAACTATACTCATAGTCCATTGCTCGCATTTATTACCCTCCATGAATCTGGGATGCTGATTAAATTTCTAATTCTGAGCGCACCATCGCATGCTCATTTAAAACGCATAAGGCCGTGAAATACTTGGCGCGTTGGCAGGACTAACAAAATGGGCCACAGACAACCTTTGAACATTCACCTCAGCACCAAAATACGTTTATCTGGCTGGAGAAATAGCCTGTTAATGACGCAATTTTCAACACAAGTCGCTTGGCCCCACAAAAACTTTTAAATCGGTAGCAGCTGCTGCTACTGCTGCTGTGGCAGCAAATTGCCTTTGCCGCATGGCAAAAAGTTTTTCCTGAACATCTAAGCCGACACAGCTACAGGTACTTAATTCAGACTTAAAAATGTCAAAGGTTATGCTTGATTGTTGGCTTTTACTTCTACCCGATTGATGTTTGGTAAATAGACAAAATCTTATGTTTATTGTCACTTACCTACAACCTGCATTATACCCAATGCAGTTGCTGTGGAGAAAAGCGGTGCATCTGCGGTTACCTCACATGAAAAGTTGCCGGATAGACCAAAACCCACATTGCGTATGAGTACTTGGGTGGCATTAGAGCTGGTTACCTAAAAAGAAATGAAAACAAAAAGCTTATTAATAAGTACTCGGTATGTATGTATATATTTGTATAAGCCATTGGCGTGCCAACTTGTTATATATGTTATCTGGCCCAACAATGATGACAATAAAGTGCACTTAAATATATTAAAACGGCAAAGAAAAACCCAAAGTACATAGCAAATAAAAATAAAAAGATAAATACGGTAGAAAATAAAAATGTATGTATGTATATATAAACTTGCAGCTAAGTTAACGACAAAAACTAAAGATAAACTCGCCGGCACAAACTCAATAGCCTGATGAAATATTTGGACAGATTCAGTGCAACTTTATCGGGACAACAACAGATTTCACTGACAATCCCCTGACCAGCCTCCAGCCATCGTCGTCAGCCTCCAGCTGGATGGAAACTTTTTCAATAATCTAGCCAAAGCAAAATTATCCAACTCGGCAGTCGGGACACCATTTGAGGTAGGAGGCGTTCGCGTTGTCGTGAGCAGAGGCTGTGGCTGTGGCGTTTGGAGCCATTGCGTCAGAGCGCGCAAAAGAGTGGGAGGACCAAAAATTGCTCAACACTGCACACACAAAAATTTAAATGAAAATATTTTGCAGATAGCCGCTCACCGATAGCTTCGTGGCATTCGTGGCTGCCTAGCAGGCAGGCAGGCAAGCAGGCCGGTGCCTCCATAGCCGTTGCTGATGTTGCAGGTGTCTTGGCATGAACTGGCTCTTTTTTGAATACCCGCCAATAACAATAAAACTGCCAAACTGAATATGCATGAGGCGAAAAAGTTATAAAATATACAATATAAATAAATGCAGTGTGCGCGCAATTAAGGGCGTCGATGTGACGCCAAAGCCAAAGCTACCCCTGGCAAAGCCCGCTCCCCGGTAGCAGAGCTCCTGGTCAAACTCTGACTACAACAATGCGCTAGGTAGGTAGGTTCAGAAGTTCGACAGATCGGCCTGCAGCTGCATTTACATTCAACGTTAACAAGCTGCCAAAGCTGCGGACGCTTTAAAAAGCCCTTTGTAAAGAGCGGAGCAAAAAAATAGTTTGGTTATTTTTTTGTTTCGTTTTCTTTTGTGCAGCTGCGCAACCAACAATATTCCATCACCCACAAGCAAAACACCCAAAAAGTGTTTGCGTGTCTGCTTTGTATATATATATTTTTTATTTTTTGTGCAATACTTACGTCAACGTGTATGCCGGGAAAAGGAAACACCTTTGTATTGGGAAACTCGCCGGGTGTGTAGCGGTAAAACTCCAATTGACCGCGATAGAACTTGGCCGAATAAAGCGGCGCACCATCCAGATCATACATACAACGCAGCACCACATGCTGGCCCTGTCGCACCGCCGGTGGCTCAATGATTAAATTGACATTGCGTAGCGCGCACTCGACAAACTCTGAAATTGAAAAAAGCAAAGCCAAACATATATATTCTATGAGATGGTGTCTGCTTGGTTACAAAACTATGCGTTTGCAGCTTATTGTATTTGGTTCGGGAAAGAGACCCACAAAAAAAGCATTATTAAAATATTGTCACACAGAATGTTTTAAAAAAGTTTCTTAAAAGTAATGTTTTATAGAGTATTTTTTTGCAGATATTTATGCAGTTCAGCTGCTGGCCCGGTGGCTATTAATTTTGAATAAGTTCATGTAAATCGCATAGCTTTATTACGATTAATGATATTTGAAAAACTATCAAGTTAACTTACAATTGGCCATGCATTGCCTTGCCTTGCACTTCCAAATCTGAGTTTTATTAATTGCCAAACAATCAACGCCAATTTCCGGCAGCTTTATGGCTGCCCATTTGAAAGTCGTTTGTCAACAAATACGTAGCATAATTCAGGGCGCCAGAAAGAAAGCCACTTGGCTGTTTACAAGCGTCAAGACATTGCCTAACAAGGCACTCAAAAATTCTTATTTTTATATCTTATTTGGGTCACATTTCATGCGGCTGTACCCTTAAGAATAATGGCACATCATTCGCGGCTTTGCCAAGGTCCTTTCCACAACTCGCCTCTCAACCAGGGACCGCTCTGTGGGTGTGTGTGCCAGTGTGTGTGTGCGTAAATCTCTCGCGAGGTAAATAAAATGAAATTGTTTTCATTTTTTTTTATGTTCCTGCTGCTGCTGCGGCTACTGGTTGTTGTTGTTGTTATTGTTGCGTGTGCCTTCCCAGCTGCGTGTTATAAATTACCATTGGGAGTTGTTTGCATATCGAGACAGAGGCAACGTCTGTATTTGCTTATTATGCCATGCATGGTAGTGTATATATGGTTTTCATTACTATGCCACTGTGAACATCTTCTCATTATAACACCTTGACCCCAATGAGCTATTGGCCACCATAATTGGCCAACAACGACAACCTTGTGTTCTGTCCCCAACTGCTTTAAAGCTTGTGAAATAAATATTTGTAGACGAAAATCGAAAAATCGAAAAAGTGAAAAGTGTAGTTTGTTTGATAATTGAAATTGTGGAAAGTGCACTTGAATGCCGCAAACACAACAAGTGTACCAAGGAGTTGCAAACCGCAAATTCTTGCTTATTGCTAGCAAAAAGTTTTGCTTGTTAGTGTTTGGTTAGTTGAAAAGTACTGCATGAAATCATACCAAACACACCCACACACACACAGCAGAGCTATATGTACAAAAAGCCAAACAATGTCTATAAATCCGCACAGACCAACACACATAGGATGTTGTGTCTGTGTGTTTGTGTGTGTGTGCACATAGGTATGTTGCATGTTGTAAGGTGCATGGCGCTAGAAAAGTTTTGTGCACAACTTACATATTTACTTGATTCGACTAAGTGCTCGCTTACAAGTGCATTGCCCTTATCCTTTTGAGATTTGTTTACAAGTACTGTACAACAAGGTAACCCGCAATACCCAATACCCAATACCCGCAATCCCTTTATTCTAGTTTCTGGTACATAGCTTCTCTCGCGAACTCTCTGCTTTGTCCATTCTAGAGCTACTGTTTTTTCAGTATCAATGCTGTTTGGTTTTGTTATTGTGGTTGGTTTGCCCCTAGCCTTGGTATATCCCCTAGACGCACTCATCGTCTGTCCAGGGCTAAACAGTTTTCACGCCATTTTCCACCACAGTTTCTTTCTTTCAGGCTGCAACTGACTCTGGCATCTAGGCGGTTCATTCGCTCTTTGCTTTGTTTATTGTTTTTCAATCATGCTAGAGTGCATTCGTTTCGATGAAGCCAACGATGCCCAGCTTCAGGTTCGTTAAAACCGCAAGTGATACTAAATTGAAAAGTTAGATACCAACATTTTTGTTCAATTTTTTTTGCTTTTGGCCCGGACGGCATGTCTTTTATGCTTGTAGTTTAGTTGCTGGTAAACGTTTTTTTGGTAGAACGGCCAAAGCTGGCTGTTATTTTTGTGTTTGTGTTGGGGAGCAATAAAATAAAACTAAAAATCAACCGAATTGATCGATTGGCAAGGAAGAAACGTACTTTTCGCAAACCTTTCAGCTCAATTACGTTAAAGGGTTTCAGAATATTAAAGTTTCAAGCACGCAGGTACTTTAACTCCACACAATGTCTATTCAATGTCAAATGTAGAAAAACCAATTAAAGTTAAAGAAACAATTACCTTACGATTCGAGTAATCGTTCAGTTGTGTTCTTCCATTGTTCACACATTGAATTCACATTGTTGGCTGTCTATCTGTTTAGTGCATATTTGAGAATTGGAAACCATAAAATGTTTTAGAATTTTAAATTACTTAACTGCCATATAAAACCTGAATGAAACACAAACACACTCGCAATTGACAGCTCATATGATTTCAGGTAGTCTATAGAAAACAAAAACCAAGCATTTCAATGGCAAATTCCTAGAACATGGTTACAAGCAACAGGCAACAGACACTCTTCCGCTCCTCCTATCCCCAAGCTGAACCCTGCCAAGCAGCTCAAATAGAAACAGATGTTGTGGCAAGGGGAGAGCCAAGGGGCAGGATTGCTTGGAACAAGTGAAATGTGGGCATATTTATCACTGCATAATAATTTGTAGACTCGTTCGCGTGCGAGAGAGTCGAAAACAAACAAACAGACGACAGAGCACCCAATATAATGTATGTCTACAACTGTGCGTGTATGTGTGTGTGAGAGTGTGCTCATGTGCATGTTTGGTGTATGGTGTATGGTGTATGGTGTATTGTTTTGGTATTTAATAGGCTTTTGTTGCAAATTCAAATGAATATTGTTGCTGCTACTTGAAATGTTTGCCCTGGCAACGTCGGTCCTGTTGTAGCCTGCTGCCTAGGCAACATATTGAAAGATTTATCATGCACAACGCTTCACAAACGGGATGAAGTCTACAGGGCTAAATGATGCAAACGGGAAAACGGTATACGTATGCGTCCGTGTCCCTCTGCACCTGTGCCTGTTGCCATTGAAGCGTGCACAAAGACAACATCTACTTGCCTCGTTGCCAACTTATGTTGACACAAGAAGTCGCAGTAGAAGCAGAAGAAGGAGTTGTAGCATACGCTCGCACATAAGTATACTACCCATATAATGGAATTTCTAATCAGCATTGCATTCCTGCTGCTGCTGCTACTCGGCTGGGTCAACAGCATTTAAGGCCCAGACCAACAGCAGGCAGCAGTAATCACTATAAACACCGCTGCAGTTCATTTGTTTGCGCTACGTTTGCAACAAGCTCCGGTCACTGTACAGTTGCTACTCATATGGAAACGTGTATGTGTGTGTGTGTGTGTGTATGTGTAGTCGTGTACATATGTGCAAACACTTGAAACATTTGGGGGCAGCCTGTACTCAAACTGACCCCACTCACCAGCTAGCCAACGAAATTTAATTAACATAAAAAACTCAGCTTGCAACATTTGAAACCATAAATCAAATGCCCCGCACACGCCCAGAACTAAACTAATACTTTGCTTTCATAACAGGATAAAAAAAAGGAAAATGAAACGAAAAGAAAAGTCGCACTTCGGTTCCACTTCTATGCGTGTAAAAAGACCCTGAAAAGTAAACGAAAAAAAAGGGTGAAAAGTGATAAAACACAAAAAAAAAAAAAAACAAATATAGCATTCACCGCTTTTAGTCGAAAGTAAAATACTCTTACAACACTTTCTTGGCTTTAACTTAATTAAAATATGAAAAACTACATAAGATTTCGGTTTAAAACAGCTATTAAGCTTAATAAGTTTTAAGATAAGATAAGAAACAAATAATTTATAATAGGTTTTTGTGAAATGCACTATATTTTAAGTTAAGCCCGAAAGAGCATTCATTAAAAGTGAAAAAAATGTATTTATCTTATATTCATACTTTAAATATAAATCTCAAGAAGATAATTATGATACTCGGCAAGAGGGCGCACTCGCAGAAAAATGCTTTTAATGAAACCTTAATGGATAGTTAAGGGTTACAATAATTGTTATTGTTGCAGTTGTTGTAAAAAGTTATGCTTCACTGGAAGTAAAAGTGGATGTGGCAACAGCAAGAGAATGTTGAGTGCAATTTAATCCACTTCAAGCCAGCTACTCATTGGCCAAGCCCAACCACCTAATCTCATGTCTACAGCACATCAGCTAGGACAAAGCCACAGCTCACGCCAACATAATTTGTTGCTGTTGTATATTTGGCTTTTAGCTGTGGCTTCTTTTTATGGGCTTGGCTGGCAATGCTCACACACCTTTGTTTTAAACTTGTGTTATGAAAAAACAATAAATAATTAATTATGCTTTCTGTGTGTGTGTGTGTGTGGCAGCTAAATAAGTTGCTCTATTACTTTTTATTTAAGTAACGGAATTATTAAACAAATATTAAATGCGCCTTAGAATTATTCCATACACATACAATCAATAAACCAATATTATTTTAATACGTATTGGCAGACATACATATAATGTGCTCTGACCACATACTAGTTGGGATTTGGCAAAACAAAATCCTGACGCGCTCGAGTGTTGGCAAAACAAACTTGAAGTAACTCTCCAAGGCGACACCCGCAAAGAGTAAACAAAAACAACAGCAATGACGAAAATAAATGCGCTAAATGAAAAAATAATATGAAACACAGTTTAATCTGAATTTTGTATACTATGAGTGGCTTTTAAGTGGATGATAACGATGATGATGATCATAATGATGTGACATAACAGTGCGTCCAAAACACACAAAACTCTCGCCAGCTAGCTAGCTTGCTCGCTCTATCTCTTTCTCGTTTACGTTCGTTTTGTACAATTCTCGTGTTGCTCGTTTGTCCTTTGTCTCACGATAGTCCTTCTTTGCAAAGAAGCGCTAAGCAAATAAAACAAAAAGGATAACAGCGTAAATATTATGAAGCAGGCAAAGAATCTGCACACAGATATACACACCCTAGTGTATACATACGAAAAATATATATATACGTAATGTGTTACTGTGCGTTGTATGCTGGTGACATTGCACTGCATACAACTCGCAAGCTTATTTTCATATTATTATTATTATTTTTTTTCCCCCCTTCTGCTATTTGTTTTTCGTTTTCCTATTGCTGTGTGCCCTGTCCGCGTTTTCTCATTTATACCTTTATACGTATGTGCTTGAGTATTCTTTGGAATACGTTTGCGAGTGTGTGTGTGTGTGTGTGTGTGTGCGAGAGCAGCATGTATACACTCTCGTATTTACTTAGCTTGTTTTTTCATTTCTTTAACTGCTCGCCTGCATTTGCACACTTGTCGTATACGCAACGTGCGAGAAACGAATGCATGACGATGACGACAACAGCAATGGCAACAGCAGCGGCAACGGCAACGCCACCGACGACTCAATTGAGGCTGGATAGGAAAACATTTTGTTATCTTAACGCCAGCATCGATGGCAATATTCAGTTTGCAGCTTTATCTATCTCTTTTTTTTCTATCTACGCTTTTCGCAATGCTTTTGATGCTAGCTGTGTTTTGTGTGTGCGTCGACTTTTTGCCTTCGTTCTGTTTTGGCTTCGGATTTTTTTTTTTGTTTTTTTTTAATATTTTTACCATTTGGCCCCGTTGGAGCTCTTATCTCACATGCTGGATCGCGAACTGCTTGTAAATAGCATTCATAGCCTGACACTAATGGAACTTTTGCCCATTTGTGATACCGCTTGTGCTGCTGACCATTGCTGCTCGCTGTTTTCTGCTGTTGTTGCAAACAGCAATTGGACGCAGCAAGCTCTAAAACCAAAACGATGCTGAACCCCAAAGCAGGTCGCAGCCGTATCATGACATTCATGTATTGCGGGCTTTTTCAGCGAAACGCTCTCTTTTCAAATTTCACCTTCGTTCTGAGCAAAGCCAATGCAGTTAGTTTTTCCCGGAAGTTCATTTGTGTGCTTGTTTTTGATGCTGATGATGGGTTTGGGGTGGGTTTCTATGGCATCAGCTCTGATAGCCAAGCCAAACAACTAGCTCGTTCACACACACTTAACAAGTTTTTGCCCAAAACGATTTCTATTCAATCGTTGTAAATTGAAATGTATCTGTGGTGATTTGGAATATGTTTTTATACCACTTGAACTGCACACGCATGACTTGATATAAAAGTGGTTTTTTCTCATTTTGATATTAAAATTTTTATATGTGTATATAAATAAATAGCAATAAGTCAACGAGAAAATTATTTACTTACAAATAGTAAAAAGAATTATGAGACAAGCTTTTCGTGCGAATTAGAGCAGAGAAAATAATAATATTTTAGTAAAAAGCATTTTGCTGGTGGCAACAACGTTTATGTAAACCACATTTTCATTTCAAATATGGCTGGCCAAGGGCAGCCAGCATCAATGACAGACAAATCTGTGAGTCCGAATTTTTAAGATAAGCGACAATGATTTTCGGAAATTTAATTTTTGCCAACTACAATCTATTCACAGCCATAACGCATATGCAAAGGCGGTTCACACAGTGTGCTGTGGGTGGGTTTTTTGTGGTGTTTTGGTGTTAGAGGAAGCATCCATTTCCTCCTGCTAACATACAATTTGGTTGGGTTTTTGTGTCATTTGATTTATGCATAAATTGATGTTGCTGTTTGTTTGTTTGCTTGTGTTTGTTTGTTTTGTTTTGCCTGCCTGCCTGCCTGACTGTTTATTTACAGCACATTGCAAAAAGCGCATTTAGCTGTGGCAACGTTTTTGTTGCACAGTTGCACAGTTGTACAGTTGCCAGTTGCACAGTTACCAGCATTTGTAGTAATCCCTAGCTAACATGGAAAAAACCATCATAATTTTAATTAAGTTATAGAAACGTGGAACACACACACACACACATGCTCAACAAATGCCATGATCAATGATTGCATTTGCTGGATGGTCGTATATTTTTTTGTTGTTTCCAGCTCACAGCTCACTTTGTTTTTAGTTGAACTTTGCTGTTGTGTGTTTTTTTGTTTTTTGCTACCAGTACCTAAATTACACTCGAAATTTATCCTAGAGCCTTATTAGTTATTTACGCAGCAGGCGCATCCAATTGTTGCTGCTGTAAGCATGTGTGTGGGTAAATGTGTTTATGCAAACACTCTGGCAACATTTGCGCAGCTGTAACTGTAGCTGTTTGATGCCATTGTTGTTGCTGTTATTTATTTTTTATGTTACAGTTGGTTCGTTCCGCCGCCCGTTGCAGATTTATTGCCCGCAGTAGTTTTTAGTGTTTTGCCTTTGTTTCGCTTTATTTTGTTATGTGGTGTCTGTGTGTGTTTTTGCAATTGTTAAAAGTTTACTGCGTTTTTGCTGCGGCTGCTGCATTTCACACACTGTTTGCACCATTGCTGCTGCTGCTGCTGCTGCTGTTGCTGCCGCGAGTTATTTTTGTTGCATATTTATTTGGTTGGTGCATTCTGGGAGTGGCAGCCAAAACATTTTTGTGTGGCAGTTGCGATTTTGTCGTTGTGATTTTATTCTTATGCGTTGTGTTTTTTTTGTTCTTTTCTTTTTGTTTTGTGTTTCATTCCTTTTTTATTCATTGCTGTTGCAGCTTAATTAAACGTGAAATATTGAATTTCCAGATGGTTGCTTCTGCGAGAGTGCGAGTACGTATAAATATCGGACGAGGTCCAGTAAATCAGTGTGAATATTAGAAAAGCAATGGTCCTGTGTGTGTGTGGTTTTGTGTATAAAAGCATGACAAACAGATATTGCGTCAATAGCGAGAGTGAGATTGTTGAGAATTAAATGTATATTTATTATTTTTTGTAATCATTTTGAAAGTTTTCAAATATTTTATGCAGCTCCATGTGGTGTCAATTAAATCAAATACATTTTTCTTATTTATGATTAAAAATTAAATTATTCAACATACAATCAAAGCACATTATATTCGAATTTGATTTGTTTCGCAAACAAATTCCATTTTGAGTATCTCAATTTTGTATATACATTCAAAGTTGCCTATGGCATGCCACACAATTGCACTAATTACCCAAATTATTTCAACTATTTAACCAAACTCGTTGCTATTTTTGCTAACATCTTCCGTCCCTCAGTGAGTGGTACACAAACATACGCACAACATTCCGGCTTTGCCGAATTGCGCTAATGATAAATAAATTATGCGATGCCAGCAACACACAAACGAATAAGACCCCACCCCCTCCTTCATCTGCCCTGCCATTCTACTACTTAGCTCTGTTGGTGAACAAACCACAAACAGAAAATAAATAAACTCGCTGGCAATGCCAAAAAGATAAGTATGCGCCCCGTTGGTCCTGCGCACATTAAAGCACTTAGATCAGGACCTGGGTGGCATGGTATAGATGATGTGTAAGGGTATGCGGAACTGTGGGCATTACTGAAAGCAAACGCACACACGCGTTAATAAACAAAATCTGTTGCTAATGTACAAAATAAGTTAATTATGGCAACACAAAATGCGAAAATAGTGCGTTGATGGTGACAACTTTTGCAGCTTTTCAAAAGTCAAGCTGACATTTAGGCGAGAGTGTGTGTGAGGGTGTGTGTAGTTGTGTTTGTGTTAGCATTAATGAGCTTATGATACGCCTGGCTTGTTTGTGCACAATAATTGCGTTTTATGGCAAAGACAAACAAAGAAACAAAAGCAACAGACAACGGACAAACAGAACACCCACATACGAATCCATAACCCAATTCGTTCTCATAGGTCAAACAGCCAGTCGCAACCAACAACAACAACAATATTAGATTACAAATTGCATTAATAATAAACAAACATAGACAGAGACTGTGACTGCTAGAAAAACCGCGTGCAGCATTTGACCAATGCAAGTTCTGCGTGCCGTGCTTAATTTTAACCAAAAATCGCATTCAAAATTATACGTATATATATGCATGTATGGATTTGTATTATTTGAAATTTATGCCGATGGTGCGCATCAGCGTGAATTTGGCGTATTTTTATTTCTAATTTGTTAGGCGCCTGTCAATATTATTTTGCAATTAAATTTTAATAATATTTGCCAACAGCATTTGGAAAACGCCATGTTATTATTTGTGTGTTTCTGATTGCATTGCAAACACTCACACACACACACATGCATATAGTATATTTGTATTTTGCCGCATATATTAAATCTCACATTGACAATGTTAGTGAGCAATTTGTATTCTCGTTCAACTGACTAAAATGCTGTGTCAAATTATAGTTGATTGTTTCGCTTTGGCTAACGTTGCTGATATTCGTATTGTTGTTGTTTTTTTTTAAATGCCAAAAATGGATTAAAAATCCGAATGTGAATATAAATCGCTTAGCATGCGTAACTATGCACAACTTCAATTTCGCATACAATTGCGGTTTAGTTATGTATGAATGCAAATGGTTTTTATTTTTGTCTGTGATTTGTGCAGGTACCATATATAATATTTGTGCAATTTAATCAAAGCTTATTTATTGTCAATCCAGCTCTGTTTAGGTTAATAAATAACAATTAATTGTCCATAACCATGCAACACTTTCAAAGCTATTAGCCACTTTTGCATTAGGAACTAGAAATAATTCTTGCATCTTACTAAATCCTCTTTTCTATTTACGTAGCAGAACAAAGTTCAAGTGATACCAAATGCATAAGAGAGCCAACAATAATCTAGTTGATATGCATTTTGTCCTTAAGCGATTTACTGTTCAATATCGACCATGTGAATGTGTCAGCAATAAGCATAGTTTTGTCGCTGCTCTTCTAATGTGCAAACGGTAAATGAGCAGCTTGCTGGTTTTATTGCAGCGAAACCATTAAAAACATTTTACAACCATTTGGCATCAGCATTAGTGCACCAGCAACAACAACATCAACAATCACTAAGATGCACTCTAATAGGGCTCTGATTTCGACTTCTATTTTGATTTTGCTCTTCACTCGCTGCACGGCATGCCATCCACAGTTGCCCGCCATTTGTTCCCCGTCTATATCCATCTATCAAGCTATCAGTCGATCGGTCGCTGTGTCGTTGTGTCCGTCTGTTTGTCTGTCAGTCGTTTTGTGTGATTGCCTGCCATGGCACATCGACGACTGTCTTTCGCTCTATCTGTGTCATTGGCACCAGCACACGCCTACCCTTTTGCTCAGTCTGCTGTCAATCCTTTTAATGGTTTGCCGCTTTTAATGTCACCCTACTCTCAAGTGGATTTCGACTACTTCGTCAATCGTGTAGCCCATTTGCCCATGCTATCAAGTGGCCACGCTTTTGTCTCCTCCATCTTCTTCTTTTACTTTTGCTTGTAGTTGTTTTATTTGTATTTTATTATGGCTAAAGTGTTTGATTCAAATATCATTTACTGCGCTCGTTGTTCCCTTTCCCTTTTTTTTTTTTTTTGTTTTTATTGTTGTCACTTAAAAGTGTGACATTCTTTTAATATCAACCCATCTCTCTGTTTAATTGTCTGTCTGTCTATTATGTGCGGCTCCCCAAATCAACTATATAATTGAGAAGCTGTAGAAGTTTTAAAAAGACTTTCTATGGCTGCTTATTTACCGCACAGTTGCAAGTTAAGTTGCAGAGTTGTTGACAACTGACAGCTTTTTCTTCTCGACATCTAATTATATTTATTGTCTTATTAACATACAATTGTGCATTCACCGCAACAACTAGTACAAAACAAGACAATTAAAGCTTGACATATCATCTCTCCAACTTTTTCTGGTTGCATCTCATGCATTTTTCATTTCACAGCAAAAAAATATTTATATCAATTAGTTTAAACAAAATGCCAACTCACCCATTGTGGAAAAACTGAACATTAGAAAAACAGCTAATGCAATCCAACCGCATGTCGCTTGGGGTAAGCTCCAACGAGATGTTTGACGTCGCTTTAGTCCATGTCCGTGCACTTTTGCTGGCTGCTGTGTCATTTTGCGAGAGTTGTTATGGTTGGATGACAGGCCGCTGGGCGATTGGTTGTGCGGCTGCAACATGATCGGGGTCGGGCAATATCTTTCACTCACTGACAGGCAACATTTGCGGCACATTCAATAAACACTTCAACTTCACACGAGCTACAAGCTGCGTGCAGCACAGAGTTTGTTTACAGTTGGCGATTGGGGAATATTTGCGAATTATTAATGTCGGTCTGCCTTTGAATGTTTGGCGTTTCAATGTTTTTGCTCATAAGAGCCAAATGATAAGTTGCTCGCTTTGTAATTGCCGCCACTCGAAGAAGTATGGCGATGGTGAGATGACTGTGGAATATGATTTGGCACTCGCTTAGAGTCGTTTGTTTGCACTGAAATATGCTTTTGATTTGCACTTTTCGGATTTGCACATTTTTTTTAATCTTGTTGTAGCTGTTGTGGGTTTGTTTTCTTTTTTTTTTTTTTGCTTTGATTCGCTTTTAGTTTACAAACTCAATTTCCGGCTTTTAATTGTTATTTGTTTGGATGGCGTTGTCCATTTGGCCACTGTCTCTTTCACTTTACACTGATTACAATCCACAGAATTGAATTTGTAAATTGTTTTTGTGCTGGTGCTGCTGGCTTTTCAGCTAATTGCCTGGCTGACTCTATTCGTTGGATGTGTGCATCCAGCTGTTGCAATGGCCCGGAAGTGTGCGCTCTGCAAGTGCAAGAATAAACACTGATGTTTAGTTATTGTATCGTGTATTGTTGTATATAAACTAATTTAATGGCCAGTGAACAAACGCGACACAAGCTGCACACGACACAATTTGCCTGCCGGTTGCAAACGTGCCTAGGACAAGTTGACAAACGACTGAAAATTTGTTTGCTGGCTGCCTTGGTTGTCTGCTGTGACGAGTGCCACGCATAACACACCCCAAAATAATAATGTGTGACGTAGGCGGCAAGCGATTCCAAAATTAGCACGCTGGAAATGTTGCGCAACATGTTGCCAAGCTTGTTGCTAAGCATGTTGCTAAGCAGGCAGACAGGAAGCAACGCAAGGCAAATATGACAAACAATAATAAATAAAAATATGTAATATGCTGGCAACAACATCAAAAAATATACAACAAAAACAAATATTGTAAATGAAAGAAGAACGACAGTCTCTTGTTTTGTACAACAGCCGCATGCTGCATGCAGCATGTAGCAAAAATGTTGTATTTTTTTGTTTTTGTTTACACTAATGAGACTGTGCACAAGTGGCTGCTGCTGCTGGCACTTGAGCCTCAGCTGCAAGATTTGAGGGTATGTGTATGAGGCTCAATTCACAAGCTGCCTTCATTTTGCGCATCAAGCGCAATTTAAGATGCCACTCCACATTTGCCGCACTACCCGTTGCCGCTCGTTACTGTTGCCACAAGCCAATCGCTGCAACAGCAGCAGCAGTTTGTTTATTTAAGTTTCAATTACTTAGCTACCCTCAGATTGACATGCGTTTAAGCAAGAAATTTGAAGCCTTTGTTTCACGTTGAATGCGCGCCTTTGTTTTGAAGTTGGCTGCTTACTGCTTGATGTTGCTTGCCGCTGCATGCTGCATGCTGCAAGCATATCATATCGTCTAAACGCTGCCACACACACACACACACACAAGTGGCTTTAATTTGCGGCTCTGCGGCATTGGTTAAGGACACTTGCGTTCTTCCTCGAAGGTCGCACATCATAAATACTTTGCCTCTTTTGGCAAGGGGTTCGGCCCCTTACTGCCTGAGTGCCTAGCTCCAATTTGCGAAGGCAACTTGCCAAACATTTATAATACTCATTAGCTGATACAAAGATCCCAAAGAAGTACACGCACACAGACATACACACAAAGAAATGCTTTATATCTTACATAAAATATCCTTGAAATTTGTATTAGATTAGAATTCAAAATTAATAAAGAAATACCTATTTGGTCTTACTGTTTCACAAAAACCGTCAGAGCAATATGTAAAACTAGTGTGTAGTTCCTTAGTTATTTGGCTGAGTGCACGCAACGCATTCGCCTAGGTGGCCATGTCAAATTGCCATTTTTATGTGCCACAGAAGCTGCACTCTATCTGGCAATGACTGTGTGTTGCAGCAACACCAACAACAACAACTTATCGATGTCACAACTGCAACTGCTGGATACTTGGCTTTTATGGTCGCCAGCATACCCAGATAATACCTAAAAACATAAATAACATAACACTCATATATATATATGTATGTGTATATATATGCACTATACACAAATACGTTGACTATATGAGCGCACATGTGTTCTTGTATTGCCGAGAACATGGTGATGCACTTAGGTATTTTATTGTGCCATCCATACACGCAACCCCTTTTTGACAAGCGCAACACGTGCGATTTGAGAATTTTATAAAAGTGTTTATTAGCCCGCTCGGGCTGTCGTTGAACTGCTCGCCAGTGTTATGATGTTATTATGTTATAAGGTAGCCAACGAAACAAAACTAAGGGGCAATCCATGGCCCATGTGCGACGTTGACATTGACGACGCCTGAGGATGACGTTGTCACTGCATATGACTGTGCTGTTGTTGTATACGACAAATTTTAGTGCTCCAATGAAAATTGAAACACATAAAAACGCGTGAAAAACCGCACAATTAAATGGGCGGAGTGGTGGCATATGGCAGACGGATGAGAGCCGGAGGCAATTTCATTCTACGAGCCATAATACATTGTTAAAGACATGCGCCCTCTCAGTTGACTAAGTATTTTGTCTGTTGGGAAAATTTTAATTAACACGGTTTTGTTATGTGTTTCCGCTTTCAAGGCCATGCCCCAAGCACAAGTTGATATGAATACATTAGCTAATTTATGTGCATAAAAATGTGAGTAATTCGTTATGAAATCATATTTTAGTATCATTGAAACTCTATTAGCTGTGACTGAAAATCAATTAAGAGCTATAAATCATCATTTATTTCTTTGTTTCTCTGCGAAAATGCTTAAATTTCATTAACTTTTATAAGGTCCTTAACATTACCTCTTCATTTCATTCTTATTGCGTATTTTTAGGTGTCCATTTACTTGAATAACTACGTTTGGTGCCACTGCTTTCAATTACGAGCGTACAACACAGCAATAAGAACTGCTGCACATTCTTGCCCCATTAAAATGTAGACACCAACACCATGCAATGACAACGCCCCTCGGAGAGGCCCATCTTCGTAGACGTCAACGTTGTCAATGTCGTCAATGTCGTCGTCTAGTATCGAACGCATCGCCCTTTGTCAGAGCCAGAAATGCAAATTGTCTTTGACATGGGCAAGTACAAGATAATAATTCTCTCACACACATCAGCACACACTCATATATCTATCACACACACACACGGCTACCCTTCAAGGCTGTTGCTTACAATTTCCGGTTACAAGTCGATCGATTTGCCCATCAGTCCCAGTCTGTCTGTCTACCTAGCCGTCTGTCAAATGTTTCGTCTTCTAGCTGTTGTGAAGAGATGGACCTCCTTGTAAAAATGTATGCCTTACCTTGGCTTTAATTATAAGCATTTCAAATGCAATTAAATTCGAGCACATATGTATCGATTTTGTTCTATTTGACTAGATTCATTTGTACTTTTGTATTGTGGTTTGAATGAAACTCAACTGATTCTCTTTAAAGTTTGAAATACTTTTTACTTCATCGACACTTGAGTATTGCATTTTTAAGCACAAACAACAACGCAATACAGGGTATTTGTTAAGTTAGGCAAAGGCTTTGTTGTATCTTTGGAAACGTTCTTACATTTGAGGGTCTGCATCTTTACGCTCTACTGCATATCATCAAATTTACATTGTTGTTTTTGGCAAAATTGAAAGGTGGTTTTTTTCTCATTTTACTGTTTGGATTTTTTTGTTTTTTTTTTTTTGTTATCCTATTTTCTGTCTTTTTTGAAATGCGCATATTTATGAGTTTGGTGTATCTATCTAGTTGTTTATTCATAGGAATTTATCGCAGAACGATAACTGTGTTTTCTTTGGTCTGCATGCCAGCAACCAAGCCGAACAACGCACTTTGGCCATGATAATGAAACACCCCTTCCCCCATCCAGCCATATTTACATTCACAGATACACAAACAACAATAATGCATTAGATCCATTTTAATCGTTGTGACCTCAAGCCGAGTGTAAACTCAAACGGTTGCTTTGATTAGCGTTTAACATTGAATGCTCCAATTAGCATTGTGCGGCGCACGCTAGAGAAATGTGTGTGTGTGTGTGTGTGTGTGTGTGAGTACAAACATAGTATGTTGTATCACAAATGATAAATCATGTGGCAAGCAGAATGTGGCATTATGCGTGCCACACACGCATACAAACAAACATTTATGTTAAATGCGTATTCTAAATGCTTGCACAAGTTGCAATTGTGGCACTGCCAACGATTTCATCATGCTGCCAACGGCTAATATGTGAGTGTGTGTGTGTGTTACTACAGATTTCCACACACACACACAGTTACATATCATGCTGTAAGCAAACACTGCAAAAAATAATAATATTGTATTTGCAGTGATATGGTATTAAATATGATGGGTTGTTGGTCGGAAAAGCGCGGGCTAATAATTACAAACGTGTATATTAATACAAACATACATACGGAAATATGTTAAAGTGTCATGATGAGAGCGATGGGTTTTAATTATGCGCGCATTTAAGTCTTTTAATAAAAGCATTAAAACAATGAACAACGAACCAAACGGCCATAATTCGTAATACATTTAACACTTTTGCTATAATAGTATTAAAAATTAAAAACTTGTTTTAAAAAAATGTATTTATGGCTTTAAAATGGATTTAATAATTAATGCAAAAGTGTGTAAATGAACTTTTCTTTGTACACGTTAATGGCAGCTTGCTCTAAAATTTTGACTGCCTAGTAAATTGGCAACAAGAAATGGAATTCCATTGAAGCACCACAAAAACGCCATCAAATAGGACCAGCCCCGGGCAACAACCACTTCAAAACGGCCTCATCGAGAATCTAAACAAATTTTTAACATCTTTACTTATTGCCGCTGGGCTGAAGTCTCTATATTTACGTTGGACATTGACAGTGGCATGGGCATGGATTGGTAATAGAAGCGAATGGTGAATTTGTATTTAAAACATAATAATCATTGACCTTTTTATGGATACGGTACGCGCTTTTTAATACATTGTTTACTTCCTAGCCTTGCGTGGGGCCCAAATATATAATATACGCGAGGAAAGTGGAGTGAAAAAATCAATGTCTCAATAAATTGCTGTAATAACCATTGAAAATATCGTCAGCATTTGGCCAGTGCTTTGGCTGTTTCTTGTGTGATTTCTCCTTTCTCCTTTATATTTGTTTGCTCTTTAGGCTTCTTCGGTTCGCGTCTGTAGCGTTGACAACTTTTAAGTGCGGCCAAGGGAAGATACAATTGAATTTCAGTGTTGGCAATTTAATTTCTTTTGTTGTCAGCGGCATAAACATAACGGAGAGTGCTGGCACTCCCCACTTCACCGCCTACCGTGCCATCGCATTTTGGCCAAGTGCTTTACAGCTGCGCTATTGCTGTTGGCATTTTGTTGACAGCAGGACAATGGCAAAAACACGCTGGGGTATCCGGCATACAAAATTAAACAAACAATGACAATACAAGAACCCAACTGAACCAAAACCAAACAAACTGCGTAAGAAAACAGCAGCAGCAGCGGCAACAGCGGCAGCATCACGAAATTATTATTACATTGAAGCTGACCCCAAAAAATGTTTCATCAAAAGAAGTGAACTGAAATGTGGATGGTGTAAACGAAATTGAGGGTAGAGTAGGTAGGGTAAACGGAAGTGTAAGACACAGCAGGCGTTGCAGAGGCAAACAATGTGTGTACATGCCACATAATAACAATCCAAACGCAACTTTAAGTAATTCTAGAGCAACTTCTGACTAAGGCCACAATCAGCACAAGGTCACGTCTTGTTGTTGACCAACAAATTCACTACCTACAAATGTCCCGATCAGGTTGACCCAGTGCCAGTCCTATTCAATTCCTACTAACAATGCACAACAGTTGCAGTCTGCCATTCCGTCAGCCATTCAGTTAGTCAGTTAGTTTGAGCTTTGAGTGGTCTTACGGCAGACTGCACAATACTGGAAAACGAACTTGATTTTTGGCCACAGTTTGCTCTAGGTAAAAAAGCAAAGGCCAAAAACAAATTTTCCCTTTGCTTCTCTCTCTCTCTCTCTCTCACTCTCTTTGGGTCTTTGTCTTTGGGAGGCGTGGTGGCATTCACCTAAAACAATTGTTGTCGTTTGTTACACTTCTGTGCACAGATGCTTGACCCAATAAGCAATGAAGTAGGGCCAAAGCCGGCAATTTGGACAAGGTAGACGAGTAAGAACAAGAAGAACAAGCTTAAAGCAAGCCACTTCATGCACAACAAAACAGCAATCAGAAGGCACCAAGCAACGAGTCAACTCAAAGGTGCTGGCAATACGCAAAAGTAAATTCAAGAAGGTTAAAGTTCTGTCCACGCTGCAGGTTCATGAAATAGAGCGTAGAAAAAGAAATCAAAATGTTGTTGTGCGTATCTCAAAAACTATTTTAATGCAAAACAACTGTAAAGCATAAAACTTATGCAAATTTTTCTTTACCTTCGCTCTGTTTTCTTGGCAAACAACTTAACAGAAACTTATCTCAAATGGTGACCATGTTTCTATTAGCAGCAAATGAAGTGCTAACTTTGATGAACAACCAATGCTGCTTTCATCTATGTGTGTATCTTACTTGTTGCCCAAATCATTGCGATTGATAGCGCAAAAGTGCAGCAAAGTTTGTCCAAGGGACAATCACACTTGCCCAACAGCTTCTCTCTAACAACTTTAAGCCTTGGTATTAATATTATTAAACCTTTGCTTGAGTTCTGTCTTAAGACTTTTGCTTCTGGTCAGCCAAGTTTAAGCTGTTAAAAACTATTAAAACGGATTACCCAGATATTTGTAAGAACTTTGGTCTGACAGAAAAGCTTGATAGTTGTTGCTTGCTTAACTGCACTTTAGGTCTTTAAAACATATATATTGATTTTTACTTGCAATTTATTATATTGTAAGTTTCTGCAATCTTAAATCGATATTCTTGCATGTAAATAAAGTCGCTTAGCAGCATTGTGTACGTAAACATGTATAAGCCATACCGTCGCGACTTGCTTAATGAGCATAAAACCGTCAATCGCATAATATTCTTGTTGATGTTCTTTTCTTGACACGCCCATACAAAAATGGCGCCATTAGCATCGTCTACGTTGTCACATACAACAAAAATAAAAACAAGATCAAAAATCTAAAAGAAAAATCCAAAAGCAATGCCAAAAAAAAAACCAAAAGTAAAGCTTCCTTTGGGCGGATGTTACGTTTCCTGAAAATTGTCGGATATAGCGTTTTGAAGACAAAAAGTGTTTTTTGCCTGCGTCTCGGCGTTGTGATGTCTCAATGTCTATCGTTGTGCGGTGGTAGCAGTAGTGTCTACAACGCCTACATTTATGTTATTATGTTGATGACAGCCAGATGTTGAGCCCAGCCTTGACTTGCTGGCCAGCTGTTGTTCGTAGAATTTCTGGAACAGGTAGCACGTACCGCGGCCAGAAACAACAACATGCATAAAAGCAGTGTACGAACGATTTAAGTTAGCCGGAAATTTTTTGCAATAATGTGTAAGCGGCTTTAAGTAAGTCATAAAAAAACAGAGACAGAGAGAGAAAGAGATAGATTGGTGTGAACTTGGACTAAGCACATTCGTCTAAATGCAATCACTGTCAATGCCAATGCATTTGAAGTTAAGTTAAAGGGCCAAAACACTTACTTAATGGAAATTACTTGAGAGCCGGCACTCGACAAGCTACTTGTACACACACACACACGCACAGACACAGACAGACAACGATAGGCACAACGACGACAGGCCAAGAGCTGAGCAATCACGTGCCGAAGAGTGGAAAACTTGCAATCTGCTAAGGGATGGGCTGGTTCTGTGCTAAGGCAGAGAGGGAAGGGGGTCATGAAGCCACTTGAGTGTGTCATGTCCGCTCGATTTTTGCTAAAAATCATTTAACGGCAATGTGCCTGACATGTGAGCAACTTTCACAATACGGACAAACATAAAAAAAACGAACACACACAAAATATACACAATCGTATATAGAGAGAGGCATGCGAAATGCTGTCAATTGATTGAGGAGTCGACGCTGAGGCACAGAACTGTTTAAATTTTTACTTACTCGTTGTCAGCAGCAATGTCACATCACGTAATATGTACGTGGGACTGTTTGTGTGTGCGTGTGTGCCAGAGTGTTGTGCAACTGTGTGTGTGCTTGTGTGTGTGTGTTTAGCAATTTCAAAATTGTTGTGTTCAATCAGAATCGTTTGGCAAACGCCCAGACAAACATGGGCATCATCATCAGCATCAAATCATCGTCTTCATCATCAAATTGTATACAGAATGTTCTCCTTGCTCAACTCAGCTCAGCTCGGCTGTTTGCCAAGGTGAATGTAAGTATAAGCTAGCTATGTTTATGTTAAGTAGGAACTTTGTAAGCTTCAGTCATCTGGCCATCTCAAGGACCTAGGAGAAGTTGATGCTTGGACATTTTAGGTAAGCATATGTTTGAGATACTTGCTTGCATTTAGAGCAGCAATCAATGAAATCATGAAAATCAATTGTTTGAATTTGCTCATGAAAGTCAAAGAAGTTCTGTGATTGTTCATAGTGCTTCAAGAAACATATTATATTAATTAATTTCTCAGCTACATACACAAAGGCGCCACACATATGCGTGTATGTGTAAGAGTCTAACCCACTGACCTTAATGCAAACTAACAAAACACAAAGACAAAATGCACAGCAACAAAAGGACAAAAAACTTAACGCATAAATTTTAAAAGCAAGCACAAAGAGACACAACTCCTTGGTCCAGGTCAAAGATAATAATAATAAAAAAAACTGCTCGAAGATGCTGCCAACAGCCAACAGCAAAAGCAACGCAAAACAATAACAAAAGCAAAATAAAAATTTTTAAATCTTTTTTTTTTGTCTGCCAACATTTTCGTTTCACCATTTTTATTTCATATTGCGTGGAGTTGAGTGAGTTAGCGTTGGCATTTGTCAGTTGCTGGCTGTCAGCGCGAACTTCCTCCACTTGCTGGTATCTGTGTATGTATGAGAGTGATGCCAGAGTTCGCACAGACTACAAGTCTTGCCACAACTTTTAATAAACTTGCCAACTATTATTCCTTTTTTTTGTTTTGCCTCTTGTAGCTATCTCTTCTTACTCGAATACCCTATAACCAAAACGATAAGCGTAAGCTTAGGTGGCAAAACGTTTTGATTTTTATAACTTATATTCATAAATACCAAATACGTTCACAGTTAAACAGGTTAGCTAGGCTACTTATACTACAATTACCTTACTAAATTTCGTTGCTTAACTTAATCAGAGTATCTGCTAGTCATTTCTTTCAAAGTCTACTGCAACTATACTTATTTTACTTTATTTTTTTGTCCGTGCTGCCGAACGTTGCCAGTAAAGTTGCAGGGGGAATAAAATAAAAATCAAAACAAAAAAACCCAAAAAATAAAAAATGAAATAAAAAACTAATACAGCTGAGAAAAACTTTTAGTGCCTCGAATCAAATTGAAGCTGTTTCAATGGCGTATTGTTTTGCAAAATACTTGACCAGCCACAGCTGTTGAGAAGACTGAACTGATAGCGAACAAAAGAGATGGCACAAGTTTTCGGGCGACAAATTGTCAAGTTTTATGCATTTGTAGACTTTTTCATTTTACGAGCCCACACAATTGATGTGAATTTGATGGGCATTTAAGCGGCCTGTTCAAGAATCACTCAGCGTCGCCATTTGCTGGCATGACATAAAGTATATGGCATCATTATTGCTGCCGCAGTTGGGCACTAATTAGTGATATTTTCAGAGAGCTTGTGCTGTGGCAATAATTGTATCAT
Organism: Scaptomyza caliginosa; assembly: GCA_035044725.1. NCBI lineage: Eukaryota > Metazoa > Arthropoda > Insecta > Diptera > Drosophilidae > Scaptomyza > Scaptomyza caliginosa. Next base: position 382,718 of record JAWNNR010000116.1, on the reverse strand, counting down.
GACACGGTGTGCCTCAACTAAAATATTTGCTCAATTTTGCAAGGAAACCGCCAAAATACTTTACCTACCATGAGTTTGTGTGTTCTCGTGAGTGTGTGTGTGTGTACTTAGTAACTATAGTGGCATTAGCTTTGCTGTGGCTGGCAACTGAAAACTTTTAAACGAGCTAGCTGCCTGCTGTTGAAAATTATGCTCAAAAATAGCATTACAAGTTGTATTTATACATACATCAACACGCTCACAACTTGCGCAAGTTCTGCAGTGCAGTGTTGTCCTAGAAGTAATGCCTGCAACTACTTTGCCACAGTGCGCTTGTATGTGTGTGTGTGTGTATATCTGTGCTTGCCGGTTTGCTAGCTTGTTGCATACATTTTCGCGCACTAATTAAAGAAAATTTGCACGACAAACAAGAGCAAAAGCAGAAGTAGCGGCAGCAATTGCTTTGCAATTTGCTTACTTACATTTACCTCGCTCGAAAATTTACATAAATTGCAATGCAAACAATTTAAGCAATGACTTTGGCAAGTTTCAAATGCTATGCAATGCAAGCGCTTTGCCTTTGGCTAGTAAACATTTTTGCTTTTTTTTGTGTTTTGTTCCTTTGGTGTAAATATAAATGAATTAATGAGAAAATGCAATCAGACCTAAAATGAAATAGTATCTTTTGTTAACTAGCACAACAATATAATGTTGACAATGTAAAAGCTTGAAGCAAAAATTCATTGGTATTTTTTTGTTATTTTGTAACCGAAAACCATTTAATACAAAGCAAATTGCTATATGAAGCCATTTATTTGTATCTTAAAGATATTTGATATTTGATTGAGAACATACAAAAGTGTTAAACAAAATGCAACAAATATTTATAAATTTGTATTTGCTGTACATTTATCGCATGCCTTTCAAATTAAATGCAGAAAAAAGATTAAGTTGCATTTAATATGTAAGATTTGTTGGTGGTGAATAATATTTGAACAGATTTTATTGAATTGTTTAAACTAAAATACCTTTGACACGTTTCGTTCTAATTTAAGCTTTACAAATGAAGACGTTATTTTTGTTTCTTTGATTTTTTTTCTCTCTTTTTGCTGTTATGCTAAAAATGTAAGCTCTTTATATCAAAGGACACTATTATCTGAAACGTTGCTAATGGCAGCGAAGAAGAATTTGGGAAATGAGCTTAAATATTTTTGCACAGCGTATTGAAATGCTTGCGAGCTGCAATCCAAAATGAAAGCATACCCGCAAAAAGCTGGTATTTTATGGTTAGATTAATGATTTCACAGGAATTGTAAGTACTTGGGTTAAACATTTTGGTTAGATAGACAGCTAAGTGAGGTAAGGTAAGATAGTTTTACCCACTTCCGACCACTTTAATGCCACATTAAAAAGGATGGCATGCCAAAAGAGGTCAGAGCCGAAAACATTAAAAAGTGGTTCGTGCTATATTTTTTTTTTCAAACATATAATTCACTTTCATTTTCACAAAACTGTAAGTTGAAAGTGAACAAAAATAAAGCTGCATAACCGCAACTTAATGAGTGCCCAAAAAGCGTGGCTTTGCCCACGTTTTATGCCCACTCCGCTTCAGTCCCGCCCCGCTCATTAAAAGTAACCAAGTTGGCGGGGCCACAAACCAGAAACACAACGGCAACAGCAACAGCAACGGCAACAGCAACGACAACGTCAATGACAACAACAAACGGCGACCGCAACACATGAAAAGCGAACAAAAAGGCAACGCTCCGGGTGACTCAGCCCACGTCAGTGGCATCAACGCTAATGACAAAAGCGCGCAAAGTTTGCATACTGGGGCGAACAACAGGGGAGCTAGCCGACACTAAACATGGCCAACAGAGGGGTGTGTCCGGCAGGCGAGCACTAAAATCACAAAAGAGCATAAAATTAGCGAGCGATGCCCGCTTCAGCTCCTCCAGCTATCTAAACCTCTACTCTCTTTCACTCGCTCTTTTTTTCTGCGTCGACTTTGTGTCGTTACTTTATTTTAAATTCGCCCCACAAAGGCTGACTGGGCAGCACCAGCAGCAGCACCAACACCAGCACAAGCCCACCCATGATGAATTCATGCCCATCATTTTGCTAGTAAAGAAACTTGTATTGTTGTTGTTGTGGCTGCGGCTGGGAAAGAGACTAAAGCTGCTGCTGCTTGCTGGTTGCCAGTTGATGTCCTGATTTTTCATCGTCGTTGCTATTGTCGTTGTCCTCGTACTTACACAAGCTGGTCATTAGCTGCGCCTGCCAGCAAATTATTTGGCTGGGCGCGGCACCAGTAACCATATTGTTGTTGTTGTTGTTGTTGTTGATGTTGCTTTTCTTGTAGGCGGTTATGATAAACATCAACAGCAACCAGAACACCAACAGCAGCAACTGTAACAAAACTTGTTGGTCAGTGGAGCACACATTTTCGCGTGCGTTGCGCCATAAGTTTAATTTCCAGATGGGCATTGCCTGGCGTCCCTGTGCATATATTTATTGTGTGTGTTCGTAGTTGTTGTTATTGTTGCCAGAGTAGCATTTCATTGAGCGTGTTGCTGAACATTTTCATGTCAAGTACTTAAGACTGCCGTTGCTGTTGTCGTTGTCGTAATCATAAGGGAGCCCCAGCGAAATGCAAAAAAAAATATATACGAAACGAAAGTCTGTTGAAAAATTGTATGCCATGGTACATGCTAAAAAATTAACGCAATTTGTATGTTTCATTATGTGTGTGCAAGTGTAGTATAATATGAATTATGCTGTTGAGGTTTGTCTGAGAGTTAATGTGAGGGGGATTTAATTAAAAAGATTGCTGTTAAGTATATTTGTTATTGGATGGGGCAAGATATTTAATGAATAAGTTTTTAAATTAATCTTACGAGCCACTTAAACTCAGTTTTGTAACAGTTATAGGAAAAATTATATTCCCTATAAAAAAAAGAAGCAAAGCGATTACATAAAAGCATAAAACACACATAAATCCAATTCAAACATATTTCATAATCCATTAATGCAAATCTCTTAGTTTGTCAGCCACACGCACCATATTTGTTTATTATTCTTTGTTTTATTCGAATTTATTTGAGGTTTATTCGCATAATTCAACAGAGCGCATATGTCTGTCAATTTATGTTCATACATTTTTTTTTTGTTCTTATAGCAACCGCTGAACAATGCTTATCTTTCCATTTGCGTTGTCCGCTCTGGACAAGCGTATTCGTAATAAATAACATATAACATAAAATGGATAAATAAAATCTATTAGCATTCTAATGATTTATTAACATGCACTTATATTGCTTATTGTCCATCCCATAGCAGACTTATATATCCGTCACTTAATTTGATGCTACTGGCTAGAACGCTCAAATGTATGCAATGCCATATCGCATGGATGGATAAAATACACATTACGCATACGCAAGGTATGCATGGGCTTTGCCATCTAACATTACATTATTGTGTGCCAACATTGATTGCATTTGCTTCTTCTTTATGTTTTTGTTTTTTTTTTTTTGTGTTACTGCTGGATTGGCCTTAATAAAAATGTAAATTTTTTATTGTTTCAAGATTTATTATACAAAATGTCGTGTGTCCCAAAAAGCAAAACTGCTGATTTGTAGGGATTATATCGGGTATAGAGCGACTGTCCCGCGACTGGAATGTTAAATGTATTTGTAGGTGAACGAATCGATGGCATTTTTATGTCGCACTCGGCTGCCACGCGGCTGGGGTATTTTATGTTATTTCTGTTTGAAATTTATTATCGTTGCTAACTGTTTTTATGATTCTATTTGATGATTGTTTTGGTTTTGAGGCTTAGCTTTTGGCTTCAATCCCACTCGCCACGCTCCCCACCTTTTTTTAAAGCGATCTATCTGTCAAAATCATAAATAAAACTCGCTCGTCTGCTACTGGCAGATTTCGGTGTCTGTTTCGGTGTTGACTGAGCTGATAAAGCTTAACACTTTAAAGCGTGGCATAAAAATATATTTTCAAACATTTAACCATGCATTTAAGCTAGAAACAATGTAGCCTTGAGATGTTAACAACCGCACGTGCTAATAAAAGCCCAAAGCCTTGAGTTCAATCAATGCCACACAGAGCCTGTCTAACAGCAGTAAACAAGCCCAACAGGGCGCCAAATAGACGGAAGTACGCAGAGAGCCTCTAATTTTGAGTTCTACTTGGGCATGTTCAAAATCTCTGTGCGTATATGTGTGTGTGTGTGTGCTGAAAGTTGCGTGAAAGCATGATTTAATGAATTTCCCAAGCTTTCCGGCAATAAAATAATTTAATTTCAGCCTAGTCAAGCAGTCAACATTGTTGTGGGATGGCAGACGAGAAGTCTGGCTCATCATTAAAACGTCAAGAGGCTCAGAAACAAAAAAAAAAACGAAACGCAAGAGATAAGTGCGCAAATCTCCGCATAATTTAATAACGTCAAAGTTGTGTGCTTGGCTGGGTGTGTGGGTGTGTGGATGGTTGGCAATAGGTATCCAAAAAGTGGTTGCGTGTCGCATAATAAAATGTCAGGCCGGAAGCAGGCACTTGCCACGATCTCAGTTAGCCGAAAAAGCTACGAGCTAGTCTACGAGATGTGCGACATCTAAGCCGCCAGCTTGAATATTTCAACATTAACTCCATTAAAGTCAACATTATGAATTTTAATTTTGTGCCTGTGACATAAGCTGCATGTCACTCTACCAAAAGACGTGCCAAAAACTTGAAGCTTACCCAAAAGGGAAGCAAACATTAAACTACAAAAAGTTGAAGCCAGCCAAAAGACAGCTGAAATGTTGATAGAGAAAACAAAGCCACAGATTTGCAGTTAAAATGCACAGCGCTGGGGCACACAGAGGTGCCAGAGCGGGCGTAGGTCGTGCTCTCAAGTGACACAGTGGGGGGTGTATGGATAAGGGTGAGAAACGTCTCGCCAATCGCCTTACAAGTGCAATGTCAATTTGTGCACAAAGGATGATAAGGATTTATGTCAAATGCTTGCGCGCGCGCCTTATATTCGACGTTTTGTGTGAGTTTTGCAAATATTTTTGCAGTTGACTGCACTTTGCTCAAGTGAAAATAAAACGCGGCTTAAACTCCACACAGCAGGGGTGCTTACTAAGTGCAGACAAACGGAATTTGCTTTAAAAGCATCTGACAATGTCCTGTTTGAGATGGAGAGTCTTTGGTATGCCTGATTAACCCAACTGCTCTTTAGCAATTATATACTTTTAATGTTTCTTGCGCTCTAAAACTTGGCAAGTTTCTCTCTTGGCAATCGATCCAACTAACTTTGCACTTTGCGAACTAACGGCTACTTAACTTATTAATTTCCCGTATTAACAACAATTTACAAGCGCCGCTCATTAAAATTGCATTAACTTTTACGAGCAAAAGCTATCAGAAAGCAATTTGATGAAAGCTCAAAAACAACAACAACAACTTCCTTCAAAGCAAAACATTTCCGCAAAACTCACTTGAAAGTTTTTAAAATTCCAAAAAAAGGAAGACAAGAAACAATAAAATCAAAAAAAGCCCAATGTTTTGTTACACATATAGAACTGTAAATAGAAACCGACTGACTGATTCCCAGTAGATAGTCAACAAAGTTCTGAATTTAACACAATTACGATAAAGGACAGAAATACAAAAGCCAGTAATCGAATTTCCTTTTGTTTCTTGTTGCATTTTAAACACCTAAAATTTTTCTTAAACATACTCTTTAAATGCCCATTATAGCATACTATAGGGTATAGTTATAGCGAAAAAAATGTTGTTCAACTTTTGTACTTGAAAAGTGCGCTTTGGTGGTTTGCAAGTTTTTCACCAATTGTTTTTTGCTTGTGTAAATTTTTGCTTTTTTTTCATTTATGGTATTTTGTTGCATGTTTGTTTGGTGTACGCGCTTAGACAGACAAACAAACTCACACGAGGCACATTGGGGCAAACTAAAGTAATCACTGTGCGGTTGGCATTGTGGGCAGCAGCAACAGAAGCAGTCTGGGATTGGGTTACCGTAGCGGCATCAACTTTGATAGGAATCATGCTGAGTTGTGAAACGTAAAATTGAATTTGCTTTTGTTGGCATGCAAAACCATCACACCCTTTATTATTATTTTTTTTTTTTTGCCTCTCGACGCAGTTCGTCGACTTAGTTTAATTTGGCTCGACGCATGTGGCAATGTTTTTTTTTTTTGTTGAGCATTCGCAACGCGGTGAGTGGTTGTGAGTGGGGAAAGTAACTTGCTGACTGGGCGCAGTCATAAATCATTAGGCATTTGGCATATGCAAACGGCTGAACGGGCGAGCATCTTGAGCAGGCCTATCGCTGTTATCGCTAATCCTAGCATTAAATTTGGCTTTAACTTTCATTACAACGGCGATATCATGGCAATTTGTGGCCATGCCTAAATTGTGTGCGACCCTGACAAGCCTTACCTAAAAAGTTAAGCTGTATCCGGACACCTATCACCTAACTACCACCCAAGCATAAGCCATCCACTAACCACCCACATGCTGCCCACTTCAGAGTCAAATGCCGTTGGCGATGCCACAACAAAGTGAAATGTACATTCATTGGTTTTTCAGCAAAGTTAATTTTGTTTTGGTGGCAAATTCATTGAAATTTATAACCCATGTTGTGTGTGTGTGTGTGTGTTAGTGTGTATCTGTGAGAGTGTGTTTGTATGTGCAATAGAATGTGTGTGCTTGCTTGTTTGTTTGTTTGTTTGTGTCTATCATTGTAAGCGGCTTAAAGTAGCCTTCCACTGTTAAGTAATATTGAATTAGGTTCTATTGTTTTTGGGATTGTCTATTGGTGTTGTTGTTGTTGGTTATTGGTTGTATTCAAACTGAAGCTGATTTTGATTCTGATGCAGTAAATACTGTTCTTGTTGTTGCTTTTGTTACTGCTTGCGGCTTGATCATATCCTGCTGCTGCTGCTGCTGCTGTTGTTCTTGCCAGCTTGGCTTCCAATTCGTGTTTATTTAAATGTAATTAATTTGTGCAAAGCTCAGGCAATTAGTTGCCATGCCAGTTGAGCTGAGCCAAAAGCTTTTGTTGCTGGCAAAGGGCGTGGTGAAAATGCAAAATGATGAATACTAACTAAGCTGTACAAGTTTATAATAATATTATTAGATGTGCTTGCCTCTCTGTTATTGAAAGTTATCTAATTTCTACAACTTAACACTTGTAAAAACTTTAAGTAAGCAATTTAAATATTTATAAATTAACTTGTTTTTTACATATTAACTAGCACAACATCTACGTAAAGAAAGCATTTAATTCCCAATGCTTAATAGCTTAACAGCTTAATGGCAGATTCCAACTAAGCGTCACCTTATCTAATTAATCCGAGCCAATTTCATTGCTAAATTTTTCACACTTAAAAATCAAACTCTTGCCATTTGTTACACTCACACTCACACGCACCAAAACCAAAGCTCAATGCTACACATGAGACGCCAATGGAGGGAGGAGGGGGGTGTGTTTTGGGGCGTGGGGTAGTAGGGGGATCTGTGTGGTACGTGATCCGCGCTAAAAGTTGTGCAAATAAATGGCAGTGAAATTTTATAGCACACTTGATAATTTGCGCAATAATTCAGCGCAGCTAATCACCACATAAATAATCTTAAGGACAGCGCCGCACAAAAACCCGCAACACTAATACCAACTCACAAATACATGCACAACTGGCTGAATATATATGTATGTATGTGTCCATATAGTAAGAAAATACAAGGACACTATGCAGTGCATAAGCGAAGGAAAACAAATACAGACATAACAGACAGCAGACTTAAAATAGAAATGAAATAAAGTAAAAGCAGAGATTGTCTACGTATTGGTGTTGGTATTAAAGGAAGATACACTGAGGCAGGGAGAGAGAGAGAGAGGGAGACAGTGACGCAGATAGAATGGAGAGGACTAACCGTCGAAACAAATAAAGGCGGACAGCATCAAAACTCATGAAATTGAGAACTTGCTCGAATGAAACGTGAGCGAAATTTTAGCTAACGAATGTTGACTTTGCCAAAGCACTAAAATCAAATAAAAACAATAACAATGGCAACAACAATAAACAACAAATAATAGCAACAACAGGGCTTAGATCAAACAAAATCAACAATCATTCTGCAAAAAGTTTGCAAATTGATGAAGCCAAGTCAAAGCAAGTTTGAACCAACTATTTGGATGGGATACGTAATAAAATTTAATAAAAATTTTGTTTTGCTTTTGCCCGTAAACTTGTAGCGCTTTAGCCTTAGCATTTGGGCAACGTAAACAAACAAATAAACTAACATGAACAAGCAACAAACAAACAAGAAACCAATAAAATTAACTCGCCAGCTGGCACACACGCACACTAACGCACACACAGTTACACAAATATGCGCAAAGCATCGCCAGATTGCGTATACGCCGCGTGTGCCGGCCAGAGCACAAAAAAAGCCACAAACACAAAATATGTTATTTAATGCGTATGTGCGCTCGTCGTGTGTATATGTGCGTGAAATGTTTAAATTACCACACAACGCATTAACATATACTATTTTATAGTGTACGAAACTTAAAGCAATCATTTACCAGCTGCTTAAAGACCTTGCGACGCCGTTTAGAATTTTATTTTCGTTCTTCTCAACTGTCACTTTGCTAGCAGTTGCTGGCAGCACACATTATCATTTGAATGCTATCACTTTTGATTTTGATTCGTTCACATTTCTTTTAGCGCACTTTAGAACAACGTTTCTCTGTGTGTTGGGTGTGCTGTGTGTTTTGTGTTTTGTGCAACACAATGGAACAGAACGAGGCTGCCACTTTCACTGCCAAACCGACCGTTAAATTCAACGTTCGCTACGCATCTACCAACTGACTAGCTTGGCTCGCGTCAGATAGGCGAGGAGGCTGCACGCACACAGCTCGCATCGTGTCTCGCCGCAAAAACGAGTCAGCATTCGCCTCGTTTGGCACTAGCTCGTGCGCATCTGTAACATAGAATTGCTACACGAAGCCAGCAAATCGTGGCTAAGAGCGAGACACATTTCGAGAATTCGAGGCAAAACAAAACGAAGTTAGCTGTGGTCAGGGCTAAGAGAAAGCAAGAACTGAACTGCAAAAAACAGCTGAGCGTAGCACAGTTTTACCCAGTTCACAGAGAGAGTGTCTGGTACACACTCTAGCTGATAAGGCCAGGTATTGCCAACTGGCAAAAACGAAAACTGGAGTAGGAATTGCCAAATAAGTGCGGGGTTGCTCAAAAGCACCATGTATTTTGACTCAACAAACGGATTTTTGTTTTGAATAATAACAGCTTTCTGCTTATCTTTATTGCGCAAGCGTAATGACAATTTGTATTAAATATACTGGCAAATAATACTGGGAACAAATGTAAATTGGCTTTGTGTGTGTGGGATTTGAAAATGTATATCAGTAATTGGTTGTATTGTAATGCAGAGGAGGCAAAATTTACTAACAGGTTCTTGAATATATTTATTTGCATTATTTAATCTTCTTTTTTTTCATAAATATATATGTGCAAAGTCAGCTTAAGAGCACAATGAAAAGTTTCGACAAATGATTTCAATGAAATGTTAATTTATATTTTTTTAATCACCCACATATTATAATTATGTCATGTTTGTTGTACACGTTTGAGGCAACAACAAGACTTAACAATAAGATAAAAAATGTCATCAACAGTGACAAGATGACAAAAAAAAAATATAAATAATAGAGTTAATCACAGATGAATGACATTCAGGAAAATACGTAAAAAAAAAATTCAATTAAGAACAATGCTCAAAATTGTTAATATACAATATGCATAAATGCAATGAGTTTAAAAACAGTTTGTTCATAATTCTCTGCTCTTATTTGTACATCAACTAGATAATAAATGCATATTTAAAGATACATTGAAGATGTTTTATTTGCCAAATGCCAAACAAATTGCTCAATATATTAAAATTTATTATCCCACAGCCGCACTTTGAACATCCGCTCAAACCAAAACTGTAAACCAATTGGATGGCCAAATAAAAATGAGCTTGCAATATTTTTTGGGCTATATGTAATGAGCTGAAAATGTAAGCCAAAAGCCACAACAAATTGCCAGTGCCCAAGCAGTTGCTCATGCGGATTTTGATTTAAGGTTTAGCCCTGCTGCACTTATCACGCAATTGATATTGCCATAGTGCTGTGTAAATACTCAAACACACACACACGATGGGAAGGACAGTTCAATGTGTTTCTGTGTGTGCTCGTGTGTGTTCGTTGTATATGAGTCAAGTCACATGGGGCATTTCAATGAGATAAAAGTTGTTTACAATATAGAATCGATACATATACTTATAAATGTATTTGGTGGTATATGTTTTGTGTGTTCGTATATATCATGGCAAAGTGCACATCATGATTTTATTAAATGGCCTCTGATGTATTTATTGTCCAGCAGCAACGTGACTTGTGAATTGATTTCATTAAACGTAAAAACTTAACAAAGCGCAAAGCAACATTTTTGGCAGCGACTTGCTTGTTATATATATATATATATATTTCGCTATATAGATAAATATTTTGCTACAACACACAACTTGCATGCATCGCTACACACACACACACATGTGTGTTTGTTTGTTTGTGTATTGGCTTAAGGACATCTATCGTTAGTAGCAAAAGTCCAGCAGTAGCGAGCGAACAGCATCATTTACCAATAGCAACAGCGGCGCACATCAAGCATGGAATATCAATGCGGTCAAGTGGATGACTGCCCAGCTAACTGAGCAACCAGCCAGGCTATGAGAGCTGGGCTGTGGTCTAACTGACCAACTGACTAACTGGCAGAGGGACTAAAGGCAAGACTGACTGGCAGTCTTGTGGCTTTCGGGCATTTTGCTTGCCACAAATCGTCAAATTGTGTGGCGGTACTTTGGCTTAGCTATACAGGCTACACATAAACACAAATATATATAGACTTAGTACTAACAGTGATGATAAGGTTTTTGCTGATTTAACGCACATAACGCAGATTAGCAAGAAGAGGCCAGACATGAGGCACACCACACAATCAAGCAGTTGCTATTGCCAATTATAAATATGCTTGAAGCACAGCTGCTTAATTAAAGCCGCTCAACTTTTAGCTAAATGTCCTTTGCCCAGGCATTCGCATTCGCAATCGCATTCTCTCGTCTGGCATTTAAGACATTCCCCGTTGTGCCCAGCGCGCCAGGCAAAAACATTCTATACCTTCTCAGTGTGTGTGTGTGTGTGTGTGTGTGTGTATGCTTGTCCTTGCAATGCAGCACGAAGCTTGCAAACAATTTATATGAAATGTGCTTTTAATTGCCGCAGAGTGGATAAAGCAGTGGAGGGATGAGGAGATGGGTACGAATCAGCGCAATGGAGTTTCAAGGCTTTTATTCGTTGACATGGAAATTATGCGACATGAGCGTCTCAGTCCTATACCCCATCATCTTCAATTGCGCAGCTAACGAGGCGAATGCGCGTTGCCTGAATGCCAGCTAATTTCTGCAAAAAATGATAAATTTCTAAGTTAAATACTACTTCTAGTACTTTCACATACATGTGTAAGCAAACGCAGACTTTAAGCTTTATTTCTTTGAGCTGGAACAAGCCGGCTGGCACGCCCACACGTTATTATTATTGTTGTTGTTGCTGCAGTTGTTGTGAAAACGTTGCTGCTGCTCTTGCTGCATTGTAAGTTGTCCCTTTTTATAAATGTTAGCGGCAAGAACCACTTACATGAACCATTTGCATCATATTTCTGTTGTCATTTGTTGACATTTTACTTGCTTTGTGCTAGGGCGGCACTGTGCGCTTGCATGTGTGTGTGTGAGTTGTGTGTGCGTTTGCGTGCGTCATGTTTGACGTATACTTAATGTGCAGTCATTATTTTTGAAGAAACAAGCGCACAAGCAAACCAGTCATCCAGCCATCCAGCCATCCAGTCATCTAGCCAGGCAACAACAAAAACAAAAACATGAATCAAAAAAAAAAAAAAAAAGCAAGCAGAAAGCAAAAGGCAGCAAGGCAAATAAAAACGTTTTACTACATAAAGGCAAAAAAAAACCCTACCACGCCCACTTAATGTGGGAGGCAACAGCAAGTTGTGGACTGAACTGAACTGGCTGACTGGCTGCCCGGTTGACCAAATAAAAATCAAGCAAACGTTGCAAGCAGACTGCCTGCTTCATCATTGCTTGGTCTTGGGCTTGGGTTGGCCAGTCTCGCTGACTTGGCTAATTGTTTTGGGCCCAGTCCATCCGTTTCTTACCAATCAGTCGAGCTATCGCTTATTAAATATCTGGGCATATGCCACACCATATTGAAAGCTGATTTTTCGCTGAATTTTGTTTAACTTTGCCTTGCTAATTAGCGGCAATTTAGTGCTCGAATCCAAGCCACAAAAAGTATTTGACTGACACGAGTATAGTTTATAAAAAAATAAAAACAATATTTTTCAATTTTAAACTCTATTTTTTATTCCTTTACATAAGCAAATATTTACTTTAATATGGCCAACTCTTTTGCTTTTTAGCTAATAATTTAGTCTGGTCTTCACGCTGGGTGTGCGTTTTAATTGCCATAACTGTCACTCAGAAACAAGCGACGCTTCAGACATATTTTCTTGTGTTTTAAGCTTTCTGCTTTGAGCTCATCAACCTTTCGAGACGTCTAGCATAAGTTTATGAATGAAAACGTTAAAGCTAACTCCAAAGCAACTTGATTAACTTTTAACATGATTGCTTGTATTTGTTATCAAAAAAGTGTTTTTATATTTTCTGTGATTGTTAAATGCCTTTCGTATCGAGTATATTGCATATTTCCCCCCATGCATATGTAAAAAAAATAAAAAAAACTCAACCACAATCCATTTCAAGTGAAACTTTTTTGAATTTATTGCACTGTATTGTAAAACTTGACACTGGCAACCACAATTACATAGCATTTAAAATTCAATTGTATTTATGTAGCAATGTAGAAAAAAATATAATGTCAAATAAATAGTGATTTTTTTTTCTTTTTTCGTTGCATTACTTTGTGATATTTATGTTTTTCAATTTAAAAAGCGTCGCGTTGGTGATTTAGTAAGTTTGCCAAGTCGACGCGACACATTTTTGTGCGGCAATTAACTAAATGAGTCTGTTCCCGACTTTTAGCTAATTTGGCATGGCGTCAAGCAGCCAAAAAGGCAGCGCTGCCAACTGGCGTCAATGCAAGCGCCGCCATTTTGTTTTATCTCATACGGTTAGCGATGGCGCCGAAAAGCCGTTTGTAACATTTAGCCCGTAGATTTTTGTGTTTTATTATATTATATTTTTTTTTAACATCCTCTTTTCACTTGCAACCAAAAAAGTGCAACACACCAATTTACCCCCCCCCCCCTTTTTTTTGTAGGTGGCGCCCACGACATGGCCCATTTTCCTTTCTTTTATTTTTTTTTTGTTTATCTATTATGTGGCAGGCGAGCAGCAGCAGCAAGGCGATGCGATGCGCAAGTCGATTTATGATTATAGGTTTTTGCAATGCGTTGTGTTATTAAGGTCCATGTCGCTTATCTCGCCCGCCGCACATAACGCTAAATATTCGTTGGGTCTTATACACATTACGCAGTGCTGCACTCAAATTTCACACTTAAATAAACAACTTCCAGGCTGGCTGCTGGCTGGTTGCAAGTTCCACCACGCTTCCAAATGGCGGTCCGAGACTCGTCTCCTTGGGTGCTTGGCCTACTTTAGTGTCCGCAAACTACTAACTGGCAAACACAATACCCCAACAACAGCTGCTGGTAGGGAGGGCAGCATACACGCATAAATTGAACAATGCCTTGCTCCTTGTGCTGCTGCTGCTGCTGCTGTTGCCGTTGTTGCTCCTGTGCTATGGACTGTGACACGGCACAAACTGCGCCACATGTTGTAAAAGTGTGTGTGTGTGTGTTAGTGGAAGGCGTGGCAAGAGTGTTTTGGCTGGCTTTAGGGGTTAACTTGCTTAAAGTGCTTTTACTACGCTTAATTCGCATAATTAATTTTGTTAGTAAACTTTGGGGCTAATACATATTTTTCTACTGCGTGTTATTGTTGTTGTAGCTGTTGTTACTTTTGCACACCATATACACGGTCACACACACTCGAGCAGACGGCTGCTGTTTATGTGCTTGCCATTTTATGTTTATTCATTGAATTTATGCCATTATCGTTGCCTACTTTGCAGCGCCAAACCTGCCAACCTGCTGACATAAATGCTGGCGCGAGTGTGTCAGCTTGAATGTGTGTTGGCTTCTGACTGAGTTTGCCCGCCAGGGCAGGTAATTGCACTCGTGTTTTGCCATCATTGCCATTGCATAGTTTGCCAGCCACTTCATGTTCAATACACAGACACAGACACAGTTCCCCATGTAATTGTGCTATGCTGCTTGCGGCATAATGGTGGGTGGTTGGTAAAAGTTATTTACTTTATTACTGCATATTTGCATGCAGGTCGAAATGTGCGTGGTATATTTATGTCAATGTGTTCGTGTGTGTTTGTGTGTGTGTGTGCATTTGTGGGTTTATGCATAGCTTTGGTTTGCCTAAGTTGCCTGCCTGCTGCTTGGCAGCTGGAAATTGTCTGTTAACTGCCATTGCTCAGCAGGCCATGTTGACCAACACTTAGCTGCATGCCTCGCTCCCTGCCTACCCGAACAGTGGCTTGACCATTTGCTGTCGAGTTCGAAATGCTCAAGCCCATTATCAGTCATTGCCAGTCATGGCAACCTAAAAGCGAACACTCCAGGCTTACATTAAGTATTGGCTGTGTGTGTGTGTGTGTGTTTAAAGGTGTTGGCTGATTGACAATGAATATGCAAGCTGCAATTGCACAATCGACATTCCAAAGACGTTTGCAAACACAGAATTACAGATTAACGAGAATAATATTGAGTAATAAATAACATTATGGGTAATGAGGCGCAGAGTCAATTATTTTTTATTTATAGACAACATTATCACCAATGACAGCAATATATAAAAATATATTGTGCACATGAATCATATATGTTAATTTTTAGTTTTGCCCTGGCAGACAAATGACAAATTTGGCAAATGAAATAAACTAAAACACAATTTGACCCAATTCTCTAGAGATCTAAATCATTTTATGCACTAACACAGAGAGTCTAATGAAAATGCCACACATTGCAATACAGTGAATATAGAAACAAATTACTTAACAAATCATTTAGTAACCTAATTAATTGGCAGGTAGCTGTGTAAAAAGTATTTAATTTATTCATGGCGCCGAAACTGCAAAACAGCAAACACAACATACATAATTAGCGCATAAATAAAACACACACACATATACACACACATGCATAAGTAAACGTAATGACATTGGAATAAATCAAGTCTAACCAAATTGAAGTTTTGCCTACCACACACTTATATAAACAACAAAAAAAACAAACTGTGGTGTAGAAAATCGCGTAAAACTAATCAATTGGCACTGGGCGTATACTTAATGTATAATATAAACCGAACCTTGAAAGAAGAATCTATTTTAATTCGGTTTTTATTGCTTAAATTGCTTTTAAACTTGTCGCTGCTGCTGACGTCAATAACGCTTGATTCATTGGCCGCAATCAATAATAGAGCCAGCCAAATCCGCAAAATAATGCGTTAAGCGAGTGGTATGGCAGCGGGTTAAAGAAAAACAATAAACATGGCTTCAGCTTGGCAAAATTTTTAATTAAACTGCATTAAAATACAAATTTCATACGCCAGCGCATATATAGTAAACAAATGTATATTAAATGTTAACGTATATATATATTTTTTTGGTTGTGAACAAGAATTTTTTAATTACAGGACCGCAGCTGAAAGTTGACAAAGGCGCGCATTGTTCGTGAGAGAAAATGTTTAAAAATTAATAGCTTTGATGATTAATTAACGGATTAAGCATGAATCAAAAGAGATCTATACAAACTGCGAATAATATAAATACACGTTAAATCTTTAACTCTGTGTGTCTGCCACTTTCTGCTGCCTCCTGTCGTGTGGCATCAATGTGCATAAATTTGCCGCACTGCTTGGCTAAAATCACACGCCCAGAAGCCAAAACTTTCAAGTGTCTGTGCGGTGGCATTGAGACAAGAGAGAGAGGGAGATAGAGAGAGTTGTCTTTCTAATTGCCATTTGGCTGTCACATTTAGCTGGATTTACATGTGCATACATTTGACATTATTATTATTTGAAGTTGCCCACTGGCAGCTAAGCCAGTGCCACGCCACGCCCACACAGCGCTCGACCGCCCCCACCCCTACCCGCACACTGCATTCAGCAAAGTTCTCGAAGTGAACGTGTGCGTTTTATTAATCATTTGCTTTAAGCTTCGGCTAGCTTATGCAAATTAGCGGCCAGGCATTAAATGCACGCAAATTTGTGCCAGTCCTTTACCCGTTTGCTAATATTTACGACCTGAACCTCTACAGCATGCAAAACAAAGTCGTTTATCAGCCCAGCTGCAGGAGGGCAGCAACAACACGAAAACCATTACGTTAAACGTAGAAACAGCAACAGCGTCGAACAACAAGCCAAATAACCACACACTAGCATTATACTATTTGTATATCCTTGTATCTCTAACACAATACTCTCGGTGAGACAAAGACTACTTGGTACATTGATTTCGCATTCTACTTTAATAAGTTTTTACTAAGTAGATGCCTTTATCTTATCCAAAATACAGTAAAAGTCTTCGCTTTCGCCCCGTTTTATATCGCACTTAAGCTAAGGAGGCGAAGAATTGTAGCTATGAAAACAATATGTCAATTTAAGTTAAGAAGATGTTAAAAGCCCAAAATGCGAATTGTGCACAGCAGCAGCCTAAAAGTATGAAATACTTTTGCCAACTGTTGTTGTTATTGTTAACTTGTTTCGGCTACCGTGCGCAGGCAACTAAATTAACACTAATTACAACATAATAACTATAAAATTGCAAAGACAAGTGCTTCAAGGACTCAACAGCTCATTGCCGGGCACTTGGCACTTAACAATAGTTCTAGGCTAGGCCAGACCCGAGTAGAGAAGCAGGCAAGTCAAGTTCTTGGCTGCCGCCATTTCACTGACCGGCTGGCTGGCTGGCTGGCTGGCTGGCTGGCAGGCAGGCTGGCTGAATGGTTGGCTGACTGGACGCCTGGGGCGCAACAGCTACAACAAGTAGAAGCCAGCAACAGAAGAAAAGCAAGCACACAAAACAGTGAGTGCAAAACATGATTAAGAGTGAAATATTTATTTGCAGCACTTGGAGGCGCGCCACGGCAGCGCCAACAATTAGAAGCAAACTAGCAACCGAGCCAAGGCAGCAATGGCAACAGACTTCAAACCCAACCCACTTTACTTTGGTTCGAGGCCTGCAAGGCAACGGCAACACGGCTTAAACATGTAAATGGCTGCGCTAAGGCCGAGGGGTAAAAAAGGAAGCGATGATTTAATGGCTGCTAACGCGCAAAAATAGACGGCGTGCAACTGCAACAAGTGCAGCAAGTTGCAAGTAGCAGAAATACAATAGTGTAAAGCAAAAGTCGACAAAGTTTATACATAATTTAAGGCTTAATTTAATTATATTATGAGTACTTGCTGATTAACATTAAGTGTATAAAAAATAATCATACAGAATGTGTTTCAAATGCTAAATGCAATTGTATAGTTTAATATTCTTCCTCCTCGTCGAATCCATAGCCATACTCATCGTCTCCATCGCCAGCGCCCTGGTTCAACATATCCTGCAGCGTTGCCTCTGGCTCTGGTTCGGGATCAACATCGGCATCCGCCTCATCTGCCTCCACCTCTTCGTCCAACTCATCTGCAAGTGGAATAGGATTTAAATGAGAAAAAATATGACAAAGAAATATGAAAACAAAGTTAGACATACCTGGTTCCACTGCAATCTCTGGCTTTTCTTGCTCCTCCTCCTCCAACTGACTGGCGGGCAGTGCCGCCTCCACTTTAATACGCTTTCTACTAGGCCCGGGCAAATCATAGTTGGGTTTGCCACGGCTGCTTTTGCTCGAAATGGGTCCCTCCTCCACAATGACGGGCGTCTGTTCCAGTTCCTCCAGTGTCTTGGGCTTTGCGGGCTCCACTGTTGACTCACTGTCGCCCGTCAAACTGCCCATGCCCTCCGTAAGCGTTTTCAATATGTCATAGTTGATTTTACTTGAGATTTTCTTCTCTTGCAACATTTTCTCAATGGCCTCGCCAGCTGTCGAGGATGGTCCAATGATTTTTTTACGTGGCTTGCGTTTCTTTTTCTCCGGTTTGCCCTCCTCACGCTCCTTGGCCAGGCGTTCCTCACGTTCCTGCTGCTCTCGCAGAAACTCTGCATTTAGATTCTTCCACAGATCTAGCTTGGAGTCTGCCTCTTGATCCGTTAGCACATACTGATCCAGCTCCTCATCATTTAAATCGTCGATGAATAGCTCTGTTTCCATTGGCTGCTTGGCTCGCTCCACATCTTCCAGTTCACTTTCAGTCACCCTGCAAATGGCCTCAATGTCTGGACGCAGTCCCTCAATAACTGCGCTGGGCATCACCGCCTGTGGCTTAGCATCATCTGTATTACTTGACATAAACTCTTTGATCACCTCCGCATTGGATGCCTCAATAAACTGTAGGGATTCCTGCATTTCCAGTTCTCTTTCCGAGATTGGTTTTGATCTGCTGGAGTCAGCTGTTTCCTCCTTCTTACGTTTCGACGCTTGACGCAACAGGCTGTCTGTGTACTTGCCTATGTCCTTTTCCAAATGCGCATCGATTTCCTTTTGCAGCTCTGTTAACTCATGAACGCCCATCTGACAAATAAAGTTATATGAATGAGCAAAGGATTTATATTTATTCTTGATTAAAACTTACATTTTGTATGAGCTCGCGATCTTTAATGCGTGCCGCTTTGAATGAAGGCGGATCCTGTTCACGTTCCAAATCAACGGTCATAAACTCTTCCAGTGTTAATCCTCCCGATGGCGTCTCTGCAAACTCCGACAGTCGTTTGCGTAGTGTCGATTCGTGTATCTTAACCACTCCAATGACATCAGCCAGCGTGCGACTAAACTCATGCATTCTAGCAGCAATCAGCAGTGCTACAAACAAAAATCCGGTAAGATATTATCAACTTACTGATAAACAGTGTAAGACTTACCCGCGCCACAGAGTCCTGTGGGCCTGCGACCCGAGTGCATGCAATCCTTCTTCATGCGCTGCACAATACGCAACGCTGTCATGGACACCTCATGAGTCTTTGCGCCCAGCTGCAGTCGATTCGCAAAGCGCATGATATACAAACATGGATCTGCAAATAAGGAACTTGTCGTTTAGTGTATTGAACAAAATCTTGGGAGAGTAACTTGTTTTAATTCTCTCTGTGGAAACTTCAGGGTCGATACGAATTGATAACAAGTCGCAGCAGCAGAAGAACTTGTTCGGCGACCTTCAGTGCGGCTCTCAAAGCATTGAAATCGAAAATAGCCAATAACCGGCCAAGCGACAGCCGAAAAAAACAAACTTGAACCCCAATACGAAATATTTATATTGTCAGTGTGTGTGTGTGTGGGAATGTATGTTGTTTATTTAGTTTTTTTGTAATTCATTCAACTTTTACAAGACGCTGACATTGAGCATGGAGACACAAAAGACAGACAGCAAGAGCGTAATAAAAATTGAGTAAAAGAGAGTGTAAGAGCGAACATTTTAAAGTAGCATGCGATAGTCTATGTATATATATTGCGCATACGTCACGTTGCGCATCGCATGGCTAAGATTTGTGTTTGGTTTTTGTTTGCCCATCAAACCGGTAATTAGTTCTACTTGAAATGGAAAGAGAGAAAAAAAAAGATGAGACACATCAACGTGCAGTAATTAGTAAGTGCCAAAAAAAAAAAACCACAACAACAAGAAAGGCAGACGCAAGACGCAGTGGAAAATCGAAAATTTATGTGAGAAGAGCAGAAAACAACAACAACAAATAGCCAATACATATGACTGAACAAACTTGCAGAGCAGCGATCAGCGATCAGCGCTCAGCGAGACGTTGCCATAATATTTACCAAGCGTGTGAGCCGCGAATGGATGGCAGAGGTGTGGCCTGTCTTAAGTCAATGCACAATCTTGACTTGACCGTCAATCGTTAGCCTTAAAATTTGCATACAGCGATACATACAACTATATTTGTACTACTGTATTGAAATTGAAGTGAGGAAATTATGTGCACAGTGTGCAATAGAGCGCATATTAGCCCACTGAGGCTGGTTAGGGCCCTTAAGCGTTGTTTATGCAACAACTTGACACACTGAGGCACAGCGTTGACGTCCCTTCTTTTTGTTGTATTTTTGCATTCGAAAAGTCCAGCAACAGTGCTTGAAACAAAAAAAAAAAATCCATATTTATTAAACCCTAATGAATGCGCATATTTGAGGCAGGCTGCCTAACTTTAAGCCCAAACCACACCACCCACACCATACAACCGGCGAGTAGTCAAGTGGCTCTACTTGAAAAATGATGCCGTTGTCGCAACTACTGTTGCTGCATTGACCCTTCTGTGCAGCAGGCACTCATCCACAGCAGCTGTTGCAGTTAGCTGCTAGCCAAACGTTCATCCACTGTTTGACGGCTGCAGCTGGGGGTAGGGAAGGGTTAGGGGGCTGCGAAGTGTGTCCTGCTGCTGTCTGCTGTTGCTAATGGTTTCTTAATGTTACCCTGTCCGCCAAGTGTTCGCTCATTGCAGCAGTGGAGAAAAAAGTAAAGCCAGTAAAATGATTATTATTTAAACTTTATTTTTGCGTTTGTCATGACAGCAATTATCGTTTTGGGCGTGCTACAACCTACTACTGTGTTGCCCTTGCAGTGTGCCAAGCATTTAGGGTAAACGCTTTTCACAGCTCTGCAGCTTAATTGCTATTTAATTTAGCCACGATTAATTATTAAATAGCCTTGTGGTGTTCGTGGTCTGGCCAAAACATCTTTGGCAATAGCTAAACCCGCAAGGCTTCAATATCATTGCATTCTGTCTCAATCAATTTAGCCTTAAGTTGTTACGAAAGAAAGAAAACAAAATTCGAGCCTTGACTTCTTAAAGGTTTTTTTTTTTTTGTTTTTTAGACCCTATGCAAAAGGCTTGAAATTAACAAAACAACAAATAATTAACGCCCCTCAATGCTGGCACATTAAAATCCAAATTGAATTTGCAAACCAAAAAAAAAAACAAAAATATTTTATTCACACTCTACAAATTATAATTAATACAATAAAAAAATCTCTCGCATGCGATAAAGCTTCAACTTCTTGCTCAGCTATCTCTCCCAAGGCAGTCGGTCGCTCGAAAAACCAAACACCTGAGCCGCAGTCAACGCTCAGCGCGTTTGTCAAGAAGCTGGCTTTGTTGCTTTCAGCCATCGTGTCATTACGAATTCGTTCGTTGACTCGCGAGCAACACTTTTAGCAGCAGCTTCGAGGCAGCAACAACAAAAGCAGCAGCAAAGGCGGCAAAAGCGATCGACGCGCATGCGCAAAGCAAATGTAAAATATTTCATTTTTTATATACTTGCTACGTGTGTGTGTGTTTGTGTTTTTGGCACTGTTTAAATATTATTAATTGTGTTGACGTTTTAATTTATGTGCAATTAAAGTTGAGAGCCGGCAAAGTGCGTGCAAAAAAACAACAAAAAGCAAAGCAAACAACAATAAAACAAAGGTTCACAACACACAACTGAAGTGCAATGCAATTAACAAAACGCAAACACAATAAATAAATACCAAAAGTAGAATTAAATCACGATGCTTAATTATAATTTCGCCGGTTTTTTCTCTTCATATTACAATTATCTTTCTCTCTCTCAGTTTTAGCTGTTGACACGTTTTTATTTCTATGAATGTGAAAAGATTTAACAACGGGAAGTGTAAACAATATTATTGAATCAATACAAACAAAAAACAAACACAGTGGAAGTGAAGTAAGAGATTTAAGGTTTAATGTAAAGAAAGTGCTAACACTAAGTTCAAACTTACTTTTGCAGTTTAGCCGCAGAAGTCATACGATTTAATTAGAATGTTAAACTGTCTGAATAACTAACTAACTTAAACTAAACAAAACAATGTTCAAATGTTCTCGAGGCAAAACAAAAGTGTGCCAAATGATCGGGCACAATTTTGACAACTCACTGATTGGTCATTGTGAGTTGCCGTCAGTAAGGCAAAAAAAAAACTAATAAAAACACTCGAATCTAATGAGTGATTACTTGAATAATGCTCAATGCACTCGAAAACAGCTCAAGTGCATTACAAATTGACTAAAAAAAAATGATATTTAATATTAAGCGCGTGTTTAGTTGAAATCTAAAAAAGTTCCTTTAAGTTGCCTCAGCCGTTAGCAAAAAACCAAAAAAAAAACTGTCTTTATATATTCTCTGGCTCATTGGAATTCGAGACGAGCCGCGCGCGTTCCCGCCACATGAAGACATGAATATTTAAATGTTAAATAATGCTTAAAATGGGCGAGGGAAACAACACCAAAAACAAAAAAAAAAAAAAACCACCAATGACAATTCAATGTGGTTTTAGAATTTCGTGGCTGCTTAAGAAATTGAGCAAATAAAACAAACGCAAAACTGGTTTTCGTGCTAAATGTAGAAAAACATATATATATATATATATATAAGAAAGACAAACATTTAAAATACAGCAAAATTGGTTTTAAATAAAGAGTGTCAAAGCTCACAAATAATGCGAATCATTGAAAGCTCAAACAAGAACACAAGTTAAGCGAATATTCAAGTGTTGCGAAGGGGATTTTGTTTCTACTACTACAACTTCTTGGGTCTCATTGTGAAACACTTTGGAGTTACTTCAAAAGCTATACAGTCGACAAGTCATTAGACTAAATGCAGCATGACTTACCAAAAAAATAGATTCGGCATACAATGTGTGTATGAGCATGCATGTAATAATTGCATAGAAAGAAATATTACAAAAAAAAACATTACTTGAGAAAAAAAAAACAACTGAAAACTGCACACTAATGTCTATTAAAATTATCTGCAAATCAAAGCGTCTAAACCGCAACTGCAAAACCCAAACAACCGACTGAGTAAATGACTGACTGACATCCTCTAACATCGACACCTGACTAACTGACTGAGTGAATGATTGCGAAACCAGCTAAGGGCACTTGAAACGAGGCATAAGGCAATTTGACAACACTTAGAAATATCCCAAGCGTCAATAGAAAAACACAAACAGAAGATGAGTGCAGTTCATGATGATGATCAGCAGATAATAGGGTTTCTAGTAGAAATAAGTCTTATAAACAGAATAGAAAGATTAAAAATTGAGTTGAACTCATTCTAATCTATGCCCAAAATATATGCTAACAAAGTACAGAAAATTGCAAAAAACCAAAAAAGATCAATGATTTAGTCTAAGTTTAAACTTCAACGCTTTAAGTTGTATTGCCCTTTTTTAAATGAAGCATGAAGATCAAGACAAGATTTTTGCTATAATTAAAGCGCAAAATCGACAAAAAAAAAGGGGGAAAAAAAAAACTTGGCCACGTGAGCGAACGGTTTGCTTCAATAAAACGATCTTAACTCTTTTGTTTTGCTGCTTTGCTTTGAATGGCCAATACATGTGTTTGTTATGGCCCTCTAGCTTATTGCCTTTTTGGGGGTAATTTAAGACTGTCATATTTTTCGCTAATCAGCGCAAATGCGTTGTGATTGCAAAAGTTGCTTTAGTTCGAGAAAACCAAAGACAACAAAACCAATTCAGCTTTGCCAACTTAACACAAATAAACCACAAAAAAAAACCACTGAAAAAGACAACTCTTCATTATTTTTCTTCTGTTTTTTAACTTTGCACTGAGCCCGTGTAATGAGGAAATAAAAAAATAAAAATCGAAAGTGTTACGCGGGCGTCTCTCTCTCTTTTTTTTTGAGGTCTGGGTCTCTCCGCCTCTCTCTCTCTCTCTGTCTGCCTTGTTACCCGCTGCCAATGTCCATTGTCCATTGGTTGTTGGCCTGACCCGTGCATAACCAAAGTGGGTCGACATTTGCAATTAAAAGCGGCAATAAAAAATGTAATACAAAAAAAAAAAAAAAAAGCAACGCAACCAACGAAAAGTCAACTAAAACACATAAATTAAGAAAAGGGCGCGTAAAGTTAATGCAAGCGGAGAATTTGAAATGCACTCACAAAAGTGGCAAAAAGTCGTTTGCGGAAACGCACACAAATTAACCAAGAACTCGAGAAAATAAACAAAAGAATATGTACAAAAAATTAAGCGAAAGGTGAAAGAAAAAAACAAAAAAAAAATAGCCTAAAGCTGTTGAATACTAAACGTGACTCGTTTGTCAAAAGCGTAAAATGCATTTAGCATAAATTGTAACTTTGCAACCGACAAATGCGTGTGCATATACTATATAGATATATATAGATAGTCTGTAGTCTATATAGAGGAAGATGCATGCTCGTATATGGCACAGATATTTCGATGATATAAAACAAAGAAGAAAAAAAAGCGTATTTAAACATTTATTTCTCCAGACATATTATTTAATATTTATTTTCTTCTATGGCTTTTATTAGCACTTAAGCATCGCAGCTATGCAATTAGATATTAAAGTAATTTGCATTTAAATAATTTCTCTATACCCTAACCAAACTAATTATATATTGGGTATATGCAATTACATAAGCTTCAAACAATAAGATGAGCTTAAATCTTCTCATAATTAAGAGATTGACAAAATGCGGTTACGGAAATAATTCGCATTGCCACCAATTTCTATTCAATTTAGTTAGCAAAATAAATAATTTGTTACCTACCCCCCCCCCCCCCCCCCCGCTTGCAAAATTTCCGTTGTTGCATGTGGATGGGATTCTCTGCTCTCTGGCGACAAATGAGACTGTGAAAATGAAAGCAGCTCGGATTGCATTGCACGAGCGAAAAAGAGACAGAGAGAGTATGTAACCAAAACAAGCCAAGGCCAAGCCAGTTTCCTGTGACTAACAAAAACGAAAACAAAAACAATGCGTGTGGAAATGAAAATGGGAAGTTGAAGCCAAAGTCAAAGTGGATGTGGAAGTGGAAGTGAAAGTGTTAGCTAAGCAAATGGAGAAGCGGCTTAGACACAAGTCAGAGAGAGAGAGAGAGAGAGAGATAGAAAGAGAGAAAAGATTGATTATATAAGACCACGTTGTTTTTTTGTGTTTTTCCACAGCAATCCAATATACGAAACGTGGGAGTTTGTGTAACGAGTTGAATGTCAAAGATGCCACAATTGGTTGCAATGCTGCTGGAAAGATGATCGAGGCATTTTCTAATCATTTAAGCAGTCACTTGGGACGCCATCTATTCTATTGGGCGGCTATTGATACGACAACGACAAGGTCACCAACTGGTGGCCAAAGCCTCAATCTGCGTATCTCCGAGTTAATCAATAAATTTCACGGTCCCCTCGAACGTGGCGTCCAGGTGCTGGATCATCTGTTGACGCTCGAAGAGGACGACTTTGCCGGCCATTGGGGCAGCGCCTATGCGCACAGCTATGAGCCGGAATATGCGGCACGTGTGCCGGAAAACGAGGAGCATCCACCACCCGAACAACAACTGCAACAACAACACCAACGCAACAGTAAGTATTGAAATGAAAAAAACTATTGAAAATTCATTGACGCAAAGGTCAACAACATATTTTTGGCTATATCTTTGTGCCGACTGCACGGCAGAAGCAGAAGAAACTGGTTTTAACGTAGAAACAAACAAACCTTCAGTGTTGACAGCATTGTTGACCAAATAGCAAATAGCAACAACAAGCAACCAAAATCAATTTCAAGTTCACAATTTATTTCTTTACATTTGCTTCGATTTTTTGATTTGTTTGTATATTTGGTGGTCATATTAAATTTATGCACTGCGTAGCCATATAATCAATAGCTGTATTCAAACACACAAAATGAGTCAAGTTTAAAAGCATGCGCTAATATTAACATTAAGCTATATAAACTTTTACAAATTTATACACCTGATGCTGGTGTTGGAAGGCTGTGGTAAGGGTTTTGGGGCTCACGTACGCACTGACGCTAGTTGTTTATGGAGCGTCACAAAACGCGCATCAAATTGGCATGACGGAAATACATATTAGCTGCGGCCATGATATAATCAATGAATTTGCGGTCCAAAAGCACAAAAGCAAAACTGACGTAAGGTTCATTTTAAAATTCGATACACGCGCGCACTTACAGCTGGCAAAATGCTGGCTGCTATCACACGCACACACGCTTCTCCAAAGCAACACTGTTTGTGGATGTTGTGTAAGTGGATTGTGTTTGTGTGTCGACGTGCCGCCACATTGATTGAGGTATCTGGCGACAACTACAAGTTCTCTCAAGCCGATTTACATAGTTTAGTTTGTATTTAAAATGTTACAAAAAAATGTCTGCAACGGAATGAAAACAAATGTTTGGCACTGCAATTTCACCAAGTGAATGTTTAAGCACAGTGCACTGCCGAAAATTTGATTTGCCAACCTTTTTTTTGAAAAATTTCCATTCTCTGCTGTGCAAACAATAAAAACAAACAAACATAAAACGTCGTCATGGCCAGCGGCAGTAATAATAATAATAATAATAATAATAACAGCAACAACAGCAATAACAACAATGCAACTAATCGATTCTCATTGAAATCAACTAATAAACGAAATCAAGAATCTATATCGCACTCTCAAGTAAACGGCGGCTGGATAAATGGTAAGAAAAGTGCATCCCAAATACAAAAAAGAGCAGGTGCGTTGTCATTGTTTGAGTATGCGTGTGTATGTTATCGATTTTTCACACAGCAAGCAGCGGTTGTTGTTATGTTTGTGTGCGTGCGACAGTTAAAAGGTTGAAGAAGGGTTAATTGTTTTGTTTTTCTTTTCTATATTATATTTAAAACCATACTAAATTAGTTCTAATCGACCTAAGCGATGAGTTTTCCAAAATAATAAATCACACAATTCTGTCAAATGTAAATGTAAAGTTAAACAAGGTTACAATTTGTATACACAAACACATAGTTAAATACACGCACAGAAACAAACACACCCAACAACAACAACAAAAGTCGCGCGTTATTAGTATTTATACATTTATGCTGAGGCGACAGAAAGCTGCTTTTTGTGACCCGTGCTAAATCTTGCGAGCAGCGGATTTAGCAGAAAAACGTAGCTATTTTTGGACTACCCAGCATTTTGGAATGGGCGAACGTTACAGAAGGGGGCCGCAGTTGGTGCAGCCACGTCGAATGGGGACACCAATGGGCATTGACGCATTAACGGAAGTGAGGTCGAGGCGACACACAGTTGCCAAATGTTGCAACGCATTCTGCAGAAGCTGGCGGAGTTCGGTTGGGCATGGTTTAGATATAAATTAATTGATAAACTTTATGCTATAGACAAGTTATTTAACTATCATACATTTGCAGTGGAGACGCTTAACGATGGCAACGGACTGTTGCACTCGCCGCCGAATAATCAGCAGCGTGGCGCCGCAGTTAGCTCGGCGAGCACGGGCTCAAGCAGCGCCGCCGATCACAATATACAAATAACACAGCCCATAAGTGCACCCTCGTCGCCGCTGGCATCGCCTGGAGCGTTAAACGCCAGCAGCAATAGCGGCAGCAGTCCTACAACCTTCTGTTTGCCCTCCAGCTCTGCGGCAGCAGCGGCTATTGCCTCGGCAGCGGCAGCTGCGAGCGCAGCCAATGCGAACTCGACATTGAGCAGCGGCAGCGGTTCCTATGTTTGCGCTGGGGGAAGTAATAGCAGCTATGCGGCTGTAGGCGCCTCGAATGCAATTGACACGGCTGATCCAAACTGGCAGGCGAGCAAGGCAAGCGTGCTGGAGCGCAATGCGGCCATGTTTAACAATGAGCTATTGTCGGATGTCAAGTTCATTGTGGGCAGCGAGTTCGGTAGGTCAAACTCAGCTTTTGTTTTAAGCAACTTAATAAGTTAAGATTCTTTTTGTGGTTTTTAGATTTTGATCCCATTCAAACAATTCCTGCACACAAGTATATTCTTGCTACGGGCAGTTCGGTTTTCTATGCCATGTTCTATGGCGGATTGGCGGAGATTAAACAGGAAATCAAAGTGCCCGATGTAGAGCCAACGGCATTTTTAACATTGCTTAGGTATGAGCCATAGTTAACTAAATTCTAACTAAAAAGCTAACCTAGAAAGTTATTCCTTTGTAGGTATTTGTATTGTGATGAAATCAAATTGGAACCTGAACACATTCTGGCCACTTTGTATGCGGCCAAAAAGTATATTGTGCCCCATTTGGCGCGTGCCTGCGTCAATTATCTGGAGGTTAAGTTGACGGCAAAAAACGCCTGCCTACTTCTCAGTCAATCGCGTCTATTCGAGGAGCCCGAACTGATGCAGCGTTGCTGGGATGTAATCGACGCTCAGGCCGAGATGGCGGTTAAGTCCGAAGATTTTGTGGACATTGACCTTAAGACATTCGAGTCAATATTGTCGCGTGAGACACTTAACTGCAAGGAGATTCATCTATTTGAGGCAGCTCTCAATTGGGCCATGAATGCCTGCGAGAAAATGAGCATTGACGAAACGTCGCCAAATAAACGCCGTGCTCTGGGCCCAGCGCTGCATCTGATACGCATACCGACCATGACGCTGGAGGAGTTTGCGAATGGTGTCGCCCAAACGGGCATACTCACACCCCAAGAGACACTTGATATCTTCTTGCATTTTACGGCCAAACAGAAGCCAAGTCTCAGCTTTCCTACGCGACCGCGTGCTGGTCTCAAAACTCAAGTTTGCCATCGTTTCCAATCATGCGCCTATCGCTCAAATCAATGGCGTTATCGTGGACGCTGCGATTCCATACAGTTCTCAGTGGATCGCAGGTAAGTTCAACCGAATCGTGCAAAAGGCAAACCTTTTAACCAACTCATTCATTTTAGAATATTTATCGTTGGCTTTGGCCTTTATGGTTCATCAACGGGTGCGGCCGACTACAATGTAGAGATTCAATTGAAACGTTTGGGTCGCACCCTAGCAGAGAAAAATACGAAATTCTTTTCGGATGGCTCCAGCAATACGTTCCATGTATTCTTCGAGAATCCCATACAAATTGAACCCGAGTGCTACTATACCGCTTCGGTCATACTAAATGGCAATGAGCTAAGCTTCTTCGGTGTGGATGGCATGTCCGAAGTGCTCATGGGCAATGTTACATTCCAATTCCAATGCTCATCGGAGAGCACCAACGGCACCGGCGTGCAGGGTGGTCAAATACCAGAGCTTATCTTCTATGGACCAACGACCACAGTCACCGCCCTCAACTCGCCCACAAGCTCAATTTGCGCGGCGTCCATAGGAGCAACACTGGCGTCTTCAAGTGCCACCAATGCAGGATCGACTGCAAATGCGAGCAGCAATACAAATAATGCTGCTAGCGAAGAGCTGCCCGTTGGTGGCAGCACTGCGGCTGGAAGCGATAGTAGCAATACCTGATGCGCACAGCTTTACTGCGCCGAGTGGCAGGGCGCCTGCTACTATCGTCAGCAGTCGCAGCAGCAGCAGCAACATCAGTCACAACAGAAGAGACCAACACAGATACAACAACAAACAACAACACAAAATCGAAACTCATGGGTTTTCAGTGCAACACAACAGAGCAAATTGGATTTTTAAGGGATGAGATATTAGCATGATAACATATATATATACAAAACATATGTAGCTATTATTTACAATACCTATATAATATATATATCAACAGGATATATAGTAGAGTGCTCTAGTTCTTGTAGTACATAGTTCTATATATACAAGCATATATATACATATATACAGAAACATATACATATAGAGTCTGTTGGTAAATGCATACGAAAAAACATATTTTAAACTCAAAGCCTATTAACCTATGCCTAACAAACACGGCTAAAGAACAAAACCTGAAACGTTGCGTTTTGGGCCAACAAAGGCATCTTCAATAAGCAAGTGAACAACGGGCAATCAGTCAAGCTAATGATAACTAAATCTATATTCTAAACTAAATTGAATGCAAAGCACAACATATAACAATCATATTTTTTGCCAGCATATATACTATAGATACCGAATATATATATATACACACAACTACGTCATGCTAAAGTATGCGTACGAATTTGAAAGCCAAGTTAAACATTTATTGATATATACAAACAAAAACTCACACATTTAATTAGTGTTAGAATCGGCCAAAACACTCTCAAAATCTTTATCTTTACTTGTAGTTTGCATTTGTAGTTGCATTATTTTAGTACTAAAAATATATACACATATACACAACATATAAAATGTATC
Source organism: Scaptomyza caliginosa (assembly GCA_035044725.1). NCBI lineage: Eukaryota > Metazoa > Arthropoda > Insecta > Diptera > Drosophilidae > Scaptomyza > Scaptomyza caliginosa. The sequence goes on along the minus strand of JAWNNR010000116.1, from coordinate 352,311 downwards.
TTGAATAGCCAAATAGAGCCAGTTTTACAGTTAATTACTTCATTATCATATATGTACTAGCATGCATACCCAAAAATTAATGTCCTAAAAGAAACCGTTTAACAATTCAATTAACCCATTTGTCGCAACAATCTTTCAAGGCTGCACTACGCAACAAAGTTTTTTTTTATTTTGTTTGTTAATTTCTTTTGGAAATTGTACTGATTTATTGCTTTTCGAATAAAGAGAAAATACGTTTTTATATTATATGTATGGTATGTAAGACAAATGTTATCCTATATTGAATATGAATCTTTGAATTATGTATTATGTACAACTATTAACCAATAAAATACATTATTAGATTTTCTTTCGAATTTAAAACAAACTGCTTAGCAAATGGGATGGGAACAACAACGGGGAAAAAAGCAACCCTAAACAACCTAAAGTAGAAGAGATCTAACAATTTGTTTGCAACTCACCTACGGATGGTATGTTAATGCATAGCGCGTGCGATAGCTTCAAGTAGGTGCGTCCAAGCTCATACGAGCAAATCTGCTGCACGTCGCTGATGTCGATAAGTAAATCTGCAAATACAGTTAATAAACAAATGTATCGATAACTGGGGACAATAGTTATAGACAACCACTTACGTGATGTGCCTTCTGTGCGGCAAGTCATGTAGACGCAGGCAGCATATATGTGTGTGCTCTTGCGGCCACGCGTCAGATGACGATGCAATGCCATCTTGAAGAAATTAAGTGCCGTATCTGCATAGTGCTGCGTGAGCTGCAGCTGCTGGCAGAGCAGTGTTATGTCCCGCTTGGCCTTTTTGATTGTCACCTCACGCGATTCGGTGCCGGAGCCAACTTGAAACTTGCCGTAACCATAGTTGGTGGCACCACCAGATGATTCGGCTGAAACAAACTGTCCAATGGCAGCGGCGCCATGGCCCATCTCCTCGAACTGCACCTCGGAGACAATTAGAGAATCCTCCAGTACAGAGCCACAATTCATGCAGACTAAGAAGATTATGTGGATTATATGGTTGTTGGAGCATGTTTAGATATATTTGTGCCTACCGCGATCGCCGCGTGCATTATCCTCCTCGATCTCATTGGATCCGCAATTGCGACACTTTAATCCCGTCGACATGATTGTCGTTTTGCTGTTCGTTTGCTTTTGAAAACCTAGCAAATTTTTATTTCAACTTAAAGATTAACAGCTTTTTTAGCTTTTAACACCGCCTATCAAGACATTTTAATTGATGTCTTTTATGTTAATATTTTATTTTCAACTAAAAATAAAAGCCGCACGCGTTATCCGAAAAAACACAAAACATAATTTAACAGCTGTTGCGCATAGTACGCTGATAAACAAATAAACAGTGAACAGAGCAGAAAGTATGCTGAAACGAAAACTGTGCCTAAATTTTAGGCATCGATATTGATTGTCAGATCATTTTTATCGAATTAGCACTATAGCTTTCAAACAAATAATAACAAAGAACGCAAAAGTGAATACCATTAACAACTGACAACGGCTGGCAACTCTTACGAAGTGCATACCAAGCGTATTTAGTCATTAAACGGCAACGCTTTTGAAACGTTTTCCAGCACTAATTGCCATTTAACGCAAAAGCAACAAGAATATCGACGAGCAGGCCAGGCGGCATTTACATATTAAATAAATTTTGTTGAAATAATAAATAACACGTTAAGAAAGCGTTTGATGAGCATGGCGGACGGCGATAATCCAGTAACAAAAAGTGAAGGCGCTAAGCCAACAGCTGGCATGCAGGTAATACCCGGAGAGCTGGTTGCCTCAATTGAGGAAATTGTGATGATTGATCCCGAATGCTACGAATTGGATCTGAATCATCGTCGCATTGACAAGCTGGAAAACTTTGAGCCACTCAAACAGATCGAGCGTTTGTATTTGCGATGGAATCTTATTAAGAAGATCGAGAATCTGGAGATGCTCACAACGCTTGTGGAGCTGGAACTCTACGATAATCAAATCACACAAATTGAGAATCTTGACAAGCTAGAGAATCTGGAAATTCTCGATCTTAGCTTTAATCGGCTTACCAAAATCGAAAACCTAGACAAGCTAACCAAGCTGGAGAAACTCTATTTTGTGGCAAATAAACTCACGGTCATCGAGAACGTTGGCATGCTGACCAATCTCACAATGTTGGAGCTGGGCGACAACAAGTTGAAGACAATCGAAAATATTGAAACTTTGGTCAATTTGCGACAGCTGTTTCTGGGCAAGAACAAGATTGGTAAAATAGAAAATCTCGACACGCTGGTCAACCTGGAAATACTCAGTCTGCAGGCAAATCGTATTACCAAAATCGAGAACTTGGAGAAGTTGGCCAATCTGAAAGAGCTCTACTTGTCAGAGAATGGTATTGAAACCATTGAGAATTTGTCGAAGAACAAAAATTTAGACACCCTTGATCTGGCCAAGAACAGATTGAAGTTGATTGGCAACTTAGAGGAGCTCGATCAGCTGGAGGAGATCTGGCTAAACGACAATGGCATTGCCGATTGGAAAAACCTAGAGGTGCTCAAGGAGAACAAGGCCTTGCAGACCATCTATTTGGAGCACAATCCCGTGGCGAAAGATGTGCGCTATCGCTCCAAATTGCGAGACATATTACCCCAGCTGCAGAAGATAGATGCCACACTGTGCGTCTTGCCCGGTGCACAGGCGTAACGCTCTGGAACACCCAGTATCAAATCCACGTATTTAAATTATTCACACACACAAAAACTATGAGTTAACACAAAAAAAATATATAGATATATAGATTCCAAATTGAAATGTTTTTTTTTTTAGTTTTATTTGAGCTATAATTAATACATGTTGTTAACATAAATTTTGTAAATTTATTTGTTCTTAAGTCACAATTAACCTGATGTTTGTTAACAAATTTTTCAGCTTTGTGTACTTTAAATACATATCACAAAAAATATTTATATTGATAGGGACGAAAAACAGAAGATAAAGCAAGAATTAAGTATCTACATGTGTATGTATAAAATAATCGCCAGTTCAATGTGAAAGTTTGCTTATCAATAACTGAGTTATTTAAACAAAAGACAAACGCGTCAAGCTTATATACATAGGGTATTCAGTTCCATGAACTGTGCTCAAATCTTAACAGCGTAATAGTCGGCGGCACTGACTTGGTGTGGACCGCCATAGAAGTCCAGCACAAATATGTTCTGAATGTCCAATTCGCACAGGTAGAATTCATGCTCTGCAATAGGATAAATAGGTTTAAGTACTTGTTTGTTATTGTTGGTTTCTTGATACGTTACCTTTAATCCAGTTAACTGCAGCTGGATGGCGATTAATGAACATATTCTGTGCTGGCTTATAGCTGGGCGCATTCTTCGAGAGCTGTTATGGCATAGAAGCATTAAAGTGGATTTTTAACTCAATTGTTGCATGAACGACAAACCTTTTTGACCCGACCACTGAGCATTATGCGCGCACAAGTTGGTTCCATTGGATCGATATTGGATTTTTTGCAATTTAGCGTCTGCTCATCCGTGAACATCAATGTCACCTTGTTGTTGCTTTGCCAATCGGGTCCCGTGAAATCCAAATCGGTTAACAAAAAGCGTATAACACCCGAGGATTTGCCTTGCAGATTATTGTCATCAATAGCGATAATATTGACCATGGGATAATCCTTAACAATGCTGTTCGTCGAAATGCTGCCCACCGATGCCCAGTTGGCACGATGCACCAATTCTCTGGCGATCTTGGCATGATTTAGTTGCTGCTCTCGCCTGAACTCAGCGATAATCCGAGCGTCTTGCAGAGCCGAATACGCCTGCGTATGGCTAAAGGTCACACAGGCAACAAGTAAAAATAGCAGCAACATATTTGGTTTTATTTTTCGGCAACTATGAAAAAGCAGCGATCAGTAACTGTAAATGCTTAATGGTACTCTTTGAAATGCGCACTGCGAAGGCTCAATAAAAATTGTCACAAAGGCATTTATATACATATGTGTGTATATAACTTATCTTTTCAAATTAATATGCATTTTCCTATACAACTGTGTGTGTACATACATGTGTATGTATTTAAAAAGCTCTCCACTTGTGCGAAAAAAAAGAGTACAAATACACAAGTTCTTTCAAGTTTATTTGGCTTCTGAAAAGAAAAAAAATTTGCAATATCCCCTTCCACAATAACTTTTACTTTATCGTGCTTACCTGCGCTCTGTTTGTTTATTATTTTTACCGTTCACTTAACTCATTAATGACTGTTGTCTTATCTCTTCAAGAGTGAGTCTTTGTTGACGTGCGTTCTGTGTTGTTATTCAGTTTGTCTTTGTTATCGGCAGCATTGAGAATAAGTCTCTCTCTGCTCACTCAGCTCAGCTGTGCTTGGCGGTGCAGCTTACACTAACACAACGACGACAGCCGTTACAGTGTCAAAATTAGCATGAAAGCTTTTAAGCTTGAGTTCGAGTTGTTTGTTTCTGTGTTTTAACATTGAATTTATAACATTTTGTTTATTTCTCAAATATGTTTCGTATGTTTGTTATTTTTTAAGAATATCTTTACATTTTGACTTCTCTCGTAACCATCTAGCTCTTACATAGCTCTTGTAACTTGTACTTACAATACTTTAATTTCAATTTCAATTTAACTTGACTGCGTTCGGTAAGATTGATTTTTCATCATCTCTACATTTAGTTTTACATTTATGCCTTCATGCATTGTTATTATTATTTTTATTATTATTTTGGCGTGCTTCAGGTGTGCGAACATATTGTTTTCTTCAACATTAATTTCTTATTTGTTACGTTTTTGTTTTTTGGTTTTTTGTACCGTGAATATTTCGTTTTCTTCGTACTTTCTGTTACATATTCGTAATTAGATTACATGATCGGCCAGTGGCAATATTTCATTAGACAAATTGTATGAATACTTAAAATAAAACATTTATACTTGTTCAGATGTTCAAGTGTATTCAAAAATATATGTATATGTTTATGTATAATATGTATGTTGTATGTAAAAAAGTATATAGCTCTAGCATTTAGTAAAATGTTTGTTTCGTTGATTTCAGTTTTGTGCATATCGAAATAATAAATATTGTTTTAAAGCCCATTTCGCGTTGCAACAGCGAGCAGCTCAATTTCAGTAAGTGTTTGTTTGTGTGTGTTTTTCAAAAACTTATAGTTTTCATTATACAAAAATAAATAGTGCAATAGTTTCAAAATTCAACTGAATTGATTTTGAGCTGTTTGAGACAAATAAACGGAGCTTAAACGCTCACAGTTTGTTAATTCTTTGTGTTCAATTGTTATTTCTAATATATACTTATTTGATAAGTGGCATTAGACTAAGACGTATTGTTTATTTTTCGTTTTTTTTTTGTTGTTTGCCATACAAAAAACTTGTGATTACGTTGACAACATAACTAACAATTATTTGTTTAATACAAATCATTTATAAACACACACACACACATTGATTTTAATTTTGTTTTTCTTTTTAACATTTTGGCTAGTTAAGACCATTTGAAATGTTTAACATACATATAATGCATGCGTTAAATACGTTAAGTAGTATAATATATTTATATGTATTTAGTACATTTATATATCTATGCGGCGCTACAAGCAATTCCATATATATATTATTTATGGTTAATACACAAATATGTACTTAAATTTAAGGTGCACCATATCAATACATTTTGTAGTGCTTGCTTGAAGCGCTTCAAAAACTTTCGCTTGCATCGATATTAAACAAATTAGTTGTAATACTTTTGTTTTGTTTTTCATTGCGCTTATACAAAGTAATCTACTAATAATTTTTATATGTAAATGTGTATATAATTTAAGTTGTTTTCTTTTTTTTTTGTGTTTAATTTATGTTATTTTTTTTTTCAAACAATTCCTTGGCGCTTGCGTATTTTTGTATGGTTTGAACATTCGATTTAGCTTTCCTTTATGACAATAAATTTGTAAATGTATTTAAAACGAGTATCGAACACAAAGTTCGAAAAGCTTTAGTATTAGATAATTTAGTTTTCATTACAAAATTTTATCATAGTTTCGTCGTTTTAATGAGTTGTATTTATGACTAGCTTGGAAGCATAATAAAACTAAAACCTAAACGTTGGCCAGAACCAAATCATATGTGTCGCTAAGCAGCATAAAAAAAGTGAACAACTTAATGAGTTAAACATAAGGTAAAAGCAAATCGGGGCAGTTTTACAATACGCGGGACATTGGTATAACATTTTTTGTTTATTTAAAGCTATCATTTGCCAGGCAACGCACTCCAGTCGTTATATCTTCGATTCTGTTGTTGTTTGGGTAAAGGGTATGAGTTGCAGGCATAGCCGGGAGGAAAGCTTGTGGAGCTTTAGCTAGAGTCGCAGCGCCGTTAGCGCCGTTCACTTGGCCCGCCAGCCTGTTTGCCCGCCTGCGTCTGTTGCTCCGTCTGCAGCTGGTACTGATAGTAACAATCGCTACCCACGTAGACGGTGCGCCAGACGCCATCCACATCTCACATTTGCCGATAGGGCGAGTGCATCTTGAGCCATTGCAGCACCAGCGATGGTCCACCGGCTTGAATCTCGGGCGGAATGGTGCCCAATGGGCATTTGTCAATGTTTAGATATTTAAGATTTTGGCACAGTGCCAGCTCAAAGGGCAGCTTCTCTAAGCCTGGATTCTGATTGATATACAGATTCTCCAAGCTCTCCAGCGAGCCAATCTCCTCGGGCAAAAACTGCAGATTGTTTTCGCTAACCGACAAATGTGTCAGATTGCTTAAATGGCCAATGCTACGTGGTAGCATTGTTATCTGATTGGTTTGCAAAATCAGTCGCTGCAGCTCGTGCAGCAGACCAATCTCATGTGGCAGCACCTCAATGCGATTCTCCTCCAGATCTAGAATGCGCAATTTGCGTAAATTGCCAATCGTATTGGGTATCTTCTTGAGCATGTTGTTGGACAGTATGAGTATTTCCAGATTCTGCAAATTCATGATATCGTCCGGCAGTTTTTGCAGCGCATTGGTGGCCAAGTTCAGCTCCACCATATTGACCCAGGTGCCCACATCCAGCGGCAGGGCGGTCAGCATGTTCTCCTTCATGTTCAGCTTGGTCAAGTCTTTGGCTCTGGAAAATATGCCATATGGTATCTTATCGATGCGATTGTGTTCCAGATTAATACTGTACACATTTGTGAACTGTGCCGGACCACCGGTTGGATAGCTTGTGAATTGATTGCGCGACAATGTGATTGAGGTTAAAGCACTCAAGCTGGCCAACATGCCATCCGGCAGCTGTGTAATGCCATTGCCCTCTACATTAAACTCATCCATGCTCTTGCAGTTCTTTAACGAGACAGGCACCGAATTCAGACGATTGTAGCGCAGACCCAGACGCACCAGGGATTTTAGATTGCCAATGCTATCGGGTATGTCCAGCAGCTCGTTGTGTTGCAAGTCCAGCGCACTTAGATTCACACAGTTGCCAATTTCATCGGGCAAATGCTCGAGATGATTGTGCGATACATCTAATGTGGTCAAATTTACAAGAGCACCAATCGCGCTGCCCAGCTCCTTGATCTTGTTCTCTCTCAGACTGAGCATGGTTAGATTGACCAGCTGACGCAGATCATCCGCCACAGTAGTGATTCTATTGAAGCGCAGATAGAGCGTTGTCAATGAGCGTAAACGATAGATGACCGATGGTATCTCTGCCAGCTTATTGTGCCTCAAATCCAGCACCTTGAGCTGTGTGCAATGCTTTAATGATTCTGGCAGCGATGTCAACGAGTTCTCGTTCAAGGCTAGATTCCGCAAGTTAACCAGGCAGCCAATCTCCGTGGGCAGCTGTCCAATCTTGTTGCTATACAAGTAGAGCTCGGTGAGATGTACACATTCTCTAACCGTAGCCGGCAGCACAGTGATGGATGATTTGCTGAGGTCCAACCGCTTGATGCCTATGGTATATTAAAGTTAATCTTGGCTCCTTGTTATATATATAAGATACTACTTACCTTCATCGCGGCAACGCTGCAGCGCTTTGATCACATCCTGATCGGCTTGTATGTTTTTGACAATCTTTTTGGTGGTGGGCTTGGGTTTATTTGATTCCGGATGCTTGACCGTCACCATTTTGGGACGTGTCTCGGGCGGCATATTTCCGTTGTTTTCGTTGTGTGTCAGGCTGTGACCGTTGCTTGTGCTGGCCGGATTACCGCCGTTGCCACCGTTGGCCGTGCTACGGTTACTGTTTGCTGCTGTGCCTGTGCCACCGCCGCTGCTGGTGCCGACGCCACAGTTGCTGCCTCCGCCTCCGCCTCCACCTCCTCCACCGCCGCCGCCAAAGCAATGTGTTGCCTCTGAGGGACCACTCCCGTTACTCTCCGCGTGCCCTGTGGACGAAAGCGATGTATTCGATGCTGTTGCACCAGACGATGAGCACAAGTTCATAATTTTGCCCAGTCTTGCGGTCGCCGGCGACAGTACGTTGCCCAGAAGTATGCCAAAGCGACAACAACAACAGCTCCAGCCACAGCCAGTGGAACTCGTTGCTCTTCCCTGCAATCAAAGCAGTAAGAAAACAATTTGATAACTCCACAAAAGCAAGTGTAATGCTGCACTTTTGTTTTTATCAATCGTGCGTCATATCGGTTAACAGGCCAATACACTGGCCAGACAAACGGACAGACAAACAAACAGAGAAGAAGAAGAGACAGACCGAGAGGCGTGCGTCATCGCCACAGCCCGTTGCGAATCGCACACCCACACGCGATTTATTACTTTTTGTTTTTTATCCCGTTGTTATTAACATGCGCTTCAACAAGTTGCCCATAAACTTTGGCATCATTAATCAGCACAACAACAATGCATTTAGCTCGATTTCAACCAATTGAGGTAGTAATTACATCGATCCGATTATCGATGACAGTCAATAAGATTACAACTAAAGTAAACTAATTGTTAAAAAAGTTAAAGCGATTGAGCTTAACAGTTAGTTATGAAGAGCTTTAAGTTCTCGACTAGTGAACAATGCTTTTGTTGAATTAAAAGCACTTGTCCTAGCATCTTTGCATATTTAATTACATTTTCTATAGTCCTTCATTGGAGCTGAACATTAATTAACATGGTCCTGGCAATGAACAAGTTTCAAGGTTAGAGAAGCTGACAATTCCTGAAAGATTCAATGCCAAGGATGTATAACCGCACAACAAGAGCAACAAAATCAACAACACCAAGGACTTAAGCAGTTAAAAGCTTAAATTACTGTTATGCGGCATCACGCATGAGCACACATAACAAAAGAATAAAAAAAGAAAAACAACAATAACAACTACGACCACACAGCACTACTGTGCAATATTCAACTTAAACCGGGAGTCTGATCAAATTTCAACTAAATCATGTGTTCATGCGTCTGTGTTTGTGTGTGTATGTAGAAGTGCAATCAAGAGGTCGCAAGATGTTTGCTTGTACTAAACTGCTGGCTATTGTCGGTCAAATGCAGTGGAAATTTTTTTTTCTTTTTATATCACAACTGATTTGATAACGAGCTGGAGAGGTACCAACTATGTGACAAAAGGCTGGCGCAGGTTCCAAGTCTGAATTCTGTTTCTGATTCATGACAAATTTCCATTGCTTCTTTGATAATTATAAGTCATTGTGCGCAAGATACCCTTCTTTATACTTATTATGCAGCTTCTTCTTCCTTTTTCCTCTCATATCACTGTTGGTTGTTGTAGTTTTTGCTGTTATTGTCACATCGTCGCATAAATTTCGATGCGCTGCGCTGCGTTGTTGTGGGTGGCGGATACGAATCAAAGCAACTACACAACAGAGATGAGTGATATTCGCTTACCTGTGATTTTTGCCGCAACAGTTTTTTAACAACCAATCACATGAATGGTTACAAGTTACCATCAAACGGGGTAAAAAGTCTAGCCCGTGGCAGCAAGTTGGCGCTTAAGACCTTATCTTGCGATAGCATATTTACCAAAAGCCTTATCGGGAATATTTAAATTTTATTGAAAAATATATTCATCCTGTTCATGGTGAAGTCACAGTCGCAACATAATCATAAAAATTGCTCATCTCCAGCAAGTATTTCCCATACACACTTACACACACGCATGTAAACACACAGGCCACCCGCAACATAAACACTTACAGTTTCTATTTAAAAGCCATCAATAATAATTGTAATTAAAAACGTTTATTTTATTCTTTTTTTAAACTATGCTTCTTTTACTTTATTGAGTTCACAACACGCACAAGAACAAAATTGCCGCAGCAACTAAAAAAACACGAATGAGCCAATCTGCTCAACACCAATAGCAACACAATACAGCTGTGGTCACCCAGATATCTTAACATTTGCAAACATGTTATCAAGCAGAGACTTACAAGAACATTAACAGAGCAGCTGTTGCTTAACAAATTATCATAGATTATCGATTTGAAATTGCAATATAAAATTACTAAAGCCATATATCTAATGGATAAATTTAAAAAGTTTAACTAAACCAAAGTAGGCAGTATTAGTAAATTTACGGGCCAGTTCCTCGAAATGTATAAAAGTTTCTTGTAACATAGATGGCGCCACAAACGTCGCAGCCTTAAGTTATGTTATTTATTGCACTGAGAAATATTTGGAAACATTCATTAAATAAATAAGTAAAAATAAAAAAATATACATTAACAAATTAAGTTTTCACAACTATTTATTTATTAAGCACTAAAACTCATTTGACGTTTCCCATGTGCGTATAAATTGCACTGTGTCTGTGAAATGCGCAGTTTAAAGAATAGCAAGCCACACCACACCATACCGCACCACACCACACTACATCGCACCACATTGCACTCACTCACCCACTTGGCGGCATTTAAATCTTTCGTGGTCTAGGTCTAGGTCATGGAAGTGTGGCTATTGTTATCCAGTGGCAGGGTCGCACTCTCTCTTTCTCTCTCTTACACACACATTTACATATGCATTAGACATTACACATACATACATGCATGCACACAAGCGAATATAAACTTCATCAATATATGCAACATATTTTTGCAATTTTCTAGGTAATTATTCACAAACACACACACACATGCATAATGCAACAATAGTGCTGAAATGTATGCTTTGAAATGTGGCCAGCAGCCATGAAAACATTTTCACACACACAAACACACACACACACACAGAGGCAGACATTCGCACATACTTTCACACGCTACAATAGACGGACATATTAGATTGTTATACATAAATGATGCGCAATTTGTTGGAAATTTCCAGATTAAATGTCAAATCAATTAACAATTGCTTGGAAGCAACAATAAACAAACAAATAAAACTAACCTGTAATTAGTTCGTCAAGTGAATAACTACTGTTGGTGGTACGAGCTTAGTGGGAAAACTTCCACGTTTTCGTCGTTTTGGTCGTTTTGGTCCTTTGGCCTGCCCAAACTCAGTTTTTCTTGTCGTTGTCTGCGTTCCTTTTTTGCTATTATGTACACTTTTTTTTTGTTGATTCTTTTTTTCTTACACTACACTGCTCGTTGTCGTTTAGTGTGAGGGGGAAGGGGGAAGGAAATTTATTAAAAATGTTTTCTTGTAGCGTTTAGTTGCACGAGCACATTGGATTTAAGGTTAAGCACAATTTGTTTGTTTCGATGTGTATTAAAAACTGTTGGCAAAAGTTGCATTTAAAATTGAGTTAATGCTTAATTTTTATTAGTAGTAGTGGCGTGACGATACTACAGTTGTAGTCAGTAAGAGAGAGAGTTACACATAAAACACAGCAGCAACAGCAGCAGCAGCAGCAATAGCCAGGATATATCTATATCCACACAACCACAAAACAAAATTTCTTCTAACACAACGCATGCGCGCTGCCAAGTGGCGCCATCTATTGTGCTAAAACTTGTTGCCAGTCATAGCCGCTAGAGCTTCATCGTTGCTGATAAACTCACAGGCTCGTTGCGATATTATACGATAGTCTAGGGCAAAGGAATTATTAGTTGTTTGTGTTGATCTTTTGTTTGTTTTACTTACTCTTCTGGTATTTACAGTTATACATATGCATCACACAGCTGTTGGCAAAAGTACGCAAACATCTTTGGTGCAAAGCGCAAACCACGCGATAGACAGTGGGACAAACATCATGACACTTTCTGACCACTGTTAATTAATCAAAATATTATTAAACTCAATGATTATGCGAAAACATTAACGCACCTGGCAAAGCAAACATTTGTCCATAGATCAAAGCAATAGAAGCTAGTAATAGCAAAATAATAAATGTACCACAACAGTTTAAAGCCATTTTTATTGCGTCTGGCCTCGACTTGGTAATTTTTTGTAATAAAAATAAAATTCAATAATAATACGTTGTTTTTGATTGCACTTAATGCACTTTATTTACAAAAAATTGTGTCAATACAGTCTTTATAAAAATAGCCCATAAATGGCAAACAGTTGCAAGGTCAATTACTTTTAATCAATCGGATTTCCGGTCCTTAATTTTCTCGACACTTGCCATCAGCAGGGCTACCAATATAAGCTATATAAACAAATATATTGTTAAATATGATACACAAAATACAATACAAACCAAATCCTACCAATTCCATTCAAACACGAATATTCATTCAATAAACAGGTATTGAGAAATGTTTTCGATTTCCATTCAGTAGTGCCATTTGCATTAGTTTCTGCAAATGAGGCACAAACACCACTGCCACCTAATGCACAAATTGCATTGCATTTTTCCTGGCACTGCTCACGAGTTGTTTTGACCATGGCTAAGAAATAATTAGAATAGATTAAATAAGATTTAGCTAAAAAAAAAGCTAGTTTAACTACCTTCTTTGCAGCTGTTCAAACGTGAACAGTTTTCCGAACCGAAAAGGCAGCCATTTTGAAAGACACGACAAAAGCCATCCACAATGCTCCAAACCAAATCCTTATAATACGGATTACAGCGATACCGTATCAGACAGTTTTCAGGACAATTTTGAGTTTGAGCCGAGCTCAGACAAACTAAAGCGGCTAAAAATACAATTATAACTGACGATTTCAACATGTTGCACGAGTAGAACTAATTAAGGGCAGCTTTTGTAGCTGGCATTTATATGAAATTGTCTTTGTTAACGCAATAATCTGCTTTTATATCATTATTTGTATGCTTTAATTCACTTGTGCAACTGAATATGTACGTTTTGTACAACGTGCTTTAAGCTAATTAAACATTTGTTTACATTTATTTTTATGAAAAAAAAATGTATTAAATCAACTTGCGTTTTAATATTTAATATATTATTTTTATTTATTTTCTTTGCACTCGCCCTCAGCTGGTGTCCAAACATAAGCTATACAAATGGAAACAGTTTTAACAAATTCAATTTATATGATTAATAAATCATAAAACTCACCAATTTTATTCTCACAAGCATATTGATTCAATAGGCAGATATTGAGAAAAGTTCTATACCTAATTGCTGTGGTGCCATCTTCATTAGTATATGGAAATGTGGCACAAACAGCAGTGCCACCAAATGGACACATGCTATTACATCTCTCCTGGCACTTCTCCCGAGTGGTTACCTCCATGGCTAAAGGAAAATTGTAGCTTTAAGAAACTTTCACTCAAATGGTTTTCACAGTAAAACTAACTGGATTCACAATTATTCTGACGCATGCAGTTCTCATTTCCGAATATGCAACCATTTTGGAAGACCCTACAAGTGCCATCCACAATGCTCCAAACCAAATCCTTGTAGTAGGGTGTGCATCTAAAATGTAAATTACATTTTCCAGCACAGCTGCGAGTTTGCCCCGAACTCAGGCAAACCGAAGCGGCGATCAATGCGATAATCAACGACGATTTCATCATGTTTCGCGTGAAGAACTAAATGATTGTCTGTTCTGGAACTGGCATTTATAGCGGATTGGCATTGTTAGGGTAGATTCACAGTTTTCAGTTGTGCAAGCGTGGTGTAAGGAACAATAACTATTTACTTGTACAATATATATTTTTATTGCTGTGCAAAACTTTGGTTGGCTTTCTTGTTAAAGTAAGAAAAAAGCTGATTAAGCAAAGTTTTATGGAGTTTTAATTTGGCATGAAATTTCAATTTGCCACATATTAGTTTGATGGTCAAAACAGCATATTAAGTTGAAATAAGTTGAGGCAATAACAACAGATCAGTTTACCTGTTTTTTTGGATCAATTGGGCACTTGTTGCAAGCAAAGAAGAAATATCTTCTTCGATTGCCCGGACTCTGGGAGATTTTTGAAAGTCATTTCCAGACTTGGTGTTGTTATGCAGGTTTTTTTCACCCATTTTTTTCGCTCATTTTGAAAGTAAAATCTTGCATTTCTTTTTTTTTTTACGTTTAATTGAGTTTTGGTGCTTGAAATTGCCTCGATTTGGAATAAACAACAACATTTGAAAGACTCGAAAGCGGTGCGGTAATAAATCTCCTCTCAATCAACTCAATGGCGACATTGCAGGCTTTTGACTTTGACGCCCACCCATGGCTTAGCACTGAAGATTTAAAGATCAGGCAAGTGAATGCCAACTGTTTGTTATCTTTACACTCTTTTTTTTTTATTTGGCTTGCAAGTAAATACAAATGTCATATTGTTTATTTGTTTTAAGCACACATTTATCATAGTAAACAATTTGAAATGTTTTTATCATTTTATTTGAATTCTGTTGCCATTTTTGTCTTTGAGTCCATGTACAAAAGCCACTTTCATAAGATTTCCCGTTTTTTGGCTACGAATTATATAAATATTTTTGTGATAGTTCTTTCTCTTTTTGCCGGATACATAATAATATTTACTCAGTTGTACATTACTTCCAGATTGCAGTTTGAATTGTTTTCGATTTTTAATTTTTGCTATATGCGCAGTTGTTGTTCTCTTGGATAGCCTCTGGCTATTGGGATGATAATGAACTGCTAGACCCGATGAATTCATTGAGACATGCTCTTTAACATAATTGGCACTAGACAACTTTATAACCAGATAAACGCTCCACACCCACATGGTAAACATGACCAACTGAACTTCTACCGATCACCAAGAGTTGATTTAAATTGGCTTGTGTGTAACGAATTGATTCGTGGCATGAAATAAATTGTATAATAATTTCAAATCAAACTTACTTTACAACGGCAGCTTGTGAGCTTGGTACATGCCTAGACCCAGATTACTAAAGACTTTTGAATGATTAATGAACGGTGGCTTAAAGGTCACGTGGTTAGCTCACAGTTGATAATTATATGGTTTGCGAGGTGTAATAACTACCTAGAAATTATTTTTAGCCATATCGAAAATGGGATTCACTTTATCATATTTTTCTCACATATGTTTTTAAATCGATTCTATTGTGTGCTATTCTCAGTGACAGAGAGAGCGAGAGAGAAAACCAGTTTATAATATCTTGCCACTAATTCGTATAAAAACGAGAGAATGTAAACACAATCAACTAGTCTTTCACAAAAGTTTTTGTCAAAATGAAGTTCTGTTTTGCATTAATCAATATTCTCATCTGCTGTGGCCTTATTCTGGCCGCCGATCGTTGTCCTTCCATTTGCCCAGCAATTTATAGCCCCGTCTGTGGAGAAGCTCAAGTTCGTGGTCGACCAATGCAATGCACCTTCTCCAACAGTTGTTCCATGGGTGCTAATGCCTGTACCAAAGGAATAAGTATGGTTTTTCTTTTATATATCTCTTGAGTTCTCAGCTAACAAGTACATTTTCTTACAGACTGGCGTCAAGTTGGCTCCGGCGAATGCAAAAGACCTTCACGTGGTTGCTAGAGAACCTATTATTTATCCTTTATGGTTTTGGTTTATTAACGATGTATTGAAAGTTTATGTGCTCCAATAAGAATATGTATAAATATTAATTCTGCCGGTTCTGAAAACAATTAAACTGCAAGCTTTAACAGCTTAAGCAAATTAATAAGTAGCACACATTTTGTTTGGGTTAATAGAATAATTACTGCCAACAGCTGCAGTTGCATTGAGAAAATGTCACAAAATATTAGTTTAAAACTAGCTCAGTTCCCTGTTAAACGCCCGACAAGATGCCACAAACTTGGTTATATTTTTGCTGCAAGTTTCTAATATTGCCCTACACAACGTTAGCCATGAACCATGTACTGCGAATACCATTGGAGGTGCAAAGAAAAGCAATTGGTAGCCAGCTTTATGAGGATTTTCTTGCACCAAGCAATCTGCACTTGGTGCTGGAGAATCGAGAGAGTGTGGAATATTATGGACGCATTTGGATGGGCACACCGCCACAGTTGTTCAGAGTGCTGTTCGATACCGGATCGTCAAATACTTGGCTACCATCGAGCAATTGCCCCGAAACAAATACTGCCTGCCAGCGCCACAATCGCTACAAGGCGCACAAGTCGCTGAGCTATGTGAAGATTGGACAAAACTTTTCTTTAGCCTATGGCAATGGTGATGTTAGTGGATATCTATCGCAGGATACGATTAAGGTTGGCGATGTGGTAGTGCCAGGCTTAATCTTTGGCGAAACACTATCGCATAATCAGCAGGTTTTTGAGGACACGACTTTTGATGGCATTGTTGGCCTGGCCTTTAGGCAGATTGCTTGGCCAGACTCGATACCGTTTCTGGAGCTCTTCTGCCAGCAGCGTAAAATCGAGCGTTGCCTCTTCTCCGTCTATCTGCGCCGCATGCCCGGCGAGCTCTACGGCGGCGAATTAATATTTGGAGGCACTGATAGAGCACGTTACAGTGGTAAAATTCACTTTGTTCCAGTGTCTACGGTAGACTACTGGCGCTTTGACATGGCCGGCATACTTGTGGCCGATAATTTAATCGGCAAGAAAGTAAGTGCCATTTTGGATACGGGCACCTCACTGATCCTCATGCCCCAGACCATGTTCAGCGAGTTGCAGAAAGCCATTGGCGCCACTTTGACTAATGGTAGCTATGTGCTTAACTGTGATGGCCAGAAACTGCTAGACGTTGAGTTTCAAATTGGAGGCAAGAAGTTTGCACTGAGGCCAGAAGATTATATTGTTAGGTTAGAGACTGAAGATGGAACGATTTGTGCAAGTGGTTTTGTACCAGTTGAAAGCGATTTTTGGGTATTGGGTGATCTATTCCTAACGCGATTCTACACTGTCTATGATGCGGATAGCAAGCATATAGGATTTGCTGAGGCCGTCCGAGAGGAGGATTAACAAAAGCAGTGATTAAATGCTGTTTAGTGAAATATTTTTAAGCAAAAACACAAAAAAATAAATACGTAAAAACCACTGAGCATGAACATTTTAATTTCTAAACGCACACGCTAACGATAATCTTAATGTTTGTGTGTGTGTGTTTGAAGAGAACGAAACCTGTTTATTTAAACAGCTGATAAGGTGCGTCTTATAAATAACTAAACTCAACGCTGTTTATATATAATCTCATCATTTAAAGCCGCCGGCCATCAGTCGACAATTGCCTGTTGTGCTAGTATTGAAATGAAGTTCCATTTGTCTATTTGTTTGCTGCTTGCCCTTGCCTGGAGCCAAGTCAATGCCGATTGTGCCGCTGATTGTCCCGATACGGAGGATGTTGTTTGGGCACTTGGTGGTGGCTGCAATGTTTTTCGCAATAAATGTTTCCTCGACAAGGAGAATTGTCACCGCAAGCCAGGTAGTAAATTATTAAACTTGTCATATTTATAAATATATGAACTGAAACTATATTTGCTACTTTCAGCTTTGACTCTCAGCACCAAGGAGGAGTGCCAGAAGCACTGCAGCAGCTTTTGCTTATTGAATTATCTACCAGTCTCTGGCACCTACAAGGGTCAGATAAGAACTTTCCCAAATCAATGCGCCAAGAATGTACATACCTGTCAAACCGGCGAAAGTAAGTGAAATTTACTTTTTATGCATATGCCAGAGATTTATTTATTTATTTTTTGCTTGTTTGCAGCGTTCTTGGACTGATTAAATTAGCAAGCAGGTTTTTACTCCCAGCGTTAATGTAATTTGTTAAATAACTTTTTAAAGTCACGTTTGTATGTAAGTCTGTCTCATTATGTGACGAATACTTTTAATAACATCAGAATTTTTCAAATAGAATAAAAACCCCCCATATTCAGCTGTTAAGCATTTCGCAGTCTATTGTGAATTTTAGTTGTTTATTTGTCGTTGATCTAGCGTGTGTTAAGCATTGGACGGTCTTTGCTCTGTTTTTCGCAATAAATGTCACTATGATAAGGCAAACTGTCAACGTAAGCCGCGTAAGTTATCAAATTTGGCTATATACAAGAACTTTTTTGGGAATAAAGATATATATAATAATTACAGCTATGAACATTGTGTCCAAGGAAGTGTGCCAGTAACGTTGCCCAGATGTTTGCATAACCATTTATCAACCAGTTACGGGCACATAAAAGGGAGAATGAGTGAACATAACTGTAAAACAGGCGAAAGTAAGTGAATGTTTTATATAAAAAGTCAAACATCTAATAATATTTTTAATTGTTTTCAGCATTTGTGGAGTTATGAACAGAATAAATGGCTATTGAAATAAATATTGTGTTATATGAAGTAAATTATTTTGTTGTTAGTTAGTTCAAATGAGTATTTTATTTATTTTTTTGTTTGATTGAACCGTGAAATAAGTTTGTAAGCTTCAAAAATATCAAGTTTTTCAATTAGATTTCATTTAATTTGTTTACCAACAATGCGTTAAATTGTTGTTTGTTTGTATTTAAATAACTATTTGTCTCTTCTTGGCAGCTTAAGCACCGATTAACTTCCATAAACTTATATAATGGCAAATTTAGGTTTAAATAGTTCCACAACAAATACATCATGATTAGATTAGTTAAAGGAAATCTTAAGGATAGGTTACTAATTATCAAATTGGGTCGCTGTTAACCTTAGTTCTTTTTGTTTTGATTGTGAAATCTGTGATTTTATCAATCCTAATATCAATGACCTGCGATTGCCCAGTTAAAACTTGAATCGCTCTGCTTTTAATTATAATTAGTTGCACTTAAAGTGTGCAGTAAAGTTCAATAATCACAATGCACCTGAGTTCACAGGGCAGGGACCTGATCCATAACAGAAAAGATTTTAATGTTTAACTTGCTTCACTTAACAAATTCTACATATAAAAGCTTAAGGTTTCTCCAATAGAAGCATCAGTTGTAATCGAGCAACAATTTGACAATACTTTTACCGAAATGGCTGCCATGTTTATTATACTCTTGAGCTGCCTTGCTTGTGGAATCGCAGCGTATCCTCCGTCGTCTCTAGGTCGTCCTTCAGTTCCAGCTGTTGGCCGTTTGGCCGTCTCCGCACCTGCAGTTTCTGGACCAGTTAAGGCGCAGGTTGGTCAGCGTCCGGGTGTACCTGTTGCCTTTCCATCAACTGCACAGCGACCAACTGGGACTTATGGCAGACGTCCACCCACCTATCGGCCAGGAGTCTCTCCACCTGTTGTTGGTGGCGCAAGCCAGCAGCGACAAACTGTTGTGGGAGCTCCTGTTGTACCTGGACAGGCAAAGGGACAGACTGGTCGTCGTCCAGGTGTTGCAGTTAACGGAGCTGTTGTGCCTGGAGCTCTAGCAAACGTAGGCGTTAAAGGTAGAAATCCAACTTTCTATCGTCCTGGAGTCTCTGTTGTTGGTGGCGCAACCCCCGTTTCTGGACCTGCTGTCACTGCACCTGTGGGACAGCGCCCGAAACCTGGAGCTGCCCAAAAACCAACCATCTCATCGAGTCGCCCTGGCAGTGGCATTAAGGTTTCTGCTGCTCCTTACTAAGCGTTCAACCCAATAATTAAACCAATGTGTATCTAAAGACAATTTTGCGACCCCTTCTGAACCATTTATTAGTATACCTAGTAGGAGTTATACTGATTACAGAAAATATATGTATACACAATAAATAAAAAGTATTTTTAAATGCAAAGTTAAAATGAATAGTTAAATAAACAGCAAAGATAACGTTGAATTAAAAGCTCGAAACGTTTAATAATGGAAACAAGAGCTTTTAATAACCAATTCATTTACTATTAAGATATAGCTATATAATAAATATACAAATTGCACGAGAATTGATTCGTTATCATATTTCTAGCGAAACTATACAATGCAGCAAAGCTTTCTGAAGTCAATTAATGCAAAATCATATAAAAACGAACTGACATTAACACGAACAGTTAAGTGGGAAAACTAACTGCAAAGACAAAAGATGCCAAGCCATAAGCAAGCAAATTTATTAAAGCTAGTGTTCGTAGTGGCTCTCATGTTGGCCATGTTGAATGCAATTCAAGCTATAAATCATAGTCTGTTCGATTGTAGCATTAAATACAGATGCTCGGATGAGAAGGAATATGTCTGGGCAACCGATGAGGAGCGGTGCCACGTGTTTCACAATCTTTGCCTTCTAAAGGTGGAGCAATGTGCTCGACAACTTCAAGGAAAGTCGGAGCTGATTGTAACGGAGAAGGAGACCTGCAGGGAAAGTTGTGCGAAGATGTGCACGAAAATCTTTGCGCCAGTCTGTGCTCAGTTTTTCCAAGAGGAGTACATAACATTTGGCAATGAGTGTGAGATGAGAAACTATATGTGCGCAAAAGAGAGAGGTACGAAAATGAAACTACTTAATATAGTTTACTTAATCAGTGAATATTTTTTATTTAGCTTACTCGTACTACGCTTTGGGAGAATGTGTTGAGTCTCCAGTATCGGTTTAACTTAATTAATTGTATTTGTTACTATTAAAAGCTTTTGAATCTGAATCGGTTAAAACATCTTTAAATCAGAACTTGTCTTGAATCATGTTACACTTAGCATAAGTTGTAATGTCTAAGGGGAATAAACTTTTACCCAAACGAGGCAGTAAGATTAATGGCCTGATTGACCTTAAAACATTGTAAGCTAATTGAAATTATAATGAAATAAGGGCTATAAAAGGTAGGAACATGGCAACAACAATCATCAATTGTCATCAGGCAACAGGAACATCCAATGAACAAACAAATAAACAAAATGACAGCCATCCTTGTTGTCCTGTTGAGCTGCCTTGCTTGTGCAATTGCAGCGAACACCGCGTCCTCTCACTTGGCACCGGTTGGAGCTCATCGTTCATCAGTTCAAACAGCTGCTGTAGGCCATTCAGGCGTCTCCAGACATGCAGTATCTGGACTAGCCAGGGGACAGTTTAGTCGTCAATCAGTTTTTCCACCAACCCTACAGCGATCCCCTTTGGTTGGCGCTTCAGCAAACGTAGGCGGCAAAGGTAGGCGTTCATCTTTCTCTGCACCAGTTGTTGGTGCCGCAAACATACAGCGACCGACGGTTTTAGAAGCCTCCATTGCTGGCACAGGAATCCCATCCAGGGTTGGACGTAGGCCATATTATGCAGGTATTGCTGCAAGACATTCAGTTGTGGGAATAGGAGCAGGTCGTGTGCTTTCTTCAGGACGTCAACATGGTGGACACAAGGTTGCAGCTCGCCATGGCACTGGTACAACAGCCTCTATAGCTCCATTCTAACTAACCCGATTGAACCACCTAACATGACTTGTCGCTAAACTCGAAGTTATTCAATTAAAAAGTCACTGACCCCGGCAAAAAATAAATCATAACACACATTTTTAAATGACTCAACACTTATAATAAGCATTTCTGTAATTAAAACAATCTAATACTTATAAGCTTTTAATTATTAACCGTATTTCCCCAACAATTGGGTATAAGAAAAAATTTTCTGTTATTCGACATGCAAATGTCCTGTCCAAATCTTAAAAAAAAACAAATCATATTATTAAATTATATTTTTCATAAAATTTCTGTTCTTGTTCTATTGAATGCCAAATGCAACTTTGGTGATTTAAGCAGCTTTTAATGGTATGGGTATACCGATATAAGAAGAACAAAATAATCCAAAACGTACATCAGGTTCATCAAGTTTGACTGCTTAAACAGAATTTAGTTAAACAGATATTGGTTAGGTTTAAAAATGCGGTTTCGTATAATTTTACTTCTGTTTTGTCGCTGCTATGGGGTTCTGGCTTAAGTACAACCATCATCGACAAGGGGTATACGCCTTCCATTCAAGTCGCTTCCTATTCGAGGAGTAAAAATAATTGTAACTACCGGCCATTTGGTGGATCTTTTTCACAAGAATGCAGAATAAGGTGAATTCAGTTTTTTTTTTGCGTTTTATAACGCTTCGTCTTACTATCAAACATAATTACATAACTAACTAACATTTTATGTAAACTAAAGTTTTGACAATAATATAAATAAATATACCCACAACACTATTTAAAAAGGAAAATAAATCTAAATAAACCTAACCATTGCTTGTGAAATACATTTTTTTTTTTTGATTAACTTCCAATAAGCCATTTTAAATATACTTTATGCTTTTTGAATCCATTCTAAATATGTTTAAAAATAAACAATTGTTCTCTTTGTGTTCTAAAGAGCAAAAGCACTTTACTTTCACTACTTAAAAATATAATTTATGAAGTATCTCTTATGTTAGATTTGTGCTCAGCCAGATGAAACAGATAATATTAAGATAATTACAATTAAACCACTTACGGAGCTATAAAAGCAGTGCGCCTAATTTAAAAGAGCATCAGTTGTTGCACTTAACACACTTCAAGTCCACATTCAAATACTTAACATGACTGCTACGATCCTTGTCCTACTCGGCTGTTTGGCATACGGAGCTGTAGCCCATCCTCCAGCAGCGTCTTACTTGACGCCAAGTGGACATGTGGGTCATACGGCTTACAGATCCCACGGCTACGGTCCAGTGCGTGTTGGTCATTCTGCTCATTATGGAAACGCTGGCATCGGTTCCATCTCAACTGGCTATCAGAATAATATTGCTAATCAGCAAGCAGTGCAATTTCCCTCCGTGATTGGTCAACAAATCGGCGCTCCAGTTGTTTCTGCTCACCGTCGTTTGAGCTCTGGCTATCATCATGGCATTCCCGCTCCATTCACTGCTGGGCACAGCCACCACTCTACTCCCAGTAAATATTCCCATATACCCTACTAAAAGTACAATGCCTGCCTTTTTCTTGACGTTATGAAACCACAGCTGCAAAATACAGAAGAAAAAATTTAATTAAAATACTTTTTGACTCGTGCTGCGGGTAAAAAAAAAAACAACAAGCTATTGAAATTCTAATAATACATTCAAACATACAAAATCTATGTTACTCTTGTCAACTTTTTTCTAAAGCATAATTCCAATGCACACATACCTGGCTCAACTTATATTACAAGTCAATGCCTTGCAATTTTTGACAACAGTTTTTGGTCAACTGCTTAAACAATGCATAATACATGAGCGGTAAGTAGCTAAGACCGTAACTGAATCGATTTTAATGCCAATTCCTCATAAGCTGTCGCTAAAACTATAATTGGCATATAGAAGAGTTCATTATTGGTTTAACTGGACTGTGTTTATCGTCGCTAGACAATGGTCTATAATTTCTGCTTAGCGAAAGCCAAAAAAAAGCAAAAGTGTAATAAGCGATTATGGCATTTGAAAGAAAAAAACTCAACCTTCGCACACCCAATACTTAAATGGCTCAGGGTCGGATATGGTCGAATTATGTTGTTTGGCTCATATGCAACAATATGAGCAAATTATGTTCACAATTGTCTAAGATGTGGTAAATCCAATTGCTTTGATAAGTGCTCTATGGCCAAAAAGTGAAATGTCATGGCATTAATGATTCAAATAATCTATAGAAAAAAATTTGCGTTAAATGTACAAATCCCACAATCGTGGCTAGCAACTGTGTCATATTATGTAAGCCCAATAAAATTGGCTTAAACACTTCAAACAGGCCACTAGGGAACTATATGCTAAAGGCGCCCTGTTAGTCCGACATGACTCATACGCAATGTTGTCGCCAGCTGTGCACTTTTGGGGTGTCAGGCAAGAGTGCCAAGAGTTTTTAATTTCTAAGACATATTCGTGCGGTTTTCCGAAACACAATTAGCCAGGCGACCATTAAAATCAGTACAAATATATCAACAATTGCTCAATCGTTTCGATCAACTAACAAATAACATTGTGCCAAAAATTGACATTTTGTAAGCATTTGAAAAAGTGAACGCAGCAGCAGCAGCAGCACCAGCAGCAACAACAACAAGTCTACATGCGGTGCGTTGGTAAAAATCTTGAACATGTTAAGAATGCCAGCAAGGTTGTCTGCAGTAAACTGTGTCTAAGGCATTCTGCGCCTCCAACTTAATTAAATTGGCTTAACATGAACCATTTGTGGCTTGACTGACTGTTCTGTCAGCTGGCTAATCAAATGGTCCAAACGCAGGCGCATTGGCAATTAAGTTTGCCAAAGAAATACAACGATTTAGCTTTTTGTTAGCAGCCCAACGCCTAACGATTAAGTTATGATGCACTCGACTATCAAATGATAATGCGATAAATATTAATTAAGCAACTCAATGACAGACAAGAAAAATGAGTAACTAATATGCAAGCATGCTAATGTTTTGCTCTACATTGACGTGGTGCGTAAACAAAAATGTCACACGACATTAAAATTTAATGGCATGTTAAATAAACTAGACGATAAAGAAACGTAACAAAAACGAACAAAACGTAATGCCGTCAAACCAGGTCGATAACGCAGATTGTAATGCACATATAAAAAAAAATATTTATGCTTGTCTCTTGTTGTTGGCTTTAATAAAAGAACAGCCAACAAAAGCTAGCAAACGACTTTTCAAAAATGCGTGGCACTCGTTGTTCTTGTTGTTGTTCTCTATATATTTATTCAAGTAGTTGGTTGCACAATTTTCATGCGTTCATGCAAAGCAAACAAAGTCAAAGCCTAAGCCAAAGGCCAACAAATCGATATGGCAAATAAGATACGAAAAATATTCAATTTTGTTTATTAAAGCGTGGTTCAAATTAAAATTACTTCAACAGCTTGGCATTTTGACGCTTTGTCGCACATTGGATTTATTTAAATTCAATTGCTGTGCTTATATATGCTTGTGTGTGCCTTACATAATTTAACAATTTGATACTATATCAGTTATAAATTAAATATTTTAAATCACTTTTATTACATGCGTTAAAACAATACAAATAACTTAGGCAACAAACTTTCAATGCACACTACTTAATATACCACAAGAGCAAAAAGCTACCACACACTTTAACAGAAACTCACCACATTGTTGACAGCAGTAGCCGGCCCAACTAACAGCTCAGATTCGCACTCAAACACGACGACGCTTTTGTTTGTTTGTCTGCCTCAAGTCGAACTCAAAAGTCGAGCTTAAAAGTCGCTACGGAGAAGTGGCGCCGACACGTTTGTATTTGTTGGGCGTTTGTTTTGCCGGTGTTGTTGGCAGCTGGCTGGCTGGCTGGCTGATAACCGAAGTACTGGGCAAATATCGAGACCGTTGTATTGGCCTGCTATCGCCGTTGCGGTTGCCGTTGTTGTTGCTGTTATTGTTATTGTCGCTGTTGGCGTCGCAGACGCTGACGCTGGCTTTGACGCCGCCACAGCCGCATTCAAGTCGACAAGTTATTTGGTTTTGTGTGGCAGCATTCGGCTGCTGAGTTCAGTTATTTGTTGGACACACGTCGTGGCGGTACTGCAAGCGGCTAACGGTACTCGTTGCTTGTGTAAACTGAAAAAAAAAACACCAACAGATCAACAAGTGCAGTGAAAAATAATAATACTAAAAAAATAAAAAACTAACTACAATAAAAAAGTGACAAAGGTTTAAGCTTAATGGCAGAAAAGAAAAGTGCTTTTAAAACAAATGACTTAAGAAAAAAACTTTAAGCTTATATTGTGCGTGCTTGTGTGTTTGAACTCTGCAGCTGACGTCCTGCACTTTGGCACTGCCAACCAACAGGCTTTAAAAATAATTAAGGCCAAGTTAAAAGTAAAAGAAATACGAAACGAAGCAAAAGCCAAACGATCATCGCAAACTGCGTGGGCTGTCGCAACGTTCGCAACTTTATCGTTCCGCCGTCCATAATTGGATTAATTTGCAGCTCTTTGGTGTTTGCGTGCGAAAAACGAACGCAAAATAAAAGAAAAAAAATAAAACAACCAAAAACGCATTTAAAGAAGTCATTAGCAGATACAACATAACGTTCAACGGCCAAGTGGCAACGTGCAACGTCAACAAAATGATTTTAAGGTATGTGTATGTGTCGCCAGTTTAACTTGGCGCAACTTAACTAGTGGATAGTTGTTAGATTGTACGTATTTGTGTATATATTTCTGTGCCACACACTAATGAGTTGCATTTTGAATTTATGGCATGGCATGCCACCTTACAACACACATTGTTTAAGTTTATTTTGGACCAACACAAGCCACAAGTATGTGTGTGGCACAAGCTATCAAGATATCATTTTATGTATTTCTGTTTTTTTGATTTCGTCTGTATGTGCTTGCCGCCTCGCAGTGTTATGACAAACTTTCTGTTTAGCACTTTACCGTTGCTTTCTTGGCGTGGCATTTGTGTGTGTATGTGTGGAAAGTTCTGGCGTGGTCAAGCAGAGAAATTTTGTTTTCTTGGCCTGAGTTCTGTTGGCGCTGTTTAAAAAACCGGCATGTGCCATGTTTGTGTTTTGATTACCACATTTATATTCAGGTTGTACATACAATGCTTTGTGCTAGCTGCTACAAATGGCACTGAGTGTGTAATTGTTAAAGTCGCGGCTTAATGAGTTCTATAAAAAGTTTGGTTTGGTTTCATATAACTAAGTACATCCGCTCTGTAAGATTTCCGAAAACTTTCTACACAATATGTGCTTTTTTTTTCTTGTGGACACGCGCCAATCACAGCTTACAAATAATGATCTTGTTGCTGACAGCCTCTAGGTTAGAGCTTGGCTTAGCCTAATGAGCGTATAGGTCATGCTCTTGATTTTGTTAGTAGCTATACCCGCTGTTCGAAGCTCATTTCATCATTCACACCTACTTAAATGAAGCTCAGCTTGACTAGAGTTTCATTTAAAAACCAATTAAGCGCGGAGGTGAAAGATAAATCTTTAAGCAAAACAATATAGGGGTATTAGAGTCTAGTCGAATTAAATAAACATATTATTCACAAAGTTGGCAAGTCAAATGATTGCTTATAGCCGCAAGGTAGTCCACTCGATGGATTATCTGCGATTAAAGGCTGGGCAGAGTGTAGTGTTTGTGGGCGTGTTCAAGTCCGGCATGACTCAGACATTTTTACCTTAGCATATTTATAGCCTATGCCTTTTTATGTTCTTTGGCTAACGGCAGTTCGCAACTAAACTAACAGCAGCAATAATAGCCAAGACTGGGCTAACAATTTACAGCAACAATATTGAGTTATCGCATTGTTGTTAATTGCCAGTTGCTGCTGTTGGCCACGTTTGTCAGTCATAAAATATAGCCATTAAGAACAGAGCCTGAATGCTGACCTAAGCTTTAACTTAACAAAGAGAGTGGGCGTTAACGAGGTCATTAACATTGCTGCAGAAGTTCAACTCGAGTTACACAACTGGCAAAATGTTTGCCAGTTTATTGTTGATTTGGAATTCATGCACAACCAGTTCGCCGTCTGTCTGCATTTGTCCACTTTACTTTCTCCTTAAATGTAGAAGACAAGCTTAACTGAACAAAAAAAAACAAAAACTGCCTTAAGTGCAATGTAAAGTTGATTTCCTGCTGCAAACGCGAGCTTGCAATGCGTCCAAACTAAAACTGGGCTGCATCTGCCGCGTGACTTGCTAGAAATCCGGTTCGCATATGTATTATAAAATGAAGACATAATTGTCTGACTATAGAGAGCAAGTGAAATGGCTTAAAGCCAAAACAGAAACAGAGAGAGAGAGAGAGGCATAGAAAGAGAAAGAGAGAGAGAGAGAGATTATGCCGGCACTGTGATCAGTGCTGCATTGAATTTGTGTCAAGGCTGCTGCTGCAGCACAATTTGCATGCACTTTCTGCATGTGGAACCCAAATGGCCAATGTTGGGCCACAAATCTGTTGGGCGTGTTTCATGTACGAAATTGGAAAGCGCCCAATTGAAAGATCGAGGTGTAGCGATAAATTGCGCATTGTGCTGCGTATTAATGAGCGGTTGACCATTTAGCATGATATATGTATTTGATCAAAGTCAAACCAAACAAAAATCAAAGCTCTAAAAAGAAGGAAAATGTGCTGTTGTCTCTTTTGTTTGTTATATAAAAAAGCCTTACAAGGTTCAAGTGGAGACAACTACTGCCAGCAGCCGTGAATTGTGGTAACATTGTGAGCTGTTTTTTGTACTTATGTATCTTTTTGTGGATCGTTTTTGGTCATATGCCTTGCTACAATTACTCGTAAAATGTCAATTCCTTGCCTTCTCCTCCCGTCTAGCCATATTTCTTGGGCAACACAAACATGTGACGGTTTCTTTCAACACAATATATATATATATATAAAGGTATAAGAGCAAATTGTTTTTTTTTGTTTTTGTGCGCCTGACATTGATGGGCTGGTTTGCTCGATTTTCAAAGTGAATGTTAGCCCAACATTCACTTTTGATTTACAGATCTTTAAAATTGTATTTCAACTGATGATGCGCCATAATACACGACATTAACTGAAATTAACTGAAATAATTTTGTTGCTTTCAACATGAAGCATAAATAATGCTCATGCTGCCCACAACAAGCGTTTATTTTTGAAACTTATGTCTTAACTTGAGATTTTTGATTGAGTTTTTGCATTAGTTTTTCACTTAGCGCATCATTAATAATGCTCTTCGTCTTAGAAAAGTGAAAGTCCAGCAGGGTTTCAAATAATGGCTTGATTAAGTAAGTGATGAACGAATGGTAAAAACTTTAAATCCCTTCACAAATTCAACGACATTTCTAAAGACCATGCATCTTCTTATGTTTACAAGCACTTGTGTCTAATCATGCACAGTAATCATCCATCAAATTGCATACTCATATTTGTTTGTGCTAATTCAACTGTATGGTATAGAAATTTTGTTCATTTCTATGTTCCACACAGCAAACTGCTGATTCACAGGCGAGAAAGTGTTACAAATAACTACTATGAAAAATTAATGTTATTTATATGCCCATTGTATATCATAAGTACTGCCTACACACATACCTACACGAGCTGGCTAGCAAGCGTGAGAGCCGAAAGTGAAATGTATAAATGTAAATCTCAAATCAACCAAGTTCTGTTTTTTCTGGCTTTTTTTGCGCTTATCAGTCAAGAGCGCGTAGGAAAAGGCAGAAGCCGGCATTAATTAATATGCAGTAGCTGTCGGCGATCGTGCAGCAAAATGAAGCTACTTCAGATCGACCATAACAACATCTTATAGATCGTGAGAGCCAAACTAACCCAAATATCTTGCGGATGGGTTTATTTTTTTTGCCTTGCTGTTGTTGTTGTCGTCGTTTCACTGTTTCTGTTTGTTTGGTCTGATTTCATGTGAGCTTGTCAAAATGATGTGGCAATTGAAAACAAAACTATGCAGCATGTTGCAGCGCCCTGTAAAAAATATATTCAGATGCAGCTACTTGTGAAGTGTTGCATAATTTGTTCAAAAAGGTATTTAAACAAAGCATAATGCTTCATGTTGGCATGCTGAGCTACGCAACAACAGTCGAAATACACAAATCCATATTGTATATAAAAAAAATACTGTACAAATCCAAAAATAACTAAGCGATAATCATCCGCTCATTTGTAGGCAGGCCAAGTGGAGTGCCGCTTGCATCATTCGCACTCAAATCGATGATGATGATGATGTTGTTGTGTATGATGACGATGTGCCAATTGTTAGACATTTGAAGTCGTTGAGTTATTGAATTCATGCAACAATTTGGTAATTGTTAAAAGGCAAATGGTGCATTAAGTTGGCGAAAGGCGTTGCTACACATAACCACCACATTTGGGTTTATAGGTGTCACGTGAGCAGATGCTCAGCCAAGAGTTATAAGTTCGGATTGGCTAAGAAAGTCAAGGCAGTTTGGTTGTTTAAAAACAAAATACAATTTGAACGATCAACATCAAATAAAAAAGTTGTTTTTCATTGCTTTTGATTTATGCATTCACAATCGTTTCAACTGGCTCTGTACAGCAGTTTTGCATTGAATCTGTTCAATTTTTGGTCAATAATTTGGCATTGAAACTGAACTGATTGAACAAACAAACTTCTTGCTCAAACTGCTTGACTTGGTGCTAAGCACTGCAATTTGTTTGCAATTAGCTGCGGCACTCTACAAGCTAAAAATTTGCAAAGGCGTTAGCGTTTGCTTGTTTGCGCGCTCAATTAATAAGTTGTTGGCCCGCAGATCGCCTACTAAGTTATCAATGGACAAGGCGGCGTATGCGCAACACAGATCAAATGCTTGGCGATAGTAGCATCTAGCTGTTACAACAGCAGCTGTTTGGCCTGTCTTTTGAGCTGAACATTCTAATCGAATGAATTCGATACATTCGAGTCTATAAACTGCACGTTAGCCATGTCTGATGCTTATCGGTGGCCTGGCAATTGCGTGCAGTGTTAGTTGCATTGGGGTGATATATCAAAACCCTTCACGAGATCACGTCGATTCCATTTAAATTGATAGGTTCCTTAGCTCTTTGGATTTGGGTCAAAGCAGCTTTGGCCCGCTTAATGCAGACCCATAGAACGTGTTTGCTTCTCTGTAAACATGTTGTCGATTTACGGCACAATAAAAAAGAGCGACACTAATGCCGCATAAATGCGCTTCGTGTTGCAATTGGCCAACGGTTTATTAAGTATGCGCCATGTGTGCGCTATTGATTTGATTTTTTTTTCTTAAACACTCGTTGCTTGTGTGAAAACTAGCGAACGGATGTGAAGACATGACTGTGGCCTAAGCCAAACCGGGGCTCTGTCTGGTCAGTTGCAGTTCTGTCTAGAGCAAGATTCACTTGGCCTGTGGCAATTGGCTCGATGCAACTGCAGCCGGTGCACAAAATTGAGCAAAACTTAATGCAACAATTAAAATCTCATGAATTTGGCATTAGCAATCGATTAGAAACAAGTAGCCAGACACAGGTTTTTTCTTCTTGTTGTATCTTATACGTTGTCTAGTGTCTTGGAACAGCATAATATCCGTATAATATGATCTATTAATCACTGAAATATTAATGAATGACAATACAAATGGCTACACGTGTATGCATACTTAGAGTATGAATGTTCAAAATACTACACAGATTTTTATGAATAAATACATTTAATGAATTATAATAGCAATTAAAAGCAATAAAGCTACAAAAAACTTTAATCTCCATGAACCTTAAGCTTAGTTAAAAATGCATTTATTTAATAAATTATTATAATAATTGACAGTCTTTAAGATCTTGAAATTAGACACTCTACAAACTTAAGCATAACGAACAACAACTTTGACTTCACTTGTATACCCTGTAAAATGTTAAAGCTATATACAACAGAAGAGTTTACTTTGGTTGCGTTCATAAGCTTTGATATACTATTATATCACAACAATTTGACTATAAATGCCAACTTTAATGCGCATCTGTTTTATTCAAATAGAATTTCAGAAACGCTTTTTAATACCATTTTTTGAATGCACTTCCTTTGTTATTTTTGCTTATAATCAGGAAAAAGTTATGTACATTTCAACACCTTGTCAAGAAACAAAACAAAACCCCTTTGGGTAGCAAGCAATTTACATATATGAAAGTCACAAACAACAATGCTGTGAGATTTGCTTGCTGCAGCAACATCAACAACAGCAGCAGCATCACAACAATAAAAACCAGCAGCAACAACCACGAAGAGTCCACATCGGAGGCCCAACAAAAGGTCCTATGCACTTGGCACGCCTTTGGGGCTGCTACATAAGACTAACATACATGAATGCCAGCAAAAAGTAAGATGACATAACGATGCAAATTGAACGTTTCATGCAACATCAAGCAATGCCACAACAATGGAAGCGCAACAACAACAACAACAACACCAACGTTAACAATCCAACAGGCAATTAACGTTGGCGTTGATAGAAATTATTAACAAATGTCAACGTTGGACGCGTTTTTAATATGTGGAGATTAGTTTGGATACCATTTTGGGCAAATTGTATCTGGTTTTTGAAAGTTCAGTGCGCACTGGTATTGTTAGCAGTCAAATATATGGCTAAAAGGCCTTTTGGCCTGACAAAAGAGGTCGCCCTCGGAATGGGGCTTGACTTCAAGTCAGCAAAGGTGGCTCAAAAACCGCCAAATGTGGTCAACCATTGTGTAGTTAGTTTGACAAAATGTGGCCCAACTAGGAATGCGCTATGCAAATGTGTTGAATTGTTAGATAAGTTGTGTTTAACATATATACATGCATAAATACGTTTTTGAAAAACCGTTAGCAGCCGTCGCCTAAAAAATTAATTGACTCTTGCGGGCAGGTGTAAAACTTGACGCTGCATGAATATGCAATAATGTTGTTGTCGTTGTGTATCGAATCTCTTGGCCAGAAGGACGTTATGTATGTGTGTGTGTGTGTGTGAGTGCGTGTATACGCCTTTCACAAAAGCTGTCGCCCCAATGGCGAGCAACAATTAATTGACTTACGCATTGGCAAAGCTGGCTGGTCTGCTGGCCTGCATGCAATCAACTCAATTTTTAACTGTTCGGTTTCTTTACATTTTTTTGTGGCAGGCGTGCCCAATTGGCATCCAACTAGCCAATCACTGCGTGGGCGCCTTTTAAAGCCTTTTACTGCGTTCTAATTGCCTTGGAATTGGTGTGGATTAAACAACACACACACACACACAATCGTTTGCAACTAATCAGTTTACGTACATTTAATTGCCAACATAGCTTGCTTGTAATTTTGAAATGCTGCCTTGAACCATTTTGATTTGTGTTGCTATACAAATGCTGTTAATTTTTTTTTTTATTTCCTTTGCAACAAACAAGCGTCGCTTAATTACTTATAAATTATTAAATGAACATAACAGCATAAAGAGTTTGCAAAAAGTTGAAGCTTGTTGCTTTGTGACAGCATATTTTTTACTAAGTTGTGGCTGGCTTTGCTATGCTCTAATGAGATATAATTCATTTTTTGTTGTGTTCTGTTAAAGGGGGTTTATTTTTGTTATCTATTTGTTTACAACTTTGTTTGTTGATTTAGCCGGACATCTTAAGTAGTTTTCTACAATCATTTGTTGGCTTTCTGCATGCTGTTTGATGAATAAGTTGCCAATCTAATAAAAATAAATTGAATAGAGGTTATTTAGGCAATTACAGGAACGAAGCTTATTCAACTTACTTTGATTTGTTCTGCACTTGTGGTATACCATCATGCACCGATTACTAAAAGTGCAGATGCTTGTTAATCTGCCGC
This sequence comes from Scaptomyza caliginosa, assembly GCA_035044725.1. Lineage (NCBI taxonomy): Eukaryota > Metazoa > Arthropoda > Insecta > Diptera > Drosophilidae > Scaptomyza > Scaptomyza caliginosa. Next base: position 318,878 of record JAWNNR010000116.1, on the reverse strand, counting down.
GTCTCAACGAGCCGCAAACAGGCTTATATTCCCTGGTGCATGCTTGGGGGCATCTTTTGGCCGGACGACGAGCACTTGCCATGGACAGGGCGCAGAAGCAAATAGCGAGCAGTAAAAGAATTGTTGGGGATCTCATTTTCAAGAAAGTGCTTGAAGAATTTCTGTTGTTTAATAGGCTTCGACTTAGTCTTATATACTTCCAGGATCGCCTAGAGCTCCATAAGAGAATAAGATTGATTCAATGAAACAAAATAAAACACTTGTGCTTTGTATGAATGTTTTTGTTTTTTGTGAATTGTTTATAAAAAATAAGTTTAACAATTGCGTTTTGCAAAATGTTGTATGCATAGCTGTTGGGCTGTTTACCTGCCACAATGCCACTCAAATTACAAGAGGGCATCACTGAAACGAGATACACTTGTTGTATCAGCCAAAAAGAAAGCCTCAGTACAAAAGGCAGCAAATTGAATGCGAAGTGGAAAGTGAAAGGATTTAAATGCGTTTTATTTAAACTTACACAAGAGCAACAACAACAACAACGCGATATGCCCTAAGCAGCTCTCATTTTCATCAAAAGCCCAAAACCAATAGATCATAAATGAACATAAAGCCAGATGGCAGTGCCAAACACAGAGTACTTTCACCTGTTTGCTGTTGCTGTTGCTGCTGCTGCGGTTGCTGTTGCTGTTCGCATCAACAATCGATACTCATAAAAAGTCATTAACAATTGACCGAAAAATAATGTGTATTTGTTGCGGGCGACAAAATGCGAACAAGCCATTAACATCAACACGTGCCCCCCGTCATAAATTTGACTCAATAATAGCAAGGTTGCCAGCTGTCAAATAGAAACAGACCCCGCGCAAATGTGTGGCACTAAAAGTATACAATGCACAGGCCCCAAAAACAAGAAAAAACAAAAATTGCAACTCAAATTGCAAATATTGGCAGCAAATCGACAGCTGCTGCTGCTGCTGCTGCTTTTGGCCAGTTGAATGATTTATAGGCCAACTTTATACTCCAACACACAGTTTATGTTCTATATTTGACCTTCTCTTTTTTTTTCTTCTTTGATTGAATAATATTTTAAAAAACTATTTGCAAGTCTATAGCTTTAATAATTGATATTCTTAACTTATATTTGATCAAATATTAATACCCTTCAATCACTTTACAGAATATTTATGCTGTTGGGTTTGCTGAGTGCTGCCCAGGCGCAATATCATCAGTTTGGAGCGCCACAGCAAGCAGCACATGGCTCGGACTGTGCCCTGCTATTGGCTGGACCAGGTCGTTCCTCTGTCTATGACTACAATGTAAATCTGTTTCGTGGCACGCAGTAAGTACCAGATACAACAAATGCTAATGGAAAATGTGCGAGTGCATGCAAGTGGCATAGCGACTAACGTTTGCGCTCAAATATTTGAACGTTGACACAAAAAAAAAACATAAGAAATAATAATAAAAAAAAGACAAAATGCTAAACTGACAGTCATAAATCTTAAGCTGTTGCAAACGCAGTGGCAACATGCACTCACTGCCTGCCTGTCGATACTTCGTACACCTACGACACACAACGTCAGGCAAGCTTTGAGCTAATCATTAACAGCAGCAAGCAACTCGGCAGCGTGTTGAAACTGTTTGTCTTGCCAAATGGGCAACGGGGGCAAATGTTGCACGCCTGGGAGCGAGTCTTCAACCTGGGACAGCGACTCAAATAGTCAGTCAACGCAGCGGGTAACTGCCGTTATACTGAGACTGTACTGTGTGGCAAGTAAAAGGCAGGCTGAGTGATTGGATCTGCCGTTGGCCGGGAGCAACAGACAGCATACAACTGCATTAACAGTACCAGAAGTTGTTAAAAGAATGCGCTTTTTTAGCATTTTTATAGTTTTTTTATTGTACACTTTGAACATTTTGTAGATCTCTTTAGTCTAGGCGGAAATGCCTAACAGTTTCTTGCAATCATTTGTCTGCCTTCTGCATGGCGCTTGATGAGTTAGTCGCCAATCTGTGAAGGAGATTCGAGGGTTAAAACTCTTTCAATACATTTAAAATCAATCAGTTAAGCTAACCTTGATTTGTCCTGCATCTTTGTCTTCTCAACTTGCACATGTTGCTAAAGGTACAGACGCTGGTTAATCTGCCACGTCTCCAGGTGCCACATACGGGATTAACATCGGCAGTGCAGATCACGTTGCATGGAATTTTTCGACCCCTTGCACTTACAACAGACACGGCGCAAATGCAAACAGCGAGCAGCAAAATTATCTGGAATTTCATATTGAAGGCAGAGATTGAAGTACTTGTATAGTGTTTAAGGGTTGAACTGACTCTTATATAGTCCCAAGATTACCTAGACATGCAAGAACACAACAATATTAAATAATTTTCAATACAACACTTGCGTCTTTTGTTTAGATTCTGTTTGAGTTAAACATAAGAAAAGCTTCATTCAATGTTCTAGCTCATTCAACAGAAGTTTTGTTAACATACAATGGCATATTCAAAATAAATCGTTACTCTTGTTAGCCTCTGATGTGTTGTTGGCTTGTTTTAAAGATGAGTTATTAACCTCGACTTCGTCTTTAGGCTTAACGTGCAACACACAGTCATGTGATGCGAACGCGTCTTGTTGACGGCACTTCACAGCCGCAGCCGTAAAAAGTTTGTTAAGCAAACCGCAGAAAAGCAACAACAGCAGCAACAGCAGACACAATCACAGCTGCAGTAGTAAAACAAAAACAAATACCAACAAAAAATAGCAGCAGCAATACAAATAAATGGCATTGCAACACTTAAGGCACCTGTGGCGCGAACAGCTGCTGCACGGCCACGTCTTCTATTGATGGCAAACTGAAGTTTTGAAACGATTTCGAAATGTGACTTTGAAAAGACAAAAAGCGCAAAAAAAAAGAAATAAAAGAAGCCAAGTGCCAAAAGACAATGTCTGAACTTCGACCATGCGCCACAGTGTTGCACAGACGGTAACAATTTAAATGTCGCACGATCGGGCCTATAACAAATTTTGTATATAGGGGTCACCAGAGAGTTAAGCTAATTTTAGGGGCAGCCTGCTGTTGCCTGCTGCACAAACGTGACTATTTGGCTTTGGCCTGGCTATTGAACTTTGTTTGCGGCCGGCTAAAAATGCAGTCCACAATTGTTGCAGCAGCCGCAACAACCTACTTAAAAGATAAATACTGGTTTGCCCGACCCGGGCCACTTTCATTGCTGCTGTCTCTGCAGCTACGGCTGCGGTTGCTGCAGCTGATGTTGCTCCGATATGAAGTCAATATTTTGTGTTTGTTGTCACCCCCTCTTTCCTGGAGCGTCTGGCAATGCGTAAGCGTGGTAGTCTTGGTTATGCCATAAGGCCCCAAAAAACTCACGCGCGCATAGATAACTGATAGTTTATTTTCTTCTTCTCTTGGGGTTTTTTTTTTGTGAGATGCTGTATGTGTCTGTAGATTTATAACACGCTTTTGCAATTACTCACAACTCACAATATTACGCATACGCCAGGGCAAAGCATGCCACACCATGCCACGCCGGCCGCGTGCAACCAAATACAGTTTCACTTTTTAGCAGGAAGCATTCGCATGTATCTTGCGCACCTGCAAACGCGAATTGATTTCATACATACACATATGTAGCAGGCATGATGTAGTCGGTACCAGAGCAGTACCCAATCAGGATAACCAAGTCCCAAGTTGCACCAAGTCGATTCCAGTGCGTGCCGCATGCAAGCAACTTTCTAGCTGGCCCAAAACTCTCGAACTCAACTGTTTGGCAGCCAATTCAATGCGCACATTGAACTTTCAATCAGCAATAAATTTTGAAAATTAACTGGCAGACCAGTTAAGTGCCAGACGCCATTTTGCATTTGACAAATTGTGGTCGAATATACAACAAAATTGTTTGCAATCTCTGGAAGAGTTATTGTGTTTGAGTTTGAGTTACAGATAGAATGCAAGAACACAAACACAATGATGCCTGTTGTAATAATCCTTATCACACAAACAGTATGGGTGCAAGTTCGCGAAAAATGTGGTCCATTGCTTAAATGGGTTTTTTTGCATTGCGTGTCTATGCTATGTCTTGGGTGCTATAGCGTCTGTATATATATGTATATGTTTGGCTATGTGTGCCTGGCCGTTGTTGTTGTTATAATTATTTAATACTTACGCATTGTTAACATGTATCGTTGTCACCTGACACGCGTTTTACATGTCGCTCCATTTGAGGAAGTCGCTTTACCCCCATTTTTAGAGGGGCATTTTGCGACGAGAAATTTGCGTGTTTTGGCATTTAATTAACAAACCGGCTACAAACGCAAATGCAATATGTTCAAGTTAAGTTAAGTTGTTACTGTTACAGTTATAGTTACAATTACAGTTTAGTTAACTTATTTTTCAATTTCTTTTTTGTTTTTGTTGGCCAAAAAGATGCTGTGAGTGCTGTTTCCTGTTCGAAAAATCCAAACCCACTTTGAAAATTGTTACGCTTTAGTCATATTCGGCACCAATTGTAAGACTAATTTCGCCTGGTTGCACAAAAGTCTGATGATACCATTTGTTGGTGTCTAGAACGACTGTAAATTATATTAAAAAAAATTAGCCTTGAAAAGACTTTGGGCTAAGTGCAGCAGCTCTTACTGATATCTCCCTGTTCCACAACAACCTCAAAGCGACGACATTGAAAATAGCATTCGGGTGGCGGCACCAATAGCCAACGCTTACTCCCGGCCAACTGTGCCTGCCACGATGGCAAACGCACATTGTCAATCTGTATGGAGTACAAGCATAGTTAAGCTAATTAAAATCCACTTTAAATTCAAATAGCACTTACATGCATTTGAGCGCCCAGACCAGCTGTGCCAATGAAAAACCAATCTACAGCATTGTTCTCCGAACGTTCGGGCAGAAAATAGGGTCGACCATAGTGCTTGCGAAATTCTTCAGCTGTTTCCGCATGACAATTGCTCCAGCCAAAGTACCAGGGCAACTCATTCGTTTGCAATTCGATGCGTGATTTTGGCATTGCCAAAGCCTCGTAAATGTCCTCAAATCCCGTTTTGTAGGGCAAAAACTGGCACTCACGTATGCGTTGCTTGCGCTTAGCTCGTCGATAGACATCACGAAAGTACTCGTAATTAAAGAGCTAAACACAAGAGTTGTTAACCAAGTGGCTTGGCGTATTGTGTTTACTAACCCACCTTTGTGGCTGTCCAGTTTTGCATAGCATCGCTGACAATGACCGGTGCACCTGTGTATGCATACTCCGTCTCGAATGTGGTGGAACTAAGGTCGTTAAGGCGCGGCACACTCTTGATGCTGGCACAGAAATCACAGCGCTCCGGTGGTCGCAACGCATAACGCAATGGGCGTGGCAATGACAAGGCACAGCGCTAAGAAAAGCGAGAAAAAAATCACAGAAACAATTATAGATTATATACTTTGGCAAATTGTAGTCAAAGTGTTAGCATTGATAAAATATTTTTTGGAATATTCCTTGTCTATTGTTGGAGTTTACTTCTCTTACCTGTCCCTGCATCTCTGTGTGGTAGTAATTAAGCAACCATATGACCAAGACACACAGTAGCACAATTTTGATCAACCTAATTAGCTTTAGAATGCGTGTGGATGTTTTACAGTGTTCGTGCAACATTTTCTTCATTGTTGCACTCAGTTCACTTGTTCGATAATTCCACAATATTTGTTTCAGCTTGCTGCGTGCTTGCTCCATGTTGCCTCGCCCAAGTTCTGTACTCAACTGTGAGCAAATCTAGCTAACAATTTCGTATCCTGCTGCCTGCCTGTTTGTTGGCCTGTCAATAATATGATTATCTGCCAGCAAGCAGGCTGTGCGTTGTTGGGTGTGCGTGGGTGGGTTAGCATGTGATAGCGACAAATTGCTTGCTATTGTCAATAAAATCCAATATGCTCACTTCTTGTATTTTTTTTCTCTCTTCACTTTCAAAGGAACCCATACAACAGCGGTGCGGGCACTTGTATCACCTACGATGCCATCAATGCGGCCTATTCGGATGCACGCAAGCGTATACGTAAGTGGACACAGTCGTTAAATGGTTAAGTGAATAATTCATAATCCTATCTGATGCTCACTCACTCTGCAGGTGTGTCCGAGCCCAAGTCCGACTGGAAGCCTGAAGAGTTGGCCACCGTGGGCGAGCTACTGCTCGACATATCCATACAATTGGCGCGAACGTAAGTAAATGTTACAGCTATGAATGTTAAACGCATTTTGAAAGTTGCGCCTGTGGCACGCCCACTGCCCCAATATTGTATATGTATATGTATGATTGCCAAATAACGCATGACACGGCACTTAAATCGTGCCACTCGTGCCACTCGTGCCCCTCCGTCCCCCAGTTCGAGCGCCTGCAGTCATAAATATGTATGAGCATAAAGCTGGAGCTCAACTGCATTGAACTGCACTAAAGTGGTGCTGTGCCTGTTTGTCTGCCTTCAAGGTTCTTGGCTTGGATTGGATGGATTTGAAAGTTTGGCACATGCAAATGCTAATTGGAATGCCAAAACTGCTGTCGTTGATTGTCGTCGCTGGCTTTGGCTGATGGCCACTTGTCCACCTGTGGCCACACTGTTTCATTTTTTTCCTTTGCAACATCTTCAAACTGGCGCAACTTCATTTCACTTTTTTGTATTTTTCTTGCCACCAAAAAATTTGTGTTGCCAAGCCAAATGTAAACAAAACACGACTTATGCAATCCGCGAGACACTTAGTGAGAGTGCGCCTGACTTACCCCTCTGTCGCCCCATCCACCTTTTGTGTCCAGAAACATACATAAAAGAAGCCAGCTGAGGATGCAACATAGTATTTCCAGTTTTGTTAGTTGGCCAACTGGCGTTTTGTGGGTAAGCGGGTTGCCAAGTTAGTTGGCCACCATTCCGCAGTTCCACTCACAGTCTACAGTCAGAGCTCTTATTAGTGTATGTGACTTTCTTATTACCTCTCCTACCCCCCCGTTCGGCAGCCATTAATCTAACACACGAATACGAGCTTGGCAAGAGGATCATCAAAAAGGCAGCTGTTGCAGTTGTATAACAGCACGATTACAGTCTTTGGTGCTGCCCAATTATTATCAGATGCGAGCATTTTAGCTATGTTTATGGCACTTAAACGATGTCTTAAGTATGTAACTTGTGGGAGATAGTGAAACATAAGATGAAAGTGAAATATTCTTTAGGAAATATTAAAAACAGCATTGAACATTAGACCAAGTAATTAACCTGTACATATATTTAATCTTAGTTAATAAAAGCTAAAAGGTTTCTTTTGCCAGCTTGGCTAATTTATAGAGGTTCAGTCCATTTAACTGCTAGCTTAATTGAGTGTAAAGTTTTGCTTTTTTTATATCAGTTTGCACTATCTTCAGTGCCAACAGCAACAACAATAGTTTTGTTTTTCCTTTACTCAGGTTATTACAGTTTTTTTCTCACTTTCCCATTGCACTTGAGGAAATGTCGGAGACCAAAATTTATTATGCACCAACGGCAAAGTTTTTCCACTTAGTTTTTTTGGGTAGCAATAGATACAAGATAAACGACGACGCCGCAGACATAGACTAAGCTAAGCAAGCCAACAGTTGGCTTCAATGCAACGGCAAGTGGCTTAAATTGAAAGCGAATAGTTTGTCATTGATGTCAGCGTCAAATCTGAAATCTGCGATTCGCACTGTCTGTCACTGTTAAGCTGTTGGTCGTGCCAAAAGCGCGTTAATTGCATGCCGCTCACTAAACGGGGCTAAATTGATAATTTTGCAATTTTTTGACAAATTGAAAATAAATATCGGCACAAAGGAGAACTAAACGGGCCAAACACTTGGCACGACAGGAAAATGCCAACTTAGGCGATATCCGTAGCTATGTGGCAGCTAATACAGATACAGATTTGGCTACAATTTGTCAACACCTGGCCATAGTTGGCTTGTTACTAACTTCAAATTATTTTCTTTGTAGTTATGGCTTGTCCTATGAGGAAATCGAGAAGGGTCTGCCCACAATTGACACCTCCAAGACGTTGATTCGTGAAGTCTGCCCACCATTCTTTGCTGGCGTCGAATGCCGACCTGGCAAATATCGTCGCTTTGATGGCCTCTGCAACAATATTGAGCATCCCACTTGGGGCGCTGCCAATGCACCGTTTCAGCGTTTGATTGGTCCACTCTATGCTGATGGCATCAATGCACCTCGCATTTCGGTAACCGGTCGCGATTTACCCTACTCGCGTGTGGTCTCGCGCACAATGCATCCAGATGATGGTTATCATGATCATGCTGGCACTGTTATGGTCATTGCCTGGGGTCAGTTCATGGATCACGACTTTACGCTGACGGGCACACCTTTAGGTAGGTCAAGTAACTGAGATTATCAATTGGATCGGACTTAAAGAGCATTTGACTTTGATTACAGATCCCATTAATCGTAACGATCCCGAGGAGTGTTGCAAGCGTCCACTACATCTGAAGCATCCATATTGTAATGAGATACGCATCCCAGATGACGATTATTTCTATCGTCTCTTTAATGTCAAGTGTATTGATTTCGTACGTGGCTTCCCATCGCCAAGACCAGGCTGTCGATTGGGTATGTGAGCAACAAAGAAGCTTGTTTATCCAATGAAACTATTTCCATTCAAACAATTTCAGGTTCTCGTCAACAGTTTAACACCTTAACTGGCGTTATTGATGCCAACACTGTTTATGGTGTTAAGGAATCGTTTGCACGCAAACTACGCACTGGCTACGGTGGTCTGATGCGCATGAATCCAGTATTCCAGGAGTATGGCTTGAAGGATTTGCTGCCGCTTAAGCTGGACATACCCGATGAGGGCTGTACGCGACCCAACAAGAGCATGTATTGCTTTGAGGGTGGCGAGATTCGTGTCAATGAGCAACTGGTGTTGACCTGCATGCACACCCTAATGGCGAGAGAGCACAATCGCTTGGCCACTGGACTGGCGCAAGTTAATCAACACTGGGACGATGAGACACTGTTCCAGGAGGCGCGACGCATTAACATTGCCATTGTGCAGCATGTGACTTATAATGAGTTCTTGCCCATTCTGCTTGGCAAGGAGGTGATGGAAAAGTTCGGTCTGGTGCTGCAAAAGGATGGCTACTGGGATGGTTATGAATCGACTGTTAATCCAGGCATAATTGACTCATTTGCTGGCGCTGCTTTCCGCTTTGGCCACTCTCTGTTGCCCACTGCTGTGGAGCGCTGGTCCAAGGCACACAAGTTTATAGCCTCGAAGCGTTTATCGGATTTGATTCGTCGACCCTATGATTTGTATAGAGCTGGTGTGCTGGACGAGTACTTTATGGGGCTAATGAATCAAGTGGCTCAGGCTATGGATGATTCAATTACCCAAGAGGTCACCAATCATCTGTTTAAGAAGGAAGGCGCACGCTTCGGCATGGATCTGGTCTCATTCAACATGCAACGTGGTCGTGAATTCGGCATTCCCGGCTACATGGAGTTCCGCAAGTTCTGTGGTCTGCCCACCTCAAATACCTGGGACGAGATGTATGGCTCCATGCCCAATGAGACTGTGCTGCGTTATGGCAGCATCTTTGAGTGAGTATAAGTTCGATTAGTGCGCATCCATTACTTATCGATGCGCCCCCTTAGACATCCGGCGGACATTGATTTATGGTCTGGCGGTGTATCGGAGAAATCATTGCCTGGCTCCATGCTGGGTCCAACCTTTGCCTGTGTGATTGCCACCCAGATGAGCTACTTGCGTCGCGGTGATCGCTTCTGGTATGAGCTGCCCAATCAGCCATCATCCTTTACGCCCGAACAGTTGCAGGAAATACGCAAAGCGAAACTATCCCGTTTGATTTGTGACAATACGGATTTGATTGATACCGTACAAATCTATCCCATGGTGCTGCCCGATCATGAAATGTAAGTGAATGTTGCTTTTTGCTTATTCAAATGTGTATTTATTTTAATGTAATTTGTTAGTAATCCACGCGTTCCATGCAAGAGCGGCATTATACCCTCGATTGATCTAAATAAGTGGGCAGATTTTGGCAGCCATGGGCTGGATTCGTCTGTTTATGTAAGTAAAACTATTTTTTACTTTAAAGATATGTTAACTAATCGATACTCTTTTTGCAGAACTATATCAATGAAATACCCGATACGTTGCTTAACTTTAGAAAGTGAAAATCATTTGGTTAAATTTGTTTATCAGCATACCATTACATTTTTGGACATAGCTCTATACTTCTTGGCAATGAAGACAACTGTTAATCTACATTCTACATTCCTTATCTCTTTCACTACCACTTAGTCTCTTTTACTAGTCTTTTTACTCTCTCAAACACTGAAATGCATTTTTCGCTTTAAAAGCATTCTTCTAAGCCAGTCAGTTTTCTAGTTTCACACTGCCATTTTCTATATAGCGATTTTCAACATTTCCATGCATTATCCATATATTTTTTTTGTATATATGTATTATTTTATAAAATAGCAAAAATACAGGGTAAGTTTATAATGAAAATGAAAAAAGGCCGTCAATAACACACAAATAAGACCTTGAATATTGTTAAAAAAAAAAAACTTAATACGAATATTTCGTTGTAAGTTTTGTATATGCAAAATCTATCATATAAATAAAATAAATATGAAAACCAAGTATAAATTTGTTTAAGTTCTGTATATTATTTATTATTGGTTATTATTACAACTATTAGTAGGTAAGTAAATACTATAGGAACTTTGTTGATTACGTGCTGAGGTTTTGCCGGATAGTTATTGTAGTTGAAGCCATTGAAATCTTTAATATAGTAAACGCTTCTTTTTAGTGTCGTTATGGTCGTCATCTTCCAAGATCGTCGCTTCGCATTGACCCAAAAACAAACTGCGTCTGAGTCACAGGCGATAAAAAATACACGCCCACACACAAACACACACATGCAGATTAAGAGGCGGTTACAGCTTGGAAGAGTTCACTCAAGTGCATTGAGAAACGGCGCTATGGAGCCAATGTCTTCACAGTCGGGTATGGCTTTGCCTTTGAACTTCAGACAGGACTCGGCACACGTCTGGCCCTGGAAGTAATCCCCAAACATTTTCTTGCACTGAGCGCAATTGTTGAGGCAAATTTGTATAAAATCAATGCCACCCATGGGATCTGTAAGCAACATATAAGTTAAGAAAGGAACTTTAAGGCTGATTATTGTTGTGTCTTACCAAAACGCTTGCCATAATGTCCTATAGAGGGAACCGCCTCACCAAACTCCAGCAGGCAAAGTGTAGTTAGCGCAATGCTAAGCAGCAAAAGATTCTTAGTGGTGCACATGCTGATGACAATGGTCAACGTTCTCTGACAAATGGGTATAGAGTAAAAATAGCTTCTATAGTTTTATAGTTTTGAATACGTTGTAAGTAGCATATGCGACCGATGCGTGCCAAGTGCGAAGTTGAAATAATTAAGCGTACGTTTGTCTCTTGTTATTTTATAGGCGATCCGACCCAAACGCAGATGCGAAAGCTTAACAACGTCAAGAAGTCTGAATCGGCTCACAGTAGCAGCAGCAGCAGCAGCAGCAGCAACAACAACGTTACTACAAAAAGCGCTTCAAGCCGGTCTCGGAGAGTCTGGAGTGCGTCAGATATAGTTTTATGTATGAAAATAAAGCTACGAAATCAATACAAACTCAATAAAATGCCAATTTACTTGTAGGGGACACTATGCAAATGATATGTGTATTGGAAAATTTTTTCTTTTTATATATATATTTTTTCTAAACGGGATTGCTTAAGGAGTCGCGTGGGTCTATGTCAGGTTTTGCATAATAATCTGGCTTACAGATTAGATGGCTTTTTAATGGACAAACAAATGGCAAATAAAATGCTTCGTTTGTTAACAAAGGAATATATAAATATTAGCTCTAGCAATTTGGAAAATACGTTTTACTTAATTATGACGAAGCTATTGCCAAACTGGTATAGCTAAAGCTTTAATCTATTTATAATTTCAAAGAGAGTAAAAAATTCCCCACTCTCAAGACCAAATATATAAAAATTCACCGACTCCCAGAAAGAAAGCTGTGGAAATCGCATCGGAAAGTAACAGCAGGAAGTGTCAAGGAAACGGACTCAGCCGAACTGCAACCGATGTCATATGTTAAATCTCATTAATTAATGCAAATCGAATGCGGCCAAGTTGTTGGTCGCCCAATAGCTTGATCGCCAGATCTCACATAAAATTAATGGCGCTGTATGTAAGTAACTGCTGCTAAAAACGTATAACGTAGAACAAAGTTGGGCAGCGCCATTGGCGCCAGCGGATTGGCAACAATAACAATAATGTACGAATCAATAAAATGCGTAAACTTCTTTTGTCCCAACCGGACACAGTGCTGCTGCTGCTGTTGCTGTTGCTGCCAATGACTGGTTTAGCACATATTAACGTTATGGATAGCGGCTACACGCTGTCTGGCAGCCTGTCCACGGGTAGCGTCACATTGTTTTAATATACCCTTGCCATAAGGGTGTTATTAGCATTGTTGATAATGTTGTTACAAGATGAGGATGACTATTTCAAGTTCACGAACTGATCTATTCCCTTTGACAAGATTAACAGATAGAGAAATATCTCTTAGCAAATTGTTTTTAAGCATTGTTATATACGACTTTATTCTCAAACCAACAACAAATAATGATTAGATTTCGATTAACATAGCTTTTAGCTATGTAGAGAGCATTTAAACTTCGTCGTCGCACTTGAAACGGTTTTGTGTTGTTTTGTTTACACTTTTCGTTATCAATTTATACAGTTGTTGTTCAAACAATATGCTTGTAATAAATATATTAACAAGTCAGCTATGTAAATCGTGGGAAAATTTCAAGTTATGTTAATTTAATGCCACCTTAAATGATTTGATTGCGTTTTATACACATATATATGTACATTTTATAAGCTAATTGCCAACACGCGCCGCCAAGTATGAGTAATGTGAATCGAGTGTGTTAAACGCGGCGTATACGTCACATGCAGTTTGTGGGCGTGACACTTGAACTGACAGACAGCACAGCTTTTGTCTCAAATTGATTTGGTGACGTACACACACAATACAAATAGTACTTGAAACTCACCGGTAGTTGAGATCTTAAAAGATCTGACAGCTGTACTTTGGCTTTTGTGCGCGGGCGTGGGTTTGTTGCCAAGTGTTGTTGTTGTTGTCGCTGTTCTTGTTGTTGTTGATGGTGGGTTTGTTTGCTGAAAACTGGTTCTACAGCGACTGTTGCCAAAGTGCAGAGTTCTTATTGTATTTATACAAGTTGACGGTGTTGTCAGGGGCCTGTTGGGCTTGTTTGCGCGCAAATAAATCAATTTGTCTCGGCAAACAAACATCTAATTGAATATTTTGCAAAAACTTACTTCCGCTGGCAGCTACTTTCTTGAGTGGTTTTCACAGCGGTGCACTAGCTGGACGTTACTTATTCGATTTAATTGCGTTTCTTTCAAGACAACTATGTAGAAGTAGCAACTGATTAAACAAATGTCAGCAATAAAGCATATTTCCTGATTTGAGCTTAATAAAACTTATAGGGTTTCCTTTACCTGATACTGCTGTTAAATCTTGCTATCCGAATAGCTGTATGATAAATCATTTACTTCTTTAAAGTTTAAAATAACACTAATACTTCCACTTAAGTTTAGCTTTCTCTTTTTTACCAACAACATATATTGTTGACATCTTGCTTCAAAGAATATTATGTTTATCTGGCAGACTGATGAACACAGCAGCAGCTTGTACTTAGTTTGTTAAATCTAAATGTAAAGTTTTAATTTGGCATTAAAATTTCTAATTCTTTTATAAATACAAAATTACATTTTAAACTTGAATTTAAATAACAAACTGCTCCACTATATGCACTGCTTACATGCACAAGCAGTGCTTTCGCAAGCTGCTTAATCTGAACTGCTTGCACAGCAACTTTTTAGTAGCGATGTGGCAGCACGATTTGTGGTACTAAACTCTACGCTAGATGGCGCTACATGTTCAATATATTTTACTAAATAAATTTGATTGTTTTTTATTTCTTTGCATGCTTGTTAGTGTTGCTGTTTTTAAGAGATAGTAATATAAATCATAAACGGAGATATAAATTATGTAATTTGATTATGTATTCCCATGCAGTCCATCAATTTCGCTTCAATTCCAATCACATTATTAAAGTGTTGAGCAAATTAAGTTTCTTCTGTTTTTCGCGAGCATACGTAAGGACGGAGAAGTTGAACGATGTTGAATACCGGATGCTGGCTGCTTTGCGGTTGATAGCCATTCGCTGCTGAAATTCCACAAAAGTCAAAAACTCTCGCCATTGACCCGCGCATTTCTGAGTTTTTGAAGTTTGTGTTTCTGTTGCTGTTTCTGTTTCTGCTTGTGTTGTGCAGCTGCACATTGCAAGTATTGCCGTGCAACAAGAATCAACGCCTGCGAAATGTAGAAACTTTTATTAGTCGCTGTTGCTTCCACTACTTCTACAACGACAACTACAACTACTACTGGCGCTGCTGCTGCTGCTCTCAAGGCGCAGTGGGAAAATCAGCAAAAGATTTTTCTCAATGCGAACCAATTTATTGCATTTTGTTCTGCTTCGATTTTATTTTGTTGTTTGTTTTTATTTCTTGCAGGGGCAAACTTTTATTTTAAGCCAAGTCGAGGTTTGGCTGCGTTTATTTATGAACTCAGCTCGAAAACGATGCGTTTGCTGTTGTTCTGTGTGTGTGTGTGTGTGGCAACAATGCATTGCAACAGTTTCCATTCATTGCTCTTTCATGCCGCCACACACGAGGAAAGCTCTATATTTCAGTCACGTAAGCATTAAATTTCATGCTCAGACAATACGCTCATTGTGCCAGTGATTTTAGCTTAAAGATATATATCCATAGATATTGGTAGCGGCCAGAGCATGACAATGGCACAATGAAGCCTATTTGTTGATAGCTCCTAGCTCCTAGCAGCCGGCTGTTGGCTGCTGGCTTTTGCTGGCAAACTTTGCCAATGCTATGAAAAACTTTATTTTAAATGTATTAAATCGCCATATTCTTCAGCTAGTCATGCACTGGACAGTAAATATGAGAGCAACAAACAATATGGGACAATGGCTGCCCAAATGAGAGGCTTAATTTAGTTTCACTTGTTAATCATGGATAAAGGGCACAATTAACACACAAAAGCATATTTAGCCTTGACCAAAAATAAAACATACTTCAAAAAATAATTGGTAACTATAAACTCATTTTATGCTTCACTGAGCAAAGGCAATTCTTGCTCGTAAACTTAAGGGCTGCCCTGCGACGTGTCGTATGCGTAATTAAGCATGGCCTAACCATCCCTTTACCCTACCTCTGTCTATTTACGAGCAGGACATGTAAAAAACGTGTTAATCCACAAACTAATTTGACGTTGATGTGTGTCGTTTTTTGTTTGTTTTATTTTGTTTTGTTTTTCAAGGGATAGACAAGTTAATTGTTTTTCGTCTCATTTTACACTCAAAGGGGATTTTGTGTGGCTTTAAAGTCGAGCTCATTAGAGCGTACATAAATTGTGCGAAGCTTTTGTTTTAAAACTGGCTGTAAAGGTAAACCAGCTCACAATACGTTGCAATGCACAAAAAAAAAAATAAAGCCCGCATTCAATTGCCATTAACTGGCCCCGAAAGCAGACTCCTTTTACTTGGAGATTCGAATTGGCATTGGCGACATTCACGACGACAACGACGTTGAGGACGACCGCCCGTTGTGCTCAATGCGCTCAAAATGAAATCAGTGAAATGCTGGAAATTAAAAAATAACGAGATAATTAAAAGCTACCCCGCAGTTATTTGCGTGTATGTCCTTTGCGCACGTAGAGCAGCTTAAGTAGCGGCATTGTGGGCGCCTCATCGTTTGGTTTTTGGGGTTTGGGTGGCCATGGAGTTGGGCTTGAGGTTGAGTTGTTTGTTGCTTTTGCTGTTGCTCTTGGTGTTACTTTTGTGTTTGTGCCTTCATGCCAGAACATCTTCATATAAGGGCATAAGTGTGTGAGTGTGTGTCTGTGTTTGTGTATTTATATGCAATCACACAATGAAAAGAAAGTGTTAGTAATCATGTCGTTCAGTTTGACATAAAGCTGTTTTTACTTTAGCTTTTGTGTTTATATGCATACGCTTTGCAAATAAGTAAATAATTGTCCCATAGATATATAGATATTAACTAAAGTTAAACAGGTAAAAAAAAGAAAGCATGGTATAAGTTATAAAAATGCTGTTTGTTATTCTTATATTGAATTAAAGTGCTTTGTAAAGCATTCACTCAATTTTGCTATTAGGTGAAAAGAGTATTAAAATAAAAATACACTTAAACAAAACTTTTTGGCAATGGTTCACAATAAATTGCTTTAACAATAAAAGCAACAAACAAAGTAGTGAACTAGTATTTTTAAACCTTTGTGCGAAGTAATGCAATATCAAATCGTGCCGTGGGGCACAATAAACCAAATGTCATACCAAATATCAATGACTGTTAACATTAAACATTGATTACATATGTGTGTGTGTGCATATGTGGATTATGCATATTTTATTTTGCCGATTTAATGGCAAACTACTTATGCGTCGACATAAATAATTAAAGAGCGTAAAATAAAATAAAATACAGAGTTTTCCATCTCATCTCTTAATTCACTCATCGAGAGCATGTCACTCAATTACGCGCTGCTATTTAATTGACCACCAAAATTGACCAAGGCTTAACATTATACGAAACGCTGCCTAATTAGCACATTCAGGAATTTTACTAATTAAGTTAAATATATATAGATGCTATGCATGTATTTGCCATATGTAATTATAAGTAATTACCTTGTAAAGGCTGCTGCACAAATAAAATTTTTGTTTTTTGTTTATTTTTAGTGCGAAATAAAAGTTCTTAATCAGATGCGTGGTAATCTTAAATTTAATGTTTTCAATCAAGCGGTTTTGTTTATCGATGCTTGAAACTTTATTTAATGGTGAATTGGTGTTGCTAGTAAATAGATTCATTAAAACCTTAACTATACTATCAGTTCGATTAATTTGTTTAATGACAACAAATATATCCTAAAAAATAGTATAATTTCTCGGTCGCTTAACCATTAGTATCATAATTAAAGCAGGCATTCCGATATTTGACTTTTATTTGGCTACATAAGTTTGGCAACTTAATTGCATTGACCAAAACGCTGCTTTTGTAGTATTTCATGGCAATGGTTGAGCACGTATGGTGTGTGTATTTTCCTACATTTTCAACACACTAAACAACAAAAGAAGCAATTTCGTTTGGCTATTGTGCTGCACAGCGGAGTCGAGTTGAGTCGAGTCGAGTCGAGTGCAATATCATGATTGCAGTGCCACAATAGATTACAATAATTGTCAAGCCGCTGGCTGGCTGGCTGGCTGGCCGAATGCAATCAGAATTCAAGCAGAGCAAACGACTTCAAAGAAACCAGCGAGCAAAGTATAGTGAATAGCCACAGGCCCGAACATTAAAGTCAAAGGAGTGTGAGTTATTGAAGTTGCCTTCGAGCGCACACTGGCACCAAAAATAGCCTTGAAGTTTGGACTACTTTGGGCAAGTTGCGGCGTTCGTCTTTGTGTCCATTGTAAAAGTTTCTTTTTCTTGATGGTAGAGCCTTTTTTATTTGAGTTTTCACTTACCTTGCGCTTAAGTGTTCCATCGCCAGGACCATTTGCCATTTGTTTTGCCATACAACACACATACACACACACAGACAGGGTGGAGACGGTAGGGGCAGGCGATGTGAAAAGTTTTGTGCCAAAGGTAGCCTAGTCTGACAGGGATACGTAGGCAGCTGCTGAGCGTGCGGGCTACTTTTATGATTATTGCTTTCTGTTGATGCCATGGAATGAAGCTTGGTAGAGAGGTATCTGTAGCTCAAATGGAATCGGTATAAAGTGTCTGTGTGTTTGTATGGGTGTCTATGTGGGTGTATACAGATGGTCTTAAGTGCGCCTTAATGTGGATTTTAAGCATTTCTGGCTATAAGCTTGTGATTTAAGAGTGCCTACGTTGCTCCGATGCCTTGGCGTGTTGCCATCAAACCTTGACACGCTTCTTCTCCACACACACACACACACACACCAACACACATCGAGACAGTTGCAACCCTCAACTGTTGCAGTCTCTGCCTGTCTTACTGCCTGGAAATGCACTTCACTTTGTCTAATTGTAAAATAAATAAATGATTAATTCACGTAAAGTGGCGGCGGATGTAGAAAAAAAGTTAAATAACATACAGGAAATGAAAGATGGTGCACAAGCTGCAAACCGCACATGCACACACGCATAAACATATGTACACATATATTATGCACAGGCCACACAATGTGTAAATTGAAGTGCAGGCAAAAGAAATACTGTCAAAAATAATAAATCAACGTGTTGGCAGCATTGAAAAACGCAAGGTGTTGCCTGCCACTTTGCCAAGTTCTAGCCAAAGACAAACTGGCTCAAAGAAAGGCGATCCTGAGGCTGGGCTGACTAACTGACTGGCAGACAGACAGACAAGACTGAATGACAGCGTTCGCTTACACAACTCGAGATGCAACAACAAGAACCAAAGCCAACAACAACAGAAAACAGAAAACAGAGAGTGAAACACCCTTCACTTTAGCAGTGGTTTTTTACTGTTACTACCCCTTGCTATGGTGGACAGCATCTCCTTGGCAGAAGTCGACGAAGTTGCTTAAGTACTTTGCGGGCAAAATGGCTTGCCGCCGCAATTTAGATAAATTTTAATTTTAATAAAGTGTTTGCGCTGCACTTCTGGCACACTCGAGCTGATACTCATAGAATTATGAATTAATTATCTTAGCCGCTTTCGCTTCAGCTCTCTGGCCAGCTTAGGTTTAGCTTGCAACCAACCCTAGACTCTGGTCTCCTTTATTGTGTTCTGCTCTCGTTCATGTTGTGTTTTCGTTTTTTCCTGATTTTTCTCGGCATGGGCGGCATGACGGAGTAGAGTTCGCCCACTTGTCTTATGGTTTTGCGTGCCAAGCCCTCGTCCAGTGCCTCCAGGATGATCTTGTGGCAAACGTTGGCTGGAAACTCTGTTTTTTGGCTAACATAATGGCCTAGTTCTTGAATTGAAACGGCTGTCGTTGTGTCATTTAGTGCTGCCAATATAAGTTCGTAGGGACTATTGATGGTTTGATCGTAATAGATGAGAGCCATGAGAAAGTTTGTATCTGTTTTTATATATTACTATATTTCAGTACATTTAAGTGACTTGTCTAGCTTGTGTTGCTTGAAATAATAGTACTGCTTATAGTTTTTACAAAACGATTTGATTTTTTTATTTGAGTACGCATCAAATAAATGAAGTTTGTAAATTTAATACAGCTCACTTAAATGCTTGTCGATTTGCCATAACGCCTTAATAGAGCCCAAAACAGCAGCAGCAACAGCAACAACAACCAGTAAACGAGAAGAACAATGTCAAAAAGTTCAAGCCCGGCCAAAAGTTGCTTGGCGCACAATTTGAATGAAGCGCGCAAATTGAATAAAAGGCCAACGCCACAGCTCAAGCAGAAAAAATGCTGGCTGTGATAAAATCATCAGTTTGCTGGCTCTTTCAGTAAGGTTTTCTTTTCTTTTCGTCACTACCATCTTCCAACGTTTGTTCTTCCTTCTCTTTTCTTTTGCACACTTTTACGCTTTCGCATCGTCTGTTAGCGAATAGGGAGTGAGTGGCGTCAGAACTGTTGGCGGATTCGAAATGCGGGCAGGCTGAAAATAAATTTTTATTGCACGAGCGAATTCAATAAAATGGGCGTTGGGATAGCACAATGTTTGTTGGTTAGGCGAATTGGAGTTCTGGTGAATCGTGCACTTTTTAATTTAATTAGATTTTTATGACAACAGAAATAGCACAAAGGGAAAGAGAGCATAGGTAGCAGGATAATAGAGAATTACGAAAGTTATTTCAGGTACATAAAGAAATCAAATAAAATATATAAACTATTTGACATTAAAGTGAGGAACTTATTCTATTCATCTAACTGCAATATATTAACGGCAATTTATGTACATGACTATTTGCAGAGCCCTCAAAAAATTGCACAACAACAAAATGTAGATACAAAAGAGGCGTGACCAGAGCGGATAGTGCATTATATCAAATTTGAATGCGTTGACCAAAACGGCGCATTACGCAAACATAATGCGGCCAGATAACCGCACCCTAAAGTGTGTGTGTGTGTGTGTGTGTGAATATATATAGAGCATATCTGAATGAATTGAATTTAATTTTATGCATTTGCAGTATCAACGCATAAATTATGATAAAAGCCATAAAATATACATGTGTAGAGGATGAGAATTTGAATTGGGAAGAGAGAGAGTCGACTAAATTATGTTGATGACCCAGGCGTGGGTGGGTTGGCTGTTGGATGGTTGTTGGATAGTTGCGTTGGCACAGAGTTCACATAATCAACATTAATATTCGAAGCAATGTTTTAGTTGTAGTTCCTATGTAAAAGAAAAAAAAAAAACAATGTCAAAGTTCAACTGCCGCAGATGTTCACTAAATTAGCCAGGCACACACAGCACATAGAAAAAAATGTAGAAAAATAGCAGATGCAAAGTTCAGGCAAATGTTTGTACAGGCTCTAAGGGACACCTGTTCGCAGTTGTCATATGTAGAATGCCATTGGACATCAGCTAATCCAGCTGAGCGCCAATTTGGCGTACATGTCCTCTGAATGTTGTCAGGTCTTCTGTTTTTTTTTTTGTTCACTTTTGTTTTTGTTTTGCCGCTCATTTGATAGAGCAGCTATAGCTGCTGCTTCTGCTGCCGCTGCCCAGTTAACTGGTCAGTTGAAATGTGTGAATGTGTGGACGTGTGTGCGCAATTAGCAGACAGCTAGCTAGCTGACCGACCTGCATGTTTGTTGCCGTAGCCAAAAAGCTCTGTTCGACTATTTTGCTTCCATTAATATGCCGTCAGCAGGCTAGCCATTTGGCTCCACTTGTAGTCACTTTACGGACTGTTAGAAAAAAATATACATGCAGTGAATATAAAGAAAAATCGCATTGCATGAAAACAGTTCAAAGGATATATATATATATATATATATATATATATATATATACGATATGTATCAATGGCACAAGCCAATTCATCGTTGCCAAATGTCAAATGAACAAACTGTCAAATTGTCTGTATGTTCGCCTGGCAAGGACAACCCTGCTTTTGTTTATACGTTTTACGTTTGGCTGGCTAATATGCACGATGCAATCAGTGTACGGCCTTTAAAAAATAATATGTATATTCATGTTCAAAGGCGAAAAACTGATGATGCTGGTCGAAACACAAAGCGTGCGAGCGAGAGAGTAAGAAATAAAGCGAGGCAAGTTTGCATACTCAATATTTTGTGCAAACCTGGCCAGGCGCTGAAATTGTGCTATCGACATACATACAGACTAACACAGAGGAGTTTTCAAAGCTTATGAGCAGATTTGTAGTTGAGAATATATGTATGTATGTGTATGTATGTGTATTTATGTGGTTGCTGTATTCAGTCTTTAGCTGGACTTCGATATCGAACCCTCAACAATAAGTTGATAAAATGCCTTTCATTTTCCCTTTGTGTGTGCCTTCGGCCTGCTACAAAATCAATTTACAACGGAAGCTTGCTTGCATAACCCTTGAGACACGTAATCCCGTTTATATGTTTGTACGGCTATGTGTATGTATTCAACATATTCACTTCTGTGTTTGTGTGTCCTTTTATGTTTTTTTGTATGTGAATGTGTTTGTGTGTGTGTGTAGGTATGTGTATAGATCCCAGGGCATTTTACAAAATAGTATCACACAGGTAAAGTCTGAATGTCTAAGGACAATGTCGGCATATCCTGCTTGTGGACTAGTTGCAGTTTTCGCATATCGATCACATTGTCTTTTGGGACAGCACGTGACCCAATGCCACTAGCAACTTTTTTGTAAATCTGTGTGTGTGTGTGCCTGATTGTAAATGATTCGATTGCATTTTAAAATTGCTATATGCCTGCTAGTATTTATTTGGCCTGCTTTTCTGTTGTTTGCTTTCGAAATATTCATAAATATTTAGCAGTAGGCTTTTATTGCTTTGTCAAACTTGAGCCAACTTTTAATATTTCTCTGTGTTTTGTTTATTGTGATAAAGTAAAATTTGTTTAAGGATTGATTAGCTTAAACAGTTTTAATTGAAACATTTTTTTCTTTATACTCGATGTTTACCTAGAAGTGCTTTAATTGGCATTATAATCTAAAATATTTCCCGTAAAAATTTCTTTAAGAAAGCTCAGAAAAAAACTTGCTTTTATGCAGTTGCCGTCAGATAGAGTAGAGTAAAAGAAACTAAATGAATTAATTAAACAAACTTTCAAATGTGAAATGCATTTAAATGCTAAAAAGTATGTATAAAGAAGCAAATTTTGTCTCTTGTCTCAATTTCTTTGGCTTTAAGCAAAGAGCTGCAGTAGAAGGCAACGTTTAGTTTTAGCCAAGACTTATTAGCAAAGCAAAAGTTTAATATGTAAAATAATAAAAACGTTGCCAGTGGTGATTGGCTTGAACTGGCACTGACTGACAAGACTGACTGCCTTTAAGGACAAACTGAACTGACTGAGTAAATTAGATAAAAGACGCCGAAAGCCACTCTCCCTTCCCCCCCTATACACTTGAGTGCGCTGCTCGAGCCTGGACCGACAGCCACTCGAAAGTTTTTCAAAAGTTTGTGCGCTACAACTCATTGTTGAGACGAACTGAGATGATAGCCATTCAGTCATTTAGCCAGTTCGTCAGTCAGTTCACCCAGTTCAGTCCCATGGCTGGTGCACCTTTTATCCTCCAGCTGTAAAGTCAAAAAAGTTGCTCTGACTTGGGGCTTAGCAACATTGCGCAAATTCAATTGATTTGCTTTTGAAGTGCAGTGCGTCTCTTAAGCACTGCACAAATAAAACTAATGCAATGCATGCCCCCAAAATAAAAAAAAAACTTTGCTAAGTGATTTTGTAAACTTCTTAACTAATGAAACTATATGCAAGTACGCTTATCGTCCTTACATTTTATTCGTTCTCACTCTCTCTTTCTCTCTCTCTTTTATTTTTATATTTTAGTTGTAATTAAACTGATTGATTTTTTGGATTTGCCCGAAAAGCATTCAGTTTTTCGTACTTTCCTGCTTGCCTTGCACTCAAGCCCTTTTTTTGGTACTTCTGGATTTAAAATGGCTTACCAAACATTCGCTGCAATTCCTGAGTTACAAATGTAAAGAACACCACCACCACCACCATCACCACAGCCGCCAAGTGGGCCATTATTTATACGGCTCTGTTTTTCAACAATTTTATTGGCATTTTCAGTTTGCGTAACAAGTTTGGCTAATTTATTACACTGGACGCCTCGTAAATTGTGAGACTGCGTCCGCATCCATTTCCATGCCCAACTGACATGCTGTGTTCCCAGCAATGAGCATGTTAATGCCCAAAATTTATACGCATCGCTCGCAATTTAATTTATATGCCATCATAGAATAGTAGTGGGCATACTTTAGCATCCTCTTTCGTCATTCAAATGTACGCAGTGCATAATCCAGGCTAATTAGCGCCAATTGTCGCTGTCATAATGGGCAGCCTTTGCGGACTACTTAGACGCACCAATTGACACTTAAGACAGCTTGTCAACCTGGCCAGGTGGCAGCAGCTCAATGCCTCATTGGCAAATTAATTGGCTGTCAATTGGGTGAAAAGTTTCGCTTTTTGTGCGCTTGTAAAACTTGCGTAACTTTAATTAAGTATTTGCTTATGTCTGAAGAGTTTTGCCCATGCGTGTGTGTGGCTACTTAAAGTGTCATTTAGTAACCTGCCACAATCAACAAACCGCAAAAATGATTATACACAAACACGCGATGTGTCCACTAGCTGGCTCTAAGAAAATTTGCAGGTGCTGGATTTAAATTAATTTTTATATAGAACAGCTGCTTTATTCAATTTACTTGCAGTCTTATTGATTCATTTACATGTTATTTTGTGTTTTGTAGCGTAAATTTGTTTACGCTTCGTTCTTCAGATGTTATTTCTCAAGTTGCACAAGCAAGACACAAATTAAAAAAAAACAAACAACTTCAACTTTCTATTGTTTAATTATTAGATTGAGTTCCACTTTAATGGAACTTTAGAGGGCGTTGAGTTTTCGCTTGCAACACTTAGATAGTACAGCCTTAAAGACAATTTCGTTTTTTGCTTAAAGGTATCTTAAAACTAAACACCTGTTTTGTATCTTGTGCTTTTACTCCAACGCAACACAGAACCAAATTGTCTGAAAAAGCTACATTTAATATGCACAGTCCAATGGGTAGTTGGCAAATGTATTGTATGTTAACGAATTTACGACACCTTCCAACTTCGATTGTCTTTGTCAGCTAAAACACAGACACACATAAACAACAGACTTGTCTTATCTATATAGATTTTCAATGCTGGTTGGCAATTGTGTGCTGGTTTTTATTCGATTCTTTTCGATTGTTCGCGTATAAATCAGCTGAAGGTGGTCGATTTAAACTTCTGGCAAGCTGGAAGCTACTATGTATAAATAAGGTAATCAGTTTGAGTGCTTTTCTTTGGGTCTGGTGGAAATTGGCATTTTGCAAAAAGAAAACTCATTGAATTTACTTTGAACCTAAACTTATACACCAATTAAGCTTTCTTTAAATAAATCACATCGAGGCTGTCAAATTGAACAAAGGATTTTTGTAAATAGTTGCAATATGGAATGCTCTTATGTTTAATGGCGATATAAATAAGAGAATCTAGTACAAATGGAATTGCATAAATAATAGCAACGAATGCAACTTCCTTTCAAAAACAACTTCCGCTGGCTTTGACTGCTGCCAGTTTTGAGCAAGAAAATAACAAGAAAAAAGAATAAACGATAGAATGAAGAGAAGAAATGCAAGTGCACATTTCCGTTTGTTGCTTGCTTTTTGCTGCCAGCATATCAGTTGACAATTGGCAATAAGACATGCTCTGCACTTTCAGCTTTCATCTAACGAGCACTCACACACACACACACAGTCTCTAGCACACTTACACACACAAACATGTTGCTGCTGTGGACAGGGAGTCGAATGCACAAAGTGACATTTGGCAAGTCCATGTTGCAGTTGCAATCCCATCAAAAATGTATGAATTTGTTGATTTGACGGAAGTAAATATTTGGCAAAACGGATGTGTGTTAGTGTACTTATATGTGTATGTGTCTCCCACTTGTCGAGCCATCATCGTAAATGCTGCCGAGGCTGTCGGGCTAAGCGCACTATAAAAAATTGATTAGTTTCGCCAAGAGCAATCAAATGCAATGATGCCCCATTCAATATGCCTCTCGACCAAAAATATACAAATTTGCCATCAAAGCCGAAAGAAAGTAAGCCCGCAGCCAAGTCAAACCCTATCTTCAGTTGCCTTCAATTAGTTTATGCCACATTTCGCTCGCACGTAAATGTTATCAGCGTCAAAATGCATGCATGATTCAATGATTTTTTGGACTCTTGCCCTGCAGCGCTGTCGATTTTTGGGCCAGAATGCAAATCTATGACACGCAGCACAAACGCGTGCCCAATCTCAAATATGGCATTTTCAAATCGAGCTACATTTTCCCAATGTTGCAGCTTACTTGATATATGTGTGTGTGTGTATTAGTGTTGGTTTGCATTAACGCACGCACAGACGCCAAAAATGGCTGCCAGGCTGCCGCTGTCTGTGTGCTGCTCAACTAAGCATATCGACGTCAATAAATCATCCAATAATGCGCTGATGCTGATGCTGATGCAGTGCATAGCGCCAATGTGGGAGTGTGTGTGTGTGTGTGTGGCAAGGAGGAGAACCAGTTGTGGGTGGTATGAAAGAGCTGAGCTGGCTTCGGCTACGACTGGCATGTCTTTTGCCATTTCCGGAGTTACGTACGAGCTGCTGTTGTTAGTTGAGTGCTTTTTAACTTGGGCTATGGCAATCGCTGTCGTGGTGTGCTAGTTGCAATCTCAGCCCATATGTGTATGGGTGTGTGTGTGTGTGTGGATTGTGGCTGCGGCGCACTTATGTTTGCAGATTGTCAGCATAAAATGCAAGAAGAGAACATTTCACAGATTGAATTTTATTCGGTTGCGGTTTTTTCAAGCCATTACGACTTGCTGCTGCATTAGTATAAGTATGTGTGTGTGTGTGCAGGGTGTAAATGTGGATGCAAGAGTGCATGCATCAATTTAGCAAATGAAGCTTGTGCCATGTGCGCTCTGATGGCAAACTTAAAATGCTTTTCCTGCTAAGTAGCTGCCATTTGTTGTTGTTGTTGTTGTTTTTGTTGCATATTCTGTTTTGTTAACCACATGCAACCATGCAACAATCCCCATTAAAACATTTTGCCTTAAAAGTTAATTATATTTTGTTTGTTCAACGTTCATTTTGATAAGGCACACGATGTCGTTGGCTGTTGGCTGGTTGGCGGTACACTATCAAAGCAGCTAATCAATTCATCGTTGCAACAAACTAAAAAGGCGAGCATCCAACTTCCAACTCGTACTCGTTACATCCACTGCTCTTAGCGTTGCAGCAGCTTAGCTCAGTCGTGTGAAAAATAGTTTCGTTATGGCAGACACGCACACACATCCAGTGGCCCCTGCACCTTGCCCCAGATTTCGTGTTGCGTTCAGCAAATGACGTTACTTAACTTTGCTCCAACGACATTAATGCGATTTTAATGCGCTGATTTGATTGAAGCCAATTGACAGTTTGCTCTTTTGCTCTCTGCAAAATAGGCGGAAGTAGCGAAAGAAGATGAGGAAGATGGAGAGCGTAACGCGAAGACAGCATAACAACCAAAAAGAGAAGATAATAAAAATTGGAATGCAAAATTTATATATTTATACATACATGTACATATATTCAAATTGTAAATGGGAAAAATTGAAAAATTCCTTTAGCTTTTAGTGTTTTTCTTCCGCGGAAACTGCAATTTCCCCACATTCAACTTATAAGTTGGATGCCAAATTTTTGTATCCGCTGACGAATTTTTGCTTGTCAATAATGTATATATATGTTCAAGCATTGAGGCGGAAAGAAAAACAACTATTAAGGCAAATGTATTCATGCTAAGTATTTAAATAGCTTAGACATTAAAAAAGATAAGACAGATTTTGTAGAGAATGAATTTTGGTTTTGATAAAAAGATAAGTACAAGACTTGCATAAGACTGCATTGTTTTTGATAGGATTAAAGTTAAGCAAAAAGAATTTTACCTCGAAAAAACATGCAAATGCAATCAAATCAACTCTTAGTTGTTTCCCTAAGTAAAAGTAAACTTTTTTATTTTACCTTTAGCACACATGGCATACTTAGAGTTTAGCCCTTGATTAGCCTAGTTATGCAAAATATGCTTTGCTGCAATTTGCTTAAATCCAAGTTAGCTAAAGGCATTCGAAAAACCCAACTGCATATCAAATTCGGTGTCGGGCAGCCAGACAGGACAAATTCTGTTGGCCCATCTCTAATTAACCTTTGCAGAAGCAACAGCAGCAGCTACAGTCCAAAGCTTCTTTTCAAAATTTGACATGCACATGCGAACAGACACACACCGAACACACACCGAGCACACACCTACACACATTGAAGTGACAGGACTTTGGTCACCCAAAATGGTGAACTAGCCGCTTGGCCCAAAAATTGACGGCATTGGATGTTCAACGTTTAATTAGAGTAATTAAAACCAGACAAGCGATGCATTAATAAGCTACAGCAATCCGGCAACCTAGCGGCTTTCTCACCTGTTAACTCGTTCGTTGGTCCGTTTGGTTATTTGCCGCTGACCTGTAATGTGGCAGGCTCTGAAATGCACAGGACATTTATGCAAATCAAAGCAGTACGAAGACTACATGCTTCTCTCCCTCTCTGTCTGTCTTTATCCGCCTGCTCTGCTCTGCTAAATGCCAAAATGTCTGATTTCAATTGCAGTGCTGGCAAAGCAGCCAGAGGCTCGTGAATTATACATTAAAGCCTTACCTTTCTTGCACCATTAATAAGTAAAATAATAAAAGTTTGAGATTTGCATTTGGCAAATGCATTTGCACTCGAGTCAAACATTTTTTTATTATGCAAATCCGGCTGTGGTAATTATACATACATTTCATGCATATCATTAGCATGCATGGCCAATGAGTGCACTTTAGATAGAAAGGAGACCCACACACACACAAACACACAGAGAAAATCAGCATCAGAGACAGATACAGAGTTGGAGTTGATGCTGCCGATGCCGATGCCGCTGCCGCTGCTGTTGCATATTTTATATGGGGGCCAAAGGCAATTGGCCTTTTTAAATATTGCGACTCGTTTTCAATTTCTCAGCAGCAGCAGCAGCAATTCCATTTGCATTTTTGCCTTTGACATTATTGTGAGTTGTCTCTTCGCCTCACCACCTCCCCTTGTCAATCCTAGCGACAACTGTGTAGTATTGACATGGGACTGCAGTAGAACTGGTTGTCCATCCGTTCCGGCAAAGCAAGTAGCCGTGCTCAGTCCGGCTATGAATATCCGCTTCCGGTACCATGCGACACGCTTTGCCCAAGCAGTCAAGTGTAAAAAGTGCCTTTCAAGTTATTTTCCTGTTTCTATTTTACCATCTTCGTTTTCTTCTGCTTCGCTTACACTGCTGACATCGCTGCTGACGTCGCTGCCTCTGTATTTGTATCTGTCAGTGTCTCCTTTGTTTTGTGCTTTCTTTTTTTCTTGATTAGAATTTTATACTCATGAATTTTCATTTCCGCTGGTGAATTTTTTACTTTGGCAAACGCTTATCTGTTGTCATTGAATTCCTTAGAGCTGTGTCAATGAACAATAAACACAACAAGCAACAAAACAAATAACTAACCCAATACTAAATACCAATGTGCAATAGAAAATATTTGCTTGCAGCTAAATACATTTCAAATACGAGTACCAGTTTTTCAACCATTTACCAGTGGCATAAATCTAAGTTAGGCTATGTAAACAACACTTTGACCTTTATAAATTCATACACAACAAGTTAAAATAAGCAAACTAAACTTTAAGAAAATGGAAAACAATCTTTTATACTATTATCTGTATTTGCCTAACTAAAACAAAGATTAAAGCCATTTAACTGTGAGAAAAAGTTGCTTAAATTTCGTTTATATATAAATTTCTATGTAATTTTGTGCATCTATCTCTCTCTCTCTCTCTGGTGTATTTCCCATCCGTCGACTTAATGCACATTGCGAATAATCAGCCAGTTGTTGACCTGATTACAAAAACTCCCCGTTCTTGATGGCCTGCGGCAGAGATTTGCAATGGCTGCTATTAATTTACCGGCGCTTTAATTAATAGATACATTTTCTTTTTCCCCCCCATTTTTCACTAATTACAAATTGTAATATTATCGATTATGTGAGCAGCATAAACAGGCCTTTGGTCAGCCCCAAACATCATTCGATTCAAGTTTTGACACCGGCTAAGTTCAACTCAATTAACTGTCTAATGGATGACTAAAAAAGTAGAAAAAAACTAGAAAAATATAAGGCCAATAAAATAAAACCTATAACTTTTCTATTCAAATATGTTGGTGATTGTTTGAACTCACTCAATACCTTTTAGCTGCAGGATGTTCACCTGCTTGCCTCCTGCCTGCCTGCAGACACATACACACTCAGCTACAGCATTTAACACTTAGAGTCGCATGTCGCAATGTCGCAATGAATTTTACTTGCCCTTTTTGTGTATTTCATTAGATTTTCATAAGCGTTCTCCATTTGAATTGGCGCTCTTACACACAATTGGTTGCGCTTCCAGTTGAATCAGTTTCAATTTGCTAAGACCATGGAGACGACACGCACAGATGCCAATGTCGATGGCGACAACTGCAGGCATTGTTTTTAGCCACCTTACACACACACACCCACACACACCCATACATGTTTATGGTATATGAAAGCGCTCAACGTTGAATGAACAAAAACAAAGGCAAGCACAAGAGCTCAATATGCAAACAAAAAACGCTTTACAACTCGCAGTTTTTGTTGCTCTTATCGAAATTGTAGCTTTAGTTGTACTTGCTGGAGTTCGGGTCATCTTGCAACCAAGCGTGAAGATAGCATAATAGTTTCGAGCTTATGTACATATGCTTTTTTCCCTTCCCTTTAATTTAATTGTTATATGCTGCGTTAATTTTGTTTTTAAAGCTTTGATAGTTTACATAAAGTTGTGCGAACAGGCTCTGATTTTGTTGACTCTATTCGATGTCTAGGCTCTCTTACACAAATGAATTATATATTTAAACATCTTAAGCAAAACTTCCAGTTATTTATCCTTATACAAAGCTCGCCGAATCAACTGTTTACACATACCATTTAAAACTGCTTAAAGAGAACTTTATTGAATTAAATGTTAAACAAAGCATTTCATTTTTGACTGCCTCTGTCGTATGCCCTGGGGAAAACGCAGTAGGGGTTAAATTAAATTGACTTCATACAATTTAATTGCAATGACTGACAAAATGACAAACTGACAGACGGACAGACTGACTAAACACCGCCAACAATAGCTTTTGTTTTGTAAATAGTTGAGCGGTGCAAAGATTATGATTTTATTATGAATGAATTGAGTGCCGCACATGTTGCGCACCAGTCCTATCTCTTTTGGTGCCAGCTAAACCTGTGATAATTCAAATAATGATGACGCTCTGCTACAGACGGCACAAGCACAGCAGCCACTGCAAAGGCCGCAACCACATTGCAGCATCCGGCCATCATGCCGCCCACATGCCGCCCACATGCCGCGCCCACACCCAGCGCATCCGTCTGGCGGGCAATGCAAAAGCACTTTATTTAAGTGAGTCCCACATGAATAGCACTTGGCTGACTAGAAGCATAGAGAGAGAGAGAGAGAGTGGGCAAGCGGACAAGAGGAGTTGTGGCAGTGGCACTGGCAGGCCAACAAAGCGGGTGGCTGGATGGTTCAGTTTGTATTTGTAACACTTCTTTGCATATTCTCTGTTTTTTTTATTTATCCAGTGTCTTTATAAAGCATGCATATGCACAAGCAACCCTTTGGCGGGCTTAACCGTAACCGCAGCTCTCCCGCACACAATCTTATCAGCAAGTACACTCGGAAAAACGATTGTGGGCGAAATTACTTTTCCTTAATATATATCTTTATTAAAAAAAAATACATTTTGCGTTTGTTTGGCTTTCATAAAGATCAAAATACACTTACTTTTAATTTCATATAATTTAATATATAGCTTATGTTGCAGTGTATTTTACATGCATCGCCCCTACATATGTGTGTCTTTGGCAGCAGCTCTTTGGCAGGTCTGTGGCTGTGGCTGTGGCAGCTTGCATTGCGCTTGCCTCATTATGTTAAGTTGGCTGTTTGCCTTATTGCAGCAGACCAAGCGTAATGCAGACAGCTAAATGTTCGCTTTAAAGATTGCCCGTTGCCAAATTATCCTATAGGATTTAGACAGAAAACTTGCACACATATATATAGTGTATCTCATATGATTATCCCTTTAGCTGCACTTGAAATCTCATTGAAATTTATCAATCACTCAAGCAATCAATCTTTGCATTTTCTTTAACTTAAGTCTTGTACACATTATTTAGGCTTACTGTTGGCCTACAGAACTAACACGAAGACAGTTGTTGGCAATTTATGACCACTGGGGCATAAAATGAAATTTTAATGAAAATGAAAATAATTTACCTTTTAGTAATTTGAAAATTTTAATTAAATGCATTGCCAGCCAGCCTGCAGCTGGTAAGCCTTACAATCCGAACAATCTCAGTTTTGGCCGAAACTAGCGCCGAAGTCCAAACTGCTTTTGATGCAGCTGCAGCTGCCGCTGCTGGGCGCCATGTGCTGCAACTGGGCAAATTGCATCAACACACATTTGCATTTAAGGCGTGTGCATAGACGGTACGGGACGGGACAGGAGGGGACGGGTCTGTGTGTAGATAATGTCCTACACATGACAGGAGGCTCAGAGCAGTCCAGTCAAACATGGCAATAATAGAACACACACACACGCACACACAACCATATAAGCGTATATTTGCATATAGGTTGGCTGTTATTAAATGCAAGTGCAGCATTCATCCAAACCCCAAGTCCGCCTCTTTGCTGTGGTTCATTTACAAGTTGCGTTAGCTGTGGCTTCTTGTCTGTGCGTGTGCATGCTGTCTGTTTTACAAGTACATTTTGAACAAGTGTGCTGCGTGTTCTACTAACCTTTGCCATTTTCGGACTTTGAATTTGCTTAAATTGCATTGTTGTTGTTATCAATGTAACTGGAGTTTGGCTGATGCCAAAAGTCTGTATGCCATTGCCATTTAGTGATTATTTGCAGCTTTAACGAATTGAAATCGATTTTGGCCAGCAGACAAGCGCATTTCTCCAAGTGCTGCCATCGACAATCATGTCAACCGCACACACACACACACACACCCCAAAACACACAGATGCACTTACCTAATTCTTGTCATGCGTGTGACTATTATATCGATTTTGGATTTTCGTACTGATAAAACATGCATGTGTATCCAAAGTGCACTTAAATATACGACTCGCAAAATTATCGTTCGTCTTTGTCTCAGCTGCTCGGCGTCTTTTCATACGTAAATCGAGTGCTTAAAAGTAGACTAAACTGCTTTCGCCATAAGCTGCTTTGCACAACATTAACTATGCTATGGTGTTAGAACAACAACAACAGCTAATTAGCATGGTGATTAGTTCGGTTGAAGTTGATGGCAATCGAAAGTTTGCAACGTATTCAATCCGCCTATTTAAAAACTTCAATTGGTTAGGTACGGTAATTAGCAAAAGTTTCACTTGAAAACAGTTAATGCAAACAAGTCTCGTAAGTTTTTTTTTTGTTCTGCAACTGGGAATAAATGATATAAAGTGCAATTGGATTGGATTACATTCATGAACTTTACCTACGCCTAAAAGATGCAACACTTTTCTATAAGTTGCACACGCACTGCTTGTCGCTTGTTGGCACTCATGCAAATACCGTTAGCTGCTGCTGCTGCTGTTGCTGTCAAAGTGCCAAGCGTTGCACAAATGTTGCTCTATTGACATGACTTTAAGGCAAGTTGCAAACAACATTCCTGAAAATTGACAAAGTTTTGACGGCGCAGGTAAACATTGCAACATTATACCATGCATGCGTAATGCGTTCATCTTTACCTCTGTGTGAGTCAGGTTGTGTGTGTGTGTGTGTGTGTGTCGTAGTGACTGTGTAGTTTGAAAAAGCATCAAAGACATCTTTTGGTTTAGTTTACCAGCTTAAATTGAAACCGCAGTGCAATGTGGTGCCTAAAATGCAACTGATTCGTTCGGTTTTTGTTGTTGCTACTGTTGCCACCGCTGGCTTGTGGCTAGCCTGTAGTACATTTGATTGATTTGGTTAGTCTCATTTGCGAACACAAATATTGGCAGAGTGGCTCGGCCGATGAACACTGCCAGATACTATACCATACGTAACGATATCGCTGCCAATTTGGAGTTTAGTTGTTTTAGCTGTGGGTTTTTTTTTGTTAAAAATGTAGTTTTAATGAAATTACCACGTAATTGATTTTGTTTATCTTTATACACCTTTTATTTATTTTGCTTTGGTTTTGTTTTTGTTTTTGTTTTGTTTCGGTTCACATGGAATGGATATAGATATATTTATTATATATTTATATATATATATATATATATTTACCTAAGATACCAATACAATTTTATTGTTGATTATCTAATTTAATTAAATTCCATAAATATCATATTTGACTTAAATTTAACAGCTAATGCGCACATACACACACCCAACAATAATTCAAATGTGTGAAAATAGTAAAAACAAAGATAGACACAAAAAAGTTAAAACACAGCCAATAATTGAACGTGTCAATTAAGCTGCTCTTAAAATCATTTGCAGAAATATATGTATATACTATATACTTAAAACAATTCAATTTATCACAACAAATTGAAACATATTCATGTGTATATATATATTCTTCTAGATACTTAGAGCTAGCAGACATTTAACGCATGTGTGTATGGTATTGAATAAATCAACTCTTGTGGGCTTTTTTAGTCAGTTTAACATACGTTTAGATTTGTATAGTCTTTGATTTGCATTAGCGAGAGTTACGCGTGCCGTGGCTTATGTACTAGAGTTTAGTTTTATACACTTAACGAACAACAATTAGAGTTGAGTTTGAGCTTTTGACATGCTCGATTTAAGTAAATGCAGTTAAATGCCTCAGTTGTATATCAGTGTAACGTTATTGGTATCGGTATCGGTATCAGTATCGGTGTTTTTGTTTTTGTTGGGTCTGTGTTGTTCTGGCCAAGTTAGTTAAGAGTCAGCCCTTGCTCTTTGGCAGCTAGGCTAATATTAAACGTGTATCGTGTACTCTTGCCGCTCCTGCTCCTTCTTTTCGTGATACCTAGGGGTCGCAGGCTGGTTAGTTTTTGCGATTCAAGGTTCAAGTTCAAGTTCAAGGTTGGTAGACGCTACGGGCATGCATAACAACAAACTACAGTCAAGCACTGGGATGGCTACATGTTTCAGCATCGAACTTACCTTGCCAACAGTGAGGTCAGCTCCTCGCGATCCATTTTCGCCAGCTGTGCCTCGCTAGTGTTTTCCATCACACGCTGCACCTCCAAGTCCAAGGCGCGCTGCTCCCGCTCGCACTCGGCCTGATCGCCAAATTCGCGCGCATCATGAAAAGCAGCTGGCGGACGAAAACCGCTCGATAAATCGCCACCAGTCATGGCGGCAATGGAGGCGGCCAACGAGGCGGCGGTCTCAACCTCACTGCCAGCACTATAAGAGTTCAATGAGCACTTTGGTAATATTTACGAATTATTTGTGTCAAACGTTGTTTGCCACAAAAAACTATAGAATTTGTTGTGGTAAGGCTGCAACTGAACTTTTCTTTAAAAAAATTATACATGTTTTTTTCAAAGAAGTACGAAACTTGCTCATGATAAAATAATAAAATAAATTTGTACAAATCAAACTAATTAAGATAAAAAAATCCTTAAAAGAAAAGTTTAGTTTAAGCTTTACCACAAATAGTCTTTTGTATATTGTGTTTGCTTAAATGTATTTGATTTTATTTATATTTTTTGGTTTCATTGAGTTTTCAATTCGGATTTTTTAGGGCTTAGGTACCTGAACTACCTGTTGTTACTACCAGGGCACTTTCGTCGCTCCAGCGTCTGATTGCCCGATTGCGATGCATGCTTCCGGCTGCGCTGGCCCGAGCTACGCTTCTCAACCGGCATGCCAATGTGCCGGGGTGTGTTCAAACGTCGTTCCAGCGCCGGTGAGCCCTGGTCATTGTTTGATTCGGTGCTGGAGTCGGGCCGAAACATATCTGAAATATAACAGGCATTGTTCGCTGCGAACGCATATCCAAAATCCTGTGCGGCATACGCACCTACAACAGCACGTCCGTCGCTGCTGCGCGACGACTTGCAAGGAACTCGATAGGTGGGCATGTTTGAGAACTCAGTGCTGGGACTGATACTCGTATCGGACTCTGATTCTGCCACTACACCAGCGTTGCCGCTCTTGGCGCTTCGTGCGCCACTCGACTTCTTTGAATGACCGGACTGAGAACCAGCGACAATGGTCATTGATTTGCTCAGCGTGGATTCATCTACACACAAGAAAAACAAAAGTGGAAACGATTGTAGGATGATCTTGCAGTGCAGCATACAATACTGAACCAAAGTTGTAGCGAGGGTTTTGTTTCAGTGTAAAATAATTGGCTAAGCCTCAAGCTAAAGTACATGTACGTGGCAGGACTTACCATCGGTGTTGTAGTATCGCTGCTTGTGCCAGCTAGACTTGCTCTTGACATGTCCAAAGCCCGCATTGGGCAGCATTGGATAGGCCGTGGCATTTAGATTCTCGCCCTCAGGATGCCCAAATGTTTTGAACTGCATGGTGTAGTCATGCGGTGTTTGGGCAGTGAGACCTCGAGTGGGTGTCTTGGCTGGTGCCCCCGTGCGTCCGCCATTGACGCTGAATGTGGCATATGGCGAAATCTCATACATTTCTAAGTAAGTTACGGAGAAAAAGAAGTACAGAATAGAAAATGGCAAATGGAATGCGAGTGGGCGTTTAATTGCTAACTGAAGCAGCTGGACACGTGCGCAGCCTATTGTCGATTCGACTTACCCGACTCATTGCTTTTGTCCACCGTTTTGACCGGCGAGGCGCTGTATACCTGCTGATTGCGTCGATTCTCATGCTCCTCCTTGTAATCACCGGGCAGTGCACGAGACTCGTAGCCCTCGGCAATGGGGCCGCAAAGGGTGCGACGATGTTTGATGGTCAGTGCGCTGGAAGAAAATTAAAACCGTGAAACTCAACGATTAGATGTTTAATTAAACTTGGCGCTAAGCAAAAAATGCGATTCTGTTGACCAGGTCAACAGACAGCCAACTTTGCAAATTGCTTTTTGTCTGGCTGAGTATGAGTTAATATTATATCGATTTACCCTCCCTTATCAATGGGCTTATACTTTACAGAAAAAAAAGGAAAACTCTTTGCCGAGGATATAAAAATAAATGGCATTTCATTTGATTTTCCGATTTACTATAAACTTTCACCTGTCGCGTCAGCCACCAGCCACCAGCCAGCCCAGTTAATTAAAGCTTAATTAACGTTCGCAAGCAATTACAGATACTGTACACCCACCCACTACTTTCCTGTAGCCAATTCAATTTGCCACGTCCCTATTGAGTTGCTAGTACTTACATCGTTATGATGGCCACTGTGATTATTACAACGACAATTAACGTTGCCAACCAATCACCGTTGGTTGGATTTGTCGCATTTATCAGATTGTTCATCAAATCATTTTCCGAGGGGAAGACAGGTGGCGGTGGTATAGTGATGCCATCAAGGCTCGTTGTGCTAAAATGATAATGTTCCGTCGTTTTGCCCGCATCGTTGGTCGCCGAGATGCGCAGCTGGTACCATTTGGAGGGCAGAAAGTCGCAGAATATTAAATTTTCGCGATTCTCCTCCGCATTTGAAATGTCCGATGTGACAACTGTCCAGCGTATATCACCTGCGGGTGTAAAATAAGTTGACTCACAAAAACTTTCAAATATGTCAGCATTTTTTTGCAGTCATAAAAAATATACATCATACGACATGTTGTCAGCGCCAAATGGTATAAATATTTATACATAAAGTTGTATGTTCATTGCTCAGTTAATTGATAACATAAATAAATGCATTAATTTAATTCAATAACAAAAAAAGAGAGATGTATGTGAGAGAATATTAATATTAATATGTGGCTTGCCGAGTTTTGTGTGCTTTCGCATAAAATGAAGAATCAAGTAATTGCTGGATATTTTAAATGACAAATTTTTTATCTACAGTAGTGTGTAGACTTTTAATAAATGGTAGTTGAATAAAACTGATAAAAATTTAAGCGATGTCTTGACAATAACTTTTAAATAATTATTATTTATGTTTACGATTTGATAATCTAATCATGCATACAACAGGGCTAATAAGTAATATGCTATTGTATTATTGTTGTTTATCAGATTGTGAACACATTGCCCGTTGATGACTGTACATTAATTACAATTTACAATAACTTACCTAACGGTCGATGTTCTATAGAAAAATGATGTATGCTGCAGCCGCCATTGTGCCACGATGACAGCTTCAAATTCACACAGGTTGCATTTGTTGCAATTAGTTCGTTGCCATTGGGCGCCTGGGAAGCTGTTTTGGGTGTTAAATGGAAATGAATATGGAAATCAACACATGTGGCAAATATTCAGCAGCCCTAGCAGCAGCAGTAGCAGCAGTAGTGGCGAGTAGTGGTCATTGTGGTCAACTAAAAATTGGGAATGCCACAGGAAACGAGCATTCGTACTTTGCTACACGACTACTATATAGGTAGTACTTATGTATGCAAATGCACGCTATGAAGGAGAGAACAAACTCACCTTTTCCCTTGGTCCAGACATTAATTTCCTCGCTGGCTGCACCATCGCCCACCAAATTGTGGGCCGACATTTTTATAATGTACTGATTTCCGCACTTCAGGCCCGTCATTGTGTAAGCGTTGTTCTCCGGCAAGAGCTCCGTCTGTGCCCAGCTATCGCCAGACGTATGGTATGAGATTGTATAGCCCTGCAACGGTGCTCCGCCATCGTCGGGCGCATCCCAACTGACACGTATGCTGTCAGCGGAAGCATACTGCACGATGATTTGTGGTGCGCCCGGTGGCTTCATAGCAATCACCTGATATTGGATTTCGTCACTACCAAAGAGATTGTTTGCCGTGCACGTATAATTTCCGGACAAGCTGCCTTCGACGCCTGTCAAGCATGCCAAAGGATGAAAGAACGAACGAACAAACGACAAACCCGATCAAAAGATGTAAATGCAAATATTTTTGCACAACTACTTACGGTGTATGCGCAAATTGCCCTCATTGGTCACCTCATAAAATGGGCTAAATGTAACGGGTCGATCACGAGTTAGCCAACGTGCCCGGGGCGTTGGATTGCCCACAGCCAGGCATTCCAGCACTAACCTAGTGCCGATTGCTTTACGAACCACCTGACCAAAAGAGGCGATGCGTGCAGGTGCTACAATCAACAAAACAACAAAACAACCAAACAAACAACCGAAATGAGAAAAACACATTGCACATATGTACGTATGTACATTTATAGTTAGGAGATGCATGGAATTAAAATGTTCAGCTGTTGACCAGTTTGTGGTTATTTTAGTCAACACGCTGACTAAATGTACAATTTTAATTAAATGCGAAAATCGCAATGTTCGTAAGTGAGCCATATAAATAGCTTTAAAAAGCTGAAACTGCAGCTGCCGTTGCAATAATGCCTACCTCGTGTATTCGTTGCCTGTGCCACCACAGATGTGGGTTCACCCTCACCCACCGATGTGGATGCTGATACCCAGAACTCGTACATTTGATTTTCGGCCAGACTGCGTGCTTCGAATGTCACCGGATAACCGTTCTCGTCAACGCGCACCATGTGAGCTGATTTAACAAAAAAGGAAAGCACAGAATATTCATAGTTTTTACGTTTGTGTGTGTGTGTGTGTGTGTGTTAGGTCACACACTCCCTTTTTTCTTGATACTCACTCTTGGTCTGGCCCTTGCGACCCGCTTCGCGTGCATATACCGTGTAATGCGATATGATGCCATTGCGATTCTTCGGCGTCAGCCATGAAATTAAAATCGAATCAGCCGTCAAGGCAGCCGCTTTAATGGCTGCCGGCGCATCGGGCACATCGTCATCGGTTTGGCAAAATAATGGCTGACTGGCCAAACCATCGCCCGTTGCCGTGTAGGCCAATGCCCGAATTGAATAGTTTGTTGCCTTGAGCAGCGTATGCAGATACGTTTCCAAATTCGATGTGCGTTTGATCTCCAGTTTGGCGGGGAAGTCAACTGTGAAATTGAATAGATAAATCATGTCTTCTTATGCAAGGCATGGCAAATAAAATCAAGCAACAATGTTCAGTTACTTAACAATGTTTTGCTACAGCAGCTGAACTTGAAACTTTTGCAAAAAACAGTAATAAGCTTAGATTATTACTTTAAACTGTTTTCGACAATACACAAAAGTTTTTTTTTGTTTTTCTTGTGTTAACATCTTAAGCTCTTTAGTATAATGTTAAAATTTACTTATGAGTTTTAGTTTTAATGTTTTCGACTATTCCAACTGGTTTGTGTAAGTGTAATAGAGACGAGTCACTTTAGGGTTAATCGACTTAAGTAGATGACAAATCTAACTGCTTTGGACCGTATAAATAGTATCGATTGCCAAGTATGTACATTGATTTGATAAGCGATGCCAATATCCACAACTTGCCGGCTCATCTCTGTGCTGACGCACAGCACCCATTCAGCGTTCGGCGCCAAAACCAATAAACCGAGGCAACTAACTTGCAACTCGCTTTGCCAACAGCACAATCATATCGATTGGTGTTTGCACAGCGCTTTTCGCTTGCAATATCAACAAAATCAGCGCCATAAAGTGCCAACTGGCAACCACAAAATCTAGACTGTTAGCTGGATGCACTGTGTTACTGGTGCTGGGTATATAATGTATACTCACTTTGATGCACTATGGGACGATATAAAATTTTATAGCCTTGTATTATGCCGCCATGGAACTGCAGCGGCGGCTCCAGCCACGATATCTTCAGGCTCTGCGATGATAGCGCTGAACAGTTAACATTTTGTGGTGCAGCCTCTGGCACTGTAAATAATAAAAATCGATTGTGCATTAAATTTTATGATTTGTTTGTTAATTGAATTCTGCATAGATAGTATAAAGATAGATTTTTAATTGAAGTTTATTTCTGTAGAAATAGATAAGCTACTAAAAAGCAGATTTAATCTAAATCTAATAACAAATCTGCTCTAGACACAATAATATACACAAAGACAATAAATAACATAAAACAAAATAACACAAGCAAACCACACTTACCGCCTTCGGCTGTTGTGCCAAAGATGGGCGCACTCCATGGCCCGGAGCCAAAACTGTTCAAGGCACGCACGGTGACTGCATAACGGGTATACTTGCGCAGACCACGGAGAGTGGCCTTGGTGGTTGCCCAACCGCTGACTATGACCGATTTGAGGGAACTATTCACAACGCTGATATAGTTAATGTTCTGTTTCTCCTCGGTGCAGTTGACGGTGTAGCCAATGAGTTCGCCATTCCATGACTCACGAGGCGGTATCTGCAATTTGTTTGGAAGAAGTGAAAAAGTGAAGTGAATTGTATCCCGGTAAGGTTAGAATGTTCACACTCACCTGCCAGGTTATAATCAACTCGCTCTCGCCACCGGTTTGCACCTGCACATTGGATGGTGACTCCGTTGGGGCCTCCTCTTGCGTTTTGAGTACAATTGCGTCCGTGTAAGCGCTGCGCTCAATCTCGTTGATGGCCTGCATGCGTATGAGGAATGTTGTTGCCGGTGACAAACCAGCGACAATGGCATTTTCGCGTAGATCGCTGTCATAGCTAACGACACGGAGAGGAAAGGTGTAGGTGTATTAGGGCTTAAGAACAAAAGTTAGTTACAACAAACCTGCGACTTATGCTCGTTGATGGCAGCGTCACATTGATGACATTAATGCCATTCCAATCCCCGCCAGCGGCGCCCAATGCCGCATGTGATTGTAAATACTTGAGTGCCTGATACTGCACCAGGTAGCTCAAAACAGGAGAGTTACCATCAAAAGGTCGTCGCCAGCTCAACTTGACCGTGCGTGAGCCAACCTCAAACACCTCCAGATTTGATGGAGTATCTGGTCTCTCTTGGACCGCAAGATAAACAATTTGCTCAGCTCTTCCATATGGATTCTCAGCGATGCAACGATAAACGCCCGAATCATGACGATCCGAGTGACCAATAGTCAACTGTGAATCAACGCCCTTCTCCGTTTTCATCTCGGCAATGCTAAAGCGAAAGTTATTCAGATCAATGCGTCCATTGTTATGCGTCCAGGCAATGCTGATGGGCTCATCACCCTTCGCATGGCAATCCAATGTAACTGGATCATTGCGACGTGAGCTCACATTTCTTGCCGGCTGCTCAAAACGTGCTGGCTCTGTAGAATAAGTTGTGAGATGTGGATAGCACCATGGCAACTCTATTGTTAGCTATAATTACCATTCACATTGATGCGTATTATCTTCTTCAATCCTGCGCCAATTTCATTTGTGGCCTGGCACATATAGTAGCCTTCATCATTGTCCGTAGCCAGATTCAGAAGCAACGAATGATTACGCATGCTGAGTGGCTTAAAGTCCTTGGAGGCTTTGCCTACATGGGAGACACGCTTTTAATTAAACTAATTGCAGCGCTCGCATTCAAATCCAATGCTAGCTAATTAATAATACAACACTACTGCTGACTTCTGGGTCCTGTGCACGTTTAACCCAACCAATTTGATTGTACATAGTCAGGAGGTCTGTTAGCTAAGCTAACCTAGCTGGGGCAAACGTTTGGCAAACTCACCCTGTCCTT
This sequence comes from Scaptomyza caliginosa, assembly GCA_035044725.1. Taxonomy (NCBI): domain Eukaryota; kingdom Metazoa; phylum Arthropoda; class Insecta; order Diptera; family Drosophilidae; genus Scaptomyza; species Scaptomyza caliginosa. Next base: position 276,652 of record JAWNNR010000116.1, on the reverse strand, counting down.
TGAACCAGGTAATAGCTGGTATCGGATATCCTTCCGCCTCGCAATTTATTGATATTGTATTGCCCAACATAATGGCCGTATCCATGGGCTCGTAGCTCCACCGAGGCGCCACTGAAACGTGACCGGCCAAAGGGGACAGTGTCGAAAAACGTAACGAATGAAAGAGCGCCAAGTAAACAAGAAATTTAACAACTTGCTGTTTGTGTTTTTCTCGATCTATGTGTTTGTGCATGCGAATGGGCATGTGTGTGCACTCAGAAAAAAAACAAACAACTCTACTTAAATGTAGATAAGATGCACGAAAAATGAGCTTTAATTTTTTAAGCTTGATTTTTAATCAATATAAATTTTCTTAATTTTATTCAATTGTTTTTTTCTGAGTGCATAACAATGTGTGTTTGTGTGTTTATGTGTAGGGTTAGCCACCCGAAAAGAGGGCCAAACTGCTGGCACAACTGGCACACAAATCCAGTGTGATTTATTTTTTGAAATAGCTAAAGCAAAGCGCACCAATAGATACAGCAGCCAAGAAGGTCACTCCACCCACTCCACCTGATGTACAACCTTCATTCGCTTTTGCACCTGCTAGATTTTCATGGACCAGCCAACTTACCGCGCACTTGCAGCTCCGCCGTATAGTTCACCTTGGCAGCAGCATTGCTCGCATAGCAGGTGTATTTGCCACTGTGCCTGGCGCTGATATCCTTGAACACGAGCAGCGAGTAAAACTCTTCCTTTTTCTCGGTAATCTTGTAAATTGAAACACACATACAACAAATACATACGTAACGAAAATGTTTCACAAGTTGCGCTAAATGCTTAGATAGTTCGACAAGTCTGGCTGGCAAACTGGTAAGCTGGAACTCACCTGCAGGTTGAGGGGAATGGAACTGTCATCCTTCTTCCAGCTAAAGTAGATGGGCATGTCGCCCGAGGATACAGCGCAGGTGATTTGCGCTCGTCCGCCCTCCTGCAGATTCTTGGGAAACTTGAAGGCCTCAATGACGGGTGGACCTGGTGAGCGATTAGCCAACGTGGCAGACATTAATGCGACATCCAACTGAAGCAGTCAGACAATCTCTGACTGCCTTTTTCCCTCTCTCAACTTACTGTTCACATTCAATTGCATGTCGCGTCGCGCCTCCTCGCCCGCCCGACTGCGCACAATGCATGTGTAGATGCCCTGATCCCGTCCAGGCTCCACATTCTTGATGACAAGCTGCCCGCCCTCCTGCACCGTTGCCAATGTATAGTGGGCGCCTGTGCCACAGATAGAGAGAGGTAACAATAAAAATGTAAGTCTGTGTATGTGTGTAGAAAATGCTTTCATTCGCTTGGCTGCGTTCTCAACTAAAACTGTCACGCCCCTTTGGCCCGTCTGCAGGTTGCATTGCAATTTGTCTTACTTGTTGTCAATTCCTGATGCGCCTTCTCCCAACGAATTTGGTCAATGGGATAGCCAGCAAACGGACAGCGCACAATTATATCCTCGCCAGCAACGGCTTTAACTGGTCCAATAGCTCTCACATATGGAGGTCCTGAAATAAGTATTTGTGCATTGTGCAATTTATTAAATTAGTTACAAAATGCAATTAGGCAAAAATGCAGCGCAAATGCTTAATAATTCAAATTATATTCTGTTCGGACACACACACACACACACATGTGACATTAATACATAAAACGCAACTGGGCCAAGAGATGCCAGAGGATGAAATTTGTAGTGCCGCTAATGCAGCATGCAGCATTTAGTACGTTGCATGTGCATACTGCAAATGTGCTGCATAAATTGCAAAATTCATAATTAAACAGTTTGAACCTAGACCCATCTATTCAGAATGGATAATTGCATCCCCTTGTACAGCATTGCGTATGCGTGATATTCTGTTGCATCACACATAATCATATTATAATATCTGCAAGTGTCCATCGTGTAATAAACTATAAGCCGATTATGCGTATAGAGCATTTTCATTTTCTGTTTTGTATGGATGAAACGCATTGAAAAACCTATTTTTTTCGCATTTAACTAATGCAAATGCTACAAGAGAAAGGAATATTCACAGCAGATTGATATGAACGAGTTTGAATCGAAAGAGTAGCAAACTTTCTGTATACTTCAACAGTCATGACAACTGTCTGAGTACTTTGGGTAATCCACTCGTAAGAATTGTGTCATTCGAATTTCAATCGCAATTTGCTAACTGCTGCTGCTTGGTCGAATGGACAAGCTTAATTTGATATTCGATTTAGCTGAAAGTGGGACGCCAGGGGCTCAAAAGTGCCATTTATCACCAATACAGGCACCTACACAAATATCAAGTATACGTACGGATGAGTTGAACAGACAACATCAATCATGAGGCACGCTCAAGGCGTGGCACATGATTAATACATGTCGGATACGTATTTGCCTATGCATTATTAACACATTAAGAAATCATTATCGAAACAGCTTAAAATATTCATGTGATACCATGCACATATATATGTATTGTATGCAGAGTTTATAGTCTGATTTGGCACTGATTATGTTGCTTGGATACTGAGAGCATGTATAAGATTTCCTTTGCTTAAAAGGTAGCGCTATCAATGTTTCATCATCGTTGTCACTAGGGATATTTCTTGGAATGTTGCTATGAATATGTGCGGGTATTTTTGTTCTCTCTGCTTTTTGTTCGTGCCTTCTATGCTGCCTTTTGTCACGTTGCCTTGACAAAATGTATGTAGTCCAATCAATGTGCGGATATGTGGTAAAAGCACTCACAAAATTCATGGCTCAGCAGCGTCTTTTGTGATTTGCATTGTGTGTGCCAAACAAAACCAAAAAAAAAGGCCCCGTTTGAGATGCTTTAGTAGACGCACATACATATGTAAGGAGTATCATTTCATAGGCGTAACGAAGCTCATGTCGCATAATTGAATCGGCTGGTAATTTATGAAACTTACCGTAAACGTTCAGACGGGCCGAGTGCTCAACGTTGCCCATGGAATTGCTTGCCACACACCTGTACAGACCGCCATCGTCTGGGCGCACATGTGAGATATTTAAATGGCTTATCACATCGCCCGAAATGTCGACAAATTGGCCAATTGCAAAGCGATGGTGCAGAGACACATCCATAATGGGTTGCGAGTCCAAAAGCCAGGCAAACTGCAACAAGAAACGCAAACAGATAATCAATAAGAAGCTGCCATGGCTTAATAGTGTGTGCGTTAAATCAATATGTGTGAGTGTGTGATTGTGTAAAGTTATAACAATGCATAATAATAATAATAGCAATAAAACATTTGAACTTACTTGCGGCGGCGGAGAGCCGCTGGCTGAGCACTTAAGCGATATTAATGGCCCCGGACGCACATTTTGCTCAATGAACGTGTAAATCAATTCGGGCACAGTGTCTGCAAAGAGGCAAAGAGTAGTCGCACGGCTCTGATAAATGCCAAACCCTGTCTCATAAACTATGCATGAGTGGGCTGAGCAGTGGCATCTCTGCCACAGAGCCACACAGCCACAAACCCATGTCAACTTACCGCCCAGCTTCAGTTCGGCCATCGCCTGCGCACTAGCACGCTGATTCTCCACGAGACATTGATAGACACCGCGGTCGCGTCGCCCCACATTTAGCACCAGGAGCGAGCTCTTCGATAGGAAGCGTATGCTGACACACACAAAAAGTGGCACAAAAATAATAAAATCAGTAAAAAATTTATATATATATATGAAGGTAAAGCGTAGCTCTTGTGGTTGGATATAAGCGATTCTGTGATACTCTGGCAAAAGAAACTCATCGAACTTTGAAAAAGATCAAAAGATTTTATATTTAAAATAAATCTAACTTTTAGATGTGAGTGAAAATTTTATACTAGTTTTATAAGAAACAACATGCCCAATATATCCTTCATCCTTTAAAGCCAGTGTATACCAAGAAATGAGACCTATTTCAACTTTAGCTGGCATAAAAACTGTAGAGACTTTACTTCAAAACTGGCAACGTTGCATGAACGGCAGCCCGAGCTGCACAATATGCCATAAACTCACGCCATTTTGTATGCTAAAAGTGTAAGCAAATGTGTCTAAGTATTTGTGGGCGTGTGTATGTGTCAATTTTTTTTTGGTTTTGTATTTTATTTGCTTTTTTTTAGTTTTTTTTTTTACTGTGTGCATTCGCTTTTTGTTCGCTCAGGCGAACTTTGTTATTTATTTTATTAGCATAAGCATAAAAATTTCTGCTTGATTTGTTATGCTGATTTGCTTGAGCTCATCTCGGGTTTTTACCCTTGCCCTCTGTCCTTCTCCTTCTCGCTTTCGATTGTCATGCTTGACCGCTTCTTTGCTTTGGTGTATAGCCTTGGGCAACAGCTGGTCAACCCACACACACACACAGGCAAAAACAACAACATAAAGACACACGCACACACACACACTTTGGTCAAATGTTGTTTGTTTTTACAAGCTGTTTGTTCTCGAGGCTGTTTGCCAGCTTTCATGTATATGTATGTATATATGTACGCCATGTATTGTGTTGATATGATTTGAGTATATTCGAGTTTGCATTTTGCTTGGCCAAGCTGCGTATTATGCTGATTTCACGTAATTTGCATTAAATTATCAAGATGTGTTCAACCCATTCAAGTGGATATATATATTGTTGTGTGTGTGTGTGTCTGTGTGGATATCCCAAGTTACGCAAGGCAGGTTGGCAATCTGCCGCTTCTAAGATTAACATAATTTATGTAACATATATGTATACACAAATGCATACTAGAATTCTATTTAACTTTAATCACTTGAGCAAATTAATGATAACAAACGCATTTACCTTGCTTGAACAACGTTCTTTTGTCTGAAAGCCGCCCAAAGCAATTACCTAAGCTATGCTTTTCTATTTTTACGAGCATTTACAATTCATTTACGCAGCCTCGACAACTGATTGAAATTCTGGAATATACATTGCAATCAATCAGGATATTTGAGCACTGACCTTAACACGCATCAGATACGGCTAAACTATGGAAAATAATGCAAAGCTCTGAAACAATCCGACAATGGCATGCAAACTGTTTTTAATAAAACCATGAAAAAACTTTTATAAAACAAAAGAGACAGTAAAAAACCCCAGCCGAAAAAATAAAATGCCCTACAATAGTGGAAAATGAAATTGTTGCTGGCAAACAAATGAAAATCAGCCAAATACCTTTCCGCTTACATCGCTTCCATCGCTCATCAATAATAATACACAGCAATAAAGCATTTTTTGGCTACGTGCTGAGTCCCTAACAACAACGATGCAATAACAACAGCGTGTAATCTACGGCTTTTATACATTTTCCTTTCTTTTTTTGGTATTGCATTCTTTTTGTTTTTACGTTTTTTATTTTATTTTTGCCTTTTTGCAACTGTTTTGGCGAATCGAAGAGGACGAGGCCTACTAGTATCAAGCTACTAGTACAACTGCACACAATGTTGCATGTTCAATGTTCAATGTTACTTGTTTGTGTTGCTAGTTGCTATACTTACTTATCCCGACCGGTGCTGAGTGCATTATTCGCTTGCAGCGGTTTGCCATTGTGTAGCCAGTCGATGGCATCGATCGCTGAGCCCGTTGTCGTGCAATTGAAAATTGCCGTTCCGCCCGAATTGACAATTTGTACTTGCGGCAGTATATGCACCGATACGAAAATATTTACACTGAGCCGAATTTCGATGCGCTGCTCCCCAAACTGATTTGATGCCTGGCAAATCTGTAAAAAGCGCAAAAAACCCACAGGGCCACAATGGGTCGATATATGTATATGTATAGTATTAGCCAGCCAAAATCAATCAACTCTTTCATATACAATGTATTATGTATGTATGTACATATATATGTATGAAAGTCTATGCATTAAGTACAATATTTCACTGACAAACAGACAAACAGGCAGACAGTCAAACTGCTTGACTCGTCTGCAATCATGATTGACTGACTGACTGACTGACTGACTGGCTGACTAACTGACAGTCATCGCCTGTCAGCGGGTTTGAAGTTATATTGCTGATACGACTTACCCATTTGCCCGCGTCCCGCTCGTCAGCGTTTTTGATAAGCAACAATGTACGCGAGAGTATTACACGCTGTGACGATGGTATAGGATATAATGCTGCCGAGTCTGAAACGCGATACCAGCTGCAAGTCATATAAATAGATTAAAGCATAATATATCGTTAGTTATTTGATGTGAAAGTTCGCTGACAGCTTTAGTTTTAAACCAGTTAACATTGATACAGCTACAAAAGTCTTCACAAACTTGCTGAAGTTTGAGTTTTTTACATATATTTATAAACTTAAGGTTGTATTGAAATTCAGTATCAATATTTGCTATAATGCACTCTACTTCCTAACCAACTGCAGCTTAATAAAATTGTATATTGACTCTATAAGTTATTTATAAACCGTTGTATAGCATTCTGCGGCAAAAAGTAAATATTCAAAACATTTAACATACTTGCCTTAAGCACGCACGTACAACAACTCACACACATACAGAAACAGTGAAAGAGAGATAGAGAGAGAGAGAGAGAGCTGGGAAATACAAGCTGTATCCGGAGTCCGGACTAATACTGATGAAATCAATAAGAAACGCTCAACTTGTAAGCCATAAACCGATTTCACTTATTTGCTATGCAAGCCACGTAGGCAGCTTGGACTAAACTTAAGCTAAAAACAAAATAATCGCATTTTTCTCACATTTATTGTAATCATAATGGGCCCGAGGGCATAAAATCGACCAACAGTAAGCTCTCATTCTTAAAATATGCTGTATAAATCTTGCGTCGTATTGTTTATCTAGCATTCTATAGTCTGCTTCGTGGTTTGCGATTTGAAAATATTTCTGGCATTTTCACGATTCAAGACGAGTCGGAGTGCTTTTTGCATGTTTGCCTCATGTTTGCTTGGATTTGAATTCTCTCTGCCACTTGCCCTAAAGAAACTTGAATTGTGCTATAACGCTCTCTATCTCTTCGTGTCTCTTATTCTCTTTGTGTTAAGACATATATCAAATGCTTATGACTGCATGAAATTTTAATAAGCTTGACTAAAAGAAGAGGCAATTCGTATATATTTTTGCTGTTTCACTCACATTGGCCTGTCAATTATACAGGTCTTTTATTTTGCTAATTACTTGAAAGCATCTGGCGTTACTTGATATACATATACACTATTGACTGATTGTGAGTGCCTGTTTTTGTTTTCTTTTCATTCTTGTTGTTTACCCAAATAGATTTTTATTGATTGAGCTGGCAGCAAGAAGTGTTGACTTCTGTAAGTCGATACGTTGAGTATGCTCAGTGGCTGGATAAACAAGATGATTAAGTGCTACATCCTGACAGTAACACCGCCTGACAGCATAGTTCGTTTCTAGATTTGTTGTTTTTTTGCGTGCTGGGCCAGTGAAATTGAGACCCCATTAACACATGGCTAATACAGCGCTATTAAAAAGCTTTTTTCCTACATGCCAAAAACCCATGTGAAGTCTGCGTAATTAGCACTAACACAGCAACAGTCTCTAATATGCGATAAAACCTGGGCCCCGGGCAAACATTCAAATGCACTTAAGTGTTGGCTCTATAAATGAAGCCCAAAACCCAATGGGCATCCCATGTGAATAGGTTGTGCGTGCTGGTATTTTATTGCCACACAGATACGCAGGGACACAGTTGGCAACTGCACAGATACCACAAATACCGCCTAGCAATGCCCCATGCGATTGGCAACAGGCTGCTGAAAATTAGACATTGGATATTGGTTTGCTGGCCTGCTGGGCTGCTGGTTACTTACGTGAATATGGGAAATGGATTGCCCTGGATGTTGCATGGCAAATGCACATCATTGCCACGCTCCACATGAATCTCCATCACTGGCTTTTGACTGGTGCGTGGTGCCAGATTCTTGCTTAGCTCTGCAACGAACAATGCGGTATCCATTCAGCATTAATAATCGTATATGTATTTGGCTTGGTACAACCACTATTGTGTCTTACCTTTCACCTGCAACATGACCGCATCGCTACGTTGCCTGTCGCCATTCAATGTGTTTGTAACCAGGCAACTGAATTTTACCAGTCCATCTTCGGAGCGTACAGAGCGCACATACAGTTCACCAGAGGCAGCTAGCACCACATAGCGACCAGCTGCAGTAGAACCAATGTCACAGAGTCGTAATTCACAAAAATTCATAAAAACAATACTTGAAACAAAGTGTCAAAACAAAAAAAAAAAACAAAAAAAACTGCTACTTCGAAAAAGCCAAAAATTGCATAGGAAAATCAAGTTTCGCGCTGCGTATACGTAACATTTATCAATAAATGTCAACGCTACCAGCAATACCGAACAGCAACTGTGCGTCCCCCAGGACAACAGCAACACAAACAACAACAACAATAACGAACAAGCAAAAAAAAAAAAAGAAACAGAAACAACTACTACAATGCAAGTATGAGCACATAAATTTCAGTAGCAGATAAACACCCACACAAACACACAAAGTGTTGTGTTCGATTGTATGTGTGTGTGTGTGTGTAAAAATGTGGCAACACTCACCAACATCCGACAGTTCCGGCAACAGTATCTCCTCGCCTCGATGCCAACTGGCCACGCGCACATAAGGCCGCACATATTCCGGTATAGCGCACTTAATCAACGCCGAATTTCCCAAATAGACTTCAGTGTTTTCCACGTGCACATGAAACTGACGACGTACAACTGCGAAAAAGAGAAATGGGCAGGGTGGTGAGTGTTTCAACGAGAACAACAAAAATCGAAACAGAGAACAGATGAGAAACAGAGAGAAGTTGCCAAAAATCAACAATCGTTGCGTGCCTATTGGGCCAAAACTGCTCTTTGGCAGAATGCGTAAACCGCTTTGGGGCTGGGCACTGCAACATGGCCTGGGGATATGGAGAAAACACAACAACATGGATTGTGTGTACGGTGTGGTGAGGTGGATTGAGTTGGGCTGAGGACAACATGCAGGATAATACGCAAACGCCGTACAATGCAAAAATGGCAGCAGTTTAAATGAATGAAATTGCTTGAAATTACATGCGAATCGGAACTGAAGTGCACAAAAAAAGAAGGAATGGAAAAACGCAAAGACATTAAATAAAAACGGTAAATGAAAAATGTGAAAATGGAGAAAAACGTCATGCGACAATCTATATATATATATGGGTCGTAAAAAATATCAGAAATGATACACATGAAAAATTCGAAGCGTAAATATTGAATGAGATTTTAAGCGACTATCATGCATCGTTGCTTTTCCAGATCACATATTGTAGCGAGATACACTGGGTTATGTTGGATTGCGTTGGACCAATGTCTGTATTGTGTTTGACTATAGAAATGAAAACAAGATTGGCAATAGATTTGCGTACCATCGTGGTCAAGTACTTGAAACAACAATATAGAGTTGAAATTTCAAAAGGATTCAGAGACAAAATGGGCTAATAACTATCAAGTAGCAGTAATACTTATTATGGTTATGATATATATGCATAACTTCATATATTTTTGTATTCTCAGTAGAAGAACATCAAAAGCAATTTACTGCTGAGCTTTATGTCATATGCGGCTCACGATTAAAAAAGGGAAGTGCGCAGGATATTAAAGTGTTATGTGCAGAAATCAAAAATATAACTCACAGTTGACAATGCTGACGTACAAGACAGTCAAAAGTGAGTTGCAACAAAATCATGATAACTACATAAATACACATATATGAACAAAAAGGTTTCCAGCAAATAGCAGGATAGAGCTGCAAGAGCAGCCGCTGTACGTGCATAGCCTGAAAATGTGCATTACACCACGCATATAGAAGTGTTTGCATGTGTGTGTGTGTGTGTCTGTGTAGGTATTTGTATTTTGTGGCTTGTTGTGAATGCTAATGGAGCAACCATGGCGCACAACCAGCACTGGCTGCAGCGTCAGCTACTTTAGTTTACTTTCCGCTTACCTGCCTGCACCTGCACATTGCGACTCAATATTGTGCCGGCCTCATTGCTGGCTCGGCAACGGTAGGTGGCCTCATGTACATCCGTGCGATAATATTGCGCCAAAAACGGTGGGAAGTGCAATGTGCCATTGCCAGATATTTTTCTGAAAATAAAGGCAAAGAAGGGAATATAAGAGGAGTATTGCAATATCTTTTAGTACCCAAAGTCTTGGGGCTTTTCATAGTTATTTATTTATACACATTGAGAGCGTTACACAAAAATTTGTTGCACAAAAGCACCCAAAATGGCAGCCACTTTGCCGGCGAACATTTTTATATTGCAACTATAGGCGAAGATTTGCATAAAAATGCAATAAACCTAAGGATTCCTCCCCTCCAAGCGTTCGCTTGGGCGCCGTATGTGAGGGGGCTAAATGCAGCGAACCTAAGCAGCTGGCAGATTCATTTGCAAAGACAGCTACTAACAATGGGGTCTGAAGAGCGACCATCGCCGGTCTATCTATAGAAAGGACGCTGTTCTAGCCGCTGACAAAGGAAAGAAATGCATAAAAATACAAGATAACCTCACAAAGACATTCGCGGAAGCAAGGACCACATGCTAAAATGATATTTAACACTTGCTCTTAAGGAGAAAACAAAACCCATTCTATCGATTTACTGACCACAAATGTGTTTTCTAAGATTTTAAGAATTTCAAGCAAATCCTTTTATGCTTACCCATTCCTTGGTCATCAGTTTTTTTCATTAAATATCTTAAAGCATACTTAAGTTGACTCGCTCTGTGAAATTTTTGGCATTATAAAAACATTTAATTGGTTTAAATGGCAATCCCAAGCAATCAACATTACATCACATAACTTATTCAGGGCACATCTAAGTTTTTAGGAATTTCAAGCAAAGCTTTTTATGCCTACCTATTTCTTGGTCATCATATTTTTTCATTAAATATCTTAAAGCATACTTAAGTTGACTCGCTCTGTGAAATGTTTGGCATTATAAAAACATTTAATTGGCTGTGAGGTTGTAATGGCAATCCCAAGCAATCAACATTCCATCACATAACTTATTCTGGGCGCATCGAAAGCGCACGAAAGCAAACTCCGGACAGTGATCCACAGCATTCCATTCAAAGCACAAAGGATGGCATTCCCATCCGATGGTCGCTAATCATCACAGTTAAAGCCAACTAACAAGCAGCAACAGCGAGACCGATGCGACCACAGAGGGTTGGGAAGAGAGGAATGAATTTTTGCACAGAGGACAACAACCGGAGACCAGCAAAAAACATCAACAAAAAAATAATAAAAAAAAAACTTCATCAAGCGCAGTTTTCCAAAATGTTTAAGTGCTGGCAATTTGTTTACGTCTATTGCGTTTGCAGCCAAAGAGAAAGATAGATAGAAAGATGGACAGAGAGAGAGAGAGAGAGAGAAGAAGAGAGAGGCAGAGAGAGAAAGAGAGAGAAAGAGAAAAAATAAATAACTATACAAAACTCAGTGCTCTATGGGTCGGCGAGATAAGTACACATCCCGTGTGCTCATACCCAAATACGTCACTTGAACTCAACTATGCTCTTTAGCAGTTTAAAATAAAATTTGTTTCATTTCCATGCAGCTCGGTTGCGAGCAGAGCTCATTTTTGAGGCCAGCACTTGCAGGCAGCCACACTCAACCACACTCGCACACACACATGCACAGGCAAAGCAACACTCACATAGACGCATAGTCATTCACAGCGTGTGTTACGTGGATTGCCTGGCTTATGTGTGCATACATAATCGTGAATGTGTGTGTTTATTCAGCCCACATGATCACGTAGACTTCGAATGACATTTCATTTTGCAAAACATAAAAATTCTTTTAGTACATTTTTACCGAGCTCTATTGCTTTAGTGTGGCGTGCATTTTCCATTTTTTTTTTCTCTCTCTCATTTTTTGTGGCTCTCTTTTTTTGGCAAGTTCTTTAAATTTATTTATAAATTTAAATGCCCCAACAATTGCGCATAAAAATGCAATAGATATCAATATATTTTATCGGTTTTAGGGATTCGATGGACTAATCGGGTTTCAGCTAAATTTAGAGCGAGTGTTAATGTTATTAAACGGTATTTTAAAGCGTCATTATAATTTTACTCTAGCTTGCATAGTTCAACGTCAATTTTAGAATGTTGCCAAAATTCCTTGACTTAACCTATCTGTTGCAAGCCTCCAGAGCTTGATTAAAAACGTCACTAACTTGCTTTCCAACACGCGCTCATCACTTTTAGAGTACACAGATAAACACTAAATTGTATGCATTTCATTCATCATTGCAAAACCACATTTAATTTTCACGTTTCAGCTTTCATAGTGCATACAGAAAATGCAGCAAGAACAACAACAGCTTTGCAACATTTTAATATGTTAAATGTTAACATCGAGCTAACGGGATGAGCTAAGGGTGAGGGAGATGTTTGCTGTTGTTGTTGTTGTTTATGTTAAAAGTGGGATTCTACTCGTCTGTTGTCTAGCTGTCTTTCTATCTGTCTGCATGACATTAACATATGAACTGTTGGGCATTTCAAGCAATGCGAGTCTGTTGCTGTTGTTCTTGTTTTTGTTGCTGTTGTTGCTTTTTGCTGTCTTCCAGCGACGCATTACTTTTTGTGTGTAATTTCTTTTGGCCTTTTCAGGCAGCGGCACGTAAAGAGCGCACTTATTGTTTGGCAGCTATATACAAAAAAAAAAAAAATAGGCAGAAGAATAAGCAAAAACATTTTTATGTGGCTCTGTGGCCTTTCATTTGTGGCCTGTCACTGAGTACATTGATTTTGACAGGGCTCTGGTAGGAATATTTATATGTATGTAGCATACTTTTGGGTGCACGAGATAAGCTGCAGGGCTTAAAAAGTTTGCGACTTGCTTGGCACATGCTTGCCACAAGTGAAAACAAGCCCACACACACTCGCACACCTTTAATTTGCTGCCACAAGCCGAAGCCGCAACAGTGTGACTGCTAAAGCAACCGCAGCACTAAAGCCAGCCAACCTGTTAGCCTGCTAGCCTGCCAGTGCATTCACTTAATATTACTCATACGCATAGTTGTCAAAACCGCAAAAACTTACCTCAGTCCGGGTACCTGTGTTGCCAGCGTGCCGTCGCGCATCACCCAGGAAACCACCGGCGGTGGATTCCCATGCGCTGTGCAACTAACCTGTGCACCCGTATCGTTCCCAAACAGCAAACGGGGCGAGGGCTCCAAGAGGAACGTGGGCACACGTAAGCCGCTTGTGGCCTCCGCAGGCAATGGCAAACCCAGCAGCAGGAGGCACACAGTCAACAGGAATAGCAACAGCGCGTTCTCGGCAATAATTGCTGCAAAGGGAGAAAATACGTATGTATGTATATAGCATAATTATCATCATCATGTAATTATGCAAATGCATTTGTATATATTTGTGTAGATTGTTTAAAACTTAAAGCCATGTAAGTTGTTACTGCCAGTTGTTGCTTGGTTGCCTGTGTGCTGGGGAGTCTGTTTCAAGTGCAACTTATAAAATGCGGCTAATTTGGATTAGGTTTCATTCGCCCACGAGCAGCAGGCGCATTGCTTTTAGGCAGCCAAACTTAAGTCTGCCGTTGTCGGGGTCGGTAAGTTTTAGAGGCGCACTTGTGTTTGTGTGCAATTTCACTTTTTGATATATTTATGGCTGCTCTGCTCTGCTCTGCTCTGCTGTAGTTTGTTTATCCAGCTCACAATTCGCTTAACTGTTACACATATGCAGTTTAAGTTGTTGCCAACTACTTGCTACAGCATACACTACAAGCAACAACAAACTGTATCATCAACCGACGTTGGCAATTAGTTTACCCACCTTTCTCTTTGGTTTGAAGCACTAATAAACCCATTTCGTTGCATGTATATTTTATTTCTATGTGTGTGTGGTTGTAAGTTTGCGTATTTTGCTTGCTTTATGCTCGCTGTTAATATTAAATTAAATTTATTTCTACTTTTGTTTGCAGCTTCTATTTATTGCTGCTTGTTTGCTGTGTATTTTTTGTTGTATACAACTCTTCGCTACTTTTATTGTTTCCCTTGTTATTCTTTTTGTTTTGTTGGTGTACAGCTCCCCGCTGAATTGCTTGCCGTCCACCTGCAAAAGAACATAAAAGTCACAAATTTAGTTAGCACATTTGTAAATTGAATTGTTTTATTTTTTTTTTGTTAGTTCAATAACTGTGCTTAGAATAACCAAGTAGTTAGCTTGCACACTCTTCTTAAATTGAAAATAATATGTAAATGAAATTTATTTTAGGTTTCTGGGAAATATTAATAACTTGATTCCCTACCTTCAGCTGCACATATAATAATTAATTATTATTCAAAAGCTTTAAATGGATTAAAAGAAATGCATAAACATGTTTATTGTTTTCCTACACTTATACATATACATATATGCATAATGCCATATAGCTAGCTCCAAGGCACAAACTATCAAGTTCAACTAAACTCAAGGCCCAAGAACCATAACAACTGAACTAATAACAAACAAACAAACAACAATTCCTCTATGCGTCACTGAAAGTGGTATGCACATAAACATGACCAAGCTGACGCGCCAGTCAGTCAGTCAGCCGCACGGATGTATGGCACATCAGTCAGTTCGCGATGGGATACCAGATCACTCAGACAAACAAAAGCAACAACAACAACGCAACAACAACAACTGCAAGAACTAGTTAACTAAAGTCTGGTTGAGTTTGCATTGCTCTACAACAGGGCTGCGTGTACTTTGTAAATACATTTAACGAGTATTTATGAGCGAGCATACGAAATGAATGACTTTTGGCATCATTAAATTTTATTCGCAATGGCCACACCCACAACCAACAACAACAACAACAGCAACAAAAAAAGATGAAGAAGTAAAAGATACACATACAAGTACATGTTTTTAGGTCGAGGAGTTCTGTGAGTTGGAAGAGCGCGGCTTTGGGCCTTTAACACTGAATGTTCGTCATTCTATTCAGTGAAGTTCTTGCAGACCGTAAACAAGAAGCAAAATTCACAGTATTCTTATTATACAGTATGATTGCCAAGCCCCGTTCCTCCGTACTCTGCTTGCTTTAAAGGCAGGCACTTTACGCCTTAGCAGCGACTAAACAAACATCATCATGACACCCATTACAAGAATCGACAGCATGCCAATGGCCTTTGTGTGTGTGTGTGTGGGTGTGTGCGTGTGTGTGTGGGGCTTGAGGCGTAAGGGTCACACTTTTGAGTTCTTTCATGTTTGCAACTTGACACCTTTTTTAGCGGATGTGAATCCTGGTCGCCTCCATGTGAGCTTGACGCTCTGCTTCTGTTTGCATTTAATTGAGAATTTAAAATGATTTGTTTATTCGTTTTATTCTCGTCTTTTGTTGAAAAATTTGCTACGAGCGTTTTGCTTCTTTGCTCAGCACTTGGACGGTGTCGTCGTCATACACACAAAAAAAAAAAACAGAAAAAAAGAATTGAGTGTGCCGACCACCCTCTGAACCCTGTTTTTTGCTTCCTATTATTCCCTGCTCTGTGCATTCGTGTCTCTTTTTGTCATACATGTGTGTTAGTGTGTGTAGATTTGTTTGCCTTTCATTTTTAATGAGTTTTTATTTTCTACACATCTGTGTGAGAACGACACTCTTTGCCCCGTCTAACTGTCTGGTCTGGACTGGCTGTCTGCCTGCCTGCCTGCCGTTGCCTTGGCATAAGAGAGACAGAGAGAGAGAGAGAGAGAGAGAGAGAGAGTAAGAAGAACGACTGGCATCAGGATACACGGCCTATCCTTTGCGCGCTCACAATCGTTTACTTTTGCCTTGTGTTCTTCTTCTGTGTGTGTCATAACTGCTAACTGTCAACAAATTTGACGCTAAATGTGTTGCGGCGCTTTAAATATGTCGCACTGGCTTACTATATCTGTGTGTGTGTGTGGATGTATTTAACGATTGTTTTTGTAATGTGCGAATCGAGCTATAACAACTGTTTATCTGTTGGCAGTTTGTTGTGATAATCTGTGCTGCTTGCTTTGTGTCAGAAAAAGGCCAACAGTTCATGATCCCTTTGCTTCTCCAGCTGCCTCTCCTATTGCTCCTCCTCCTATCACCTTTCATGCTGCTGCGGCTGCTGCTGCTGGTGAAGGCCCAAAGCTTACAATGTGTGCTAAACGATTTCCCAAACCACAGCCTTCACTCGCAATAAAGGACAAGAACGCTCGCAGCAATTCGAATGCCATGACATGTGGCTACAGATGTATTTGACAACAACTTTATACGTATAAATACTTTGACTTGTTTTGTTTAAGCAAACGTTAACTTGCGTCTAAACTGTTCGACTATAAGATACCTTGCGATTCAATTATGCTCAGCTTGTACTGTTTTTCATTACTACTGACGGCGATGATTGAACACACTTATTTATCGATCTAGTCTAGTTTCTCTTGGTTCATTTATCGAAAGAGCTGGAGCATCGCATGAGTCATATATCGAAACTAACTATCAGCTCAAATGAACGACATTAATTTAAACGGCAAAAAGAACTAGTGTTTGTGCTCTAGTTTGTTGCACTATTGTCAACATGAACTTCTGATTATTTATTCATAGCAAAATCATAAAATTATTATTCAAATGCATATATGTATGTATGTGTGTTTGTTTGTTTCTCTTTTATGCTCTTAATATTCTTAATGAATTATATGCATAATTCATAATAATCAAACTACACTGTGCTTACAAACTTCACAGTAATTTAAAATGTCACAGTTCAAAGCTGAATGGGTTATTAAGGCAAAATGCAATTAACTTTCTAGTTATTCTTGTTCAGTTGTTTAATAAGCAATGAATTGCAAAATACAAAATGCAAAATGCACTCAATCATCGATTTATAGAGAAATGCTGTTTAATAATGCTCCGGTCTTTACAAAATTTACGTGTTGCAGTTGACAATAGAAACGAAGAGCAGATCGTGCAAATTCGACTGAAAGCAAGCCGCAAGCACTTGCAAATTGAATACACTTTGCAAATAATTCATTGTGTTGTTGCATCATTGTCTTCATTAAGACACCTCGGCTGCAACCTCAATGGCATTGTCGACTCAACTCGAGTCGAATAATTACGGCTTAAGTGCGTGCCGTGCCTCACACCAAAGTAAGCGGCTTTGGTAATGTGCTCGTTGTTAGCACGGCAATCAATCTTCAACATAAGGAATGGCCAAAACACACACACACACACTTATATAAACGCACACATTGGCAATACTAAAAAAAAGCGGCAAGTACCTTATAAATGCAACTGGACGCGTTGCAACTTGCGGTTGAGTAAGACCAACCCATTGTGCCAACACCCAATCACCTTGCCACTCCTACGTTGAATGCACTTCGCTTTGCATTTTGCATGCGTCTTGAGCACACAAGTGTGTTTGTTTGTGCAACGTGAATGGCTTTAAGTGCAATACGCCACAACAAACAGCAACAAACGGCAGCAACAACGACGACAGCGACAAAGCAACACAGTCACCCAGCCAGCTGTACTCTCCACTCTACTATGCTGTGTTGCATGTGTTTTCGAGGCAGTCGAGCGCGAATGCAGAATGTATACGGCACGGCCTTCCCTTGTGGCAAATCACCGGGGATGTGGGCGTGGCTGGTGCTAAACGCTTTTGCCATCCGTTGCCACCACGCGAGGCGTCAAGCTATAATTTTTCTTCTTTTGAGTCGAGCTGTTGAATCGTTTTAATGCTCGTCACCTGGGATGTTTGTGTTTTTCTTTTATCGATACACTTTCGTTCGGGCATAATCATAAATGCACTCAAGTTGCTAATGGTAAATGTGGGGGTTGGTGGGATGGGGTGATACAAAAAGAAAGAGTATTTCTAATAAGTGCGTATCAGTTAAACGCTAGATAAGTTAAAGTTCTAAAATAGCTTTGTGGACCAAACTGCTAAAGCACTTATATATATGGCTTATTGGAACATGAAAGCGAAATTTTTCTTAGAATCATATAGAAGAAGATATTTATGTTTTGTATAGAGTATATGTGCTTCATCGCATCAAAATATACAATGTTTTGACTTCAACTTGCTTTTATGTTTTTGTGTTTTTTACCTTTTTTATTCTTGCTATTTTCTTGCATCTGAATGCAACTTGCAAAGTATGTATGCAACATACTCTGCGGTTGGCTTGAGCTTGTGTTTTTGGTCTTGGATTTGGGGGTTGGAGTTGGAGTTAAGGTAAAAGCGGATGTGTTTGCGTTTAGCGCTGGTTGACAGCTTGGCAATTTATGTGGCCGACTTCCTGTAAGCGAATTTAAAGGCAACTTTAAGCGGAGCCTCCACGACAATTTCCTGTTTGTTGCCACCCCCAAAGCCACACTTTGCTTCCCTTCAAGCACGCGCTCTCATCTAATGCAAAACGTCGAAAACAATGGATCCATTTGCACAAACACACACACACACACACACACACCGCAGATATTCAGAGGGCAGACTGAAGTGCAACTCTTTGGGCAAACCCCAAGCACAATGGTTCGGGTCGAAAGTCAAAGAGCATCCGCTGGGGCTGACGTTGTGGGCGTCTGGGTGCGGCGACAACGCACTCGGTAAATGGCAGCGATTTTAGACAAAAGCAGCAACTGGAACAATGACAAGACTCGGAATCGGAATCGGAATCTGGCTCCATACCTAACACTGACTCGGCTGCTGACGGTTAACGGAAATGCAGAGGCGACAAGCCACCTAATAACATTTTCCTCCTCCAGCTAGCATAAGCAGCTGGTGGCAACTGTGGCAATGGCTGTGGCAGCAGCCATTCGCGTGTTTCAACAAATGTTTGGCCACCTTTTATATTACATCAATTCTGGGCGCAACTTTATTGTGATAAAAGAGGAAAATTGTTAAGGGGCACAAACTGTAATGGTCTCGCCCATATTTTTGTGTCGTTTTATTTTTCTCTTCGTTTCTAAGCCATGAAAAAGTGCCATTGTTGTTGGTTGTTTGATGCAACGCCAGTAACACCCAGCTGCGTCCCAGCCCCATATTTTTACAAGGGAGTAAGCGGTTTGTATGTGTGTGTGGCGAGCTGCATTGTCACATTGACTAACCGCCGCTCGACCAGTCAGGCTCTCGTTTCACATTTTTATCTTGGCAACCGTTAAAAGGGGGTGGCCTGCGGCGCTTTAGAGTGCCTTTGTTTAGTTGCTGCTGCTTCTTACGTTGGCTTATTGTTGTTCTTGCTGTTATTGTTGTTGGCAGGAATAAAAGCTGACTTGAGTGTATTGCTGGTGGGGCGACAGCAGCGACAGCTAAGCTGCCGACTGACTGCCACTGACATCGCCCGAGTGTCTGACAAATAAATTTAATTGGTACAAGGACCGCAAAAGCCTTAACAATTCTCCTGTTTATTTTTTAATGCATTCCAGCTGAGACTGGCAGGTGAATTATTTTGATAGCACCTTAACAACATTAACGTTAGCAAATGTAATTGCAATATCTGCGTAAAGCGCGCTAATAGGCTAAGAAACTAGAAATAACGAAAAAGAAGTGCTTGTCAAGTTGACGTAATTCATTAAGCATGGAAAAAAGAATTTGATAACCTTAAGGTACTTTTCATTTTTAAGCCAATTTAATTGCATTGAAAGCGAACAGCAAACTTAATTTTAAAGCTATTATCCTAATGGAGATTTGTGTACATGCAAGTTTGCCGTGAAACTTTTCTTGAACATTTTACAATTAAGAAATTTGTTGCTTAGATTGTACAGCTAATAACAATAAGTCTAAAGATTATAGTCGAGAGAATTAAGACAAAAATAGTTTAGTTAAGAAAGCTTTGATTTTTCTTTATTTATTTTTTTTTGTTATAAAATACAAACAAAAAATTTTGCTAACAAGATAAGAGGTTTTTTTATTGAATAACTTAATTTTGGACCAAAAAAATTTTGATTTTAAAGAAACTTGCCAGTTTTGTTGTTGGTTTTTATACACGTATTTGGATATTTTTGTTTCAATTGCTAAAAAAGTTTCTTCAGATATTATGCGTTTATTTTGATTAGCAAAAGTTAAAGTTTAATAACCAATCTGATCTCAAATATCCACCTTGCCCCTCCAAACCGTAACATCTTCTGTGTATGTGTTCGTGCAGCGCTTGTGTCTAGTTCTTGTGCAACATCAACATTTAAGCTTATCTACGGTCTATGCATTATTCAATAGGATGTCTAGCAAATGCCACAATCAAAAAGCGCATGCACATCCCAAATACCCAAAGACAAAGCACACTCGAATACCATTCGAGAGACGCCCAAACCCAAGCAAGGCATTGAAATTTTGTCGATTTTTGTGTGCCATAGAGCAAAAAGCCAAAGCTAAGCAAACGGCAAGCAAAACAATGCAAAGCAAATTCAAACTAATTCGAAAAAGACCATAAACAAACAAACAACTAACAGCAAAAATCGAAAAACTGCAGAAATGAAAATTGTAAATCATTCAACGAAATTACCTCGTTATCTTTAGCCACAGAGCGCGCGGCAAGCTGTCGAGCAGCTGGACGATCCTGTTGGATCCTTGGGGCTAGCTGGTTGCCTTGCTGCAGTTACATTGAGTTGTCTGGCATAAAATTGTGATTTTATTATTTTTGGCAATGCGCCCAGAATGCGGTGCTTTGCAATTGCTTTGTCGCTCTTACACACACACACACACACACACACACACTAACACACTCACACTAACACGCACAGTGTAAAAGTTCCACATATGCTGGCAGCTTTCACATGCAACGATAACTGCGAGAAAAAAGAGTTGAAAGCAAAAAAAAAATCACGATTTGCACAGATTGTGGCGGCGCATTCAACAATTGCCAAAAGGTAGCCAAAAAAAAAAAAATGCAAAAGAAACAGAACTGAACCGCGACCATAAATTATACGCAGTGCATAGACGGAAATTTTTATGGACTGTGACTGGAATGCGCCTAGACAGAGGCTTTATTTTTCTTTCTACTTTTTCTTTTTCCGTATTTTTTTTGGTTGGCATTGTTGGCGCTGTTTTTATCACACTTTGATAATCGTGTGGCACATGCTTCACGACACGTCAGCGTGCTGCAGCCAGCCACCATTCACATTGCCATTCGATTCAATTTGCCCGGCTCGCTGTTTTACACTCGATAAATTTTTCAACAAAGTGCTTTAGTCACTTATCGCGGGGCTTAGATGCTGCTTGGCAAGTAACAAATTTACATACACTTTTTTTGTTTTTTTGTTTGTTTTTCGGTCACTTGTCACACTTTATTGTGCGACCTTTTCCGACACATTTTTATTTCGTTTTTGTCACCTTTTGCTGATTTGGTTGTTAAGCTTAGCGCGCAAATTATTTCACCTTTTTGTTCAATTTACTTTATCCACTGAACGTGACACTAATGTTACTTGACTTTGTGTGTGTTTTACTGTGTCTGTCTGTGTGTGCAGCGGCAGCCTCAACTTCCGGTTGGGTTAGGAACAGTAGGGTTTACACACACAGTGGAATGAAATGTTCGTTTCGGGGGTCCAGCTTAATCCACTTTTGTTACATTTTTTATGCACACACATTCGCTGGGACAAATAACCCGTAAAGTCCGTCAAATCCACGATAAAACCGAAATGCGCGCACACACAATAGATGTGTGTGTATGTGTGTGTTGGGATGAGTGCGTCAAATGTCAGCAACCGAAATGTTGCTGCATAGTTTTAGGCTGCGGCACACAAAACGGTACAAATCCAAACACACACACACACATGCACACACAAGCACACTTATGCTTGGCCACTATCACCGATGGGCCCTTTCCGGCCCCGAGGCGTCGAGAATGCCAGCATCCATTAATGCTTTTTCCATTAAATCCCCAAATAGTGCCTAACACAGACACACACACACACATGGCTAATGGTCGGTCTGTGTGTGTGTGTGTGTGTGTGCGTGTATGCTTAACTAATACTAATACACTTGGCCATGGCCATGTCAAGTAACTAACACGCCACAGTTTCAATTTAGTCCGCTGAATACGTCCAAACAGTTCGAAACGCCGGCAATGACTGAGCTGAACATTGAAATTGCCTGCTGCTATGTTCTATGCTGTAGCATCCTCAATTGCCAGACAGACTGAGCGTCTGCGTCGACAGCGACGTTGGCGTCAGCGTCAACGTCAACGCCAACGTCAGCGCCTGTCGGTTGAGATTATCTCCGTCGGCTATTGCCCTTCGGCGGTCGCTTCGTTGCCTCGCTTATGTTTGAAACTGTAGCCAAACGTTATGCCATGATTGAACGACGCCCGCTGCGCTGCCAGCTGCGATGCAAACGCATTTTCTCTCTTTACGTTTTTCCTTCAAGTGTTTCCTTGTTGTTTTCTGTTGTTTTTTGCTCTCTTTTGCTATCTGTGCGAGTTGAATTACTGTGGCTTGCATTGTTGTTACTTGTACGTTGCGCTTTCATTACTTACGCTCTCTTGCACTCAGACCAAAGGGCACAAAAAAAATAAAAAAAAGATAGTAAAGAGATAGATTGAATGAGAGCGCTAGAGCGAGAGATAACGTTGTCTCCTCTGACCATTGTCTGGGCATTGTTCTGAATGATTGAATTATGAAGCTGTAAATAAATAATGAGAATTTTAATAAAAACTGAAACGGCTAAAGTGTTGAAATGTTAATTTTTATCGACGGTGGCTGTTAGATACATAAATAACCAAAAATAGTTGTTTAATAAATGAAAACTAACATTATACATATCTAGTTATAGTTTATTTCCCTATTATATTACGAATTAACGTTTCAAGTATCCATTTCAATTAAAATTTCTGCGTCCCACCGTATAGCTGCGGTTTTCTAGAGGTACTTCATCACTTCCACGGGCATCTGCCACCATAAATCACGAGAATGTGCAACGCTCCAATGTCACATTGGCGCCAAAAGTTATGCTACATAAAACACGACAGCGTCATCGACCCGCAAAGCTGTTACCCTGTCCACCACCCAACCGTTTGTATGTCGCTTACTACGCAACTTTTAGCGTAAAAATGTCATTCAGTATTCGCGCACACTTTTCGCCTTTCGCCTGTTTATTTATATTCGTGCCAAACATATGCAGTAGCACGTGTTGCTTCCTCAACTGGCTGGCAAGCTTGCTCTCTCAATCTCACACACATTCTCTCCTTTGATGTGCTGTCAACAAAGCAACTGCGCCGGCGCGCTCTTACGACGCTGGCAGTGAGCAGAGCGTCAACGTTGACGTCGCTGCGCTGGCGTTGAAAAGTTTAAAGCCTGACCTACGACAAAAAAACGAACCGCCGAATGTATTGAATGGCAACCAAAACGATTTACATGTGTGTGTGTGTGTGAATGTGTACTGAATATGTCAATGAATGTGCATGGTATAAAGGGGAGAGAAAAAAATAGAGTTCAAATAAGAGCATCGCATAGCCTAAGGCTGTCAAAGCGCATTATCATTTTCATATATCATGCTTAATGCGGGATGATATTTTCATTTAGTTTGTCTACTCGAATCACCACAGCACTATGTAAGCTGTCTGTGTGTGTGTGTTCATTTGGTTATTACGTTAGGCAGCCACTAAACTTGCCAAATACTTGGCTGAAAGCTATTCCTATGTTATGACACAGATGAATCAACACCGATTTTTATTTGGACAGACAGAAACAGAGAGAGAACTTAATGTTTTTAAGGTAGAAACGCATATAAATCACAACGTCTTTCAATTTTGTTGCCAACATAACTCAATTGACAGGCAGACACAAACACACACCACACACGTATTTGTTAGAGTCATTAATAACTTAAACACAAGTAAACTTATGCTATATATGCTTTTATAATTAAATTTGATGCCTGCATTTGGGCAGCACAAGGCAAATGAAACAAAAACGTGGCAGAGAAGCCATTTTCTTATCCATCTATCACACATGAGCTGACAAAATATCGCCTGGCAGGGTCTTGGGTCTTGGTAAGCAACAAATGACTCGGCCCATTTATGCAAAGCTCTTAAATAAATTACAAAGTTGTAATAATTTAACGTGCACATCAGCGATGGCGGCAGCCACACAGGATGAAGCCTCCTGCCGGGCACACAATGAGACTATTTAAGTCCTTTCTCAGCGAGCACACATACAAGGAAGTAACGCATATATATATATATGCCTACGTTCTTGTATTTGTTGTTTAAGTGTATCAGTCCTGTTGCTTTTTGTGTTTCGGGCTTGTTTTGTTTTGCTGCCTCGACTTCTTGCCTCTTTTGCAATTTGTATTGTCTGTCTGTGTGTGTGTGTGTGCGAACTTGGGGCAACACCAAATGGTATAATTTACGCAACTCGCTTATCTCGCCATTTAATTTTAGATTTACGGTCTTAATGGCTTTTGGCTGTTGCGCTTTTTTGTTAGCCAAGTGCCATTTAAGTTGGTATGCCAAACATTTAAAAGCGCCAACAATTTGTTAGTAATGTATATTATTAATAACATATCATCAGCTAATTTATAAACAAGCTAAAAACATTTTAATATTAGTTTGTTGAATTAGCTAACATTGTTAGTATTTTTTAAAGCATTTCTATAAAAAACTAGATCTTTGGGGAAACGTTCTAAGCTACGAAATATACGTGTCTGGACAAGTTTTTAATTTATTTATATAAATAAAGAAACAAAAAAAGGTGGATTAACGTTTCGGCAGACTTATGACAAGCTCTAAAAGACTTTAATATATAAAAGACACAAATTATAATTATAACTTTTAATTGTTCACAAACAGCGCTTAGCGCTAAACATGTCTAACTAGCAAAACCAGAATTATTCTTACACAAGCTTCAAGCTTCAGCAAAGTTTTATATTTATAATATCTTAAAGACAAGTTAATTGCGTAAGTGAGAAGCCGCGTTTCCACCTCAAACTCTAAGTGAAGTGGAAGCAGATTAGGTGTAAGTACAAAAAGAACTTAATAAATAAAATACTTTTTCTTTCACATAGCGCCTCAAACTAGCTTTTGAAAACCGGAACAGGTTGTAACGAAGCTGAAAAGCAAGCTTGTCTAAAGATCAATGAGCTTATTTCGGTAAGAGTAATGACTTAAGCTTAACAAAGTGAACCGGATGAGGCGTCTTGCAGATACGGTTATCAAAGCAGATGGAATGGGTTA
This sequence comes from Scaptomyza caliginosa, assembly GCA_035044725.1. NCBI lineage: Eukaryota > Metazoa > Arthropoda > Insecta > Diptera > Drosophilidae > Scaptomyza > Scaptomyza caliginosa. Next base: position 251,485 of record JAWNNR010000116.1, on the reverse strand, counting down.
ATGTAACAACTACAAATGTCATTAGCTGGGAACAGCAAAAAGATTGCAAAGACTTATCAACTTTTCATCGCTCTCTGTGTGTATCGCAGTTAACGAATCTATTTAATGTACTCGCGCTAATTATTTCTACGTAATTTAAGTGGTAAGAATTAACTGTTAGCATACAAGCTTATTCGTGAAAAACCTGAAGCTATAAAAGCATCAAGTTTTGGCCAGATGAGAACAGTTTTAGCTCGAACATCAAATGGGAATATGGCTGTCAGTTTTGTTGTACTCTACAATTGTCTGGTTCGTGGCCTTGTAGTTGAACACTCGGCACCTTACTACTTGCCACAAGCTGCTGATTTTGACCCAAGTGCCTTGGATATTTCAGCAGCCAGTTTGTCATTGCAATTGTATTCCTGCTTGTATGGAGTTAGCCAGATTCCGGCCGAAGTATCAAATCCCTCTAACAATATCAATGCAGATCGTCGCGTATCTTTTGGATCTGTGCAGGATATCAATCAGAATGGCGTAGATTTCGACACAGACTATCAACAAAACTATCAAGACCCAAGCAATTCAGCTGATTCCTCATTATTCGCTGGCTATCCACCAGCCACGCCGCTCACGCCGCCCACGCCGCCAACCCCGCCAAATCGCCATCTACCTGCCCTACACACAAACAAGCGCAACTGTCACGCCATCAAATGTCCCAAGTTTGTGCATGCAACATATGGCACCGATGGCAGCAAATGCTACGAGTTTGCCAATGAGTGCTTTCTCGCCGTTGCCAGCTGCAAACGTCACAATAATCGACTGCCACGTAAGTATATTTCTGAACTGCTATTAACCTTATTGCCATATACTCCATTGACATATGCTTCTTTTCGCAGGTCTCAAAGAAATCACAAGGAAGCAATGCAATGCTACTAATGCTTATTGAGTTTTTAATGATTTTCCAATGGATTGTTCTAACATATTTAACATATTTATTTAACTTTATTCAGTTTTATGTAAGCTATTCAAGTTCATATTTTAAACATGCATCGACCAAAAAATCATTTTAAACTATTTTCACATAACTTAATAAAATCTACATAGAGATTTATGTATTTATGAAAAGTTCATAATCATTTAAAAATCGATTAAACTACAGTTAATAACTAAAGTTGAAAGTGTGCTAAAAACATAATTATGCCACAACAATCAAAAGCAGCCATAGACAAATTATTAAATTCAGTCTTTGCCACAATGCCAAAAATGTTCGGCTTGCTAAAATGATGCCCCGCTCCTCCCCTGACCATAGCTTATGCATCTCTCTCTCTGGATACGCAAAACTTTCACAGTGCTGGGAAAATACAAAAACAAGGGCAGTTACAGCGATAACAACATGGGTGAAAGTGTTGCCAGTACACGAAAACTTTTGCCTGGCTAAAATGAGCTGTGTCGAAATGGGGCATGGAGGGGGCAAGCAGACGTGCGGATTGCATGGTGGTTAGGCGGGTGTCTGGCATACGATTCTGAGGGCTGCAACCGCAACAGGGCCAAAGCACAGGCGGGTGGCCAACAAAATGCTCTTACAAAACCGCATCATTATCATGAACGCAAGAAATAGAGCAGCGGTTAGCAACAAGAAGTAAAATAAGTAGATGAAGAGCTGCGGGTTGCGGGTTGCAGGAACAGGAAGTGTTTGGTTGTGGCCAACCCAGGGCAGCAATTTTGTGGGTTGCCCGCCGATGCTTGTTATATCAATGCTGGCAGCAGCAGCAGCAACCAAGCTAGCACAAAATTTAATAAGCGCTTTATTATATTACAACAGCAGCAACAATAACTACACACACAGGCAAACATACGGCGACGAAGTTTGCTTTGGCAAGCTGAACCGGACACTTGTTGATCATCCCCTTTCTCTTTATCTATCTCTCTCACTCTATTGCTGACGACTTAAGCCGTGTGGCCGTTAGCTAGCAAAAGTGTTAATTGTTTAAGGTAAAATTTGTGTAGCATAATTTCGGGCGTGCACTTTTCAACTTTTGCTTAGCGAAGCGAAAACTTGTTACACCCACACTTTCGCCCAGTCATTATAATTATACTATTAGATTTTCGCCAGATTTTTGGCGCGTTGAGCTGGCAAATTGTGTGCCGCATCAGCGAAAACCTGCTAAAAACTTGCTTTCGCTCATTTTTTGTTTCAATTTATAGCCAAACATATAATTACTGCTGAGTTTGGGCTTTGACAATTTTGGCGGCCCTCCAATATGATTGCAACTCTGTGGTCTCTTGCGAATGGACGCATACTTGGCGCACGCTTCATTAGACTTTATTGCGCCAAAAATTGCGAAAGAGAGCAAACGCACCAACACACACATACAATCATTTTAATTATTGTTAGGGGAGGCTAAAACATTTACCGGATCCACATGGCTATGGACAAATTGTGTGTGGCTCATAAATCATTCATGGCCAAAGACTTAAAGCACCAACCACAAGAGCAACAACAACAACAATAACGACCACAGCGAGCAGCTTAATTAAATTGCATTAAGTCGGCTTTGGTGTTTTTGGGGTTTTTGAGGCAGCGGCAACAGCAGCGCTGTCAATTGTTTGTTAATGAAAGTGCCATAATTTATGCAGGCGCTGATTTTAATGCATTACTGTGGCTTTTGAATTTTCCAAGCACAAATGTGGGCAACATTTACCGTTATACACATACATTCTACCATAAATATGTATGTAAGTTTGAGAGACATCTGACAGGATAGCGGCAGTGCAGCCGATGAGATGCTGTTGCGGGCTGAGGTATTTGCATGCAGTCGCCTGTCTGTCATGGTGTGGCAATTATTGACAACGACTTGTTGGCGCCACGCAATTTCCGTCGATGTATCGCAATGCCATTATGAGCACTGATGTGCCGCCCTCTCTCTCTCTCTCGCTCTCTCTCTCTCTTCCTCTCTGTCTCTTTCTATATGTTTTGTGTCGTTCCATGGCAAATCAGTCAGGCGCACTGATAATCTCCTCCATGTCAGGCTATGCAAAAACGGAAAGGGATAAAAAACTAGAGAGATGGAGCAATGCTTAACTCGATAATAAGGTGGAGAAAAAAAAACGAATCAGAGTGGGGGAAAGAGAGAGAAAGTCAAATTATTCTTTAGAGATGTCAACGGCTGATGATGATGCGGCTTTTGTGCGTCAAGTTGTAGTTGACTTGAGGCTCGAAGTAGTCAGAGTTAGAGGAAGAGAAAATGTGTGTGTGTGTGTGTGTGTAACTGTTGAACCAGCATTACTTGTCAAGTGAGCCTCAATTTCAATGGCATTTAAGTATGTCGACGTTGTCGTCTGTGTCTGTGGCTATGGCTGTTGCATTTGACACATAAGTGGCCTTTAATGATATCAAACTTCATGCGCTGCTTTCATTGCTATTACAGTTAGCAACCATTCCGCCATTCTCTTTCTCTATGTTTTTCTTTTTATCTCCCTTTCTTGCTCTATGCATAGTTTGCCTGTCGTAACTTAACCATAGAGCTGTCATTTGTTCGCTTTCATTTAAAGTCCCATTCAGCAGATGGAAACAGATGGATAAATAGTGCAAGTAGAATGGAATTATCTTATGTGTAAGTGTTGTCAGCTTTATCACCATTTTCATTCAAATTGGTTCGTGCAGCGCTTACTTTTGATCAAGACTGCTTAACGCTCTTTATTTAATGACTTCTCTTCGCAAGCCTATTAAATCTTATATGCTTAAGAACATAAGATTTCCCTATGGCTTGCTCATCATATTACCCAATCATAATCGCTATGCACAGCTGGTTTTCCTTGAGGTCGCCTCATTTCCATGACCACAGTGTAACAGTTTCTTAAAATTATTGTGTTAAAACTTTTTGTTGCTGTCCATCTTCAGGCAGCAAATAATAAAAATAAACATGAAAACATACAAAAGTATGTCACGTCAAAATACCCTGTAAGAAGTGTTAAAACTTATACGTATATAAGATTTTTTCGCATGATGAAGTTTCTTTTTATTGTTACTGCTACTCACATTGAGCCGGCCTCTGCCCGTTGATGAGCACTTGGTATTCCCGCTGAACACGTAGACCTTAATGTGGTTTGTGGTCAGTGGACAACAGATGGCAGCCAGCGGCTTCCCTCTTGGACGACCCTTGTGAATTTGAAAAGTGCTTAGCCATGACAAAACCTTTTTTCCACTTAAAGGCCACTCCTCCGCCTACAAACTGCCAGGCCTTGCAGATGGGCAAAGCGGGCAGAGCGGAATGGGGCACAGTTCGCGCCCTGGTCACATTATTTCCAAGCGCCTGGCCAGCCTGGCTACTTTCAATGGCAGTTTTATGCTTTCGTCTCGACTTTTTCTTTTATTTTTTTTTTCTGCGCGCGTCTTTTCAATAATGAAAAAAAGTACGAGCTTTGAATTTTCAAATGATACAGTTGGTGGGTATGTTGTGCGGGGGTCGGGGCGTTTGGTTGGCGGCGGGTGTCGTGCAGACAACTAGAGTCGCAAAGGAAATAGGGAAAAAAGCAAAGTTTGGTAAAGTGGACTGTCGAAGTGGAAAAGGCAAATTAAATTATTTCTCATGAATATGCTGCAAGGCGTCGGAGAAAGGCGAAGGACAAAGGCAAGGACGACGCGCTACAAAGTTGAGCAAATTGAAAAGCGTTGACGGAAATAAAACCAAAATGCGTTGCGCGTGGAAAATTACAATTAAATTGACTTTAGCGACGATGCGATAAAATGAGTACTACATTAGCATAACTTAAAGACTTAGCAATCGAATTGTCTCTCATTCTCTGTTTGTCTTGACTCTGCCGTTAATGTGATGCATACAAATATTCGTCCTTTAGGCTTAAAGTGGCTACTCGTACCTGCCAGACTATCCTGCTTATCCCTATCTCAACTAGCTTTTGTTATTAATGCCACTTGGCAGCTTTGCCTGTCCACTTCAGTTTGAAGTGGTCGCTGCACCTGCACACACAAATACTACTGCAGATCTACCCCCTTCGCCACTTTGCCACATTCCCCCTTTAACTTTGCACCGTGCGCTACTTGTCGCTGCAGTGCGTCTTACATTTTTTTTTTCCAAGCATAATAAAGTGCAGCAGTCAACCAACCAACCAGCTTGCTAGCTAGCACTGACAAGCAGCCCTCGTCGAGGGTTTCGGGCCAGCAGCAAAGCGTAAAATGTGAATAGACTCTGTGACTGTGTATAGCTGGACTATGAAAGAAGTTCAAGTCGTGTTGGGGCGTGAGAGCACGGGGGCGTGTCGGGCATGCAAAAACAAAAAACAACAAAACAAAGGCAGCAAGCGTGTCCTGACTGGATAATTGAAAGCAACTTTTGCGACTTTGCCCGCATGAAATTGGCTACAGCTTCATATACATATATATTCTACATATGTATTACTTTGTTATTTGTTACCTTTGTTGTTGGGACCATTGTCTTTTGGTGCATATATGTGTGTGTGTGTGTGTGTGTAGTTGTTTTACACACGGAAATTGAAATGTCAAGTGTGCTGCCATGTATGAGCAAACGTAGCGAAGAAGTTTTAGCAATGCTGCTGCCTTTGGGGCAAACTTGCATTTAAGGGCATCGTTTCTTGTTCTTTGATTTGGCTTAAGCGCATCAGCCGAAGCCGTAATTGATAGGCTTAATTGTCATAAGGGAACAGCAAAACGAAAAATGCAAGTATTAAACCAATTCACCTTATATCCTTACTGTGTATGTGGCACACGGCTGCCTCTGATCCTCCTCTGGAAGTTCTCTGGCTCAGAGCTGACTGCTGTTTGCTTAATGGAAAATACGTGCTTTTACATAATTGAATTTTTTTTTATTTCATTCGCAATTCGGTTGTTAAATCCACCGAATGTCATTGGTTGATGTAAAATGTTTTCCAATGGGTTCACAAAGCTAGCGTATTTTAAACCACAACAATGGTACAATTGAGCACAACTAAAAGCCACCTTGACATATTAAATAATATTACATGTAAATGCAGATAATTAAAATGGTATTTTTTCTGTCGCTTGACGTGCTCAATGCAAATTAATTCATTTAACAAAGTCCACAGAGCAAAAAACTGACAAATACCAATGAAAGCTTCAACAATTATTTAAGGGAATGGAATTCGTTGAACGACTCGACTTTTAATTATGTTAAAAACATTTTACCTGAACTAAACATCTTTCAAGTTAATAAGTTATTTACACTTAACAGATAACCATAATTGCCTAAAATGCATACATTCATCATGCAACCCTCGTTTGTCTAAAAACAAAACGTAAGATATTTGAGCATATAAAATATACTTTTGGCAAGCAACGCTCTGTTACGCTCTCTTTCTTTTCGCACTTATTTTTATTATATGTGGACAAGACGCATGTTGGTCTGAGTTTATTGCAATTTACTGACTCGGCACGTGACAAACGAGTCGCACGTTTCACTCATTGCACGCGACAAAGACACACTGATCACACATACGCAACGTTGGCTTCCCAAACTGTTGGACATTTGTTGTGGCGTTATTTATAGCACACCAACAGCTTGATGTGGCTGCTGTTTTTCACTATCTCTATGTCTCTCTCTTTCTCTCTCTCACACTCTAACAATTTAATCACATGCATTAATTTTGTGAACACGCTTTGGATTTTGATGAAGCAGCAACAGCGGCAGCCGCCACCCCAAAAAGTGAACAGCATTTTATCAGGCATTTCAAATAAATCATAATATAGATTATAATACTACTACTCAACATGTTACCATCACAGTAACCATACAAAGTATGTACAAAACACATACTTCATATGTCTTTAAGTTTGTTTGACAGCTTCTCGATTTGTTTTTGCGTTTGTTTGCTTAGCTGACAACAGACCAGCACACAATTTCACACACTTGAATACACACTTAAACAAGCTGACACATACACATGCAAATCATAGAACAGCCATGGTTAGGCATCCCTATTATTAGGTAAATATGGCAGCATGTTTGTTTTCATTTGGTTTCTGTTTGCTTAGCATAAAGCATAAGACCTTGTTGCCTTGTACTTCCTGCATCTAGCTGCTTCTGTTTGGACATGCACAGCAACGTCAACAACTTGCTACTTAGAATCTGTGCTTGGTAATTTTGTTATAGATTCCAAATGCTCAAATGCAAACAACGTGCCGTCTGTTAATTTCTGCAGCTCAGTAGTTCGAAACATACCCTGTTTTTTTTTTTTACTGATTTATCAACGTTTTATTAGCTATATTAATAGTCCAATTACGTGACATTTTATTTGTTATTCAAAGAATGCTTTTGTGTGTAGGACCATGCTTGGTTACAGACGTTGTTTTGGTTGACACAGCTTGTTAACCATCTGCTTGTTGCCTTTGCTTTTTGTTCAAACAATGTACCTCACAGCTTTTAAATAAAACTTAATGTCCTTTACCGCATTCTATTTATGAATTAATAATGTTAACTACCCAACTTTGTTACAATCGTCTGACATTTGATTTGAGCGCATCAAAAAAAAAAAACAAAATCTCATTATAAAACATGACTTTCACAAATTGCCTTTTAAGGGTGTTAATAAAACTTACTACTTAGATGTTGGACAAGTTGTTAAGTTGTTCAGTTCACTTAGTACCATGTTGTGTAAAAGACGCTGTTTTTGGTGGCAAAGGTTGTTAACAATTTGGTTGCTGAATGGATTGCTCTCACCTTCGATGGTGTTGGCCCATCATCCACAATACTACGATATTCGATTCATTTATAACTTAACGCAACGCATGTATTTGCGCCATGAAGTTGAGTGTTTTGTAACATTCGTCGCCGATCGAAGGCCACACAGGCCATTGGCAAAGGAGCCCTTCACACGTTCCCTGCACCATTCCCTAGTTGCGAGTCTAAACTTACCTGCGGTAACCTGGGGACAGAGGGGCAATGTTTCACTGAGTCCTGTTCTATCTTTGAAAACTTTAATCTTTGCTACCATTCGTGACTTGCGGCCAGAGGCGGAACCCATGCTTGAAGTCGTTCATAAATCGTTATATAGACGTCATAATCTTCGCATTATGTTCATATTGAAGTCTTTAAACCATTCTATACCTACTGTGCCTGAGCTGAAGAAATTCTTTACCTGGTGTTGGCGGCACAACTTAATCAATATAGCCTTGACCTTTCAGCAAATCACATCAACCAACGGTAGCTACGATGTGCGTAATGAACTATACAGCTATCATCCGTTTCCAAGAGTGCGAATACTCAATCTAACAGATCTTGGTGTAACTTATGAATGGAAACTTGTTGATACTAGGAATGTGTATGGCTATAAATTTCGTGTGCCTGTTTTCCAGGATCTATTAAAAGCTTTCTTGGTAAGCTTCAAGCTTATTCGATTTGAAAATAAATAATTTATATATTCTATTTCATGCAGCTGCCCAATGGACAATTGTGTGGCGTTTTTGGTATGCTGCTTAGCGCCTTTATAAACCACACAAATGGCAAACTTATTATAGAGCCAACACCCGAAGTAAATCATCACAACTATCATAACACCACATTGCTGGCACCAAATCGTGGTGAGATCGATATAGGTGCACACTTTTACACGCCGATGATGCTAAACTCCGAGCTAGTTGAAGGCGAATCAACCTTAACGCATACGCAAACTTGCCTAATGGTGCCCAGACAGTCGGAAGCGCCGCTTCACAAGTTTTCCCGGCAGGGTCGACAATCGAATATCCTTTTGGTATTGCTAATAGTGCTATCGTTGGTGATCGGCTGGCATTTCCATTCCCGCAATGCATATACCGGCATATTATTTTCATTGAACATTTTGTTTCAACAACCGTTGGAGGGAAATGTCTTTCGTCGATTGTCAAATGTGTATAAAATTATTCACGTAGCATGTCTTTTGAGTGCCTTTTTGCTTTGGAATAACCGCATAGCGTTCTTGTCAGCTTCGTTTAGTACCATGCGATGGGATCCGCAGATCAAGAATCTGAAAGACTTTATGGCATCACCCTTGCGCATTATGGTCACCGAAACCGAAGTGGAAATGTACTTCACTCGAGGATTGCTGCCAGCTGTTCTGCAGCAGCGTCTTCTCGTGGTCAATGCGTCCACGCTGATGGAGCATTTGGATAACTTAAATACCAGTTATGCCTATTGCAGCAGTGCCAGCCGTTGGCAACTTGTCCGATTGCAGCAAGCTCGATTGCGTCAACCACATTTCATTAGAGTCAAACCAAATCTATGCACTCCAACGAGTCTAAATTATATTCCGCTGCAGAAGAACTCGCCATTTAGGGAAAATCTGTATCGCTTTTATGTTGGCTCGCACCGCAATGGATTCTATACAAAATGGGAAAGGATGAGTTTCCTGATGGCTGCACAAGCGGGCCTTTTGAAGATCTTCAAAAATACAGAAAGTCAATTTGTTATCTTAAAATTAGAAGACTTTAAAATTATTATGGTTTCTTATACGTATGCAATAATCATCTGTTTCCTTTGTTTACTCTGCGAGCTCATTTGGAAGCATCGATTGCAGTTAATTGGCACTTCATTAAGAACAGCTGTTATTTAACCCGCTTAACGCACAAGCTTAATATAATAACAAGTAATCTATTACACAAATATACTACTACGAGTATAATAAAATTAATAGCCATCTTACGAACACCTTTCTAATATGTGTTAACTGGCTCTGCAATTGTTTGGAACAAATAAAAACAAAATTTTTTAACATATTGCTGATTGAATGAATAACAAAAATATGTGAACTATTTAAATGAAACATTTATTGAAGAATTTGAGTTGGAATTCAATGGCAAGAATGCTTTACATCTTCTTTAAGGTAGATTGGAGATGGAAATCCTAGCGAGACATCTTGTGAGAATAGCATTTAATACTAAATTGAATAACTTTTCTTCTTCTGTCTTTTTTTTTGCTTTGCTCTGCTGACTTCCGGTGCTTTGTTGCGATACAAACACACACGGCCACAAGCATTCATCTGTCCAAGCATATTCAACTAGGCATTTTGAGCGTTTGCTCGATGACAAATAACTGCTTAGGTTGCTTCACTGCACCAGGACAGTTAGATACACACTTACAAACACACACACACACACTAGCCGAGACACTATGTGAAAGAAGAGTTGGTCCTAACGGGCCAACAATGTGTCTTCGTTTCCGTCATGGCTGCCATTTCCGGCTAACGAATTTTTGGGAGTTGCCCACGTGCCCATTTATAAAAAGATACAACTGGACATTTGCAATGAGCCTTAACAAGTCGACCTAGAAATACCCATTAAATGGAATACCATATAAAAGTTTTGAGCATTGCAATTTAAGCTTTGAAACAAGTCGAGAGTTAAAAGACTTGCTGGAAAATCTGGTTTTTGTCCCAATTTATTTCCAATCACAAGTGAAAGCCTGCTTTGTTCTTTAACCAAACGTTAAGCTCTTTGTTTCAATTTTTTTAAAACAGTTTTATAGCTATAGGGTATAGAAAAAAGGAAATCCACCAAATACCATCACGCATGTATAACTATCCGAATGTAAGGGTATATATACATATGTGTGTGTGTGTGTAAGTAAATTGATTGAAATGGCTAGAAGCGGATGCCCCATGCATACAGAGAGCAAAAGCTCAGCGGAAGAGCAACAATTTTGCTGCCGTTTCGTTTCGTTTAGCTTGAATCTCTCTCACTAACTCATTTTCAGCCTTCTTTTATTTTTATTTCTATGGTTTTTTTGTATTTTACTTTTTGGTATCACAGTTTATTGCTTTGGTTCTTTGTGCTGATTGTCGGTTCGCTTTGTCGGCAAAAATTCTTACGGAAAATGTATATTTTGTCCTGCCTTGGCTTCCCGTCTGACCCCAAAAAAAAAACCCGTTGTACAATTTTCATTATTGCCATGGCAGCTCGTTGATGTTCGTTCAGTAGTTGTTGTTGTTGTTATTTTGTTTCCGTCTGGCTAGTAAATGGCATCATTATCATCTAGGCTGCTGCTGCTGGACAAAGGCTAAGCAATAAGCTTACCCGCTGCGAGGATTGAACCACGTACCATTTGGAATTACTTACACACACGCACATATTTGACTGCTTAATTTGTTTGGTATTTATGAGCTTTGATTGTGTGCTCTTTTCTTTAGCTGTTGTTGCTGTCGAAGTTGTTTTGGCTTTGTTACGAAAGATTTGGCAAATTAATTGAGTTTATATTGTCAAATTTATGTTTATGTTAACTGCAATTGGCAAAAACCAGGCTTAATTAAGGATAGCTGTCTATGAACGCACGCCCCAACATCCCCAGATCCGATTGCTGGCCTGTATTTTATGGATAAGCTACAAAATAAACAAGAATTATGTTAAAACTTTGGCGAAAGTCCGCCTTCAACATGCAGCAACAGCGGCAAAAGGCAACGGAAAACTCAATTGAAAAGTTTGTTGTTCATTTCCGTTCGCTGGATAGGGTTGCTTCGGTTTGCTTCAAGAGGGCGCCAAGGGATTGCAGCACGGAAACGAGAGGTGTCGACCGGCAGGGAAATGCATTCGAATCTAATATGGCGTTCAGTGTTCCGTTTTCTCAAAGCGCGGAAACCCGGACAAAGTTCGAGTTCTCGGCGCACGGCACGCCCTGCCGCTGTCAACTATTGGCCCAAATGCAGCTGCTTTCTCTCGTAACTAGGCTACAACTGCGAATGCGACGCTGTCCTACAGATATAGTTATAGTTATAGTTGTAGTTCTGTTGCTGCTGTGCTGCATAAATTAACTTTATGTCTGTTTTTATTCGCTTTTAATTCACATTTTATGCAGTCTCTGCTACTGCTATTGCTGTTACTGCGTTTGTTGGCCATGCAACGTTGTCTGTGGCCCATCGTCGACGTCATTTAGCGCCTTGTCGACGCTTTGTTAATTCAAAAAGTTTTAATAATTTTACTTTTCAACTAGCGGGCGGCTGCCTGGCAACAAGACACAAAAAAAAAAACGCCATGCAACAAGTGTCTGCGCTGCGTCTGAATAACTGAGTTTCCCTTTCTCAGACTGTTTCTGCATAGCATTTGTTGCAGTTGCATACTTTAAGACAGCCAGTGCAACTTTCTGTAAATCACTTATGCAAGTATCAAATTGTATAAGAATAACTTTTTTTCGGGTTCTTATAAGTTCTGCTTAACGTACTTACACAGCATTTATTTACTTGCTTAACTTTATGGCTTAAAGCTGTTATTGTTTGAAAGCAACAACACAGCCGCAACAATTACTTGATGCTTTTTATACTATACAAATCGCTTTATTTAATAGATTTACTTTTTTTTCCACACTTTTCTCCCAGCTCTAAACTGTCAAGTGCGCCTTCTCATGAGCTAATGAAAACGCTTGACAAATGCACACACAGGCTGACAGGCTGATCCATAAATGCCAAGAGCTGACCACAGAAACACCCCCTTGGTTGTTTTTTCTCAGTTTTAGCCACTCAAGTTAATTCAATGCGAGGTCTCTTCTCCCTCTCTCGCTCTCTCGGTCTGGAAAACGTGCATACAAACATAGTACTTATATGTATATACATAGTTAGTATGGGCTAGTGTGGCAGCGTCATAAAAGTGCCAACAAACACGGCACTTGAAAAACTCACACGGTCGAGCTGCAACTCAAGCGTTTGGCTGGGCAAAGGGGCTGAAGAGCGGCGTCGGTGGCATGAAGAGGCAATTGCAGAAGCAGCTGCTGCACGGAAGTGGCTGCCACTTATGTACTATGTGTCGCGTGTTGTTGTTGCTGTTGCTATTGCCGTTGCTGCTCTTGCCACCTTTTATTGAGCTCATAATTTGTTGAAGCTAGGGCCAACAACAACTTGGTCCTGACAGCTCTGCCTGACCGAGTTCATTGCCGTGCCATTTCGCTATGAGCCAGTTATGTGTATACGTGTGTGTGTGTGTATGTCCATCAACAAATTGTGCCATCAAAAACGTTCATTGATTAGCTGTCGGCTACCGCCAATTCTGTAGGGCAATTAGTAGCGCAAAACGCAACAAACGCAGATATTCAACTTCATAATTCAAATTTGGCCAGCGGACAAGCATACACAAAGCAGTCTAATACAAATTTATGGTTTTGTGGTTGAGTGGTTGAGCACTCACTGACAACTGAATGCTGGCTGCGTAAAAGGTTCGTTACCATTGAAAATTGCACAATTTACAACGACTGAAGCGACAATTCAGCACATAAAGCACATCATGGGGCAATATATTAGAGTCCAAGTGCACAGTTTCCGTCAGCAAACGAGCATTGGTTGAACGCTGGGCGTTGCAACTGCTCCAAAAGGAGCAAATGAATGTAGTTGCTGCTGTTGCTGTTGCTGCTTCTGAGGCCAACGGCTTTTGTAATTATGCGCCACAAGGCGAGCAATGAAAATGTTGCACAACTCTTTGGAGTGCCGCACAACTGACACATAAAGTTGCAAGTACAAACATGGGATATGTACATATGGTGTACTTAAACAACCGTTGTTTTACTTAAACGTTGTTGGTTGAAGAGTTTGTGCTTAACAAGTTAATTCAATGTATTCAAATATTTTGACAAGATTGAATAATTGTTTGAATACCTTGATTATGTTATATTAATACCAAATAATATTTATATATATTCTTGGTATTTTTGTAAGCCTTGAGTTTTTTCCATCCTCTTTGGCCAGTTTAATATCTCTATTCATATGCTTATGGCTTCTTTTGCTTGGCAATAAAGCATTATATTTTCAGTGGCATTTGCAGCTGATGCTGATTTGATTATGCATTGATCAAAACAAATATTCACCTACATCAACCCAAACACACACACACACACCCACACACACAGACTGTTGTTTTACTTGTATACTTCTTCTTGCTTTTCGCATGGCCTTTGCATATTAAGTAGATGTTTTATCGTTTATTGCGCAAAACAGACAAACAGACAGACAGACGTAAGAAGTAAGCATAAACGTATATTGCTTACATAATTTAACAAACATTTTCATTTTGGCGGCTTTGTGTGTTCTTAGCCCAGTCGTGGTCAAGTCCAAGGATATACAGGCACACGCATGGATACATGACCACCAATGAGGCATGTTTAATGATTATTGCATTTGTTATTTTTATTTATATTTATTTATCATGAAACTGGCCGTGGGCGCCTTTGGCTGTCTTGTATTTGTGTGTGTGTGCGTTTTGGCCACTGCTTTTATGGCCATGAAGGAGCACAAAGTTATGGTTTCTGTAGTTGTTAGGTTCATTTCGTTTTGTTATTTAAGCAAGCAGCTTTACTTGTACGGCAAGAGTAACAAACAAACAAAAACATATTGTCCCTAAGCAGTGTATTTGTATTTATGGTTATATAATGTTACACACCACACACACACACACACACACACACCCACACACACACACACACACTTACACATGTGTATTTGGGTTGACTGGGTCTGGAATTGATGGGCTCATCAGCTGAAGCTCTATCTTGTGGCACAATGAACCTCAAGGATATAAAGTGGTTGACCCAACTAATAACAAGAAACTTGCAGTGCATTTGAGTTGCTTCTGATTCAGCTTCAACAAATGAGCAAAAACTGCACACAGCACTAGTACATAAATGGCAAAACTTCCGCTTGAACATCAAAAACAGTGCCGGAAATGGCCAAGCAAACTGGCAACTTCGTCTGTCCAAACATGTCGCCAGCTAGAACAGGCACTCAAAATAAATGCTAAGCAAAAACTCTGTTCAAGCTCTTTTTCCCTCTCTCTTTATTCTATTTCTCTGTCATGTGACACACACATGGACCAGAATGACAATTGCAGAATGAAAAAAAAAAGGTTATTGTTGATTTTAATAAACCGCATGCTTTTGTGTTTCATCTATTGTAAATTGTATGCTAGTATAAAGGTAAAAAGAGAGTATATAATCTACATCTCTGATATTTGCTAAACAATTATCAAACTCTTTTCTCTACAGTATTCAAATTTCCTTTGTGACATCTTAAAGTTCAAACCTAGCCTTGTTTAGCAGTCATTAATCAGATTAGTTGTATTATTTATTTAAGCTACAATAAGTTTATTTCTAGGATATGTTAAGTTCGTGTACGCAGTGTTTTTTGTTCTTTTATTTCTAGACAAAAATTGGCTTAAGCCGTTAAAGTTCATAAAACAAACAGCAAAATTTGAAAAGTTGCAAGTGGCAGCAAGCAAAAACTTTCTCATTGTCTGCAATGACGATGCCTGAACTTGAATTTAACGTTAGTTAAATTATCAACTTTTGCGTCGCGTCGCGTCACAATGACTTGTCCCAAAGTTTTCAACCTCGCTTCCCCCGCTCTGGCGTTTTTATTATGATTTTTTGGCCAAACTTCAAATGCGTTCCACACGACTCCTTCAAGAAACTCAAACTGAAACGTGCCAAGCTGTATGTGGTTTTAAGAAATCTGTTGAAAAGTGGTTTTTATGTTTGCTGGCAGCGACATAATTTGCCATTAGCGCCATAACGTGTGTGTGTGTGTGATTGCGGTTGCCACAAATGTCACAACGTCTACCATAATTCATGGAGGCACCATACTTACAAATTGTAATAAGCATCATGTGCGGAATGCGACTCAAGTAAACCAACCAAGTAGCTGCAGGTGACCACAACTTGTGGCTTGGCTGGGCTACAATGTAAATTGGAATGAATAGACTAAAACACAATTGTTCCATATATAATATGCATGTATGTTCTGGCTCTGTTTTTTATTATTATTTTACAAACATATATTCAGAGTTACTTGTTGCAATATGTTGTTTATCATTGTTATAACTAGGTGCTAGTTTATAATATTAATGAATACATAACAAAACAAATTATTAATGAATTTGAATTAAAAAGTTTTGATTTCGGGTTATGCCAATAGCTTCAGACTAAGGGGATTTGGGCAATCGGAAGGGTCAGCAGTGTCGGGCAAATACTTTAGAAGCTGTGCACACAATTAATGTATTTTGAGCTCATCTTTGGTGTTGGATGTAGGAGCTTGACGAATGTAACCGTACATTTATGCATATATATATGTAGCTTGAAAGACGACAACTGCGAGCAGAGCGAAAAAGTTACTTATTGTAGAGATAAACTATATTAAATATACATACGCATATACATCATATTTATATATAAATATAGAGGCTATATAGTACTGGTTGCTTACAATTTAATTCTATTCCTGATTCAGGTTCTTGATCACGTAATTAACAATGAGCGCAAATATTGCAAAACAGATTATAATCACCAGGTTTGAGTAGATCGACTGCCAATTTAAATAGGAATTACGTGCGCTATTCTTAAGCGCAGCGGCACCACTGCCACTCCCACCACTGCCAACATCTGCGCTAGCAACACCGCCCACTGCCAGCCCATCACTGTTGCCAGCATCTGTTGGCACTTGTAGTTGTCCATTGGCATTGATGCCGGTCAAGTTATGGCTATCTGTGGCAACGGCACTGCCGTTAGCCACACCATTGGAGCGCTTTGAAGAACTGGAGCCTGACTTGGCTGCGGTAGCTGCTGCTTGGTTGCCCAAGCGTAGCTTTATCTCGCTAACGATTTCTGGGAATAGCTCACAAAAGTTGGCATTGCGCAGGTTAAATGCAAGCGATTTCTGGGCAAACATTTGTTTATCGTAGTTTGACGATTCTATTGAGCCCAGTGTGGGTGTGCTTTCCAGCTGCAAAGAGCGCAAAATTTTACTTTAACAGCGAACAGAGGCTTCTAACAAAATCTTACCATAAAACTCAACAAGCCTGTGAGTATTGTGCCCACGCACCAAGTTGGATTCCAAGTGTCTGGATGAAAATCTGCAGAAAAACACATTCAATAAGTACAACTAATATGAGGCAGTAAGTTATGGGTTACCTGAAATGCTTAAACACAGTCTGGTGTTTGTTTTGAAGCGTCCGTTTGGCGTCAGCATGTATATGGATGGCGGCTTGAAGGGGAACTCGCGGGGAAAAAGCAATGTTCCGTGATAGTAGCCACCATAATATGGCGAATCCTCGGGTCCTTTGACACAGTAATGCCATTCCAGAATGTTATTTGGCAGCGGCTCTGCAGTTATGTACGGCAAAGGATCGCGCTTAAGTCGCATGTAATCCTGTTTCATGCGGGAGACGGCCGTTGGCTGCTTGCGGGCGGCAGACCCGGACGCCGTCGACGAGGACATGTTTGTTAAATAATTTTAGATCTGGTTGCTGTTACTTGAAATGAAACTGTTGCAATACAAAAATTGTAAAGTTATTCATTGGCATTTATCTCACACGTAAGCTGATTAATATTTGAATGTGAATGTGTAAGTATTTGTGCATATATATGTATGTATGCATGTAAAACGCTTACAGCCTTGCGGTGCGGATGTGCAATGAAAAAAATTACACGTGGCCAAATTGCATTTGAGGGTGGTAGTGGGACTATTTTCTACAACTCGTCCGAATTGATAAACCCACGCCAATTGGCTTAAATTTAAATACATTTTGATTATGCTTTGTTTGCTTTTCTTGGACTGTTTACAGCCTGTAGCGCGTCACAGTTTTCAGTTGTTGTGGCTGGTTAAGTGTTTTGTGTTTGTTTAGCGTACAAACCTCGAAAATTGTTTTCCT
The DNA here is from genome assembly GCA_035044725.1 of Scaptomyza caliginosa. Classification (NCBI taxonomy): domain Eukaryota; kingdom Metazoa; phylum Arthropoda; class Insecta; order Diptera; family Drosophilidae; genus Scaptomyza; species Scaptomyza caliginosa. The sequence goes on along the minus strand of JAWNNR010000116.1, from coordinate 233,868 downwards.
TGTTGTTGCTCCTATCGTAATTGCAATTTGTAGCTAGGTCACAGCTGCCCAGCGAAAATGTGTGAAAACAACACAAACGCAGACAGTTAATGCAAATTGCATTCGACTTTGCTCCTTTCTGTCAATGCACTAGATTTGTATTAACACTAACTTGCTTTTCTTGTTTTGCTTTAGTCTATAGTTTTATTGTTATTTAGGAAGATGTTAATAAATTTCAAGTGCGTAAAACTACAATTTCTATTGTAAAAATTTTTTTCGACGACGTTCTAAGCAAATAATGTTGTAAAGCACAGAAAAACAGTGCTTACTGAGTGCCTGGTTGCTCTTCGATTAATCGTTTATTTGGTATTTAAACTTTGGTATTTTCCCAGCGCTGCCAGACTGTTCGTTTGGCTTAAAAATTTTGCCGCAGTACATTTCAAATTGTATAACATTTATTGCTAATTGCTTGTAAGTCAAAGGTTCTCTGGTTTCCACTACATATGTCTTCTAATCAATCAGCTGTCAAAACAAACAAACCAATTCCAACGTGGTACTGTTGTTATTGTACTTCCTTTTCTATTTCCAACTGGTTAAAGCCAGCAAAATATATATGCATCTGTTTATAAACATACAAATGATAAGAAGCTATTGCGAACGACATAGAACTGTAAAAGGGTGTGGGGGCAAGATGATTACGACGTATTTACGAAAACCAAGATTGCTTATCAGGCCGCAGTTGTTGCTTCGACAGCAATAAGTGCAGTCCACAATCGTTTGTGTTTACCACCAGAAAATGAGTTCTATAGGAAAGATTGGCTTCCTTGGCGGTGGCAATATGGCCAAAGCTCTGGCAAAAGGCTTCATATCTGCAGGTGAATCCATTTCTCAAAATTTTCCGCAATTACAGTTAATCTAACCCACTTAAAGGTTTGACTAAACCCACTGGTATCATGGCCAGTGTGCATCCGGCGGACAAGGCATCACTGGAATCCTTTAAAACACTGGGTATTGAAACACTTGTAGAGAACGCACCCGTTGTTAAGAAATCGGATATAGTTTTTGTGTCCGTTAAGCCGCAGGTGGTGCCCAAAGTGCTGGCAGAGGTCAAATCATTAAGCGACAATAAACTGTTTCTCTCCATTGCCATGGGCATAACGCTAAAGAGCCTCGAATCTAGCTTATCGCCACAGTCCAGGGTGATACGCGTCATGCCCAATACTCCAGCCCTCGTCTGCTCTGGCTGCTCGGTCTATGTGAAAGGCAGCAAAGCTACCGAAGCAGATGCAAAGATTACTCAACAACTGCTTGAAGCTGTTGGCACCTGTGAGGTGTGTGACGAATCCCAGCTGGATACTGTTACGGCACTAAGTGGCAGTGGACCCGCCTATGTATTTGTCATGATCGAAGCACTGGCCGATGGTGCTGTTCACATGGGCATGCCCAGAGATTTAGCCTATCGCCTGGCCGCCCAGACAGTCCTGGGCGCTGGTCATATGGTGCGCGAGTGCGCCACGCATCCCGGTCAACTGAAAGATAATGTTACCAGCCCGGCTGGGTCAACAGCAGCGGCCTTAAGGCATCTGGAGCAATCAGGTATGTTATGGATGACGTCGGGCATTGATAATAAACAGTGGCTTATCAGTTTGGACTTTGCAGGTTTTCGTTCAGCGGTCGCTGGCGCTGTGGAGGCGGCTACGTTGCGCTGTCGACAAATCTCGGGAGACACATAATACATATACATAATATTGTTTTTGTTTTCATAATTATTAAAGTTATCAACATTATTTGCATAAAAACTTTTACAAAACACAGTCTGAGTATGTTAAAACTTTTTCTTTTTCTTGGCGCGCGCCAATTCATTGAGCTCGCCCTGCTGCATGGATGCCTCCTGGTAGATGCGTTTAACCTTTTCATGACGCTCCTTATCGCTGTAATAGAAACAATGAATAATGTTAACCATGATCATATTAGTTGAAATTGCTACACTAATTTACTAACCTTTGTATCTGTTGTTTGAGCTTAAGATCCTGCACAAAGGCCGTATCCCTACGAATTTCGCGTATTGCACCCTTCTTCTCTCGCTTGATCTTATGCAGCAGCTTGGCCCGTTCCTCTTTCTGTTTGGACATCTTCGGTCGTCGCTTGTCGTCGTAGACCACTTCAAAGCGGGGTTCCAATAGACGCAATGCCTTGGGCTTCTTATCAGCAGGCGCTAGGCGCTTCATTTGCTGTGCCGCAACTTGCTCCAGTGCTGACTTGGCTTCTGTGTAGTGTTGCTTCACATGTTCGGGATAATGCTTGACAGGCAGGCGTTTTAGTAGTGGCAAAAATGGACTGGCCAAATAACATGCACCAACATGTTCGGCAACAATCTCCTCAAAGATTTGCTTGACTAGACGCAGCGTAGTGTCCAAAGCTCTCACTTTGAAATCCAATGTTATGGTGTGCGTCACAAGATCAGCAGCTTGAAGTTGCTGTGGCTCCAAGGATTTGGTTTCCGCCGTCACTGGAATGGCCAGCAATTTACTAAAGGGTCCATCACGTTCAAAGGGTGGCGCAATATCAAGCTGATTCGTTTGCCGCTTGGGTATGGCCATGTGAATGATGCCCAGCAGAAAGTTAAAAACTGCAGGCAGAAGACGCTTTGAACGAGAGGTGAACTCCATCACAATGGTTACTATGAACAGGCCCATGGCAATGTCCTGGCGAGTTCGGACACGAGCTCTTGACAAAATGTGCTGCATGAAGATAAATGTGGGCGTGGCCACGGGATGACGAAAGTCGGAGGTGGAATACAGATTCGAGACGAGCTTAAAGTAGATGAGTGTATCCAGGTTTGGATACACCTTGTGGTTCTGCCTATACTCTGCATACTTCTCCTTAATCACATCTAGCAGCGTATTGGACATGCGTTCGGTATTTAGATGCGTTAAGTCGTACAGATGAGGCATTAGTTGACCAAGCAGCTGGAAATGTGAGCGAATATCCTGCTCGCTGGCATCCTCAAACAAGTCCTTAATGTACTGCAACAGAAACGTAAAAAGTTTAACAACATTTTCACGATTTACACCCTCCAATTTCGGATGATTGCACTTGATAATGCGCTCCACAACAGTAGCCTGTTGCGTTGGTGTATACTTGGCCAGGAGCTCACTGAAATCCTCATATGTTTTGGGCATTTTGATGGTAAAAGGTATGCTGGTGTCCATCGATGGTGTAGATTTTTGCTTAGGAGGTTTAGATTTAGTCTGAGTTGGCTGCGCTGTTTCCTCTGCCTCGGACTCACTGTCTGAGTCTTTTAGGTCACTTAAGTTATCTACTTCAGAGTCCATTTCCTCTCCCTCTTCCTCTTCACCCTCTTCGTCTTCTTCATCCTCATCATTATCGTTTTCCCCGTCAGCATTGTTATTGCTCTGTTCGCTGTTCTGTTTGCCATTCAGATGCGTTCCCAGTTTCCCATCCAAATCGTAAGCTAGAACATCATCACCTGGATCATCGTTGCCCGCCACAAAGTAACCATCGTCCAAATCATCAGCAGAACGATGTGGAATCTGAACATTTGTCTCCTGCTCCTCGCCATCGGCTTTCATGCGTCGCAGCCTTTCATTCTCCAATCTCTCCAGCCGTTCAGCCTCCTGTTTGGCCAGCTCTTCAGGTTTTATTAGCTTGTCGGTGACACTGCCACGCGGCTCGAAAATCATCTCTTTAAGCAGCTTATCGTATGCATCTGGCGGTGGCTTTTCGTGTTTCTCTTCTTTGGTTGCATGAGCCACGAGTGGCAATATCTCCTTATAGTTGGCATCCAGCTTCTCAGTCAGGTCATATACCTCATCCTTATCTTTTGCTATTTCATTTTTACGACGCTTTTGTTCACTTATCATTTCCTCAATAGCAGTTTGGCGATCCTGCGGAGTATCGCCATCGCCACCGAAATGGGCAGCAGACGTGAACTCAGCTGGAAGGTTTAAATTGTTGTTATTTGAACGCCAGCAGCCGTATGTAATAATACTTACCATCCAGACCCTCATCCTCTAGCTCCTCGTCATCAGATCGCTCGTCTCTGTACTGTTCAATCTCTTCAAGCGTTTGGCCTCTGTGCGTAAGTAGCTCGTCGTCATTTAAGTTGAATTTCTCGGCCTTGTTGGAGGCACGCACCTGAGACAGCTTCTCGGACAGGTAACGAGCATTCATAACCGACTCGGTCAGCTGGTCTCCGCTTAGGTGCTTACCAATGCGATGATCGACGAACTTGTTGGTCTTGTTCTTGACTGCGTATTGCTGGCCAATAGTTTGGGCGCGCTTTTTCAGTGCTTTGGCACGGGAAACACCTGGCATTCCTCTGTCATGTTTGCAGATTCGACCCAATATCTTGAACTTTTCCTTGTTCACATGCACGTCAAACGGATTTAATCTCTTGGCTGTCTGGGACAATGCAGTCTCAAAGGGATTGGTGCTCTTAACTGATTTTTTGGCATAAACTGAATCCGCACTGGACTTTTTGTTTTTCCCAACCATTTTGCTGGATTTCTTAAAACTTACGACAAATTGAATGCATACAGCTAATGAAAACAAATGCGGCACACGTGCACCTGGGATTCGATACTTAACGATGTATAATAATCGATTGCATTACCGATACCAGTATTAATGGTTTTCCATAAACACTTTAAGTTTATGGTGGCACATGCAATTCAGTGAATCTTATTTTTTATTTGCTTTTATTATCCTTTTGACTGTTAGCCCAATGTAAAATATACCGTACTTAAAAGTATATCGAAACAGTCAGAGCAATCGCTTATCGATGTTTTTTTTATTCACAGCTCTAATGCAAGTAACAACCCTGCTTAAACATGTACATCTGTGCGTAAGTTTTTCGGCAAAAGCCAACGTTCACATCAATGGTTTCTTGTTGATAAAAACGCATTTTGAATATTAATAAAAGCAAATATACTTGACTAAAACAAGTAGTGTCACGAAAAAGTTGGACTAAGCATTAACTTGCACCTTAACGTTGCTGCAAACAGCCGCCGCCTGCCACGCATTTGACTTTGCAGTTGTACTTGCATAAGTATTAGTGAGCGTGTGTTTGTAAAAAAGTTAAAAATATTTCCATATTTATGTAAACCGTACATAAACTTGTGTCGAATTGTAAAACTAATATAACTCGTTGTCGTATTAATATGAGTGCAACACCGCCAGCACTTCTGCTGCCCTCCGGGGCTGGCAGAGAAAAGGAAGCCAATGGCAGCAACGACAATGATTACCGTAGCCGGGGCGGTGATAAGGAACGTTCGCGTTCCAGGGATCGTGGCAGGGATAAGGAAAAAGATAGAGAACGTGAAAAGAAACGCAGGTGAGCTTATGCGACAGCATATTTCAAATTGGTATTTCTCTTAACAATGTTGCTTTTTTAGAGATCGTGATCGTAGTAGCAAGGATCGTGATAGTCGTCGACGTGACAGTCGTGAACGTGACAGGGAAAGAGATCGTGATCGTGAGCGCGAACGCGAGCGTGATCGCGAGTCTCGTTCGCATCGTAGTCGCTCACGCAACCACGACGATTCGGACAGGCGCAAGAAACGCTCACGAAGCAAGGATCGGGACCGTAGACGCGACCGTGATCGCGAGTCACGCTCAAGACGCAGCGGTTCGCGTGGCGGCGCAAGAGGTGACAGTCGCGGAGATGATTATGACCGCAATCGCAGGCGTCGCTCTAACAGTCGCAGCTTTGACCGGCGTCGCAACGAGCGCAGTGATTCACATCGGAATAGTCGCGAACGAAGCAGTCGAGAGCGTAGTAGTCGTGAACGAGCCTATGTAAATCCGTTCGATACAAACAATCGCAACGCATTGCTTGAGCAAGATATGCGTATACCTTCGCTCTTTGATCGCCACCATCAGCAGCCGCAGCTGGAGACCATTCGGGAGGAGAATAATTCACGTTTTGATCTCTCACAGACCATACAAGATCTGATGAGTAATGTGGGTAATAACAAGAGTTTTGCAGCTCTTTTCAGCAACCAAAATAGCAACGATTCAACGAGCAATGGACTTTCCGAGAACTCAAGTAAAAAAACAACTTTAATTTAAAAAAAAACATCAATAATCTATTTACTTCGTGGTTTAGTGGACGCAGCAGAACGCAAGCGAAAGCGTAAGTCACGTTGGGGCGGCACAGAAAAGGACAAGACATTTATACCGGGGATGCCGACAATTTTGCCATCGACGCTGGATCCGGCTCAGCAGGAGGCCTACTTAGGTATTTTGGCTTAGACCCTTTTGTTATTGTAGATTGTATGTAACTAAGTTAGCGGTAAGCTTAGCCTTAAGTCTAATGACAACTAATGAGCCAAACAAACACAGCCACAAATAGTTGCGGGGAGATCACAGTAAGCCTTAACGTTATCCACCACAGTTTAGAAGTCCAATACAGACGGCCCGGTCGGACGTGTGCAAGCAAACGTAAAACATCAACATATGGCATTGAGCAAACAATAATAATCTCTTGTTCTCTTTTTGAAGGGATTCCAGCGTGTGACACTAAACGACACGAGTTCCAAACGGCTATGATAATATAACCTTATCGTTTAGCCCCAAAGAGATATACACGATCCAAAACTAATCAACAAATCTAAAGAACAATAATCAAACTTAATTATTTGTAATGCTCACAAATTTTCAGTTAGCTTAGGCACGCGTCGGCGCTGTCGTCTATAAAACGGATACACAAATAGAGAAAATATGTTACGGTCTCCCCTAGTCCAAACTTATTGATATATATACAACATATATATATATTCATATATATAACTGTTTCTCCACCTCTTTTTTTCTCTCCTAGAACAAATAGCATTTCACATTTACTAATATCGAGGTTGCGCTCGATTTTCTTTCTTTTTCTTTAACGACTTATAATTCCAGTTCAATTCCAAATCGAGGAGATAAGCCGCAAACTGCGCACTGGCGATTTGGGCATCACGCAGACACCAGAAGAAAGGTTTGAAACTGTTTATTCTCACACCACACTAGTATCATAATCTTCCCCCACTAAATAAAACGAAACTAAGCATGATCATCAATACTTCAATCTTCCGGACATGGATTGCCGATCATGGATTGTTGGCTTGCAACACGATGAACGCAATGGTGATATTTGTACAGGTTTAATGCATCAGCATGCTCTCTTAAGGCACTGAGAAACCATAATATTATTTTATTTTGAACTGTTTCCACATTGGTTCCATCAACAGCAACAACTTCTTGCAGTATTTGGTTGTATCAACTATTTATACTTAAATTTTGCTCTATATCTAATTTAATGTTAAAACAATGTTTGCTCGAGAATTTAAAACATCTTAAGTCATAATATTTTAGATATATGTAAACGCAAATAGTTTAATCTTTTCAAGCAAACACTGTTATACGATTTTTTTATCCATTTCATCTCTTGATTGTTTGTGAATAATTTTTAAAATTTCTAAAATATGTTTTTTGGGTTAAGGACCACAATTTGTAGATTGCACATCGTCTGTTTTGGGGGCTCTTTGAAATGAATGAAAATCTAATCGTATGCTGCTTTTTTTTAGGCTACATATATATATTCTGTAAATATTAATCAATTAATGCTAGCCTTAATTAATAATTTCGAACATTTAAAGGGTTTTCTTTTGGTGTCAGACAGCGGTTATAGATTTGGCGCCTGAGAAGTGTAAGCGTCTGGCAATAATCTAATCAGATTTAACTTAATAATAATGCCAATTTTTTCTCTTCCTCAAAGCCGTGAGCGTCCCATACTTAAATGCACGCTTTGCTGAAATATGAGGCACTTTTACAGAATGAAGAGTGCTCCCAAGCAACAACAGACCACAGCCACAAACGAAATGCATACATTATTTATATATATATATCAATTCAAATCAAACAAACTTAATCAAAATTCTTCTTTTCTTAATTCACCAGCGAATTTTTCCTAATCAAAACTTGCTAATATTGTTGATTAATGAATGATGATTTGCAAATTATTACAGGATCTATTTTTATATTCGATATTAAATACAATTATGTAGTACCTAACAATAAGCTCATTAAGTTTATCCAATTGTATATGCATTACTTTCATTGACCACACCCATTTCAATAGCATCGTTTCTTCGTTTTTTTTTCTCATTCTCAGATCGCCCTCACCCGAGCCCATTTACAGTTCTGATGGCAAGCGTCTGAATACGCGAGAGTTTCGCTATCGCAAGCGTTTGGAAGAGCAGCGTCATCAGCTGATTGTCAAGATGCAGGCTGTTAATCCCGAATTCAAGCCACCGGCTGATTACAAGTAGGTTGCCAGCAATACATTCATCACATTCAAATGCTAATTCCCTTATTTTCTAGACCTCCTGTAACACGCGTCAGCGACAAGGTTCTGATTCCTCAGGAGCAGCATCCGGATATCAATTTCGTTGGCCTGCTAATTGGGCCGCGTGGCAACACGTTAAAGGCAATGGAAAAGGATACGGGTGCCAAGATTATTATTCGCGGCAAAGGCTCTGTAAAAGAGGGCAAAGTAGGCCGCAAAGATGGCCAGCCCTTGCCCGGCGAGGATGAGCCGCTGCATGCGTTCATCACAGCACCCAACCCAGAGGCAGTACGCAAGGCTGTTGACAAGATCAAGGATGTCATACGGCAGGGCATCGAGGTGCCCGAGGGCCACAATGATCTGCGTCGAATGCAGCTCCGCGAACTTGCTCAGCTCAATGGCACGCTGCGTGAGAATGACATTCAGCGTTGTACTTGCGGCTCCACAGATCACAAGTCCTGGCAGTGCCCAGATAAGCCAATCATTACTAACACCATTGTGTGTACCTCATGCGGTGGCACTGGCCATTTGACCAAAGATTGTCGCAATAAGCGACCGGGTTCCGGTGCTCCAGGCATGGCATGTGAGGATTCTCAGGCCAAGATCGATGAAGAGTATATGAGTTTGATGGCAGAGCTAGGCGAAGGACCGCCACCAACGGCTGCTAAGCCCGAGGCACCTGTTGCGCCACAGTTGCATCGCGCCAGCTACAGCATCTTCGATAAGAAGCCTGCACAAATGCAGGCCATACAGTCACCGCCCAGCGCCTCAGCGCGTGATATGGGCGGTGGTAGTAATAATGGTGGCGGCGGAGGAGGAGGTGGTTGGGGAGGACCACCGCACGAACATCAAATGGGCATGGATGATGGCATGGGCATGCATCATGGCATGGGCATATCACCATATGTACCACCACCATCAGTGACGCAGGCACCTCCACCAATGCCGCCACCGCTTATGCCTTGGATGGGCGCACCACAGCCGCCGCCACCGGCAGCTGAGTCTATGAATCCGCCCATACCGGGCACATTGCCGCCTCTAATACCGCCACCACCCGGCACCAGTGCACCCCCAATGCCCCCTTGGGCCACTGCCTATCCAGGCTGGGGAACGGGTTATGCACCGCCGCCACCACCGCCGTGCGCACCTCCACCGCCCTCCCTGGCCTTGTCACAGCCGCCACCACCTCCGCCGCCATCCAACTGATCTTTGCTGCAAAATCCCCACAATATTTACTATTAGTTTTTGACCCTTCTATTAACCTAAAACTTGAATTAATCACCATGTATCTATGTATTTGTATTTTATGCTTATTAAAAGGATTGACAAAATATTTAATCGCTTAGCGCTTTATTTGGGTCTTTGTTTGTGATGAATGTAAATGGGTTTTGTTGGCTAAAGTCTTAACCATGCTTGCTAAAGTACTGCTTGGAATCATCCACATCGGGTTTGATGGTGGCTGGATTAGTCTTTGGATTCCAGTTGGCTGGGCACACTTCGCCGTGCTCCTCGACAAACTGGAAGGCCTTAATCAAACGCAAGACCTCGTCTACGGAGCGACCAACAGGTAAATCATTGATTGAGTACTGTCGCAAGATACCCTTGGGATCGATGATGAAGGTGCCACGCAGCGAGATGCCCTCCTTGTCGAGCAGCACATCATAGTCAGCGGATATCTTCTTAGTGATGTCCGAAAGCAGTGGAAAATTCAACTTGCCAACGCCGCCATTCTTGCGATCGACATTGCACCAGGTCAGATGACTAAAATGCGAGTCAACCGACACGCCAACAACCTCGGTATTAATGTCCTGGAACTCCTTAATCCGTTCGCTAAATGCAACAATTTCCGTTGGGCATACAAATGTGCTGTGTAGTTAATAAGAAAAATGTTTAAATTAAACTATTATTGTCTATTAATAATAAGCTTTTGCTTACAAGTCTAATGGATAGAAAAACAACACCAGGTATTTGCCTCTGTAGTCTTCCAGTTTGATTTCCTGGAAGTCATTGCCAACTACAGCCAAGCCCCTAAAATCTGGCGCCGGTTGCTGCACACGAACTGCACATAATGCAGAAGCTGTGTAAAATGGAATAAATTTGTGAATATTAATTGCAGAATTCTGTACGTTTACCATACTCACTCTGATGCAACAGACGCGCTGTCTGTCTATGCTGAACAGCAATGCCTTTGCCCAGCAGCGGCACCTGTAATGTAAAATTAGCATGTCACCCAATTACGTAATAAAAATGTGCATGTTTTTTGTTGAGCCAAGTTGCAGCACAGCAAATACTTACGTTGCGCAGCAATGTACGTCCAATGAAAGACATAGTTAAGATATTTATATGTTAAAATTGAATTATCAAAAGTTTAATAAGCAAAATTCAGTCGTTGACCTGAGGCGAACGGTGAATGACAATGGACCGGCATAAAACAAACTATAAGATGAGAATACAAAAACACAACAAATGACAAAAGCTTTATAGCCGGTTGGCAGCGCCAACAAATGTATCGGCGACACATACTTATCGAAAGCATCGGCAATACGCGCTTACCGACAAAAATTTAAAAGAAGGTTTAAAATTTTGATCAGACATATACATACATATAAGTGAGCAATGTGATTTTTCTTATCGTTTTCAAAGTGTATGCCGCTCGTCCTTATGTTAAGATCCGCTAAAAGATAGCTGCTTTGAGGTGCACATACTGCATACAAAGAACTATTCTTGAGCAGAAGATAATAGAAAATGTAGCAAAATATTTATCACGCACTCCGCACCCCATACAATGGTAATGAGCTATAAATCGTTGGACAGTATACATACATACTTGATACAAATACATATGTGCATTGTTGATGCTTTGTTTCTTAATCTAGTAATGCCCAAAAGCGGCTCAGGCTCAGGCTCAGGCAGCAACAACAGCAGCAGCAGCAGCCCACATATGAAATCGGCAAACAAAGCAAATCGCAGTGCGCAAAAGAAATGAGTTTGCTTGGCTTTGGCCTTTGGTTTGTGGTGAGCACTGTGCCAACTGGCAGAATAACAAAGAGATCCGCACTCATTCCTAATCTTGATACCTTTCCATACTCTATGAACACAATGGTAGCTGTCAAACAACGCAATATTTTTGCATACGGCAAATGTTGGCAAAACATTTTCCGCACTTTCGAGCTCACTATTCACTACGATTTTGCAGGTAGCAGAAAATGAGGCGTGCAGAATCGATTTATCTATTCCCAAATTATTGCAAGTCTGTGTATGCTCGAACTTTGTTAAACTACATTCAATGTTGGCTTTGCTGCAGTTTTATAAAAGTTTTGTCTGTTTGTCTACAGCAAGCACAGAAAAGGTTTTTTTTTTAATTTTTTGTCTGTACTTTCTATCAAAATGGAGACAAATATTTAATTTAATAATATATTAGATATTATATATAGATATTAAATAATCTGTGTTTTTCGTACTCTTTACGTTATGCTGTTTTTAGAATTACAAAATATATGGTTGCTGTATTGGCTAAGTAGTTTTTACACTAGTAAAATGCGGCATACTTTAAGGAGCACGCAACTAATTCAGTTTTGCTTTACATGTTCACTTCAATCACAAGAGTTAAGATTCTATATTCTGAATAAATATATAATGACGAGTATTTAACTACTATTTTAGTTTTCAACTACGATGTGGAGGGAGTATCGGTAATTTTGGGCAACTATTTGGCAATTTTTAGCTCTCTGTTCGTTGCATTTTCTAAGAAATTTCCTTATACGCATTGCATACATGCCCTAAGCCTTGCACTAATTCTTGCTGCTGAGCCTGGAATGCATTTAGTAATTAAAATGTACGTCGCTTTGTCTGTGAAGTTCGATGATCGGCGCACGCCAAAGTCCTCAGTCCGTCCGCTGGATTTGCACAGATTTAAATAATTTAAACAAACAGCACTTGAAGCTTAGCCTCCCATTTGCCATTCTCCATGTGTGTGTAAGTGTGTGTGTGTGTGTGTTTTGTTTATCTTGTGAATAAGGATCGCGTGCAGGGCTCAAGTATACTACTGAGGCGTTCACACGCACAACAGGCTCAGGTGCCGCTCTGTCTCAGGCTCTACTCTGCTGCATCCCATTGTCGCACAGATGCCGTCATATTAGCACAAATCTGCTTACCTTTTGTTGAGGGCTCGAGTGCCGAGATTGGCCTAGATTTCGAGGCTGTCGTGCTCTTGATTCGTGACAATTGTCACAGCACCTTTGAGATTTATGCCAGAGTGAGAGTGCCTTACTTTGCACCTACTTCTGCCGCAACGCGTAATCCCGATGCAAATCTAGCTAATGTGATTCGTATCATTCCAAGACTCTAACACTGTTCTTAATGTTTACTTTTTTTTTTGCTCACTGCTGTTCTTTTTAACACTTTGTGCCGGAAACTCGAGCTGATTGTCAGTTAATTAAGTAAAAAAAATAAAATGCGGCTTTCCTTTGTGGATCGCTTACATCTGCTCTAAAGTATCGCATTATTGCTCATTTTACCATTTATTTCCATTGCGTGAGAATCCGCTTTTTCCCAAATGTCTGTCTGATGGCATTTTGCATGTTCTTTCAACAACAATCAGTCGATAAATTGCACTTTTGCTATTTGGCAATTTATTTGATTGTAAATTACTCTTAAGCTTCGTTGCAATTATTGCCATGCATTTATTTTCGCATAATTTCCCAGATGCGTATGAGTTTTCACAGCGAATGGCAATTAAAAGGCAGAAAAGTTGCATAAGACTTGGCTTAAAGGCAATCATTTTGGTGCTCAAGCTGGTTGAATCATAGTCAGCTTCATTTTAAACTTTATGGGTTATTGTAAGATATATGTGAATGATTTTTTTTTAATGTATATTGTAAAGCTTTTTGCTCTTTGACAGAGCATAAAACATGAATATATATATGGGAGCGCCATTGTTGTTGAAACATTAAAATGGCGTGAAAATGATTACCATTGATTTATGCTTTGCTTTACCAATAGGCATTGTCTGTCTGGTTGGAATGGCATTTGCTTGTTATTGCTGTTGTTGTTGTTGTTGTTATTGGCCAATGCACACAATTTGCGCAACACTTTGCGTACATTTATAAAAAGCGCTTTCGACCATTATTAATAATTGCTGTGATTTAAAATTTTAATGGCAATCGCTGGCAAACAATTGCCAATAACCAACAACCGGCATTGTTTTCTATGAACGATACGATTGTCCAAGGTGTGTCTGTGTGTGTGTGTGTGTGTGTGTGTGTGTGTGTGTGTGTGTGTGTGTGTGTGTGTGTGTATGTATTGAATGCTAGTTGTGTATTTATAACAATTAAACACACACAAACAGGCAAAGTGCACTTTTGCATAAAAGTTTGATATTATTTGAAATTGGTTTTTGTTTTGATTAACTTAAGCATAGTTGTAGTTTCTTAATGCCTTTTTTAGTTGGAAATTTTTAATTTAATTTCCATTCAATTCAAATTGCTTTCAGACATTGCACACTTTTCTGAAAGCAATCGCAACAATTCAATCACTTTGATGTTTGGATGATGCCCACAAAAAAAAAAAAAAAAAACAGCCACAGCCTCAACATTGCCGCCCATGCATGCCGCCATGCCACGCCCCCTTCACACAAACAGTTAAGCGCTATAGTAGTCGCTTTGCTGCTGCTTCTTCTTCTTGTTTTTTTTGTCCAACATCAATACGATTGCATTCAGTGTCCCGCGCCAGCCGCACAGCGAGCAGCATGTAATTTCTTTAATGGTTTTTCCACACCACGCCCACATGCCCACCAACAACAAATGTGCCCAAAAATTGCTGACTAAAAAACCCAACACGTAAGCCAAATGAGGTGCAAAAAATAATTTATATGTATCTATGTACGTGGCACAACAGATATAGTTGATAGACACTAAGGTGAGTGGAAGCTAAATGGAAACTAGTTTATATGTATTTATTGCATCTTTAGTTAATATAGTGTAGTGTAGAGATAAGTATCTAAAAAATGATATTTTTTGTACAAGTGTAAAATGAACATTTTAATTACATTTACCTTGAAGGCTTTTTATTGTGCTCAACTACAACTTTAAGCTAGTTGTGTGCGGCCTAAACGCATTAAAACACTTCATTATGCCTAATCCTATGTGATAACAAAAGCCACACACGCAAATGCACACACACACACACACACACGCACACACAGTTCCCAGTCAAACATATGGCAATGAAATACACTTGAGCAACTTTATTACTTGTAGCCAGGGCCGAAGGGCTGATGAGCCATTGAAAGCCACTGTGAAGGGCTCGCTTTAATGGAAAAGGTCTGAACATTTGCATTAGAAGAGGGTTAAGGGGGAGGGGGACGGAGAAGGGGGAGAGGGTTCGCTTAACAAGTTTTATACAAATCACGGCACGTCAGAAACCATAAAGTGTATAAATACCAAACATAAACTATTTACCCTCCGCCCAAGCCATTTATGTATCCTTGACATTAGGAGTGCGTGCACGTGACGGAAGGCTTTCAACCACTTTGATATCCGCGTTGTTTGCTGTAAATTTTACGCCTGATTACAGAGAGCAGGGCCAGGCCAAGCCAAGCCCAGGAACGAACCCGAAAACAGCGTAGAGACCGCCTCTGATTGATAAAAATCTCACGGCTCTAACCCGACAGGGCGGTCTCGAACGGCATTTGTTTAATTTTCATCCATTTGCATTTCTTACAATTTACATTTGCGCTAGCTGCACTTTGGCAAAGTGCACAATTATAATGTTTGGCCAACAATTGCCCACTTGGTCGGCAATCTCGAATCTCGAACAGAACTGTGCACATAATTATGATTTGAACGGTAGTTGCATAGTTTTGATCATGATCTTGGCTTAAACCGGCGCCACTCGACTCAGACTGAAGAGCAGTAGTAGCAATAATTATAATTTGTTTTGGCTTGCAAGGGAAGGGTAAACGTTGCTCTAATCTTAAGCCGATCTAATGCGCCCCAGGTAGGTATCACAGGCATTGCTACTGTTCAACGGCTGCTTATTCATGTTGTGTTTGCGTGTGTGTGTGCGTTGGGTACAAATTGGATTACAATTAAATTACATTTACATACACCGCTCCGTATGCCGTACATTGTTTGTTGGTTGCGTTGCTAGGGCTCAATTAAAAATTGCCATGTTTTGTAGTTTGATAAGTTTGCTACGTTTCGGTATCCAGCTGGGCACGTTCTGCATAGCAAGTTGAGATTCATCAGATAATTGGTACAATGATATGGCGAGCCTTGAAAGCAAACAGTTGCAGTTGAAGTATGTGTGGCTGTTGGTGTCAATGTTTCTGTGTGTTTTGCTTGACAACTAACATAGTCTTTTGGCTTTACTTATATTAAACTATAGATAAACATGTTTAAGTATCTGGTTTTCTGAACAAAGAATAAAAATTGTTATAATAAAATTATTACGTACATAAAATAATTTTTTTTTGTGATTTGGTATTGCTATTAAAATAAGTTATATGCACGTCTTTTATCAATTGTTGTTATACATTTTACAGCTCCCTTCCTTGGAAGCTTTGTATACAGCATAATGTTGGCCCCTTAGCCTCTCTCCTGGGGAGCTTTTTCGATTATGACAAATGGCAACAGCTGTGTCCTGAATAGATGTTAAAAAGGTTTTTTAAGAGTTCAATTTCAAGTCAAAGAATTTCTGTCGCCAGAATACCTCTAAAGCAGATCGTACATAAAACCATCTAGATTTTTTTATGAATGCTACGAATTGAATTCAAAAAATCTTTGGCGATTGCCCGAAACATCTTGACTTTAATAAGGGTCGCTAATCTTAAATTGTCAAAGCTATTGATACAAAACTTCTACACTGCCAATGATACTTACTTGAACTGAAACTTTTTCTAGTGCCCATGCACATTAGAGACTCGAAGAGATTGATGATTGTCTTGTATACGAATAGCATACTTAAAGCACTAGCAGCAGCAGCTATCTTCCAATCTACAATATGACTAAAAAGTTGATCTTTTGATACATCGCCGCCCATCGATGTTGACGCTTATAGTTAGCAGTGAATCTGCCCTTTGCCCTTTTCGCAGGGAATTGGCGGGCGTTTTCGCAAGACGCTTTGCTTAAGTACCTTGTAGCACCTTAAATGCTTAACCCATTTCTACTAGCGCTAAAAGCATCGTTTTAACTTTATCAAATGAATGCTTACTTAAGCAAGGCCATCAAAGCATTAATTTATATAGCTTCTGAATTTTTATTACAATTTTTGAGTATATTTTGGTTGCGCACTCTTACGATAATAAAATGATAGGCTGACAACTTGAGGCGGCCAGCCGATAAGCACTTCGATAGTTTTAAATTTTTGCATGGAACTCGATAAGTTTAAGTTTAAGTTGGCAACTTCAATAGTTGGGGGAGTAATGTTCTTTGCACAGACTGCGACATAATGCATCATTATTAGACAGGAGCACTTCATGTTCTCCCAACGTAATTGTGATTATGTGGCTTTTAACATTCAGCCAAAAAATAATTGAATTGTTCTTGGTTATTTATTTTATTATTTTGCTTGTCTCTTATTATCGCTTAGCTTATGTTGACTATTGCTGCGAACCACTATTATCTGGGCACGGGCCCATGGTTTCAATATGCCCCATCCATACTGTGGCCCTGGAGCGGAGCAGGGTGTTGTGAAGCACTTTTTCGCCATCACCAACGCCATTGCCATTGCCATTGCCATCAACGTGGCGCGTCATAAAATACGCGAATTGCATTTGCCATTTACGATGTGTATTTCTTCTTTGTTTCTATCTTCTTCTTTTTTTTGCGCCAGCCCAGCTTTGTCATTGTGCTTCTTGGCCCGGATTTCAGTGTATGAGTAAGGTGGCTGGGGGTGGCGAGGCGTACCGAACGAGCTGATTCCTTTGGGGATTTTGCGCACAAAGCAGTGCCAAATTGAATGTGGGATTTCACAAAGATATAGACGCAACCCCCAACTGTTGATGGTACAAAGAGGTGGGTGTAATTTTATTGCACTGCCTTTTATGATGTGGCGACAAATTGATATTTTCCTTCAGCAGGGACTCACTCAATGTGCCTCTGCAAAGGCAATTTAGATATACTCTCACACACACACACACGCACACACACATGTACATATAGATTTGAAGAAGAGTCTGAAGTAACCGCAAATCGGCAGGACACGCTCACTGGGCGGTCCGCATGTCGCCCGCTGTGCTGTTCTACTGTTCTGCTGTTGTTGTTATTGTTGCCGCTCGTTGGTCGCCTTATAAAATAATTAAGTCTTTAGCTGTTGTCTGTCGGCTGTTTGTTTGTTGTCTTTTGTGTCAATGCGAATAGACGCGCATCCTAGCGGCATTAAGGACTTTAGCACGATTTTCGCAGGGTTGTCTTTCGTGCAAGCCGCCATCTCAGTACGCTTATTGGCAAAAAAAAGGATCCGTTTGCAGTTGAATTTGAAACTTTTGCCTACTCACTATTTTCGTTTTCATTCAATGCCATTCTCTGTTTGCGGCCCTTTATGCTGAAATCAACTGTAAGTTAATCGCATTAATCCGCGATCGTTTTTCAAGTGGATCCTTGCTCTGTGATCCTTCGCGCAGCGACGCACTCAGTTGCAAAATTAGGTAGCACACAAAGGAGCGCAACATGAATGGGATCTAACGCTTAAGGGTTGGGTTTACCCAACAACAAGGCGTAGCTCAAAACAAAAACAATGATTATACAAAGAGAAAACAAGTTGACAAGTCGCTATTGGAGACAACCAAATAAATATTGGCTCCAGAGCGTTGAGCGCGTTTTTAAGAACTCTCAATAAACACAACAACTAAATATCTTAAGTTATGCTGCATCCAATATAAACACAACGAATTGAATAAATTATTTATCTTTTAATATTTTAACGCTGCGCTAAATACACAAACGTATCGTATTTTATTTACAGTTCTTCTTTTATTTTATTAATTTTTTTTTTTTTGCTTAACTTATTAAATGCATTTCTAAAAGCAGTTTCTGCAAAAGGGATTCAATTCGCACAACAATCGATGCACCCTCGATGCTCATCCCTTTGCTTCGCTTTGTTCAAATTGATTCTGCTCCCTCTGCTGTCCATCTCTCCAATTTTCCCCTCTCACTCTCTCTATTTTTACCTCTCCCGTTTTTGCTTTGTGGTTATTATAAATTGGTAATTGTATACTGTTGGCGGTTTCTTTGCTATTGGCCGACAATTCATTGTGTCTGTTTGTGTCCATCTCTGTTTTTCCCTGGCTCTTTTGTAACTAATATTAATTGCTGTTAAATAAAAAAAAAACAAAGCGTAAATGTTTTTGCCAAACGTTTGATTTGCAAAACAAAAAGAAGAATAAAACCCAAACAAATATATAATAAAAAAACGTTATGTAAGAAATTTCGTTGGAAATTATTTGCACAAGAAACAGTTTGGAAAAACAAATTGATATAATATTTTTTTAACAGCTTTATGTAATTAAAAAGCAATTGGTTAAATATACAATATTAAAATATATTATTTAAAATCGCCACGTACATTAACATGAACATTGAGTTCAGACCACAAAATGAGGTTAAAGCCATATACTTTTATTTGATTTTTTTTTTATGTGCACACACTTACGATGTCTGTTGCCGCAGTTTAACGACTCGCAACATTTATGTGGCATTCATACAATTTATGTTTCTAGAATGGCACTCAATCAGGCAGAGGATGTCATTGTACTGGCCTTAAAAAAAGAAAGAAAGTCATTTGAAAAACGCACAAAAGAGAAAATCGAATCGAAAACGCGAACCACGCAAACGAAACGGTTGAAATGATAAAATATGAGCGTTCGTAATACAATTTATTTAAATCAAAGTCTAAAGCGTTATTTATGAGCGCAGCGAGAGTGAAGAGGGAAAAGAGCGTTAACTTCTGTTGCGTGTGTGTGTGTGTTGGTTTTTTCGTTTATATACGTGTGTATGTGTGTAAAGCCATGCTCACCTTGCTTTCGTCCTCTTTCACTTGCTTTTGCTTTCGGTGTGTTTGTGGGCGGGTTACAGGTATATATTTTAGTCAGCCATTGTCTGCATTTTGAATGAAGACAAAAGCCAAGCCCAAAAAGCGCGTCACAAATTTAGCCAACTAATAGCCAACATGGTATGAGGGGCCCTGCTAGATACAACTCCATTTGCTTTTAACCATACCATCATGTCGATTTCCATGCAGTTTATTGTTTAGCATGCTTTTCGCCTATTACACAAATGTTAATAGCAAACAAAAGCCGCAGCCATTTGGCTAATGTGTCCGATAACGAAATGGAGCGGCCGATTGGACTGGATGGCCACAGGAACCGCAAGCAAATCTTTGGACAAAATACTCTTGAATTTATGTTATTATGCCCAATACATTTACATACTCTATATACATATGTATATGTATTCAACAGCATTGAGCAACGTCAATTGCCAAATTAATTGCAGTTAAGTCGAGCAAAACATGGACAGCCCCAAAGCACACTAGGGAGATGCATGTGTGTGTGTGCTTTTAGAGGCCGATCAAAAGCATCTGGAGCCCGAACGGAACCTCAGCAATCCTATGCAATGCAAAAATACCACCCATCCAATCGAAACAAGCAAGCAAAGTGGGGCGCCCAGCTGCCAACTAAAGTGGAGTCAATGAAAATTGCAACTCCCACTTTGCTCGTACGTCAATTAAGACTTTTTTTTCCTGTTTGCCTTTGCCACACTCACACACACACACACGCATATCAAACATCTCTATGTGTATAGATACGAAGCACAGACATACTTTGAAAAGCTTTGAAGCTTGCCTGCATTGCTTTTGGCTTTGGCTTTGGTTTCACTCCTCGCTTTCGCTTCAACTAGCAGCTAGCACTGTCTCGCTTACTCCCAGACACACACACACACACACTCTCAGCCACTTACACAGATGGTGTGTGTATATACACACACACACTCTTTTATTGCAGTGCAATTTGTTGTAGAATCGTTTTGTCCGACAGTTGAACAGTTTGTTATTTCTTTTAAATGTTCCAAGTAAAAGAGCTTTGGCCGTTTGCTTTCGGAATTTTTGTGGCTTGCCTTTGTCCCCTGGCCAGTGGTCAGGAATTGAGCTTAATGTGCTTGGGCCCTGGCAAAGGGAGTTTTGCGGAGGGTTTGTGTATTTTCGACTATACCTAGCTATAATGGGTAAATGAAACATTTTCATTATCAACATCATGTGTTGACGCATTGAAAATCCATTGAATTAGGCATTAGAGCTCTCCCTTTTGGCACTCCAAATGTTAATTTGCCTAATTAATGCCTGGTAATAATGGTACTGTGTTTTGTTGTTGTTGTTGTTTCTGTAGTAGTAGACCCAAACAAAACTCCAATCAAATCTTATGGTGTAAACGAAAACGAAATCAAATTGAAATTGTTTTTCACACACACACACACAGAGAGAGACACACACGCTATACTAACTGTGTGCTGAGAGCACCAAAATGCCATTGACAAAGCATCAAGTGACGCCCTCTGCCCAACAACACCCACCACCCACTGTAATAGAAGTAACGCGATTTCCATTTGCGCATTCAGTTCAAATTAAAGTGGGGCAGCGCCTAAGTGTCAACACCTTTTGAACTAAACGTCGCTGCTGTACTCTCTCAAATCGTTTTCGGTCTCTGCTTACTCTATAAAGATGGGCTGTTCTCAATGCGGGAATCTGAACATGAAAACGAATCAAAAACAAGCAAAGCGCAAAGGGAAATTACATAAAAATGTGTTACGCTGCAGTGCCAAGCAGGTGGAAAAATATCTCTTAGCTTCCACCCAACACACACAGTCACACACACACACACATACGCTTGTTGGTGGGGTGGGGTAGGAGTCAGGTGGCGCCCAAAGTCTGCAGTAGCTGCTGGCAGCAGCACTTTGAGACGCACTTTGGCAAAGCAATCTTCTAAACAGGATAAATGTAATTGCGCATGAATTTCTACGCATTTTTCTGTGCCATCGTTGCCGTCTTGGTGGCAAATGTTTTTAGTTATTTGCCGGCTGTGTCAGCTGAGAGTAAGTGGTGGCCGCGGACAGTTTCCATTGGTTTGCCAGCGACACGCCCACTCTCAGCAAAACATAAACACACACAAACACACTCTCTCTCTTGCTCTCGTTTGCCCGCTCTATCTCTCTCTCTATCGTTTCTATTCTGCCTGTCTCTCTGTGTAGCTCTGTCTCTTTCTGTTGTCGGCTTGGTCTGTGCAATTGCCTCGCATAACGCTTTTTTTGTTTTGTGCAAATTGCTTGCAACACTTTTTGAATGCCTCGTGGTCTCGTCTCAGTTGAAAGCATTTAAAAATTCAATTTGCTGCACTCTCGCTCTCTCTCGCGCGCCTTCTCTCGCTCTTTATCGCTCTTGCCCTCCATCTCTCTCCTCACTCTCTCCCTCGCTCTTGATTCTGTCTGCAAAGTTTTGCTCAATTTTTGAAAAATGGCTGCCTCTGTGCTCTGTGGGGGTTGTTCGCATACACAGGGAAACATTTTGGAATGAAACATGAGCGTTTGCCGTGATTTGAATATGCTTTGATAATGTTTTGGGTTCGTTGAGTAGTTTCCTAGACTCTTGTCAATTGCATGGGAATATTTGAAAATTCGTTTTATCTAATTGAGAGCTTAATACATATTGATTGATGTTGTTAGAGAATTTTGTTAATTCAGTTAATATTTCTAAATAGAGCATTTATTATATCTATGCCAGCTGATGGAAGACAAATTCTGTTTTAATGTTTGTCTCTTCATCCTGCTGATAGCTAAGATCTATCAGAAGTTAACTATGTGCTTCAGGGCAAAAGCCGTTACTAAATCCATTCACACAGACAGACATAATTGTGTTTTTACTTATATATATATGTATATATATATATATTCATTATATATTAGAAAAGGCTTAAGTTGAACGTTTATTTGTCTACATATATTATATATATACATAATAGACAAATAAGCGTTCAACTTAAGCCTTTTCTAATACGCAGCTCAATTCACCCGAACGGAACCTTTCAACTGCCATCAATTAAGATGTTTTTGCACACTTTGGAGCAATAGAACTGCACACAGAGCAGCACTTGACCCTTGTTGGGTGCCAATTGATTGATTTTATATTGGCATTTCAATGGATGCCCCAAACCACACACACACACACACATACAGATACAAACGCACATTCGTTTAGGTGCACGAAGGCTAAACGCGCTCCCACTTAGACATGTTTCAATTGCCAAGTGTTTCAGTCTCAATATGTGTCTTTGCTGCTTGTGATTTGTTCTTCTCCATTTTTATTTTTTGGTTTTTGTTTTTATTGTCACAATTCACGGAGTACGGATGACAATAGAATAAAAGCAAGAAGGAACATACGCAAAGTGTCTGTCGATGCGGCTGCCGTGCAATTGTCGAAGTAAGCGAAACAGCAAACAGAAACTCAATGCAGCAAATGGAATGGAAATGGAAACAGGCCAGGCAAAGCCACGAGAGAGCGAGCCACCCCTGTAAGAAAGAGCGCGCATGATGCAAAGAGAGAGTATGCTTAAGCAAACACAAACACACACACACACACACACACAAATTAGACACCCTCCCGTCATAATAGAATAGAGCTATCTCTGCTTCACCCTCTAGGTGTGCGTGTGTGTGTCAGTGTGTGTGTGTGTGTGTTACTGTAAACTTGCGGAAAACCATTTAGCGCAACGACCAAAAGAATTTCACAGCCCGACAGAGAGACAGAGGCCGGCAAAGCAGGCAAAACAGGCAAACAGCCAACCAACCATCCGAGTTCTGTTGTTCAGTTTAGCACATTTTCAGTTTCAGTTTCAGTTGAGCGCCGCAGCAGGCAGTCGGCGCACACGCTCTATACGATACGATACGATACGACCGGGGGTTAAAAATCCAGAGACTTAAACAATAAAATTACTAAACGATCGCTTACACAAACACACACCACGCACACACACACACATACGAACTAAGGGTGAGCAAGTCAGAGAGAGATAGAGATAAAGAGAGAGAGAGAAAGGGTAGAGTGGCAGGCGCGTCGAGGACTTTGCGCCTGTTAAAAGCAAACATTTGAGTTTAAATGCGAATCGTTGATCAAACGGTGCAGACGTCCCGGTCCGTCACCTGAGCAACTTAATAATATCGAAATCCTTTGCTGCACGCTCGTCATTTAGTGTTGCAACTTGAACACGAACTCAGTGAGGCAAGTGCCTGAAGCCAAGTGACAGAAAAACCAAAACATTTCAATAAAAAATAAACATTGTGTACAATATTTAAGAAAATATATTTTAAAATAAAGTGCAAATTTTCAAGTGCTTTTTTGTGTGCGCAAAATGTCTTCCTCTGATGCCGAAGTTGATATTAGTGTGGTGTCCAGTCCGGAACCGAGTCCCTTAGGCGCCGCCGGCATGAGCAATGGTCGCGACAGTCCCTTGGCGCGCTCCATCGACGGCAGTTCGCCACCGGCGACGCCAACGCACCGCTCTACACCCAACACAGCCGCCGGCACGCCCACATCGACATCAGCCATTGCGGTGCCACATTATCATCACAGCCCGAATGGTGCTGTGCCGCCGGCAGTGTTGCATCATCATTTGCAGCATCATCTTAGCTCGCTCAGCGGTCATCCCGTAGCTCTACATCATGCCCTGCACAGTTTTGGACACTTGCATCCAGCCCATGCGGCACAGCATCCCGCCTTGCTGCAACACGCTGTGGCACCCACGCATCTAGCGGATCGATTGGGTTCGCCGCCAGCCTTGGGTGCAATGGCGCCCAAGACGCCGGAACTGGAGCGTAATGGCAGCGCTAGCGAGGAGAATGGCAATAGTTTGAATAACAACAACAGCAAGATGCTTAACCACAATAGCACATGTGCCTCAGCAGCGGCCGCCGCAGTGGCAGCAGCAGCGGCCTCCGTGGGTGCCAACAGCAATGATAGCAATGCGAGCAGCAATGGCAACAAGGCCAGCACTGGCTCCAACGGTTTCACCAGCTTCTCCATCTCCAGCATCCTGAGTCGCAGTGAGCCGGCTAGAAAGAATGGCACAACAGCGTTAATAACGCCCATACCACAACTGCCACAACATGGCGCGGGCGGACCACAGGATGCAGCTATGCTCTCTAGGTAAGTTTCTTTTCAATTCTCAGCCACTTAGACCTATTTTGTACCCAGCTTAGGACTGGAGAGAAGTATCCTTTGTTTTTGTGTAAAATGTGAAACCAAAAAGTCAAGCGTTCCCTCATTTTCTCAATGAGCCTATGTGGCTACAATTTCACCTGATTTTCTTCCGATGAGCGAATTTTGTGTAATCCTTCGAAAGATAGAACAAAGGCATTGGGTTCAAATTGTTTGTAGGTGACGCAAATCTTTTCGCCAGAAAAACACAAGTATTTCTTAGAGGACTAGTTGAAATTGCTATTGTTAAAGCTGATTGCTTAGATAACAATTTTAATGGAAAGGTTAGCTAGATGGATAGGTAAATGTCATAGGACACTTTAAGTGGGTGCCGAGATGAGTGGCTGGCGATAAACAGGATGCAACAAATGCATTAAAATAGTGCTTATAATTTACTCAATTGTTGAGGTATCAAATGCACTCTCCTAAGTAGGGTTTGGTCTTTGGGTTAAGCAAACTTTACTCTATTATTCTGAGATTGATTGCTATAATCTTTAATGGTTTTTATTAAGTGTGCAAAGCATACTATACAGATACTATACAGATACTGCAAGACAATTGAATATTCAGTATAAAATTAGTTACGAAAATATGCAGTTTAATCATAACGCTTTGCCACGCTGGTTTTTTTGAACATACAGCTAAAACTGACCATTGAATATTAAATACAATTGCAAATCGATATCGATTTCTTTAAGTTGGCTATGCAATTTGCCAAAAGTATCGAATTACGCGACATTTGCAAATGAAATTCAATGCAATAGTTCAACGCATATGTACATATTCATAACTGTCTGATGGACTGACTGACAATATTCCGGCATGCAAAAATGTATGAATACCACTTTGTTTTCGAATGCATAAATGAATGAACCCTAACTCAACTGACCTACATAAGTGTGTGTGTGTGTGTGTGTGTTGCATCAAGGGCCACCTACATTTCACAATGCAGCTCATCAATAAGTTGTATGCATGTATGAAAGGCAAACGAGAGGTCCTGGTAACCCCACTTAGCCGGCATTTAAATGCGCATAAAAACTACATGAGTTAAGAGAGATCAAATTTCGAATTGCCCGATTAACACATGTGTTGAATTAAAAAAAAAATGTTTCACTTTTTTTTACTTCTTCGTTAAATTTATTTTGTTTTTGTTATGAACTGGACTTCAGTACTATGCAAAGCAGACAGTTCCTTTTTTTTCTTGTGCTTTTGTTTGCATTGGGTTTCCCCTAACGTTTTTTTTGTTGGTTTTTAATAATGATCTTTTTCATTTCATTTACGCATGCGCTCACCGATCGATCCAACGATAAGCGTCAGTTAAGTTAATTCCCCTTGCAAGGGTCGCGTGCTGCTTACCCCAATCCATATAAAGAGCAAGCGATCACCCTCGCTGTTGGCCAAGTGTTGAGTCCTGCTGTTTGGCGCTTACAGCTGACGTGTTGGCTAGCTATGTGATGGGCTTATCACTTGATCATCGAACTTCAAGTTCCTCTCTCTCTCTCTCTCTATCAAATGATTAATGTAAGCGTACCCAAAAATGCTGAGTGATCGTTTAATACTTAAATACCTTAACTTTGTTGTCAGACTTTCACCTGGGCCAACTTTTATTTTGACATTGGCTTAACGTTTTTGTTTTTAATTAGTGGTCAGCTACTGACGAAGTTGTGTGCTGCTATTCAACTGCGGTTTAATTATAGCGCAGCAAAGAACGCAGTTAAGCGCTGTAACTGTGTAACCTGATATCCTTGTGAGTGCGTCCAACAAAAAAAGGGACAACGCCAGCGGAAGGGGTGCTCAAGTCCAGGAAATGTATGTGTATGTCTATCTATTGTGTGCTGATCTTTTTTAACTTTTTTTTTCATCACTACTCTTCGTTTGTTTTTTGTTTTTTTTCTATGTATAAGGATAACGCTAAAGGACGCCATGACAATATAATTATATACTGCAGTAATTACAATCCAATTTCAGTCCCATTGCATTGCGCTTTGCTGCGGTTCTGTGTGATATCTAATCTATCACAAAAGGGATTAACTTGATGCGGCATTTAGTGGTGAAATGGTTTGCGATTTGTGACATTTCTATCTAGATACACGTACTTTGTTTCCATTTAATGAAAACATATTTCTACAATGCATCATGCACTGATTTCATATCTAGATTTTTGAGGCTTGACTTTGGGCTGCTGGGCGCGTGTCATTTGTGCGACTTCCTGTGGCGCAACCCACAAAAATAATAACTAATTTTGTGCTTGCCACAAATGTCACCATTTTTCAAGTGCCAGACTTAGCGACTAAGCCGCTCTGTTGGATTGAATATAGCTCTCTATATTTGACAATATTTTCATACTAATCCCGTTTTATGACAAAGCAAAGGCCACCGGGTTAGCTACTGCTTCAATCCCTTGCTTTCTGCTTTCTGCTTAGTCAACTGCAATGCGCTGCTTTTCAATATTTTGGGTACTTTGTGGTTGAGTCGAGTGCCCGCACCGTTGACACCCGTTCAAAATGTCGCAAATACCAATAATAAATGTGTTATATGCCGTTATATTGCACGATTTCGGGGCCTTCATGTTGGCAATTAGCGTGTGCAAATCTTTTATACATGAGCGAATCCTAAGCGGTTTAGGCCCAAACACACACACAAGCACACACAAATGAACTCATTGTTAGCATTAAAATTGTATTTATTTAAATTAATTTTTGGTTATTCAAATGGAATTTGTGCGACAATTATGATATGGTTTCTTACTTAAGTGGCTTCAGTGACCTGGTTAAAGCAGCTGCTGAATTAAATAATCTTTGCGTAAAGCATTGAAGTGATGTAATCTGCGGGCACTTGAAAAAGTTAAGCCTATAAAGCAATTTAAAGTGTTGCCTAAAGGAAAACTAAATAAGGAAAAGACCTAAAAATCAGATCATTGAGCTAAGAAATGATTATTATATTCGTTATATTGTTTGAATTAATAGTTTTTTTTAACGTTACAACAACTGTGAAATTAATTTCCCACAACGCGCTTTAACTAACATTCTTAAATTTAGCTTCTTAAAATATTAATTTGTTCTTAATTGTTCGCAAAACAAAACTTTTCGAACTTTTTCTTTGAAACTCAAACATTTAGAACTTGTTTCTTTTTCCCATGTCAAAGGACATGCAAAACATCAAAGCTCCTTAAGACCCAACCCTACGAGTGGAGACTTCCAGTTAAACTGGCTAAACGAAGCGTAGAACCCATGTAGAATGCCATGTTGAACAACTCAATTGCGTAGCACACTTTTATCCTAGCACAAAAGACCTCCAAGAAGAATTATGACAGCGACATGGAAGTAGAAGAAAACGAAGAAGCCCAAAGCAAGAACCGCAAACAATTCATTAAACGAGAAATAACAGCCATGCATCAACTTGAGCTAATGGTCGCTGCGGTGGGTTGTGCGGGGGAAGGTAAGAGATTGGGCTCGGGTTTGGGTCGCTCCATGTTGACTTCTGACAGCTGCCGGGGGCGGCGCGTTGCGCGCTGTGGCGCACCCATTCCGCTTGAAATTTTAAACATGGTCATCCACTTCCGCCACAAAGTGACACCAATGAAAATGTAGACAGAGCCACTGCGGCAGCCTCAGGCGATGGAATGTTGTATTTATTTCATTGCTGGGCGGAAAACAAATGCCTTGGTTTTCGTAAAAAAGCAGAGAGAAAAAGAGGAAGAAAAGAGGAAGAGAGCGCCTTTGATTTGGATAATTAGTAAAGCAAATAGCTACAAGCTGTTTGCAATTCATTGGGTCCCCTTTCCGTTGACAGCAGACTCATTCAACGCAGCAAAATTGGCGCAGTAATTGAGGTAATTTCTTGTTCTGGCCTTTTGTTGCTGCTGTTACTTTTGTTGTTGTTGTTTTTTTTTTGGTATTTGTTTTTTTGAGCTGCTTGGCTGTAATTTGAGGAGTTGCTAGGGCGTCATCTTTTGGCCGAGAGCAAAAGCGGCTTTCTCTCAATTGACGTTGTAAACATGAAGCCCATTAGAAGTGATTTGAGCTGTCAGTTTGCCAAGCAGCCAAGTTAGCAGCCAAGTTAGCCAGCCAGTCAGTGGGGGAAGCCCTTGAAGCGTCGTTTTGTAGAGGCGGTGTTTCATAATTTAGCAGCGGGCGCAGGGTACAAAAGGTAAATTTAATTGCAAAAAAACACATTACTGGCACTAGTACTACTCGAACTAAAAGAGAAAAGAGTGCGAAATGCAGAGAGAGAGAGAGAGAGAGAGAGAGAGAGAGAGCTCGAAAGAGAGAGCTGGGAAACTATTGATTTACACACCTGCCTACCTTGGCCACTGCAAAAGAGGTCAGCTAAATGTTAATGTCACACACAACTTGGCCAGCTCATTGTCTGTCTGGTAGAGGGTGGTTGGGCAGCCAAGGGTCGCAAAAAAGAAATCACAGTCTGCTTGCTTGTCCACGGGTCACTTGCCAAACGGTCAAAGGGTTTAACGAGCATACAAAAGCAGAAACAGAAACCAAAAACAGCCAACAACCAACAACAGAAACAAAACAATACCAATGCTAAAATCAGCAACAAAAGCCTCCAAGTCAGCCAAATAAAAATATAAGGGGGCGTTCCATAGGGTGCTTGGTATTGGTATTTTAGACTGGTGGGAAACTGCACAATGTGAATTGAAACTAGTATTGTGGCTTGGCCGCATTGTTAAACAGCAAAGTTCATTGAGTACGTGGGAAGCTTAAGAACACCGAAGAGACTTTTAAACATATCAATAAATCAATCATATTGCTCAGTTCTGGGGATGGCTACAAGAAAAGCTCTTAAGTGCCACAACCAGGCAAACAACAAGAACAACAACCACCCAACAATCCATCCTCCTCGACCCTCCCAACTACCCCATCGGCAAAAACAAAAGCAGCTTTCTTCCAATTACCTCAAACATTAGCTTTTGCCTGAATGATTTGACTTGAAAACTTTGATTTAGCACAATGAACCAGCCCCCTTCCCCCTTCTCCCCACACGTCCAAAAAGCAACCCTCTGCACTGATACAAACCCACACTCATATATAAATATATATGGAACACATTATAACGTAAACGCCAAAAAGTGTTTCGTCTTGCAAACTTTGCCGCGTCTAACATAAATAAATAAATGTATTTATAAAGATGCTTTTAAGCAAGCAAAAACCTAACAAGGTTACATGGACGCCGGCATTTATATACAAACAAACACACACATACGCATATATATAATATGAGTGTGTTTGTGTGAGTGTAATCACAGCAGCTGTTGTCAGTTATGGCTGTCGTCTGATATGAGGGTCGCTTCTTGGTTGTTTTTTTTTTTGAAGCTTCCAGCACTTTACTTGGGAGAACTTTTATTATTTTGCCGTCGGCATTGGGTTATATACTTATACATTTATTGAATGTTCATCTTAATGGTCTTAATACAAAATAGCTGGAATTTTGGCAATTGTAAATCTACATAATTTATGGCGTTTAATAACCTTTTGTTTTTGCTACATAATTTATGGCGTTTAATAACCTATTGTTTTTGCTACTGCGTTGTTGCTTACAGATTGGGTTTCATCTCCCAATGGGGCGCATTGGCTGGAAGATATGCAGCCTTATGCCCACCTGGCTGGCCCTGGGCACCACAACGAATGCCCTTTCATAGTCCAACGCATGGTAAGTTGATTTTCTTAAGAACCAAATAAATTGATTGAACCTAAACAGTTTGCGAGAGGTATATTGAATTGCAGTTGTAATGCAATGAAAGTAAGGTACAATGCAAATAAGTTTAAGAATACATTTAGATAAACAATTTAGCAAACATTCTTTATGGTATAGATACAAAGAAGCACTTGGTTTCTTTTTGTATTTGGCATTTGCAGCTTAGCTGCAAACCAAGCTAGTTTCCACCTTAGCAGGCTTAAGCAGTAGATTGCAAATTTCTTGAATACTTGGGTGAAAAGAATGTGCCGTGGCAGGCATTCTTTAAAGCATTACATTTAATTTGCATAGTTGGCGTCGCAACATTCGACTAATGCGCGCAAGAATTCGTGCAATGCAGTTTACGCTAAGTGCGCCCTGAGGTAGGCAACACATTTCACACACACCCGAACAAAGTATAGCCCCAAGATGGGGTTGGATGGCATGTGGCTATATTGCAATACACGGTTGAATACATTCGCTATTCACAAACCCACAAGCACATACACACACACACACACACACACACACACACAGAGAGAAGCAGTAATCGCCATTTTCAATTAATTGCAATTTGTAATCGAGTATCGAGTTACCGAGTGCGGGAAGGAACATACATAGTACAAAGTGTTTGACATGCTCGCCTTTGTTTGGGGTATTAAGTGCGAGTAGGTATTCGCCGGAACTGCATTGTTGGCTATTGCTTTGCTACTGCTTAAAGCACCACTTGATTGGGCCTCTGGCATTAGAAGTCATTGCAATTGCATTTGCTCATGTAAATTGGCCTTAAGTTTTGCGCCCAGCTCTAAAGGCTTCAGGTATTTAGCTGATTCAGCGCATACTTCTCCATCTCTAGCCAAGTTTCAAGCGGACAATTTGTTTTTGCGGGTGGGTTGGCGTGGGTGGCACGTAAATCTTCATATGGAGCAAATTACAGCAATTTAAACTTTTCAAATAGGATCCAAACTAAAAGCTCAATAAAAGTACAATCGCCCAGCTGACTGACAGCCATTTTAAATGGTAATTTAACTGTACACACACACACACACGTATATGCCCACTGAATTATACATGTAGTATACATATGAGAAAACGGATGGCAGGGTAAAGGGTCTGACGCTCTCCGCGTCTGCGCTCTAACTTGATTGTAGGCACAAACAAACACACAAAAAAAAAATATATATATATATAAACACTAAAGTAGAAAGGAAGAGACAAGACGATGGCAAGTGTGAGGTTAAGTGTTGCAGCTTAAATCTGTGCAGCAGCAGCATACACTTACACACACTCGCTTATGGCATCTTAAACAACCCTTAAAGTTGAACCACCCTCTGCCTCCACATCATTCACACGCACATACACTAACACCCACTCACACACACACACACATAAGCAGTTAAATCAACTAAAAAATATTGCTCTGCTCAAGCTCTCTTTCTCTCTCTCTCTCTCTCTCTCACTCTCTTTGTGTTTGCTCTTTCACTCATGCGCTCTCTCTTCTATTCGTTCTCTCTCTCTCTCTTTGCAGACAGTTCCTCTACAAATACCACAGAAAATCCACCATCGCCCACATCCCTGAGCCCCAACAACAACAACAACAACAATAACAACAACAGCAGCAGCAACAGTAACAACAACAACAACAACAACGAAAACAACAACAGCACTGCCAATGCAAACAACAATGGCCATGCCAACAAATCACCACCACCCGGTTTAGCTGGATCGCACCACAGCACACCACATCACCCACTCTATCAGCAGCAGCAGCAGCAGCAACAGCATCCACATTCACAGCAGCATTTACAGCATCCACATCAGCCCAACACACCCACAAGCAGCAGCGCCGGCGGACTCTCCCATCATGGCCACCATCTGTCTGGGTCGGGCGGCTATATGCTGCCAACTAGCTCTAACGAATCGGACGATGATGGCGAGGAAATCATTGAGGATGATGATGGCACCGATGGACCTTCGGACAGTTCATCGCCCCATGGCGATGGCAGCAATTCCAAGCGTAAGAAGAAGACGCGCACGGTCTTCTCACGTGCTCAGGTCTTTCAGCTGGAGTCCACATTCGATATGAAACGTTACCTAAGTTCATCGGAGCGTGCAGGACTCGCGGCCTCACTGCGTCTGACCGAGACGCAGGTGAAGATCTGGTTTCAGAATCGACGCAACAAATGGAAACGTCAGCTGGCCGCTGAGCTGGAAGCCGCCAATATGGCCAACATGGCGCATGCGGCACAGCGTCTGGTGCGTGTACCGGTGCTGTATCATGATGGCACCACCGCTGGATTTGTGCCACCACCGCCACCACATCATCATCCAATGCAGTATTATGCGGCGGCCGCTGCCCGCAACACCAGCCCACCGCGGCCGCCGCTGTCATCGCTGGTATAGAACGTGGGCTGCCTGGCGGCGCCAATGACGCTGCTGAAGCCGCCACTGTCACAGGCGATGCTGTCCATGCCGCCGCGATCAATGCCTGCGTTGCAACTCAGACGCTGCTCGCTGGACGCGGACTCCGATGGTGAGCAGGAGCAACAGGTCATGTGCACTGATGACGATGATGCTGCCATCGATGTGGAGGCCGATGAGGAGGAGGAGCTCGATACGCTCGAACCGCAGCATATGATTGTGAATGATTGCGCCGCTTCAACGCCGCCAGCTTCCATTCCCTCCAGGCCGCCCAGCACAAAGAACAACAACAACAACAATGGCAACAGCAATTGCCTGGAACGCAACGAAGGTGCAAGCCAGGCTGCAACTGCTACTACTGTAGATAAATCGATAATCAACAAGGCACACTCCTACTGAGCCAGCTGAGCTGAGGAGGAGGATTGACCGCCCATGCCGCCCACTCCCGGTTGCATTGTAAATTTCTATTGAAAAGTTTGTTGCCAAAAGGATCAGCGGCTAAGTGCACATCAATTGGTTTCAATGCTATATCCACAAAAGGCAAAAGCAAACACACACACACATACATAGAATTTGAAGGACGGCTCGCTGTGCCTCATAAACATAATCGATAAAAAGCTGTAAAGTTTTTCCATAGTTTGTTCCTATAACTTTTTGTAAATATATACTTCAATGCTTATGTCTGTAAGGGTTTGGGGGTTTCAAGCTTGGCATAAACTACTTATACATAAACAAATATATATATATATATTTAAGCCCTTTCTTGCTTTACTTACACTCTCTATTCCTCTCTCCCTTACTAAATCCCATTGTACATTTGCTCAATAGCTTTTAAGTCGGTTTATCGCGTTAATTTCTTGTAAATATATCCCTTACACAGCTTACTTAACATAATACGATGCGGTTTTTATTTGCTTTAACTTTCCATTGCTGGTCAAATGTAGGTTAATTAACCCATATAGTTATGTATGATAATCGTAACAATAATAATAATCCGTTGGTTTCCGTAAGCAGGCAATTAAAATATAAATAATGAAATACTATATATATATGTATATGATATGATACAGTAATATTTCATTGTACGCCATGTATAGGCCATGGTTAATAAAACTTTGGCATATACATAAGTGTGTATGTATGTACTATATCAAGCAATTACCAAATAACTAGTTAAATCATCATTAATTCAATGTATTAAAAAAAAAGAAACCAAAAAACACAGCGCAACCTAATTTAACAATAAGATAAAAAAAACTTGCTTATAAAAATAAATCACAAACAAATTATTAATAAAACCCAATAAAAAATATTATGTGAATTCTTAATTGTTTGGAACTTTAAGATTTGGTGAGTAAAAGAACTAGTTCTTGTGTAGTTCATATAACCTGGACTGTTCGAGTTGCTTGTGTATAAAAATAAAGTATCTCAACTTGTGTATCTGTATCTGCTACTGGGAATTCGATTCCGCATGGCAATTTACTGGCATTTGAAATAAACATTTCTCTCTCTCTATCTATCTCTATCTACGTATATATTTATTTGTGCAATTTTGTAATGGGCTTTGCAAGTGCATTTTTCCCAGTTGGCAGCCGCCACAATAGTCTGAAACGCTTATTTACGTTTAATTGCCAGCACATACACATACACATACACATACATATATGTATATCTTTGTATGTATGTATGTATATGCTATGTATATACCGTTATCGTGCTATGTTTATAGGCGACAACAACAATTGATGCAGCTGATGCTGATGCTGTTGGTTGTTGGGCGTTTTAAGTTACCGTTTATTGTGCACTTTTGTTGCTGTTGTCGTTGTTGTTGTTGTTGTTAACTCGCACCGAAGCGCGTTGAGTTCTGCTGCTGCTACTGCTGTTGTTGTTGTTGTTGTTGTTATTATTATGTTTTCTTTTTATCCCTTTTATTTAACATTTTGCCTATGCAACCGACACATCCGCAATCTCCTCCGCAGTCCCCCACGGGCACGGTATGCATGGCGCGGCGTGTTAAATTGCAAAAATAAATTGCAAATTGTGCGCTGCGAATAAATGGCAATAAAAATGCATAAATGGTTTCGGTTATGCGCAACAAACGATTGCTATATAGAAAAACCAAAAGGATACAGGCGCCAATGTAACAAAAACACACACTTATGCATTTATGCACACATAAAACAATGTTTGTGTATGCATATTTGTAGTTTTACTCGAATGTTTGTGCAATCAAATGCATCTCTTGCACATTTAGAATAATAGCCAATTATTTGAGGTGTTGTTGTTTACACGACAAACTGTAAAGCTTTAATCGATTTACTTATTTGTGCATATTTTTTCTTTAGTTTCTTATCCAATTTACATTTTTCTTTTATATTTGTCGGGATTTTTCACTACGAAAACTAATTTGTTAACCAAAAACCGAGACATTTGTTAACAATGGCTCAATTTCGTTTTTTATGCAGCACATAAAGGGTACTTATTCTATTTGCTATTTGATTCATATATACAGCAGACATCTGAACAAATTAAACTGGCTTTTTTCGTATGCGGTACTCATTCCTAGCTGTACTTGCATATTTCATTTTATTTCGTTTCTACTTCTTTCTGTTTTTTTTTCGACTGCGCCCAACAGACTCTTTTTTTTCTATGGATGCAGTCAAGTGCTTGAGCATTTTATTTAAGCGCATGAATGGATTTGATGGCTTTTCTTACTCTTTTTGCCTCTCTCTCTCTCTCTCCCTCTATTTTTTTGGGTTTTTTTCCTTGTTTGTCTGTTTGTTTTGTTCGAAATGCTCTTCCAAAAAAAAAAAGATGAAAAAAGACGAGCAAAAATTTCAATTCATTTCATAAAATGGTTGAAAATTGTAGAGAAATTATGCAAATTGCCCGCCCTGCCAGCCTGAATGGCTGAGTTTGGGTGCACTTTGGATGCTTGCTTTTTGACTGCTTTTATAATAATAATTTCAGTTTTGGTGTTTGTATTTTTTGGTTGCTTTGCAGCACATTTGCTCATATGTATAGTGAATTGTCTGACTCCCACAGTCGTGTCGTGTGTCTGCCTGCTGGATTATGCTTCTCTGTAGCGCGATATTCTTATGGCACAGCATATTAGTTAAGGTATCAAGATTGCGTATAATAGCACTACCATACTCCTTCGTTGTCGGGCTTCGACTAATGTGTCGATCAGTTTCTCGCTTATTGTTTGGCTCGACTTAACGAAGCCTTCGGCAAGTTACAGTTATGTTAACAATGGGCTGCTTACAGCTATTCAGTACGTAGAATTCGTCGTTTGTAGAATTTTAATTTAAAAGTTACATCGTATTATTTTCAGTTAATGAGGCAGCTCATTGATACTTCGGCTTATTCGAAAGCATTTTGCATTGGCCTGTTTGCTTTTTAATTTTTTTTTCGTTTTTGTTAATATAATTTTTTGTTCGCATGCATACTTATATTGAATGGCTTTTCGGTAATGGCGGTGGCAACCGCCCGGTTTGGTTGGTGCTAAGGACTCGCAGAGGCTATGTGGGCGCTGTTTTGCCTGCAGTAATTTCTTAATTAGCTTGCGAACACAATGTGCTTATATAACCGTTTATATGTATGTATACCCAAATTGCTGTGTGAATGTGTGTGTGCTAGAACTTTAAGTAACTCTTTTTTTTTTGGCTGGTGAGTGTGGGAGGGAAGGGTCGTTGCTTTTGTATATACACATGCACACAGATACAGGCACACATTTAAAATCCGGCTGCAAACGTGGCAGCCAAAACGGCAAAGTACTTATTTTAATTGCAACCTTTTTTTGGGCATGAAGTGCAGCAGCTTAGCGCAAAGTTAGCTATCCATTGTCTTAGCCAGTTAGCCAGACTTTTTTCTTCCAAACACAAAAAACGCCATTTACACTGCAACAACTCAGACCAGCTTTGAGGTTTTTGGTTAAACACAAATGAAATACGCGATTTGCTGCCAAATTGACAACCCAACTGTCATGTTGCCTGTATTGGACTATTATGTTTATCTTTTTTATTTCTATTTGCTTTTTTTTTGTGGCTGACAGTTCAATTAAGTACAATGGCCACACCAGTTAAATTACGCTTAAAAAAGACGGGCAGTGGTTTTTTTTACTATTTTTTTTTTGTTTGGCTGCTTGTCGAGTGTCTGAGTGGCTATTATGACTGTCGCTCTTTGTATTTTATTATCCATTTAGCACATTTATTTTTATTTTCACGCACACACACAAGCAGTATCCTTGTCATTATGTGTGTGTGTGTGTTGGTCAGCCGGATAATGTTGCCAATTTTTAGCATTGCTTTTGTTGTTTTTGTTTTTTTTTTATGACAGCCTCTTTATGTACTTTATTTTTTAGCCATTGCGGTTGGCGCTTCGTTCATTTTAGTGCGTAAAGCGCGTGCCTTTTTCGTTATATTTTCGTTGTACAGGGTTGTTGTTTGCAGGGTTGGTTACAGTTATGTCTACACTACAATCTATGGGCAATTGCAATTGCGTCAGTTGTTGTTTCTACACTTTGTTCTTATTGTCTGTAATAGACTCATCAACGTTGCCTTCTAGCTTGTAAATTTCGCTTTTTATTGTTGCTGTGCTGTGTTTGAGGTGCATTAATCAACTTGAATTTGTTGTCTGTCGTTTTTTTTTACTAGTATGTGCCTACCAGTCCAGTGTTGCCCATTTTTTTTTTTATGTGTTTTGTGGCAATTTATTTTGACCGTATGGCATGTTGATTTTCCTGTTTATTGCAACTATTCAGATGATGACCATGATATTTTATGGATGCTACATTTATGAATAGATGAAGCATGTTGGGCAGCTTTTAATTCTTTGGGTACTTAAGCTGCATTTGCAGCTTTAATTGCCATGTTACGCCCTGATTTAAAGCAAAATTGCTGGCAAACATTAAGCGAAATGATTAGAGCTGAACTTAAAAGGCTCTCAAATGATAAGTTATATGACTCCTTTGGAATGGAGCAATATGAGTGTAAGCTATTTAACATTCTCGTGTAATTACAGCTCTTAACACAAAGAGACACTCAGGATTTTGGCGAGTCCTGTGCACGGTACAAAACACAACAGAAAAGAGAGAGAGAGAGAGAGAGATAGAGAGAAAAAGAGCTAGCGAGAATAAGGGGCGTACAATGTCGTAATCAAATTCAGGCTCATTACGCACCATATTGTAGTAAATTAATGCAATAACACAAACAATGCACAAACACTGAACTCAAATTACACAATGAAAAAGCAAACACACACACACATACATATAAGACATACATATGTACACTTGCAGAGCCTAATGCACAATTGTAATTAACATCAATCGAATTTACGCGAATTGAGGCCAAGAACTGTGAACCGAAGATCAAGTCGCCAGCTAATCAAATAAGAGCTCAGCTCAGCCCAGCTCAGTTCAGCTCAAATTTCTCCTGACGATCAGTAAAGGAGGCAAAAGGGAAGGGAAGGAAAGGAACAGACTTCCTGTGTTTGTGAGGCGTCAATTGTCACACGGCCCTGTAAATTCGAATCCAATTGAATGACAATAAAAATGCACTCGGCTGTTTGGCAGTTGGGCGTCAAGGATCGTGTATTAAAAGTCCTTGCTGCAAAAATGTTATTTGATGCGCTCTCATTGTTTGCTGTCGCCGTTGAGTGTACCTACAAATTACGGAGCCAGCGGCTTTATGTTGAGTCCGTCGCATTACTCTCTGGGCACAGAAACAAACAGGAAGTCAACAATGTTGAGCAACGAGTTATGCCGCTGCTGCTGCTGCTGCCTCTGCCACTGTCGACGTCGCTGTCGACGACTTGCACAGGATACACGGTGCAAGCTATTGTAAAACGCTTTGCCAGCGACTACTGCGCAACATTTTCATTTTCATTTTGAAAATCTCAGCACTACGCTCTCGGTGCGTTTGATTGTTTGCTAGTCTCTAACCACCTTTCCCCTCCCTCTTCCCCTTCCACCGCCTGTGCAGCGTGTTGCTGTTGTTGTAGTCGTTATGTAATTTAATGTCATTTAGCCTGCGGCCAAACAAACCAACGATAGACCCCTTTGTGCAGTTTTACAATCCGGCTGAATGTGCTCGCAACGAAGTTGGCTCAGCATGCAATATGCTCCTGTTATTGCTTGCTTGTTATTCTTGTTGCTGTTGCTTTTGCTGTTGCTGCCTGTTGTCATAAAAGCCGGATAAGAGAGATAGAGAGGAGAGAGTGTACTGACTAGTTACATAGGTGTGCACTTTGATTTGTCACGGAACTCAAATTAAAGTTAATTTGTGTGAATTGCTATGCCCGAAGAGAAAGCTTAACACAACCTTTGCACAACGGGCTTACATAGTTTTTGTTTTTCCTAGTAACACTTACTTAATTACAATTAAAACATTTTTTTACTTAAAGTAAACATTACTTTTTCTTAGAAAACATTGCGATTAACTTATTTGTTGGGTTAGCATTTAAGAGTAGAATAGATTTTGAACTACTTTCATGTCTTTATACAATAGGAAATCTTGTTATTACCCCATACTGCCCAACAATACTTCAAACCCATCAACATTATCAGCATGGATATGTGTGAAAACACGATAAAATAAACTCAATGTTCGCCCTGACAACCAGTGAAAAAGGCTTCATTTAAACGTTACCCAGCCATTTCAACAATTTGAGTTTGCTATATCTCCCAGTTCCCAGGCAAGTGCTGAGAGCTAACCGGGCAGCTGAGACCCAGTTGGGTGTCATGTGAACAAAAATCATTTTAATTGCAAAAAATTGAACAAAGTTTTGCACCACAGCCAAGTCACAGTTACTGACACAGTCGCCGCCTGATTGAAGCATCATTTGTTGAAGGGACAAACAAACATACGCAAGTATTTAGAGTTTATTTGTTTGTTTGTTTTGATGACACGGCTGGCGGGCAGCTTTTGCGTTCCTGTTTAACAGCAAGTGGGTATCATAGCAGCAGCATTAATGGCGACCCCATGGCGAAGGAACAAATCATATTTATATGAAACAGCCGCAAGCGCACATTTCATTAAACGCCCAGCGCGAAGCATTGAATGGAATTGCAAATGAATAAATAAATGACACGACAAAAAATACTAAAGCGGGGCGGGGTGGTGTGAAAATTACAGGTTGTGCGACATGTCAAACAATTTTCGGAAATTGACTTTTGCAAGGGTTAGAGGCGCTGGCTAGGGGTAAGGGTTAAGGGTAGTAGCTGTTAAGCGGCAAGTTAAATGGTTTGCATGTGGTGTGTAATTTATAATGAATAAAAGCTCTGACTCTCAGCTGCATTTAGTTGTCGCATTTGAT
The DNA here is from genome assembly GCA_035044725.1 of Scaptomyza caliginosa. Lineage (NCBI taxonomy): Eukaryota > Metazoa > Arthropoda > Insecta > Diptera > Drosophilidae > Scaptomyza > Scaptomyza caliginosa. Next base: position 193,871 of record JAWNNR010000116.1, on the reverse strand, counting down.
TTTCTTTTTTATTATGGACCGGCCCGAAACGAAAATCAAATTCATAAGCGCAACGAAAACGCGTCCAAGTGCGAAATTGGAATGCAAAAATTATTATTATCTGCAATGTTTTTACTGCTTTCATTTGAAGTGACATATTTTTTTATGTTTTGGCATTTATATTAAAGGCAGAACAAAAATATGATTAGATTATTCCCAAGGGCATGCTGTTCATGTCCCATTTGTTGGCTAATATAATTTATTATAATAAGTATTCAAAACACTTGAGCTGTGTCATGAATAAAATCCGACAATCTTGTGGCAAACGAGATGCCAACAGTTCTTTATGATGCCTGGCAACAAAGGATATTTATCTGAACGTAAAAATCTGTGCGGTTTAAAATTACCAATTTTCCAACACATAAATTGGCATTTAACCAATTGCAGATGCCGCATCGACTCCCCAAGCGCAAAAGGAACCCAAATACCAAGCTCGAACCCGAACCCGAACCAAATATCCCAACAAGCAACCCACTTATCATATTAAACTATACACCAAACCCACTACGACCATTTAGCAAATCTTTACTTCAACAATAGCAAGCAACGAAACATCAACTCACCCTTCCTTCCTTCTCCCTTCTCACCAGCCCTTTTTCCGAACAACCTGCAAGTGGGCTGTGGGGTTGGGCCATCCATAGTACAACCCAATTACGACTACTGTCGGCGATGCAGCAGCACCAACAACCAAGTCAGTCAAAACAAAATCAAGATAAAAGCGAAATTCAATCTGTCAAAAATAGATTACAGACCAATTATGTGCTCTTTAAGAGTATACCCCACTCTCCACAGGGTACACAGTACACAAGGCTGTGTGCAACAGGGATGGTTTTTATGTTCCTCTTCTTTTTTTTTTGCCATCCATCCAACGATCCATCTCTGTACGGCCATCAGGCACAATTTTGTGTGTTGTTGTTCTCTATATGCTGTGTTTGTTTGTGCAATGTTTTTTTGGGTCTGCGGCGTGTAATTGTGCCCGCTGTGAGAGGGATAGAGAGAGAGAGCTGGGCGAGGTAGGAGGGTTGTCTGATTGGAGTTGGTTCATTTAATCGACACCAAAACAGGATGCGAGCCAGTTAGTTGACATTTATTTGTTAATACAAAATGACAGGCTGTTAAGGAACTGGCTGATAGATGGATATTAAAAAAATGTTTCGAAGAGTACATGTTGAATAGCAAATGTATTTGAAACAAGTAGATTCTTTTCCAAAATCTACTACTACTCATAAGTGCTCAATGAACCTTGAAAATCTGTACAAAAAGTTAAGCAAATATGTACAAAGCAAAACTAATCTATGAGATATATGTATACCATTGTCGTACTTACATATCCCTGACCAGGTCTTAAATGATATCAGCATGACTAAAAAAACAGTTTACACACACATACACATATATTAACACCAGTGAGGGCCATCCGGTTGCGAGTGCTGATTGCAACTAGGACTACCTTTCAAACAGTTCAGATTGTTCAGTTGGTAGTGTATGGGTTTGAGTTGGGATTGCGGGGCTGAGTGGAAGTTCAATTCCATTCAATGCATGACATTCTTTGTGTGTGTAAAGTACCATTTAAGGGTGATAATCGGTCGCCGTTTGAGGGTGCAGAATGGAAAAATCATTCAAAGTGAACCGGCCAAGAGCAAGATGGAATGAGAGACGAAAAGAAAGAGAGAGAGGCAGCCAAGATTAAAAGTGCATTTAATAATAGAGTTGTGCTCGGGGGAGACGCTGCCCGATAATGGTTGGAGCGGGTGTTGGTGATGATGAGCTGCTTGGCTGCTTGGCTGGTGCTTTAGTGCTTCGGGGAATACTCGACTTACATTCATGCAACATGCAGTGGCCCGTAGCAGAGCTTAGAGTGGATTATAATGAACAGCAAGTTAAACTAAATGTCTCAATCGAGCCAACCAGCACAGTATACGATTGAATAGAATAGCAACAACAAAAAAAAAGTGGCCCATCCCTGACAGCAGCAAAAAATAATACAAAAAAGGGAAAACCTAATGATTTCGAAATATTTGATTGCGTGGGCGGTTTGTTGGTTTGTTGGTTGGCTGGGTGAATGAGCCAAGCCACCCCTCGATGGCAGTTGGCGACATATGTCGAAACATCCTTTTCAGCTGGTTGACTTATGCCGCTGTTACGTGTAAAATTGTTATATGTCTTGCGGTTGCTGCTGTTGCACATAATTAATTGAATTTTAAAAGCACCCCGTTCTGGGGTTGCTCTTGTTTGTGCTGGTCAATTAATTTTCAGTGATTGAACATTCTACAGATAACTCACCCACTGGTCAATTGTATGGTTTTGTATTGGTTTTGTTATACAATGGACTGTCTATTGTACTAACTACTAATTAGTTGCTAACTCAAAGCACAAAGCTGTACCATATATCGATAGTGTTGTGGATAATATATAATGCTTTGCACCTGCCCAAATCACTTTCTATGCATACATGCTGTGAGGGTGCTCAAGGATTTATCCTTGTGTGCTGAAAGCAATTCTTCCCCAATGATTTCAACACAAAAGCTGCAAATCATGCTGCGAAATGGCAGACACAAAGGCACAGGTCTACACACAAATGACATTTTGATTTTTGCGCACTTTTTGATTGATGACAGGAGGCAGCAAGCAGTCAGTGAGACAGGCAGGCAGCAGCAAGTCCTTGTACACATATCCAATACTAATGATAAATAAAAGCTATCAAAAGCGAGGCAGCTTTTTGAAAAGTGTGCGCTTTTTTGTTCGATTGGAAGCAGCGTTCGCTCGCGCCCAAAGGAAAAAGGAATCAAAAGATGTTTTGCGCGCCTTTTGGCGCACTTGGAACAGTTGAACAAAGCACACAAAGCGTACACAGGGTAGAAAAAGGCACAGCTGGGCTGGTACAGGACTAGGGGCTGCCTTCAATTGTTAGCGCTTCAATGAAGCAGGCAAATGCAAATTTCGATCACAGCGTAATGCGTTAAACAAAAGGCTTCTCACACACACACACACACACAACATACGAGTGTGTGGGCTGCGCATTTTAGTCTAATGAAATGGCTGTCCAAAGCGAAACTATACACGCAGGCAAAACAGGCAGCAAGGACAACAATAGCTATATATCCTGGCACACCACTTGTCGACTGGCGCTGAGCCGTATGGCTTGCGAAGCGTTGAGGCTGCCACTTTTCGCTGTCATTAAGTAATAAGAATAAGACGCCTAGATAGGGCCAATGTAGGCGTCGCAACGACGCCTAAGTGATTAAAACGCCGCACAAGTGCAATTTTGCCAGCATTCTACAATCGACAGCTGACTACCCCACTTTTCGTGACGCAGCTTGTGCACCATTTTTCGCGCTAAAGCAACTGAAAAACCACTTTGGCCAAATTGACAACAGGCTGCAGACAGTGCCGAGAGGCAGTATAGCAGGATGTCCAGGTAACAACATTTGCCATGACACTCAAACACAGGCAGGGATGTGATTTCAGTCTACACGCGGTTAAAAAAAAAAGTGCGCGAGTGCGAATTCTTCACTTTAGTTGAGCCATGTTGTTGTGCTTTTTTGTTCGAGCAAATCCATTAAAAAATTTGCAATGCTACCAAGCCAGGTAGCCTCGAGCTCTGGTCTAAACAATGCATCTGCCGCATAATAGCCTATTGCGAACAAAAACATGGTAAGAATGTGGCTGGCAGCAAGGTTGACTTCGACTACATGATACTGTTGAATATATTAGCTAGCAAATAATAAGAATGGTTTTGCTTTATATCATCCCGAAAGTATGCTATATTTAATAAAGTATATTTTTGTTTTAGGAGTCATTTCACATTTCATTTGCCCTAAAACTAAATCTTATCTCTTGTTAATATGTATATATATTTATATACCTTCGCAGAACACATAACCATAAACAGGGTATAAATAAACAACCCCTCTGGCTACTCTTTGTCGTTGTCTTTGGCAAAACAGTTGTTTGTCATTTTTCTGGCGCACTCAATTCTTTTGCCTTTGCTGGCTTTTAAGTCAAGCACGCATTGTTTTATTGGTTAGCAAAGACTAGTTTTGAATATTACACACACACGCCGTGTGTGTGTTAGCATAATTTACCAAGCAGCTAACGTTATTTTGTTCTTTCCAGCAGCCCTTTGACAGCCAGCGTTGGAGAACAAATTCCTAAATTAATCAGTGCAAAAAGTACGAAAGCAGCACAAAAAATTCTTACACGACTTTTCGCTTTGGAATATTGTAAGCCGACACGCCCACCCAACTGCTCAACGTGTGATTTTTATTTTTGGCCACAGCATTTCTCCTGTTATTCTTGTTTGTTGTTGTTTTGGTTTGATTTGGGCGATGGCATTGCCACTGCATTGCGCCATTGCTTTGGCTGGCTGGCTGGCTGGTTGGCAACCATGCTTTTGGGGCTTTTACCAGCTTACTTTCATCAATGGCATTTTGCCATTTTTCAAAATTTTCGCTGACAGTTGGGCGTACCAGAAAAAACAAAAACAAAAAAAAAACCGAGAAGCATGAAGAAAATGTTAGACATAATATGAAACACATGGATTGCCTGCCCTACCCCATCGGATGCTGAGCGGTCTGCAGCGGTGAAACGGATTTGATTTATGTACCTGCACTCATATGAATCTATGTATGTATGTATGAATGTGTGGACATTGTACAAAGCCAGTCACAAGGCCTAGCCAGGTGAATGCTCTTGATAGACGTCAAATTGAAACATGTAACAAGATGATAAAGCAGCTGCTAGCACCACAGCCAGGCCGGGGATGAACTGCGACAGCATCCACAAATTATTTAGTAAATTTCAGTGGTCCTTTTTTTTCACTATCCACCAGCAGAGGTGCATTCCATATTCATTTGGCTGCTGGTTCGTTGACATGCATGCAAAACCCAATTTTGCATAGCTATTTTTTCCCCAATTTTGGAATTTCTCTGCTTGTTTTTTTTTTTTAATATTTTTTGTAACTTCTATTTCGTTTTTTTTGCAGCATTTTTGGTTGCCACATACAGTCTGTGCGCTTGACGAACCAATAATAATTCATATTCATGCCACATGCCCATTTCTATGCATAGGCCCAAAAGCCATCACTAAGCCCCAAAACCATCAACACAACTCATCTCTCTATCACTGTTTCTCTATGCCTGACATTTGAATCTAATGGCATTTTTTTCCAGTCAGATTTGAATATTTGTTTTCTTATATTTTTAGCCAGATTTCTATTCGTTTTAATCAATTTTAATTAGAGCTCGTTTTTTGGTTGCCAGCGTATTTAGCGACAGCGTTACCAAGTCCTTTCCTTATGACACATGATATGTTGGTTTGATTTAAGTTCATTTCTTTTGTTAAATGAAACAGTTTAACTGCAGTCTAAATCAAGCTGTCTGCTAGGCAAATGAATCCATGTTCAAGCCATGTTTATGAGAATTTTATGTAAGCAAACCAAAACCAAGAAGCACTAGCATTCTTTTCTGTTCAACCGTAAAGTAGACAGCAAACAGAGCTACTCAACTGCCGGGTATCTAACGTATTGTTACACAAGCATCAAGTGCCCATTAAGAGCTTAAAACCAAACAACTGAACCATTAGAGACGTTACCTCCATAATCAACGGCTTTTTGACGCGTTTGCCGCGTGCCAAATCGAAACAAATCCATGCATGTGTTGTTGTTACTGCTGTTGGCTGTCATCGGGACACGCCCACTTATTACATTGCAACAATTTGTAGGCAAAACTCAAGTGAATTGCTGAATGGTTGACAGGGTTGCATGCGCCCACAAGCGTGTGATAATTACTCGACTATGGCCGTTTCGCATGCGCGGCACGTGGCAGGACAAATAACGGGACCCAGAACAGGACCTGCGGCAGGCACTACAAGTATCCATATCCGTTTCGGGTTGCGCTCTCATAATTGCGGCAAGCGTTTAGCCCAGATATTAATACAAATATTTTGTGCAAATACACAACACAAGCAAAGATCCTGCGCCCCTTGTGGCAGGCTAAATATGTTTCTTCTCCAGCTGAAGTGGCACTCGAGTGAAGGACTCTTGTCTTTCCACTCTGTTAGCGCTCTCATTTTCAGGTGAATGCGCGAGCCTTTTTGTTGTTTTGTTAATTGCATTAATGTGCGTTATTTATAATCAAGTGTGTGTGCGTGTGTGTGTGTGTGCCTGAAGAACTGTGCGAACTTTTTGCCCTACTTTAGGGCTGTTTATGTGCCCTGGCCAAAAACATGCGCCCGGGCAGTAGCAATAATGCTAAAAGTGCCAAACAGAGACTCGTAAATTGTGGCCTAGTACATCCAGCCACCCTCTCTTTGTCTGTCTATTGCTCTGACTCGACGCCATTTTGGGGCAGTCAAGCCAAACGGACGCGTCGGAGCCACAAATGCGAATATCCAATCCAATTCCCTGCTGCAAGTTGGCTAAAGACCCCGGCTAATAGCAGTTACTGACAACGCCACATTGGCCCCCAGGGACTAGACAATTTCAATAAATATTTCACTGCATTAGCTCTCGACGCCGGCATGTCAATGGGAGGTGGTGCTGGTGGTGGTGGAGCAAAAGGGAAACTGGGATTGGGATTGGCAAATCCAAAAACGCAAATTGCCTTTTTGCTCCTGGCCAGCAATAACGTGCATTAAATGTTTGGCCCATTATCATTTAAGGCATTTGCCAAGCATATTTTCCATTAGCCGCTGGCTTTTCTTTGCCAACGTTAAAGCTACCAAATGCCAAAGCGCCAAGCTCCAAGCACCAGACCTCCAACCCACCCTTTCAGCTCCACACCCTTGACATCTATTGAGCTACAAATCGTTAGCAATTTCAATGACAATGCAACTGCAGCTAAACAATTGCTAACCAAACTCTTTGCTTAGACGTAAGAAAACTATACTAGAGAGAAAACAGATTGGAAAGCCAACAACAAAGAATCACCTTGATTGCCTTGATTGTTAGTTTGCTGTTCCTACTTGCTGTATGTGTGTGTGTGTGTGTGTATCTAACTAACACTAACCGCAGCAGCAGCAGCAGCTGCCAAGCGCTTTTCTTCATTTTCTGACAATAAATTTTCATTTTCTTGGTAAATGGTTCGTTGTTGTTGCGGTTGCTGGCTGCTGCACTTGCTTCTTGATGGGCTGCGTTGTTCCTGGTGTTGTCGATTGCCTCTTTTGCACATATGCCCGCATTTTTGCACCACAACAATTTGGCAGGCACCGCTCATTGTCTTTGCCACAGCCACAGCTACAGCCACAGCCAAAGAGTCGTTGTCGTAGCCACACTGCCGTTGCAATTGCTCACAAGTTATCCCAAGTGGAAATTTTTTCCTCTTGTTCTTCAGTGTGCGGTTGTATTCTCCTGTTGTTGTTCTGGTGTTGACGGAGAGTCAGGTCTGGCAAATCGCAATAAAACAAAAGTGATTGTCAAGTGAATACGCTTATTCCCGCACTCATATCCAGAGCACAAGCACTCACAAGGATAACAAGGATACGCCGTCATAATATGCAATTCATCATGTGCGCTCTTCTGCGTAATTCGGAATTATTAAAATGGTTATTCATATGCATATGATTGATGGATAGAATGGAATGGAATATCGTTGATACTCAGACTGATTTAGCTTCAATGCCTAAATGCAAAGCAAATAAACTGTATGAACGGCTAAATGATCTTGTGTTCAGAGGAATAAAGTTTTTAACCGAATCGGAACAATCTTTGTCACGCTTATTAAATGCCTCAATATACATGCCATAAGTCATAGAAGCAAAAAATAAAAACTCGACAAACACACGCCAAGTTGGCCACTTTGAGAATACAAACAAGTTGGGCAACATACAGTTTGGGGCATGTTGTTAAATGTGGTAACACGCACGCACGCATGCAGTTAATTAAGGGTGTGAACTGGTTGAGTTATGCGTACAGGAGTCGAAGCCCTCCCCACCCAAAAGACAAAACAAAAAAAAGAGGCATCATGGCAAATGGGCAGTAAATAATTCATTAGCGGCTTTTAACAATAAATTTTTGTGCCACAGCCAACATTGCCTAACTGGCTAACTGACTAAGCAACTGACCAGCTACAGAGCGAATGCTAGCTGCGTTGTTTTGTTTTTTTACTCTGTGGTTTCCGCTTTGAGGGCACTCATTTTAATGAAGTGGCGCATTCGCTGGCGGCAGCAGCTAATTAGTTGGCGGTTTGAACTTTGAACTGCACTTCATTAGAGCTGGAATTTGCCGTGTGTCCTAACAGCGTTTAAATTGCTGCCACGATAAGGATAAGGTGACCACAGATCCAACAAACTACTAAACCATCGAACCAATGCACCACAACACACAACGCCACCTGCGCATTTTTCGTATTTTTCGTTGGTAGTCACAGTGCGCAGCGGCTGCCAAATTAAAATGCAATAATTCTTCATTTGCGCAAAAAACAAACGAAAAAAAACACAGAAAAGAAGAAAACGAAACGAGTGAACGAAAAGAGCCAAAGGCAGGAAATGTGCTATAATTGAAAAATGTGGTAACAAGACTCTACGTGGCGGGCCTAATGAATGCTCCGCTTTTTGCATGACTTTGCCACGACACGTCACGACACGCAAGCCTAAAGAAGTTGTTGCTGGTTTTTTGCAAGCAAAAGAAAAAGAAAGAGAGAGAGGGTGATAAATGTTCATCAGGCTTTAACGCAACGCGCTGGCAATTAACTTTTACAATGTTGTTGAAACATAATCAAGTTGTCAGCAGCGAGTCAGCGTCAGCGTCAGAGTTAAAGATCTGACTTGGCGTCTGCAGCAAATGATACTCCTAATTACACAAAAGTTTTCAAAGCTAAAAATTCCCAGGCCAGCGCCTAACTGTCAACAAATGGCTGCTTAAGCACGCGGCACCCCACATTTTCGTTCAATTTGGGTTGCTAATCCTGCGGGATCCATTTGCCTAATGCCCTGCAACAATTTCGCAGTGCGTCAGCATCTCTACATTTCAAATGTCTTTCAGTTGTCATAACAAACTTCGTTTTTTTTTTGTGGGGAGCTCACAGCAAGTTGCTTACTTGGGGAGCATTAGCTGAAATAAGTCTTGAGTTACCGGCTCAAGGAATTGACAATAAGCGGCATAAATTTAAAAATTTCATTTTTATCGCATTACAATTTTCTCAACAGTTTTTTATATCTGTTTTATTTTGCTGTCGGTGTTTTTTTTATATATACATAAGTAAGATGCTTGGCTGGCATTATTGACTTTTGAGTTGATAAAGTGCCATAAATGTCACCCCATTAAAACAGACACAACCCAACAACAACAACAAGAACAACAGCAACATGAAGATCATCCACAACGGTAGCAAAAGGCAACAACGTCGCAAATGTAAAGGTAAAAATACGCGTTGAGTTACCGACTCCTGGGGGTTGCTTGCCAGGATAATGCGCCTCAACTCAATTGGGAATTTTAAAAGTAAAGTTGAATTTCATGTTTGGCTGCGGCAATTGTCACAGATGGTTTAATTGAAGTAATTACATACGAAATCCGTCAGGATTTGCTACAGCGTCACCGCCGCTGCCGCCTTCAACCTTCAACAAAATGATGACACTTTTTGCTTATTATTTTATTATTACTTACTAAGCCAACAGTAAGCAACAGCATCAGCTGCCAGTTGGGGGGAAAGGAGGTTTCGCCCTACGGAAAGGGTTAATGGCGTTGTTTGACTTTTGTTTTTCCGTGCAGCTCAGCACAGCGCTTCTAATGTTAATGAGCTAATGACTGCTGCGCATAATTACCAACCGCCAAAAAAGGTGCCATAATTATTTATGGGCGTGTCTCGCATTTTGGTATTATTTTAAATGAATTTGATGTACTTTTTTGATGTCTTTGTCGTATTTTATGTAACAAAGCCTGCTCAACCGGCTTAACAGCTTGCCTTGTACAACTGTCTCATGCCAATGTAGCAAGGGTAAGCTGTAAATATAATTTATTTATTGCTTATTGATTGCAAGCTAACAATAACAACTGTTCAAATAATAATATGTTATTTGCCAAACTTGTAGGAATTCAATAAGAAGCCCTCGACCCTAGACTTCAACAAGAATTGTCTCTCGCAACATTCTAGATATGTTTCTAGAATTTGTTTTCATGCAATTATGTGGTAGAGGCGAGTCTAGTGCCCGATACTACGGTTCCTACCCTGTGCAACATCTATAAGAAAGGACTGTGCTGGGTGCTTGAGGATTGCGTCTGCCTACCAATACAAAATTCTTGCCTTAGGGATGAGGAAAATGCTTTAAGGATCTAGAACTCATAAGCAGAAAAATGCAAATCAAATGCTGTTTTATGTTAATCATTATTTAATTTTTAATAGACTGCTTGTTGAGTACTGATGTGGTTTTGAGTAATATTTGGCGCTTTTATAATAAGCTCAATAATAATATATATGTTTTGTTCAAGTTAAAAATTTGTTTTATTTATTTGGCTAAATATACAAATACAAATGGTTTTTGTGCATTTAAAATATAATTATTTATCTAATGCTTATTAGCTTGTATTATATTAACTTAAACACACCTAAAAACAACAACAAAATTGATAAGTATTTCTGGTAGTTTTAATTTTAAGAAACCAATTTCCTCCCGCTAGCTGAGTACATATTTATTCATAACATGAGATTAAACCTGTTTGAAAAGTAATTAAAACGAACGGTTTAATTCATGTAATCTTAAATGTATTGAAAAGAGTGTAATAGAACCCCAATATATAATGAGGTATTATGAATTTTAATGTAATTGTCCTAATTACGAATGAAAAATAACATTGCGAATGGAAGTTCTACCAGGCAAATGAAATATTGTTTTTCTTTAGGTATAATCGGTAGTGTTTCTGTATGTAATTACCTGTACGATCAAGGATTTTTTCTCTTAACCTATTGCATCTATTGAATACAAACGTGCACTTAAATAATTGAACTATCTGAGTGCAAAGCCTATTAAAAGCAATCGTACATGGTAAATATTATTCTTAGTTCACGGGTGCTTTGACTTACTTTAAAAGTCTATATTTATGTATAGCATATGGAAGCTTCCATTACAAAAATATTCGCTGTAACAACTGCATAAACAGAGAATTGTTCAGTTGAATCACCTATAAAAGATCGAGCAACTTCCACAGTGCTCAACAGATCCAATAAATTCGTTCCAAGTGCAACTTCCTTTGATCCTAATGTTTAACTTGAAGATTTTCATTCTCTTTGCTGTTGTCCTGTGCGCAGTCCAGGAATGTGTTCTAGCCAAACCCTTTGTGGATGCAGATAGCGATTCGGCTATTATAAGTCCCGATAACGATTGCGGTTGCTGCAAATGCAATTGTTGTGGTAAATGCGGTTGCGGTTGTAAGCGCTGAGTTCTGAAATAAACAATATAATGGGTAAGTAATATTCTTAAAGCATATTTTAGAATTCTAAGTAATAATCTATATGATTACAGCACATCAATAGCTAGGCGCCATGGTAGATATTTATTCTTATGCATATTCTGTACTTATTTTAGCTTCTCATTAAAATCGTTGTTACCTTTGAACCGAAGTGTTTTCATTTATTTATTGTTCATGTGCCGCTGATTCTATGCCTTTGCTTAGAAGTATTCTGCTGCACAGCATTCTTAATGCCACACTTTGTGCGCTCAATTGTAAAGCGTGCCGGATGCTACAATGCACAGACAATCATTTTCATTGCATTGATCACTTGTTTATTCCTATCCATTCATTCGTTGGCAAAGTAATTTCTTTGCTCTTTATGCTCTACGCTTTCTTGACTTCACAGCGACAAACGGAAACAAAAGCAAAAGTAATCATGTCCTGCACCTTCTACTTTTGTCTCACTACAGCCAAGCTCTTTTCCTTTTGAAGTATACCCTCTAGACAAGATGCAAGTGGGTGGTTTGATTTTCACAAAATAAACACATCACTTAACATATTGCCAAGACAAACTGACCGACGCATTCTTGTTGCTGCTAGAGGACATGTGGCAGGCATCTTCACCTAATAACCTTAAAAGCCTTATCGAGTCATTTAGTATAAAAACAAGCAATTAAAGTGATGAATATGCAATAAATGTGTATACACACATTAAAAAAGGACAATTTGCTGGCCCCTGCCGCTCCGTTCATACATTTTGTATGCTAATGAGCAGCGCATTTATATTTTTTTATCTAAAAAAAACAAAAAGAAAATAATGACAAAAAAATACAAAACCAAAAATGAAATGCGGACACACATTTGCCTAATGAAAATAGCGCCATTAAAATGAGAAAAACAACTTTAGATACCGGAATTCGAAACACGCCGACTTTCGGCAATTAAAATGCTACAAGCATAAGGTCCTGCCAACATCGTTGCGTCCCGCTGGCTCCTGCTCGCTAGTGGTAAAGAGCGTGTGCCAAGGGTTATACAAACGATCGTCTAGCAAATTAGAGATTAGCACGCATGTGTCATCCTTTTTGGTTAACTTTTGGTTCATTGACCGCCATTTGGCAATAAAACTACTCGAATGTCTCAACAATTTTTAACTGAGTGAGAAAGTCGCGGCCAGTTTTATAACTTAACGAATTAGAGCAATTTGATCAAACTATAAAAATGTCAAACCGCACAAATGCCAAAGTGCCGAAAAAATGTTTAGAAAACTTGCCGTTGCCATTGTTGCTGTTGTTGTTGCTGGCGCGTGCCCAAATAAACTCAGGTAGATAAATGGAGAGGTGTTACACTCCCCTAGTTCTTATCTGAATGTGTGTGTGTTCAATAAGCTATGACGAGTGCCAACCACGCACATTAGAAGTGCAGTCAAGTCGTGCAGGACCCACGTCAGTTGAAAATTAACTGCTTGCACTTTGAGGACTAAAAGAGAGGGAGAGAGAGGGAGGAGGCATACATTTAGATTGGGTGTGTTCGTTGTTCATATTTCTGTTGCATCCCGCAATGCAAACATATTAATTAAGCCTATGCGCCTGTCACTTTGTTATTTTGCCATCCTGCTCATCCGTCGAGGGGTCAACTTCGGTCAGCAGCTTAATTACATTGTAGTCGCTGTGCTTCAATTATGTTCTATAATTATACATATATATATATATTTTTTGCATTTTTTATTTGTTTCTCGCAAATGTTTTGCGTCCGCCAACTCCATTTAATTTGATAATTACAATAACGTGCGCCAGTTTTAAATGCGACCAAATGCGTTAGCCTTGTCAGCCCCTTGTTTGTCTAGCTGATGGGTTAATTGGCCTTTAATTTGTGGCAAATTGGCTGACATTGCACTTAACGGTGCACATACACATTATCTGATTATGACAAATGCATTACTTTTTACTTCTTAAGGAAAGGTACGATGATACGAAAGATACCATATGCCTATTGCACAGGGTATATTCTAGTCAAACATAAGCTAAATACACCTATATATATTTAACACCTATACAATTAGAAATGAAATTCATTAACGAAAATAATATATATATAATAATATAATATTTCTAATTGTATAGGTGTTAAATATGGCACTTATGTAACTAAATACTTGCCTCTTAATACATACACAGGTATTGATTTAAACTTATTTCAATTGCATTGAAATCACAACAACAATTCCAGCCAGCATCTTTTTCGGACAAATGTCCTTTTGGCCCGTGTCTGTGGCAGAGTCAAATAATATTGTTGAGTGGCGTTGAGTGAAATAAAATTGATTGATGACCAAACGGCAACAACACAAACAAATACTAATAAAGTATAGTATGTGAGAGTTTTTATCTAACACTTTGATAGATTGCTGTGAGTGGTGTGGTGCAGTGGTGCTGTGGTGCTGGTTAAAACCAAACAGCAGGCAAAGTGTCAAAGTAATAAAGCCAACTTTAACGACAATAATGCCAAAAACATTATCATCATCATCATCATCATCCTCAACCATTCACCTCCACTTCCTCTCGGCTTTTGCTCAATGACAATATTGAAATGATTATGCAGCCACGAGTCAAATATTGTGACAAAGGGGTGTGTGGAGAATGAGCAGGGAGGATTAGGATAGGGGATTTGAGGCTGTTGTCAAACTAGGCCTATGCCCAAAACCGAGTTGAGATACAAATGTAGCGCGCCATGTAAATGCTCGAAAATTGCTGTGTCTGCGGCTTATTGACATTAATGTAACAATTGTCAACGGATTTATTAAGGACCCGATCCATTCGAAAGGAGTGCTTGCATAACAAGCTGGAAATTGCCACTCAAACAGTATACAATGTTAGTGGTTAATATTGTGTGTGTGTGTGTGTATTGGTGTTATCAATCATTTGATTGATATTAATGATCTAAAATTTGCATTATTTTATGATAAACACTCTCTCCCTTTGTTATAGTTGTGTGTTTGGAGATTTGCAAAATGTTTGCATACATTTCAGGGATAATTAACTTTGTGTGTGACACAATTTTGCATTAGCAGCAGAATATTGAACAATATTTCAATACAATTGGCATAAGCTAGAGGGTTGATTGCTATATTAATGATGAAACTATTGAACCTTAACTAGAATAAGCAAGAATCAGGTTTGTAACATATTCGATTTGTTAACGTATGAGTTCAATTAAGCAAGTCCTTAAATGTATTTCATATATACTTTGATTAATCTAAGCCCTGTATAAGAATCCCTTCTATGTAGCTAAATATCAAGTAAGTAGAATCATTTCGAGACACGATGATCAACAATGAGCCCACAAGTATACAAATTACCAGAACACAAAATGCCACAAGGACTGCCACACACACACACACACATATGCATATTCACACACACACACACAGAGTCATATAAATGTACAGTTTGTGGCGCATATAAAAACGGAAAGAAAATTTGAATTTTTAAATTAGTTTTTGTTAACTTTTGCTGCTGTCGTTGAGCTTTCTGTGGTTGTTGTTGTTGTTGTTGCTGGCATAGCCGGGAAATGTTTAACGACTCGTAAGGAAACTGCAAAGTAAAATGTCTTCAGGAATTTCCACATTTTTATGCAGGAAGCACAAGCACAAGCACAAGCACAGCACAAGCAGCAAATGTAATAAAAAGCAAGCAAAATAACAACAGCAACAACAACAAGAGCCGGAACTGAAAAAGAAACCACAAGATGGCGAAAAGGTGAGCTGTGGGGAAGGATGTTTGCATGGGTGGCATTCGGTTGGGTGTTGGTATATTGCTGGATTTGCTCACTTGGGTGGCTTTGGCTGACACAAAATGGCGAATTAAATTTAAAATTGCTAGAAAGAGATGGGCATTGCACAAAAGAAAAGAAATGTCACGACAAGTTGTGGCAAAAGTTGTGCCTGAGCCGGTGTAAAATATGGAAAAATCTCTGTCTGTCTGTTTGTCTGACTGTCTGACTGCCAGAGATAATGTGTGGCAAGGTGTGCTGTGACTGTTGCTCCTTATGCATACCAAACAGTGTGTGTGTGTGTGTGTGTGTGTGTGTTTGTGGCAGCCACAAGACATCTTTGCCTCGTCGCATCATATGAAAAGCTAGCAAGTTTATTAGCTTTGTCAGTTACGCAACCTTTTGCGAATGCGAATGCGAATGAGCCTGTCAATATCCAATATCTGTCAGCATAATATATATCGAAAGTTTTTGCCTCGTCTTATGATTGTGCCTTTGTTTTCCAATTAAATTGCGCTGCCAAGTTTATATATTACCATTTAATATGCAAAACGGCACTTTGACTTAATTGAAGAAATTTTTATTATATATTCTGCTGTCAGGCTTGTTAAAGTATTTCCTATATGGCCAAAACTATTTGTCCAAATTAGAGCAAATAAAACGTAAATTGTGGCCAATAAGCAAACACACACAACATGCCACAAAAACAGCACAAAGTAAAATGTCAGCACACGCCAAAAAGGAGGCGCTTGAAGTAAAGGGCGTGGCCACAAACAGCAAACAGCAAACAGCAGACAGCAAAGGCAAATGAAAGCTGCAAAAACTTTGTGCAATTTATTTGGCCAAGTAAAATTACTTGTCGCTCCTGGCAAGCAACAACAACTGCAAAGCACACATATGTATATAAATTAGACAACAAAAGCATCGTTGAATTCAAAGTAAGCCAAGCCACATCACGAAAAATATTAAAATTAGCATTAACATTTATACGTTTGTGTTGCTTCTGTTGTAGCTTGTTGCGTGCTGCCTTTGCCTCTGGTGCGAAATGTTGCAATCAAAAATTGGCTGACATGGGACTGGCTGACTATTAGACATCACCGCACCACTTGCAGGCGGCTATAGCTACAGTCACCCACTCGAAAAAGATAAAAGGCGGCTGGTCTCGAGTCACAACATTTCGTTGAGAGGGAAAACTTTTGATACTGTTTGTTGTTGGCTGACTTTTCACATTTTGTTTGCAGCTTCATCCAATACATTGAGCGTCCCTTTTGGCAGTTGCTTTTGTGGTTTTTGTTTTTGTGCAACTTACTGACTAGATTTCACTTTGATTTCAGTTTCAGTTGTGTATTTGTGTGTGTGTGTGTGTAACTTGTGTCCTTGTCAATATCGTCATATTCCACTTGATAACAACTCTGATTGGATTCTTTTTTATTTTTGCTTAACATAATTTGCATATTTATGAAATAATTTCAACTTCAGTTGACAGTCAAAGATTCAAAAGTTTTTAATTTGATATTTGTGCTTTTGTGTGATCAGCATTGAAATGTGCTAGGTTAAAACTAATTAAATTCAGTACAGGCTGTTTACTCAATCTTCCCTTTCCCCTTTCCTATCCACTAAAGCTGGCACAGATTCTCATAGTCTATGGTGCGACAGCTTGACAAATGAATGCGGATGTCAAAGAGCTCTGATAACTTGGCAGCAATGGCGACGCTGGCGCTACAAACGAATGGCGTAGCCAATTTTTAAGGTGTGGCCTAGCCGTTGCCTCAGTGCCACAAACTAATTTTCATGCTCGGCACGCGCACAAATACAACGCTGAACGCAAAATCATTTGAGTGTCGGGTGGTTGAATGGCGTATTAGAATAATTAAATGGCAAACGCAATACTTAATTGGAGCGGCCATTTCGATGTGTGCGAGTGAGCGCGACTAAGCTGGCAATAAAATTAAAAAAATTGTAACAAAAACAAAAAAAAAAATATAAGAGAAGCTTCTAATAAAACTTAACTCGAATGTCAGCCATTTTGCAAGCACTGTGCGTGCGCCTATTTATTTAACAAATTAGCATAATTGTTCACAAAATAAAATTCAACTTAAGTACAAATGATGGTCAAAACAACTGACCAACTGACTGTCTGTCTGTCTGTCTGTGTGCTTGGCCGTATAGCTGTTAATTAACATGTGGGTGCAGGACGCATCCCGTGGCGCAAATTAGTTTGTACGCCATGCTAATTGCAGAATGGCGTGTCAGACTACACTGAAAAGCACGCCATAATAGTATCTACTCTATATAAACATGTTGTTGTTGCTGTAGAAAATATATGAAAATTGTTTTGACTTTAGATAAGCGACATCAACGAGAACGAGTCAAGCGGCTTGACAGTGTGTGTGTGTGTGTGTGGGTTCGTGTATATGCTGTGATAGACGCGACGCGCTAAGCGAAACGACAATCAATTTTATGTCTTTCAGTTGAAGACAGTTGCGTTAGTTAGTTACTCTTACTCTTGCCACTTAAAAGCCACTTGGTCACTTTAATTACTTTGTCAAAGACTCTTGTTTTTGAAAAGCAAACAGCTGCTCTAGTGGCTGCAACTACAATACGCCTCGATATGATCTGGATCTCTTAGAATGCCCATCACCCCTTTTGACTGATTGACTGATGAACTGTTTGACTGACTGTCCTGCTGCGCATCGGACAAAGGATATTATTGTCTGCAACATTTGTGTTTGTCCATCTGAGATAAGCTTTGTCGCCAGTTTGTTGAAAACACGCAATGACAACTTAGCAAACTTTTGCGCTACCTATGAAGTTGTCATCCTCTCGTGTTATTGTTGCTGCCTTTGTGCTTTGTGTTTTGTGCGATTTTGAGTGCTACTCGGACTCTGACTCGTACTCATTACAAATACTCTAGCCACGATTATAAAAGCAATTTCGAACAGCAACATCAACACACACACAATGACAAGTGACGTACAGTTCAGGGTGTGTCACAACTCTTACCAAACACATTCTCGTTTTAGTCAACTTGTAGTTGGCTATTTTCATTGTTTAAAGTGTTGGCTGGCACACAATTCGCATTGTTGTTGCGACAACAACAAAAAAAAACCGTTTATGTTTACGCAGCTTATCGGGGCAAAGCAATTCAACAAATGGCCAATATTATTGAGTCTGATAATTGGAGCATGTGTGATATCAAATACACATACTTTGCTGCTATTTGTGTTAAATTAATATTTAAACAGACTCTGTGTGGTTTACTTAGGTATTGCTTGACAGGTGTATTTTTAGGCACTGTCAACAATAAATTAACGAATTACCAAAATAGCTGCAAATGCAAATATTATTGACATATGTGTTCTGTGTGTATGTTTATATTTATTTTATTATAATCGGCTGATTCACAATTCTAGCTGATAAGTACCAAAACTGCTTAACTGACTGAACTGATACTCATTCTTATATTTTTATTATAAAATGTTGTTATTTATGGTTATTTAATAAATCAAGCTTGTTAAAGATCTAAATATCAAACTCATAGTCGCTAACAAGTTTGATATATTCAATTGTGCCTAGGAGCAACGGCTAAATCCTTGCACTTCCTTAGCAAAGACACCAACCACAAATGAGCTTTATGTTCACACTAAAGCTCAAATCAAAACACAAAACACACCCACAAGACATGCAGGCAAAGAACCACCCCCAAATGCAAATAGCAAACACACTCGCATTGATATGTATGCACGCATACATGCGTAAGCTTACAGATGTGTCAATGTTGTGTGTGCGTAAACACACATTATGCTGTCAGCTCAAGTGTGTGTGTGTGTGTTGTCCTTGGTATGCAAGCCATACCAGCTGTGATTTCTGCACGCCTATTCGAAAATCTACCACGAAAGAATGTGTGCAAGTGTGTGGATAAGCAAAAGGTGCGTCTGTGTGCGAGTGTAGCAAAACGCGTGTGTGTATAAGATGCAGAAACAAATCGGTACAAACACGTGTGAGCCAGTGTGAGCATGTGAGCGTTAAATCGCACAAGGACAAGCAAGGCAAGCTGTGGCGACCTTGAGGCGTTTACCAACACAAACATCAATCACATACACACACACATACACACGAGTAGAGAGAAGAGAGAGAGGGTAGCATTACGAAACAGTGATTGCTCTCGAGCAACCCCTAAATTCAACAATGTAACACAACGTAGTAATGAACGGCATCGCTGTGTGAGCTGTTCGCCTGCTACACTAAGGCTGCTCATAGTTACGACGTAACTGTTAACCGGTTTTAACCAACAGCTGCACTGCTCTCGCCTGTTATGCCACGCCGTCGCCGCCGTCGTCGTCGTCGTGTTATGCAACGTGGCCCAACTGTGATGTCAGTGCTAACGTCAAAAAAAAACCCCATACACCCGACCACGACACAGAACGCAGCTGACAAAAACAGGCGGGCGTTGTTATTGACGCTCGCATTTGGCCTTTACTCCGCCCCCTTGAGCACGCCCAGCGCCCATTTGGTTGTCAGTGACATGCGCATTGCACGCTCAATAGAAGTTAGCGCTGCTGCTGTTGCTGTTCGCCTGGTAATCCTTGGGCGGGCGTTACCTTAAGAAGGGTTAAACCGCTGATGGACACGTGTCGCTTTTTGAATGCGCCGCACCCACAGCGACCCCGTGCTGCTGTTCCTGCTGCTGCCGCTGCTGCTGCTGCTGCTGTTGCTGGCTGTGCAGAGCTTTTTGCGTTTGAGCTCTTGCGAAAAAATGCAAAGAGCCAGTCCAACCATTCGAATACGGTGGTGTTGAGTGCCACACCCAAATGCTCATTATTGGACTATCTGGACTCCGTTGAGGTTGCGTGTGACCCACCCACTGGGCGGGCAGACTGTCGCGACTCGCAGTTCCTTGCCTGCGAGTCAGCTGTCAGCGTGCAGTGGCGTCCGCCTTATATCTATGCCACAAACCCGAACTGTGCGACTGCCAACAGCACCGCCACTGTACACTTTATTAAAAAAAAAACCCACCCCTAAATGCCAAGCAATTTTAACTGAACACACCCCTCGCACTCGCACACACACACACACACAAACACTCACATATACACTAAATACTATGCAGAGACTTTCGCTTTTGAAATATTCGTAACTTGGTCGCATGATTCAGCTGGCTGATGACGCGCATTGGAATGCGATTCAGATACGGCTGAGCAACTCTGTGCGCCTGGTTGAAAACTTCAAGCGGAATTTCCTTTCGTTTGACTGTGGAGATTGAGAGCAAACAAACGCAGTTGACGTACAAGCGAAGGTTTGTTTTTTTGTTTTTTTTTTTATATTAGTAATCTCGTTTAATATTATACATCGTTTTAATCTCGTTTAATATTATAAACAGTTTTTAATTTTATTATATATTTACAAATATATATTTTTCTTTGTTACATGATGTTTCTTAAAGCTATGTTTTCGTTAGTAGATCAAGAACAAGCTACTAAACCAAACTTTTTGGTTAGTATTAAATTGGGTGAATACAAAAATAAATTAAATAAAAGTATTTTATGATGAATATTTCTGATGCATACTTTTTGGCAGTGAATTAATTATCCTAAAATATGTTTAATAAATAAAATTGCATACTCTTGGGCAGTAAGTAATAAATGTGTGAGTTATTAAACAACTTTAATAAATATTTAAGCACTTTTGACAATTTATTTTTTTTGTTTATTATTATTATTATATATAAAACAATTATGTTTTAGTGTTGCCTTAATATTACTTTAAATAGCAGTTTTCGAAGATACGTTTCGTGACAAAAGCTAAGTGGTACGCCTTAAGAGCATCTAAAAGTATGCTACACTAAACGTAATTATTTACGTTTTTAATTTAGACAATAGGTGTCGCGACTTCTGTTTTTGTTTCGTTTAGTGTTGTGTAAGATTCGTTTAATTGCTTTTTGGTTTGAAACTTAGATATCCGCTAGTTTTGCACCACAACCTCTTGCAAGCTATCGTTTTGTTGTCAGCGTACTACCACCATGTATCGAAAAAGACCCGCAAGCGTATTTATTTAAAACTTATATAAATTTCATTCAAATGCAATATCAATGAGGCACATGATTAGTAAGGCTGATCAAAAAATATTTTTATGCTTGGCTTGTTGTTAATTGGCGAACAAATTGACGAATTTTTAATATTAAACACACCCTTGACTTGTTTCCAACTTATGTTAAGCGAAAAAGAATCAGTTTCAAAGTCATTTCTATTAAAATATATGATGGCAGCATGTTTAAGCAAACAGTCTGACAAATAATCTAATTAGCCGCCAGTGCGATGAGTTTCAACTGTCAAAAGATGAATGCGACTAATTTCAACGCCCGCCAGCAACTACACATAATAAGAGAAGGATAGATAAACAAAGACAGAGCGATGGATGTGGATATGCTAGTAGCGTCATAATGTCAAAATGTCAGAGTGAAAGGCAATAAATTGCTTCGCCGTCAATAGAAGTACCAAGTCTCCAGCTGGTACAACCAAATTTATTCTTGGGATATCCAAGGAAAACAGCCTACGCACAGCAAAGCGAGCATTTTTCATTTCCGTGGCGGCGTTTTTCAATACGGATTCCTTGGAGAACGCTTGACGACATGCGCACTTCGGGCCCATCTCAAAATCTAATTAGTTGGATACTTCATTAACCACAGCCGACAATCAACAAATGAGTAATTAACATGCGCCTGGGAGTGCAGCTCCCTGTTCCTGTTCCACTCTCTGTGCTTGCGTCTCTTGTCGTCGCATCTACTTAATATTTCATAATTGAGCAATTTATTTTCGCCTCTTTGACAGGATCAAAGATAATGCCGACACTAAGAACTATAAAATACACAACGCCATGCAAATTTTATGCTTAGTTAGTTGACGCACAGTGCCGTGATAGTTCCCGGTGGGTCTTTCAGTGTGGCGCTTAAATCCAGTCGGATATAATACATCTCTGGCTAGGGTGTATGGTTGGAATTGCTTTGCTGCTTGGCAACAAAATAGAAAGATAGTTTTGCTTTAGGCTAGATTATATCTCTAACAGCAAATAAAAATCTA
Source organism: Scaptomyza caliginosa (assembly GCA_035044725.1). Classification (NCBI taxonomy): domain Eukaryota; kingdom Metazoa; phylum Arthropoda; class Insecta; order Diptera; family Drosophilidae; genus Scaptomyza; species Scaptomyza caliginosa. The sequence goes on along the minus strand of JAWNNR010000116.1, from coordinate 171,608 downwards.
ATCACTTAAGTTAAGCACTTCACTGTGTAAATAATCAGTTCATCCATTTTTTTCTTTTTTGATTATTATAAATGTAAACTTGTAGTTTGGATTGCTGTTGGTGGAAAGTTGTTCGCTGTACCATCAACACCGGCATAAAAACCAAGAACTTCCGCTTGTTTTCGAGAATGAAACGATATGTGAACAGGCAACACATAGCCAGATGAGGCAACCCTCTGTGTTGGTGGGTACCTGTTGTTGGATGTTGTCTGGCTTGGTTGCACGCATCGGCTGCAACGCAAACATCTTGCTCTGAATGGCGGCAATAAAATCTAAATTACACAATCAAAGTGACATTAGAAATGTCATTTGGTGGCCCCTGTTTGCCAGGCAGCCAGTCAGTCAGGCAGTTAAGTATATATATTTTTGCTTGTTTGTTTGCTTGACTGTTGACAATGTCAAAACAGAAAAACACAACACAACTGAGGTCCGAGAGAGATCAGAGAACTCATCATAAATTTCATTTGATTGTCGAGCAATGCCAAGAATCTCAAGTGGAAATTTATGCGACGGGGGTGCGGATTGTTGCATGCTGCTCTATCAATAGCAATGCGCTCCGAGCTGTGTCAACGAGGCGTGTGAGAGATTTGTTGGAAGTACTAGCTACTGGAGAGGGGGTGGCTGAGGGGTGAGACGAGTGAGAGGTGCGCCATTTTATGTTTGTGATAAATTAATTAAAATTAGACAATAACTGCAACGGGAAGCGCACTAATTAGCTGAAGACGATCGACAGCAGCCACCACATCTTCCTCTTCGTCTTGCCTCTTTCCCCGCCCCTTCTGCTCTGTCAGTGGCACAGTTGTAAGTAGAAGTTGTACAAAATGTCAGCGCAACAAATTTCAATTAGTTCACGCTTCACTTATTAGGCAGCAGAGGCGCTCGCACTCATAAAAAGAAAGTGCCGCCTCTCGGGAGAGCTGCAGACGAGCCACACCGATTCCCATGTCACCATGTAGCCCCGCACCGCTGCAACGCTGCACCGCAGCATCCCCTATACCGCTGCTATGTCAATGAGCCGCAGCATGAGCGATGCAAGTTGAAAGTTTTGCAGTTGGAAACTGCGGCGACATAATTAATTTGTACAGCATTTTGTTGTAAAATGTTGATTGTGATTTTAATTAGGCACAGGGTCGCGTATTAAGCGGCCACCCAAAGCACACTTAAGTGCTGCAGCCTTTTGGGAATCCGTATCTACTCTTGGATGAGCTGCGAATTGGAGTCAAAGGTTTATAATTTGATGCTCATTCAAGTGAAAGGAATGTCGCGCTATTCTCAGCTCTTGACAGTTACAGCTCCGATTACATGTTTTCCGTCATAGATTAGCCGCGGCACAGCCCAACCCAACCCAACTCGAACTCTTACAGCTCCACTGTATGTCGGGGCGTTTCACTTTGCGGTAGCGCACATAATTTCACACTCCCTTTTTTTATTCCAGACGCGACACTCGAGTGTTTTGGATCTGCTCTTTGGTACTGTTGAGCATCTGTTGATTTTTGTTGCAGCATCTTCTTTTTCAAGTGTGTGTGTGTGTGTGTGTGTGTGTGTGTTTGTGACAATACAAGTAGAGGCAGAACGGGGAGGGATGTTGCGTGCGTTCAGCTGAGCGCAGCTAAACTGCATATTACTTATGCCACAATGATTTAGTGTGACGCGTGACAGATTTACAAGTTGCATTTATGGCATTAATTTATCATAAATATCATTAAGATACGCAGTGAATATGCACATAAATAGCTGGCTCTGATTTTTCTGCCACTAATCGAACAGCTTAACAAATATAAATAGATACAATCTAATCTGAATTATACCTTTGGTTATACTTATTATTTTGCACTTAATAATTAGTTGGAAACTATTCAATGAATTTCACAGCCGGAACATAACTTTTGTCACCATTTAATTGACACCTTTGACAATGTGGTTTTCAATTATTGAAAAGCCCCAAAGAAGGAGACAATTATAGCATTTCCTGCCTCACTAATTACACTAGCCATACATAGTCTGTTTGGGTATAGAACTTTTGCATTGCAACAGAACATTTACAATGTTTTTATTTTGCGACTAATTATTGCGAGGCGTTGACACAAATATCGCTTGCAGGCCAGGCAAAATGGCAGAAACAAAAATAATTTGCACAGCTAATTAGGATACAGCTGAATATAATGTTTTTATGACTTTTTAATGTATATTTCTAAATTTTACATGCATTTTGTCACATTAATTTGGCACACACAACAGAATTCGCTTTATTTTCGGCAAATTTATTTAAATTGCTTTGGTTTTAATGTCAACAAACCCAACTGATGCTCATTTGATTGCCAATAAAATGTGCCACTCAAATGTATCTGCATCTGTATGTGTATCAATTGTGTTGTAATTCAAAACCAAAATATACAAAAACCAAGTTTTTGTTGCCTTCTTGATGTGCTGTTTTTGTGCTGTGTTTTTATGTGGCATGAAATTAATTTACGATTACGACAGTTTAAATTTTTAAAATGATACTAAAAATATGTTAACAACTTGGCTGCCGTCGCCGCTTTGTCGCAACGAAAGTGTTAAAAAGTGATTGTCGCATCTCTATGGAACCACAGCCAAAGCCAAACAAATGTGGTTTGCCTGCCATTTATGATGAGCTATTGTTGTTGTTATTGTTGCTGTTGCTGTTAGCATGACACATTGTTCCCGTTCGTTATTGAAGTGTTGAGTTTATGTTTCATATTTTGTCTGAAGTCATTTAATTTCTATAAAAAGGCAACCCCAAAAGCTTCCTCATGCTTGCTCCGGGTCGCATCTTGTCACATGAGACTGACATTTATGCAACTTAACTCATTCATATTCACGGCCTATTGGCTGACAACAACAAGAAGTTTGTGTTGGCTGCTGCTGCTTTATGAACTTATTAAAGGAAATGCTTTCTTTATGTTGTCATAAAAATTGTAGTCATAAATTTCAAAGTCAAACGAAAGAGTCTCAGGTGAACAACAGATAAATAACCAATCGAAGAGTTACAAATTTCAAGGAAACAATATTAAACGTGTGTCTAACAAGATTTTTGCTACTTCTTTTTTTGTAGCCTGTTATTCTCACATCAGATCTCATACATATTTATGAATCATTTATCGCATTGAACTAGTTACACAGCTATTCCTCTGGACGATTGCTAATCATTAATACTGAACACTTTCAAAATGGCGTGCAAACTCATTCCGTCATGTCTGATTTGAAAATTATTTATTTATGGGCAAATGGGCAGTCATCAAGTGGGAAGTCATCGAGTGAAAAAGAGTGAAAGACCATTGCTGAAGGCAATTCTGTTTTATTTCAACTAATATGCCATGTCAAATGCTACACAAATAAACAAATCACGTGGCAAAAGCCAAAACAACAAATGATGGATTGACATCACAAATCTCAATAGCTATTCCATGTGTGATTGTATAAGGTTTTGTTGCAGCCTGTCTCTGTGAGTCAGCTGAGCTTTGAAATTTGTTTTTTTTCTGGCAGCAGTCAGGCAGTGCGGCAAAGTCAAACAGGAAAAAGGGGGGGCAAAGAGCGGGTCAAATCCTAAATCCTGACTGGCAACAATGAAGGCGACTTTGCGCTTTTGTACATTGTATCAAGTACACAATATTTTTGTGTGATTATTGTTGTAGTTGTTGTTGTACGCTTTTGTTGCCGCATTGGCTTTAAAATGGGGTTTATTTTTTTTAGCGCAGCGCAGCGCTTGGATTCATTTTTCTCTTTCAACACTTTTTTGTGGCGCTGCTTTGGCACAAAAATAAAAAAGAGAGAAAGAAGAAACAAAAAAAAAGAATAGAACGAAGCGAAGCGAAACATGAAAACAATCATAAAATATGCATTATGCAATCTAAGCTCGTGTGAGCATTGCTAAATATTTTATGCGCATGTATTGTGCAGCACACACACACACACACACAGAAACATAAGCGAACAAAACGATTTTATTTATATTGGTAGTTTATGGCTTTGTTTTGCAGCTGTATGTATGTATGTGTGTGTGTATGTATTAAATCATTAATTTCACAGCCAAAAAACAAATTAACAAATTTCTTTATGCCAAAAATATTCCATGCTTGAGCGAAGACAAATGAGCTGAGCTCCACCCTTTGCCCCTTTCTACCACCAACTTACGAGCAATGCAAAAGCCCAAAAAAACAATAAACAAATATTAAATATGCTTTTAAATAACATATGCCGTTTAACACATTGAGCTCTGCATATATTTTTCGCTTCATTCTTTGTCGAATGTTTGGGCCTTGCCATAAATTTTGACTTAAATTGCGCGCGCAATGAAAAATGTCACGAGCACTGAGAAACTAACAAATGCTCTCTCTCTACACTTTTCTCCCTCTCTCATTTTCATGCTCTTTCCATGCGCCGCCCACTTAGCGCCGCCACTGTGGGTGGCTGTCTCGCTCCCTCTCTCGTTGAGTTTGCCAATTAACATTTGTATGTTTTGTTCTGTGGCCGTTGCGCACAGTTTATTTTGATTTGGCTAAGCAGTCGGCTTCAAAATGAATTAATTTCAGATTTCGAAACGATTAAATTATGTGCTCAAAATATGCTTTTTGCCCATTGCTCTTTGATCTGCTGCCAAATGTCTTCAGCTTCCATTCTGGCCTTTGTGTGCGTTTCGTTTACGGCCTTTTAATGAGCATTATGTGCCTTTAATTTATGTCTCAATTTTGCGCATATTAAAATCTGTTTGTTGTTTCTTTTTTTCTTTGTGTTTGCTGCTTTTTGTGTGGACGTATTTGAAATATATAGGAGAAGTCTGCTATTAGATAATTACAATTAATCTACTTTCAGAGCTGAGATATATTCCCAGCTGTTCTTAATATCTTTGCAAAGCCACAATTTAAATTGCTTTGCAATGGAGCCTGAAGTACTTGGGATATATTATGTGCTGACAAACTTTTGATAAGCAGCTGCAACGACAAGCATAATGCAAATCCAAATACTAACGCACACTCTAACCAACACACCAACACTCACACACACTTATAAATACTACACACAGAACTTGTTGTAATGTTCTGGCAACAAGAGCTTTATTAGAAAAACGCACTTGCTCAGTGCACAGCTGTCAGTTGCGCACCTCCCTTGGTTCTAGCCCACGCCGACCCAAATGGCAGGCAGCAGAGAGCAGCAGACTTAATATCTAAAGCAATTTACAGTTATGAAAATAAGAGATATATCCGCACAACCGACAAGCACAGCACAGCACAGCATAGCCTAACCGCAACAACAATGGAACGAGATGGCGAGAAACTTCTGCTAACGAAGTAAGTACCCTAGAGGACACTTAAGCGTGCGACCCCCAAAAAAAAGAAAAAGAAAATCAAAAAGAACTCAGCCCCGCTTTCTACCAACTTGGGCGACGAAGGCGGGAATAATGTCGCCAACATTTTCCGAAATTACACACAAATGGCCAAATAAAAGGTGCAAAAGTCTGAAATAGTTGCATGCAGCACAGCACAACACAACACAGATGTTGAGAGGGACACAGAACTCTTACTCTCTCTTTTCGAATCTCTTTTACTCAGCGCTTGAGTGAGTGAGCTCTTGCTGGCGGCCATATTGGAAAAAGTCACTTGCTGCTCTCATTTATGAGCGCAGTCAACGTCGCAACGCTGATTGGCTCGCACTGTGAGCAGAGACTGAAGGCGTGGCCACGAACAAGCATGCTTTGAGTGATTGTTGCCAGCTGAGAGTGTTAAGCAGCGCGTCTGCGTTATGAGAGCGGCAAAGCGGGGTCTGCGGTTCATGCGGGTGGTCGTGTGGCCAGCGAAATGAGGGTTAAATCGCGTGCATAATTTAGCAGTTCATTTCATTCATTTGAGTGCAATGCTCAGACGTGCGCTGCTCAGTATCCAAGCGGGTGTGTGCGTGCGTGCGAGTGTGTGTGTGTGGGCGCTGGCGCACTGGCTACACGGGCAGATATCTACTGTCGTTTACCGCTACAATGACAAGCATTTATGGCAATTAACACTTTAGCTGTTTATATGCTGCTTCCTCAGTCGCTGTCGCTGCTGCCGTTGCTGCCGTTGCTGCTGCTGTTTTAGCTACTGCGACAGCGCAAGCGCTTGTTGTTATTGTTGCTGCTGCTTAAGTGTGTCAGCCATTAGCGCACCACCCACAGCACAACAACAACAAGTACGAAAACGACTAGGCATTCATTTGCCTAAAATCTAATTGCATTTCATGCAAATCACGTCGGCGAGGCCACTTAGCGCCTGCTTGCTGTTGTTGTTTTTTTTATGCTTTTGCACCATTTTGCCAGTTGGGTTGGCTGACCAGTTAGGCAGGAAGGACTTTCGCTTTGCGTTTAGTGCAATTTCAATATCGTGCATAATTAATTTGCAATTAGCACGTTTCTGTTTTTGTTTTCATTTCACCAGAATCGCGCACCTCGTGTGCTGCATAGAAATGTTCTAATTACGAGCTAAAACTAGTTCTAGTCAGCAGCAGCTCTTTTCTGGCCGGCGGCATTTTGCACAACATTTGAGTTTTTCGCACGTACGAGATCTGGCCTGTCCAGTCAACCAACCAAACAGCCAAATGCGTTGGCATATGAAATGAGCTGCAAATTGATGGAGGAATTAGCGTTGCATATTTAATTTGCCAGTAAAAGCATTCAGAAGCAGCCATGATCCTTAGGAACAACGAAGAGAAGTAAAGGTGTGATACTGTTAAGCTACCCTGTAGTATGTGGATTAAGAGATCCAAGTTTCCCAACCTCATATCAAACCTGCAAACCTTTGCTTAACACATTTTCCAGCTATGTAAGTACTTTAGTCAATGAATGTTAATTAGCCGTTCATTTAACGCATACAATTGAGCATTAAATGCAATTATTATTGTCGAAATATGTATAACGCATATTCGAGCAATTTCCAAAGCAATCAAATTCATAAATCCTTTAAACAGAAAGCCATAGGCAATTAATTGGAAAACCGCAATCAAAATTTTGCAATGAGCTTAGTCAAACACAGCTGCTGCTAACTGTACACCCCGTTCACCCTTCCCTTGCAACGTTTGCTTGGGGATGAACCGACTGGCTGACTAATTTATGTATTAACTTTGAACGCTCATTAGTTTAATTAGTCAAACAAATTAACGTGGGGCGCACGGAAAGTGGAGTGCAAACAACAAAATGGCCGAATAAACAGAAAGAGACATAAAGAGAGAGAGAGAGAGAGAGAGAGAGAGAGTGAGGCTAAACGGAGGTGTGTGCGACAGAGATGCTATGAGCTCAAAGCTCTCTCTCTCTCTCTCTCTCTCTCTTGCTCACCCGCACCTGGCCAGTGCACATCATTAAATATACAAATATTCAAATATTCAACAAAATCGAGCAAATTAGGCGCGTGAAAATTACAGACAAATTGCGCATTAACAATTGTTTGCGATTTTAAATGGAATATAATTTAATTAGCGCATAATTACACAGCTGACCGCAATTGTAATTTTAATAGCGCTTGTCGCGAGGTCAGCGGCTTTTAGCCGATTATCGATTTTCCTTATGCACGCCCTTACATTTTTTTTATATATTTTTTAATTAGCGCTATATGTAAGCCTTTCCACAGCCAATGCGGAAGGTGCTGCCGAAGGAGAAAGGAAGGAAAAAGCTGCTGGCATTGCATGCACTATTTATTTTAACAAGAGCTGCTCATTTAATACGTATTTTCACTAATTAAATGAGCGACAGAGATAGTCAGAGAGCCAAGGAGACAGGCAAAAAGTGAGAAAAGAGGCGATAGTGTGAGAGTGAGAGCAGAGCGTGTGGCAGACACATGCAAAATGTGGCAAGAGGCAGCAATTTTTGCGCGCCAAAGTTTCATGTCTATGTAAACAGCGGCTTGTGTGTGTCTGGCGGGCTGCCCAAATATATATATGCATATGTATGTATGTGTGTGTGTGTGTGTGTGTGGAGTGCTATGTACAGCACACACTCAAACGCACACATACTCACACACACACAGCACTGTGTGTGCGTCGTCTGTTTGGGCGCACTTAAATAATGAATAATGACGAGACAGGCAATTAAAATAATTTGCGGTCTTACCGTGCGTATGCGCATCATTTAATTTTGCATGTAAAAGGGTAAAGCGCTTAATACACCGTCACAAAACTTATGGCACACACAATGTAAATGCATTCGACATTTCCCATACATAAATTCAATAGCCTACTTTTCTGGCTACGCCTCGTCAGTGAGGCAGACAAAGCTGCTTAGCTCGATGGCCCGTTAAGTAAACTGAGCGAAACGCACAGCAAATTTGCACAGTGTCTTATATACACACACATACATACTAACGTATATATAGATTGCACACTCAACTTCATCAATGGACCAATTAAAGCAACGAGGCTGGCGCACTGGTGTGGTGTTGGTAACAAGCATCTTAAAAGTAATTAAAAACGAAAATGGCATAACAAGCTGCTCATTAAGAATGCCATCTCGCTCTACCCTCATTTTGTGTGGTTAATTATAGAGGAGCGAAGCCGAGCAGCGCTAACGAGCGCCCAGCTCCGACGGCATTTTGCCCACGCAAGCAGCACAGCCAAAGACAAAGAAGTCAACAAAAAAGAAAACCGAAACGAGCATAAGAAATACAAAACAAACGACGAGAAAGATCATGAACGAGCGGGAGGCGGGGGGAGCGTTTTGCAAGGAGAGATAGGTGAAGTGCCGTTGAAGTTCATTAAGCAGCATCCTCGCCGTCCTGCGTCCACTTAACGATGTCACTTATACGCCCCATTGTGCGCTCAAACCCGACCATGAACACAACGACCAGCAGCCAACCAGGCTAACAGCACTCTATCCACTTAGCCATTCTCTTTCTCGCTCGGCCTGCCTCACTCGTTGCTATCTTTCTCGCTTTTCCTCGTAGGGCATCGTTGCTGTGATGCGTATAAACCGCAAATTGGATGCGATATTAAATTGTCTGTGCAAAGCGCATATAAATTTTTGTTCAATTTAAAGCATTCTGCAAACGATGAAGTGACACAAAGGCACAGAAAGAGAAGGAGAGCGAATGCACAGAGTGTAGCTGGTCCCACTTGAAAGGCAACTATAAAAACTTGTTGTGACAGAGATGGTTGACAATTGTTATATACAAATATTAGCAACTAATTAGCAAACTGATTACGCATTTACATTTTTCTTAAATTCAATTAAGCGTAAGAAAAATTGGCAAGCTAAAAATTGTTTTTATGTATGTGAGGTTGCTGCTGCTGTCAACTTTGTTGTTCGCTGAACGTTGCCAGCCACAAGAGCACAAAGCGTTCATGCATATATGACTAAGAACAAACCAGGCATAAGCAAACCAAACCAAAGCAAAGCAAAAATAACAACAACAACAGCGCAAGCAATACTCACAATATAAAAAAAAAAACAAACGTACATTTAAAATATAAAAAGCTGAGATCCATTTCAAAGCCAACGAAGCGCATAAGCAAACAAATTTTGCGCTAAATAATTTGACAATTACTCACATCCTCGAGCGTTCTTTTTTCTCGTTGAGTGGCACAAAAAAAGGAAAAAAAAACACCAACAACTATGTAAAAACTGTGCAAAAGAAAGAGAGGGAGGGTTGCACGAAATAGGGAAAGAAAGAATGAGACAGCATGTGCCGCTTGCTTGTTTGGCTTGGGGTATCGCTCAATGTGGCTAAGACCCAAGAACAGACCATTACGCTTGCTAACGAGTACAAGGCAAATTAAATCATTAGATGCTAGTCGAGATTAGCTTCTGCCGCAGTACGCAGCTATTCAAAAGGAGGAGCCAGGCCACTCAAAACTGCAAATCACTCAAACACACAAAACAGCTGGGGGCGTGTGCAGCAAAGAGATAGAAAGATAGAGAGATAGAGAGAGAGAGAGAACACAAAAGAGAGCAGGAGCGTAAAACAGTTTCACTCAAAAGCAGCCACCACTACCACCAACACCAAAACCAGCAGCAGCAAAACCAAAATAAAAAACAGAACAGACGCCGCAACAGATTTGTTCACTTTCCATTTAGTTGACTTGCCACGGGCCAGCGCAGCATTCACAGCATCTGGACTCACTCGGCATACACGCGAGCAACCCTCAAACTCAAACTCTCAAACTGTGTGTCAAGCAATAGCATTTTCCATTTCCATTACCATTTCCGTTTCAGTCCCGGCTACGAGCAGAGTGTCGCGCGCGTGGATTACGCTCAAAAGCAATGCGATAAGCTACAAAAAAAACAACAGCAATCAGCAGCGTAAGCAGCATCAGCATCAGCAGCAGCATCATCTTCATCTGCCACAGATATTGAGCGATACGCGCCGGCATCAGTGACAGTCGATTGGCTGCAATCAAGGTGACAACAACACAACGCGGCATAAGCCTTAAAACATAAGCCAAACAAGTGTATCTTAAAGCCAATTAAAGTGAATTCGGTGAACTTCAGTGTTATAAAGTGACGCTTAGGTGGACAAAGATAGAGACAGATACAAGTGCATTTAGCGATATGGTGATGCTGCAATCGCCAGTGCAAAAGCCCAGCGATAGCATTGGTGCACAGCCCACTGCCGTCGGCGGTCTAATGAGTCCCAATTCCAATCCCGATTCACCCAAGTCCAACACCTCACCAGAGTTGGCCAATGTGGGCAGCAATGTCTCGGCTGAACTGGTATCGGTTGCCAGCAGTGCTGCAAGTGCAACTCCAAACAACAAGATACCAAAGTTCATAATCAGCGCCAGTGGACAGGCCACCAAGCAGGAGCAAGATTTGCGCTACTCCATTGAACGCTTAAAGCAAATGACCAGCGAATCTGGCATGCTTAGCCGTCTAAGTCCAAGCCACGAGGAGGCCGACAAGGAGAAGATCAACAACAATAACAATAGCAACAGTTTAAACAAGAACAATGCAAGACGATCTCAATCACCACCAGCGAGTCTTGGTGTCTTTCCCTTGCCAGCACAACAGCGTAAGTTACTTGAACTGAATGCAGTGCGTCATTTGGCACGACCGGAACCACTGCAGCATCCACATGCAGCATTGCTGCAACAGCATCCGCATTTGCTACAGAATCCACAGTTTCTAGCCGCTGCAGCACAGCATCATCATCAGCAACAGCAACAGTTGCATCATCATCACCATCATCATCCTGCACAGTCGCTTCCACATCATCCAGCAGCAGCTGCTGTTTTCCATTTACGTGGACCAGCCACATTGCCTAATGGCGGTAGCGGCAGCAGTAACACCACTGCACCACCATCGCCTGCTACCTCACCGCTCTCGCCACCCACATCGCCCACAGGCAAAAGTCAAACAACACATTCCGAGCCGCAGCAAATGGAATCTACCCAAACACCAGCAAATCCGGCACATTCCACGCTCCCAGCACCACTACAGCAACAACCACAACCGCCGCCACTGCCACCACCAGCACCAGCACCACAGTCAATGTCTTCCTCATCGCTTCAGCTGCACTTGGGCGCTGTTCCACATCCAATGCTCGGCAGCAGCATCAGTCCCAGTTCCGCCAATGACATGGATTTGGAGCGCATTAAGCTGGTGGCAGCGGTTGCGGCTCGCTCCACTCAAAGTCAGGCGCCCAGCACATCCACCGCTGCCTCAACCAGTTCATCCTCTGCCTCTCCAAATGGCCGCGACTTGAGCGATTATGGCTTTAGAATACAATTGGGTGGGCTGGCGGCAGCGGCAGCCGCTGCAGCAGCCACTTCCCGTCAAATAGCTGCCGCTAATTATGCGAGAAGTGATACCAGTGAAGAGTTGAATGTCGATGGCAATGATGAGGACAGCAACGATGGCTCCGGTTCGCACAGCACACCGTCGGTAAGTTACACTTTTACACCCGCTTCAATAAGCAACTTTACTAAGCTATACTTTGCCTGTTGTCTTTGTCGCGCTACAATTGCAGGTTTGTCCCGTTGATCTGACGCGTTCTGTGCCTAATAGCTCAAACAATGCGAGCACTGCATCAACGAGTGGTGCCAGTGATAGGGAGGCAACTAAACGCTTGGCTTTCTCCGTGGAAAACATATTGGATCCCAATAAGTTTACGGGCAACAAATTGCAAGCAACAGCTGCACCACCCTTTGGCCATTCACGTCCATGGGGCTATGAGCGTGATGAGGATATGCATGAGCATCTGGATGATGAGCACAGCGAGGATATGTCTGGTGAGTGGCGAATACCTATGTTATATGTTTGCTGCAAAACTGCAGAAACCAAAACTAGTCGTCATTGTTTGGCTGATTTGATTGAAATCTATCTAAAAGTGGGTAGCAAAAGCTGGCAGCTTAAAATATATATATGAAAACTTATATATATATATATAAACATATGTGTGCGTGCCTTTATTTATGTAGAGCAAAGCAGAGGAAAAACGTTTTCACTTCAAACTTGTTATTCCTAACTGCCAACTTTGTTCTATCGTCATTTTGTGTATGTGTGAGGGTGGGGTTGAATTTAAACTGCCGCCTGTAGCTTTTGGTATGTTTTGATTTGGAGCTTGTATCGTTTGTTTCCCTTTCTGTTGCCTCTTGCCATCTACACACAAGAGGTGAAGCGAAGTTGCCATTTTGAACGTAGCAGAGATTTTGTGTTGCCTGTTTTGAAGCGCAAGTCACGTATTTTCCCCCACACACCCACACAACATATATATAGAGACACACACATGGAATGAGAGTAGGTGTGCAGAGTGTTGACTATGAAAGCATTTATATTTTGAGTATATTCACCGGGTAAACAAAAAATGCAGTTAACAATGCGAGTGAGGTACGCAACTTGTTTAGACTCCGGCAGCTACACTCATATTGAACAGGGATTTTCGCAATGGAATTTGTTTTAATTGATTGATTGATGTTTTAATTGGGAAAAGCAATTGCTCAATGTAGAATTTTTCGATATTTTCCTGCTGCTATTTTTTTTTTATGTTGTGTATGCTACCCGTGGATCCGATTGCTCACTTTTCTTTTTTTTATTCTTCTTCTCTGTTTTTTTTTTTATTATTTCTTGCTAGCTGTTGGCTAACATTTTGCTGAAAATTAATTGATTTTCATGCTTGGCTCGTTGCAAAGAAATTGCTCAAATAAAAATTTGCAAATTTGATTGAAGTTGTTGTGGTAAACTTAGTACCATGGCAGCAGGGGAAGTAAAGCATCAACTGGGCAGAGACTGCTAAGCTGCTGCAAAGCGCCAAAATAAACGTTGGTAGAAAAGTTAGCAGGGTGTGAAGGTGGGTTGGAGGTGGAAAAATGTATTATATACGTATAGCCGGAGCACACAAAAAGTCAAGTTTTACAATTGGCGAATCGGTTTGTTTGGCAACTGGTCATGATTTGATTATGAATAGATTTTGAAAAGGCGATTTTTTTTATAATGAATTGCAATTGAATAGCAAGATGTGAAAGCATTTTGGGAAGAATGGCGAATCAATAATAGTTATATGGTATTATTATCTGTTGTATTCAACTGTTTGTCTTTAATCAATATATATCACTCAAAATAATCAGCCACATCAGACAGTATCCACAAACACACACGAATTCAGTTCACATAAATGAGTGGCAGTTGCACTTACATTTACACTTGCATCATCATCACACATACACAAACAAGACACCCGCTTTATTGGGCACTTCGGTAAGCGCTTATGTACGTTATTATAAACAGTGAAAATGGCGCAGACCACATTTACAACAGCAACAACTTCATTATCACCAACAAATTATCGGCCATTGCTGTTGCTGCTGCTTGTTGCTGCTGTTGTTATTGTTGGCTGTTTGGCTGTTTGCTGTTTGTGCATTTGTGTTTGTGTTAATAAAACACAATTAACTTCATCAATGGCGCTGTGGAAGTGGAAACAAAGGTGGGGGTGGTGGTGGTGGTAGTGTTGGCGGTGGTTGGTTTGCTGGTTGCTACCAGTTGTGGCGTCGCAGTACTCGAACATAACTGCTAATAAAACAGACTGAATGGCCGCGCCAACGACCCCAAGCGGTGGCAGCAACAGCAACAAAACCACCATCGAGGACAACAGAAACAAGGATAATGATGCTGGCGGTGATTATGTCGTTGTTGTTAGTGTTGTTGCTGGCAGTTGATTCAGTCAGTTCAAGTTTACAGCAAACGGACAGGCATACAGACAAAATAGGCAAACTTGTGCACATCACGCATACGCAGTGTTTGCGGCCAACAATTCAACGATTGTTGTTCTGGCTGCTCGTTGCCGGGTGATGCTGTAGTCATTAATTAGCAAGGTACTTAATTACCGCACATTCATTAGCCGCCTCAATGACTCTGTCCTGCACACGCATACACACACACACACACACACCAAAACACATTTACACTGAGAGTTTGCCTCTCTGGCTACACTCCACTCCGCCTCGCCACTTAATTTTATGACCTAGGTGCTAATGTTGCTACTGGTCGCTTTCAGTTTATATTGTCGTAATTATGCGGCCTTTTGTCTTTGCGACTAATTAGATTTTATGACACCTCGCTACAGTCTCCGCCCCATAACACCTCTTTTGCATTTTATGCCATCGATTGTAAGTGCATTGAGTGCATGGAGATTAATAACTTATAAATATTATTACGCATACGCTGCATTCTGTCAGATAGTCAGCTTGTGAATTCTCTAAGGCGCCATTCGTTTGGGGGTAACGGTTCGCTGGGCGCACAGCAATTTGCATTTCATTTAAAATGCAAAACAAAACTGAGCCAAAAGCAAATGCACTAAAAGCAGCGTTGAAAGCCACAAAACAAAACACATACAATCATGTATATAGTATATATATATATATATATATAGGGACTTTATCCGCACACACAATGTCAGTTGGGGGCAACATAGAAAATAAAACCAACATGGATACTAGTCGTTGTAGTACTAGCTAGAAAACTGCTACAACATACATTTGCCTAGCCAGCTGCTGAAAATGCGCCCCAAAAGTCATATGAAAAAACATGCGATAACTAAGTGGGCGCACTCAGCATGGCCGGGGGATAATGGCGAGGGGAGGTGGTTGGTGTTGTTGGTTGGGTCGAATAAAATGGTTATGTGGCAACATTTAAATGTGGGTGGCATGGGCCAGGCAGCTGTCAGGGAGCAAAACTGCAGACTGCTGCCAACCAACCCTCGAAAAAAGTAAAATGGCTGCGAAAACTTTTATTCTTTTCAGCACTCAATTTGGCGTTGACTCTAGCGCTCTCGCTCGCACCAACGCAAACGACAATGCTCATGCATGTGTATATGTATGTAACTGTGTATGTATATAGCATACTTTGTATTCATGTATTGGTGTGCCCTGGGGAGCCTTGAGCTCTGTTTGTGTGCGTGTCTGTATAATTTCTGTAAAGTTAGGCGACAATTTTCTGTTGCCTCGACTCAACCCGAGTCGGCTCGGCTCGGCTCGAACCGACTTTCCTTTTTATATCCGTCATCAGCAACTCATTTATTATTTTATGAAAATGGCAAAATGAGACGACAAATGCTCCCCGGGGTCGCATTGGCCAGGCGTATGCGATTATAATGATTGCGACAATGAAGGCCCCATGCAGAAACCCAAATTTAAAGGCCATTTTGTAAAAGTTCCCCAACACGTCTCTGTGTGTATGTGTGCGTTTATATGATGGTAAATTATGCGATGGCTGTGGTAATTAACACTCGGATTTCATAATTAAGTTTATGGCTTAAAAGTGTATGTTGTCATGCATGTTGTGGCATATACCCTTACTTAACATACCTTTGTTCTGTAAGCGATGTACACTTAACAAAAGCATTTAATGTCATACCGACTAGTTACATTTTATAATCAACATTTGTTTATTTTTTCATATACAAAACTATTTGCTTTTCATTTACTATACATGTGTTTATGAGGGCATTTTTGTTTCGGTGCAAGGAGAATAGGTTAGTTGACTGCTTTTGTCTTGTACTTTATGCCTGTCTCGCTTGCGCTTTAATTTAAATTGTTGTTGTTGGGCTCGAGGGGTTGCCGGAGTTTGTCCTTTAAATTGCACCATCGAGCCGGTTATGGGGGCTTTCTCTCTCTCTCCCTGTCTGTGTGTGTGTATGAGCAAGAGAGTGTAGTTGTATGTGTATTGGTAAATGAGCCTTGTCTGTGCCTTTGCGCTTTCATAAACGTCCCTTTATCTTCGACACACCATATCATCCAAATTGCTTATGAAGTGCTTTTTGCCATAATTATAATTAACTGCAGTTATTTAACAACTGGTATGCAACTGATAAGAAACGGAGAGCTTAACATATGTATATAGAAGGCGTTGCTGGCGGGAGACATCATACACCTATTGTATTGCAACATAACTTATAACTATAGTTTTAGTCAATTTGCTTTTACACAATGGGAAACATTGACTCTAAACTTTAAGTGAAATTATATATTCAATCCTTGAAATATTGTTTTATTTAAGTTAAAACATAGGCAAAAATGTATCCTTGGTATAGCATAGTTCAAAATCAAAGTAGATATTTGAAATTGTTTACGTTAACTGTAGCCCATCCAACTGCATTGTCACTGCCAGACAACACGCATACGCCACGTTGCACTGCACAGACGGTTAGTTACCCTAATTAAATCAGGCCCCAAACCTACACTTCGCCTTTCCCTTTAACGATTGCAGTTTGTGGCTGCAGCGCTTATTAACCAGCTGCGGTTGTGGCTGGCTGTTTATTGGGTGCAAACACCCTTTTAGCGTAACACACAATACCCGTTATACCCTGCCTCTTGTTCTACAGTCTGCAGACCTTTCGACTTTTTCGCGTTTGTTTGCCAACGCATTAAGCGTCTGGTGGGGTTTGCGTTAATTCAATTGACTCAAACCAATTGTGGTCATGGAGCAATCGTCGGCATCGTGTTCAATGGCGATTGATGATGAGATAGATATTCGGGCATCTAATGTGCCATTAATGCATATCAAAGTGGCTGAAAACACTCCACAGCCCATTACCAGTACGACTGGACGACAGGATGTTCATTTGCATTTGAAAGGACACTCCATGGTGGCGAACAGTAAAATCGTTAAATATTAAATGAAGCGTTCATGTTAATTTTCTGTTTAATTGGCTCGCTGTCTATGTGCTGCAGACTTTTAGGCCTGGCCACGGTCAGGCTAATTACATGCAAACACGGCCAATCATGTTGACCAATTACCAGTTACTACATGCATTTTGCACCAAATGGACTTTTCGCCGTTACACACAAGGTTATTGCTAGGGTGAGTTGGCAGCTTTTGTACAGGGAAAGCGGATAGCGTCTGGTTTTGTTTTATTCGATAACGGTTGCATAAAGTTGCATCATTTGTAATCGCTGTATCGATTACATCAGGAATGAATGCATAACGCAATCAGTTGGCCAAAAATATCAGAGAGCAGCAATAACTGGGGTAATCAATATGCCATGTTCCGCACATTGGACACTGGGCACAGTTGTTGCTGTCCATTTGTCTGGCTGGCTGGCTATCTGGTTGGACAGTGGGTGCGTTAATTGAATTTTGATTGCCGCATCATTGCAATCAATTCCGCTAGTTGTTGTAGTTGTTGTTGTTGTTGTTGAACAGGCACGTTAAGCCAATATTCACATGTGCGCCAACATGTGCCCAAGATTCCAATTAACTGAGAATGTTGCGACTCGATGCGAAGTGATTGATTTCCGCTTACAAATCTGTTACTGTCCCTTTGGGTTCCATTGCTCTTGATTGATGATGATGCTGTTCGGCTTATGCAAAAAACTATCTTGCTGATTTTCATTTCTCTGTTTTTTTTTCCTCCTTCCGCTTTACAGCCCAGGATCTCAATGACATGGATCAGGACGATATGTGCGATGATGGCAGCGACATTGACGATCCCAGCAGCGAAACGGATTCCAAAAAAGGTGGAAGTCGCAATGGTGATGGGAAATCAGGTGGTGGTGGCGGTGGTGGCTCCAAGCCAAGACGTGCACGCACCGCTTTCACCTATGAACAGCTGGTCTCCCTGGAGAACAAGTTCAAGACGACGCGTTATCTGAGTGTTTGCGAGCGTTTAAATTTAGCACTCAGTCTTAGTTTAACAGAGACACAGGTAAGAATAAGCTTTGACTTTATCGTAATGCTCAATGCTGAGTTTCTGGTGTTTTGCAGGTTAAAATCTGGTTTCAAAATCGACGTACCAAGTGGAAGAAGCAAAATCCGGGCATGGATGTGAACAGTCCGACTTTGCCGCCACCCAATGGAGGTTCATTTGGTCCCGGTGCCTATGCCAGCAGTCTACTCTATCCGCATGCTGTGCCCTATCCACCGTACGGACCCTACTTTCATCCCCTGGGCGCGCACCACTTGAGCCACTCGCACTCATAAAATTGCAAGATGCAACAGCGTTTGTTGCAACTCTTCGAGAAGCGTGCCAAGGGCGTTGGAACGGAGGCACGCTTGGGGCCAGGAGCCGGGGCCGGGCCCGGTGCATTGTAAATATCAAATCGCTTTAAATGTGTTTTTTCTAGTTTCGCCTGTACATAGATCTTGTATAAAAATAGTACTTAGCTTTAATGATGTATTGTAGCGCTTAAATTGATTATAAACCAAAGCAAACGAAGCTCAAAGATGTTGCAAAGTCAAATTCGACATATCTAGCATTATAAGTAATAAGCACTTATGAGTATGTAATTAATTAATAACTAAGTAACTATCTATAGCACTTAAGTGGCAAACAAAATCAAAAATCAAAACCAAACATGGCATACATATAAAATGAGAAAAAATAAACAATTTAAATATTACGAAAAAAAAACATCAAACTGAGATTGTGGTATTTAAATGCGTTCAGGTCTGAGGAGAGGGCCAAAAAACAATTTATCGCTGTGACGCACACAGATAAACGGGGCAAACAGACAGACGGACAGAAGGACAGAGAGACAAAAGTGACATGCTGGAAGGAAGAAGGACTTTCTGTGTGGCAGGCGTGTGAAATGACAGGACAACAATGCTAAGTCAAGTGTAAAATTTTAAATTTGCTTCTCATTCGCTGCGTGCAACACTCAAACACTCACACACATACACACTCACACTCGCAGCAGCTATTCAATTATGTGGCAAACGAATACGAAATTTTCTTAATCCGATTTGTGTGATACAATGCCGAGTGTATATAAGTCGGGGCGAAGTTGTCAAAACAGAGACAAGCAAATGAATAAATTCCATGGGCACACACACACGTGCACACACACACCTCAACACCCATTGATATTATAATAACTACTCATTCAGTGAGCAAATGGGCGCAAACGGGCAAGCTCTGCTCCTTGGCGTTATTGGTGGACAGCATAATTGAAACAGAAATCCATGCATGGCCAGCTCCAGAGAGAAGCTTGGCATGGCCACTGCCGATTCGGATGCGAATGCGGATTGACTATGAGGAGTGCCGTTGACAGCGACGCGTAAACAAACAAACAAGCACAGAGTCACTGAGCAAGGATACGCCGGAAATCCTTTTATATCTATTACGCCACCGTTGAGCTCTGTGTGAAAAGCCATGCGACACGCGTTGCGTATTTTAAGTGAGAACGATTTCACACATTTGATTGCGTTTGATTGCACTGCACCCTGCCTCGTCTTCCGTCGAAAAGAAAGAAGGTAGAACGCGGCCAGCATTTTTCTTGCGCCGACACAAAAAAAAGGGACATTTGCATTAATAATTTATTAAAAATTTGCTTTTACATTTGTTTAAAGCTTTGCTTAAGTACTTTGCAATTAGTCGCCTAAATCCTGTTTTATGCACACCCACATATGCATATTATGCATGAACTTGCTAACATGTGTGTGTGTGTTTGGGTATGCGTTAATTTCTGTAAATGTAAGCCACTAAATTATTCAGCTACAGACATGCCAGCGAGTTTCGTACTTGATTCTCTATAATGCTAGTGCGATAGAGCCAGGCTCAATTTGCATACAATTGAATGCAAATTTTAGATGCACATACGACTTTATAGTGCAACTAGAGTCTAGATATATTAAATATTCTATATCCAAGTAGTCTGCAAACGCTCTTTAAAAACCAACTAAAAACAATTTATTATCATATGTCTCGCTAAGGCTGAGCAAACAACTTCTCATTTACGAACAAATCGGTAAAACGATAAATTAACGAGACGCCTGCCCACTTAAAGTAATACCCTTACCCTAACCCTTAGCCACTTACTTGGACTACCCAAATCCAAGACAATTGCTTTTCAATGGTGCGCATATATACGAGTTAAGCAAATCCCATTTTAAGCATTTCGCACCACCACCAACAACAAAAACAACCGTGTCAGCTTGCCCCTTCCATAAATACATCACTTTGGGTTTCAGGGCGAAATTCATTGCAGAATCAAAACACGACACTCACGCAATTAAGTTGTTTCGCTTCAAGCTTGTCTTCGTTTCTACTCTACCTCTCTCTGTCTTTTTCACTGTCGGAGTATTTTACTTTTGGGTGTTTTGCCTAAACTACTTTGAATTTTATTTTATGCGACTTTATTTTGGATTCCAATTTGTTTCCATCTTCATCTGCTTCTCTTCTCTTCCTCTGTGCTTTGTATTTTTCTTTTTGTATGTTTACATATTTTACGAGAACCTTTTTATGCGCCTGAATTGCTGCAGATTACGCATACTTCATTCTGAGTATGAGTGTGCTTCTGTGTGTGTTTGTGTGTATGTGTGTGCAACATTTAATCTGCACCATTGACTTTTCTACAGAACGCCCCTCATACGAGTGTTGTCACACCCAGTTCCAGTGTCAGTCACTCCCCTCTCTCTCTGTCTCCTGCACTGTTGTACTACATTTTATGCGAATATTTAGTTTGCTGTGCTTATCAGCGCAGCTTTATCGAAACTTATTGTGTTTGTTTAATTGAATTTGGATTGCCGACGCTGAGACGACAAGGACAACGACGCCAGCGACAATTTCGCGAATGAGTGAACGCCAGGCAGCACACTGATAAATCCCAAATAGAGAAAATGAGTACGGCATTGTAGCGAAAAGCAAGTGCGTTGTCTAATTGGGAGTGGTAGATCAGCGAAAGACTTAGTTTTAGTTCATTTAATTTGCTATTTGTGGCTGCTCGAGACCAAGACGACGCGAGCTTCAAAGCACATCTTGTGCGGCAATTAAATTTTAACTGACTTACCACGCCCCTTTTTTGCCAGCAGCTAGTGTAAATGCTTGCATATGTGCGGCCATATAAATTATGACCAGCGCTTGACATAAACAAGCTCCCAAGAGGCACTTTGGCCAAGGCTATATGACAGATTTGCGCAGCGCATTTGATGAAGAGCAGCGCTGTGCAACGGGCGGAGCGGAGCGGCAGAGACAAACGCTAAAGCGTCACCGGGGAGCGGTACACATGTGTCTTGAGTCAAGCGGAGTGTGGGAAGGGGTGGATAGCATTGTTGTTTTGCAAGCGAATCACATTTTGATGATTGTCAATGTGACTTTAATACCATTTTTCAACTTGACACGCACGCGTGGGACGCTGAGCAGCCCAGTTAATACACTGCGCGAAATAATTGCAAGCTTAACAAGGTTAGTTTCTGTAAAGGTAAGCTATTCTACGCCGATTTTGATTGTTTTTTCTCAGTGTGTACCTGAATGAGTACATCTCAGATACACAGGCAGAGACTGGAACAGAGCTGAGGGTTGAGTTTGTCACGTGCATATTCATTCAGGGGCTGTGTGTGATAAGAACAGAGAGTAAGGGTTGTGGCTGGCAAACACTGATCGTAATGCTGACATCTGTGGATTAAATTGCAATTTGTGCTCATGTAATATTGAAGTTGACAACAAGAAGAAAAAACAGGCAGAACTCAAATGTAACACTTTTTGGCCATTGTAGTTATTTGAAATGGGCAATAAAACTGTAAACTGCCTTTATTGTTAAGAATTACATTAAACACTTTAATAGTCAATTACCTAGTAAAGAGCCAGAGCAAAAAAAAAAAAAAAATCTTACACATTTTTCGTAGCATACTTTAGAGGGCAGAGATGGAATAGCATTTAGCCCCATTAGCTTGTTTTTTTTGTGGGCTAAGCGACACGAGGCCAAGCAACACGCCCGTAATTCATCATCATCGTTCAGCTGAGCTCTACCTGTCAAGTGGCAGTGGCCCAAACAAGCGGCCGTGAAAAGCATTGCGAATTCAAGGTAAATTTAATGCGTGTCCGTGACTCACGTCATCTGCCCAAATAATTCGCAGTTAATTCGAATGGCAAGCGCAACGAAATGGGGCACAAAGCCAAAATCAAGCGCCGACAATGAGGCGGCTATATCGCTGCCTTTTTATTTGGTGAGAAAACATTTACGCACTAATTTCTGTGCAGCGTGAGGCACATTTCGGGGGCATACACATTAACCGACCAGTTGCATGCCAATTGGTTTGCAATTTGCTGTGCTTAGCAAGCGAGGGTTGGTGGCGCCCCGGGTTGCTTTAGCCACAAATAGCGCACGCGTAGCGTTGCAACACGTGCCTCAATTACGCGGTTAAATGCATTCAAATTGAGTTGTTTATACTGTGGGCGTACGCACAACGCACTGCCAACATCCGTCAATTGGGAGTTATTCCCGGCTGAGGCATACTTAGCTGCTAGCAAATCAGTTACAGTTGCAAGCTTTTGGACCCACAAAGTGCCACGCGGCCCGTCATTGTTCGCAAATTTGGAAGAGTGTTGCATACCCCTTCCAAGACAACCCACAACCCGTTGGTGCAAACATAAAACTATCAGCATTTCGAGTGGTTTTGTTGTAATTGGTAGTGGGAGTTAAATGTTTATGTCATTGCTACCCTTTGTTGAAAATCCGCTTATGTGTGTCTCATATTTAAGCCGACATTACACAGGCAAACAAAATCAAAACAAAAGGCAGCCATAATTAAATGGCAGCCAGACACAAAGTTCTTGCCCCTTTTGCCGTTTGTTTGTTTGCATTTTCAAGCAGCACAAAGTTTGTTGGCCAAGAAAAACAAAAAGTAGACAAGCAGACAGCAAACAAACTACTGTAATTATAAGCTAAGTCATTTCAAGCAATTATAAAAGCGAGTAGGTGAAGTGAGGCAAGAAGACTCAATTTGACTTTGAAGACGTTTACAAATGTGTCTGTAACAACAGCAGCTGCTTGGTACTGACTCAATCAGAGAACTTTATGCTACATTTGGCAAGGACATCATCATGAGCTTATAAACCTATGTTACCTATTCAGTGTTCATTATACTACCCAAGAATACCAACTCATTACGGTCTGGCCAAACCAAATTACCGACTAACAAACAGTATCATCTGTCTGCCTGGCCAAACCTTTCCCCATCCGCATTCGCTTGAAGGTTTGCACCTTTCATGTCTCGCTTTCATTTGTTGCGCCAGATTTTTCTCAATCACACACGGGCACACCCAGGGGACAGAGCACAGAACTATGTAGTTCAATTCCGCATACAAATGCGAACAGACAAAAAGCTGTGGCTAAACCCCAACTTCAACTACAAATCGCCCTTCTCTCCAAGCTCCAGCTAGACGCAGTAAATAAATAGGCAATTCTTCAGCAAGTGGTGCTTGGGACATTTGCAAATGTCTTTTGGTTTCGTTTCCAGCGCGTAATGAGCAAAATTTGTTTTCATATAAAACCAGACAACAACTAAGCGCCGGGTGGCCGCCTCTTGGCACTTTTAAAATGAGCAACTCAACCGGCAACTACTTAATTGTCAGTTATCCAGCACAGTATGCGGTACACTCTGAGCTCTAAGCTCTGAGCTCTCTTTATATCACTTAAATACGTACGTAAGTATTTGTGGACATACACTTAAAAAAATAAACTGGTTAAGAGTTATTCCGTATATCACGCTGTATTTTTAAAGTTAGAGTGTACACATAGTACTGCTAACTTTTGAGGTTGCGATCTGCTCTTTTGCCATTGCTATTGTTAGCTGGTTTCGTTAATGTGCTCGTTAAAGTTTAACGCCGACAGGAAATGAGCAAAAATGGTCGCAACACCTGCGACTTTGCCAAATACATAAAACATACTAAAATGCTCGCATGTGGTCGTTATGACAATTCAGCGCATCCGTTTGATTTGACAAAATTGCCAAATAATTGGCGTTAGCTGCCGCTAACTGGCAACTGGCAACCCCGAAAATTATGGCTGCCGCTGTTGTTGGTGTTGTTGCAAAGCGTGTGTAGTTTGCAAACGTTACGTTGCCAGGACTATTATTTGTCATTATCGTGGCGTTGGTAATGTGCAAGCCGTTGCTAATTAGTACATGGGTTTTTGGTCAACACGACTATTGGTTTTACGTTTGCGAATTTGCCGTGTGTACCGTGAAATTGTCAACCCCGTAGCTATTGACTGTGTATGGGACAATGAAATGGATTAAACAATGGGTAATGTATTGGCCTTAGCAGCCTTTAACTCGAACTCGAACTCAAAAGCATGCACGCAGTTCAATTTAAAACTAACAACTTAATCCTTTATTCAATTTGAAACCCATTAAAAGGACATTGCTTATCCTTTTAAGTGAATGCAAACAGCTTTTAATGTAAATAAGATAACGAGATCGATGCCGTTTGCCGTTTGCCAATCTCTTACAAAATCTCCCATCGGACTACGAGTTGGTTACCATAGCAAAAGAAAATTAAAATGCAGCTTGTTACCGGTTCTCAGTTCTCGGTTCTCGGCTCTTGCTATTCAGTTATCTTGCACTTGGCCAAAGCGGCCAATTGACATTTGCAACCGCACTTAGGGCCAAACAGATGCTGCTCCTGTATTGCTATGCTATTGATGCTCTTCAGATACTTTCAATGCTGATGTCGATGCTTGGCTTGGCATGGCTTGGCTTGGCTTGGCTTGGCTTGTTTGAACCACTCGAAACAAATTCGAAATGTGTGTGCGACTGAATGCCATTTGAATATTTCATGCTGTTGTGGTGCAAAATTTTAAATCGACTCAAGTCAAGTGTATGGATGCCGAAATCAATCTCGTTTGTGTAGCAAGCCAAATTAACATAGTCAAATGCGAGGCAAACAGGCGAAGGCATCAGCTGTAAGCCACTTGCCACAGAGTCAGTTGCATTTGTCGATTTTGTCTACTTAGTGCTCTGTCTAAGCCTCCCCTCTATCGCTGACTTTTCTACATGCTCATGCCAGCCATTCTACTTAGTTACACTTGGCTTTGTCTTTCTGCTTTTTAATACCTACGAGTTTACTTTTTTAAATGTATTTTATATATCTGATTCTGGTAACGCACCACCAAAAGGCAGAACAGCCAGCCCAGGCTGCCACTTCTGATGAGGACTAAGTAGAGTTTGGGAAATTCAGCATGTGCACTCACGTAGTATAATTTACCCTCAACACGGTCGCCAGCAAGTACAATAAAAACTCGAAACTTAGCTGCAACTTTTTTATTCTGTTTTTTTGTTTTTGTATTTTGGCTATGAGTTTTTTATTTTGCTTCCATTCGTTTTTTTTTTTTGTTTGGTGTTGGCCCCAGCTTGGCCTTTTTTGATTGCCTTTTGTGTTTCTTGTCGTCTTAGCTATTGTTGTTGTCTGTAATGGGTGTTGCGAGATCTAAGTGTAGCCCACAGGCCCCAAAGGAATTTTATGTATCAAGTGGTTGTGTGTAGCAACTTTTCAAGATTAGATTCTGTTAGTTAAACAAAGCAGGCAGAATTTTCATAGCCTGCACCTGGACAATAGAGAGTGTAGTGATCTCTATTCATTAAATTTTAGCATATGATCTAGAGTTGACATAAATATATATAACTGCTTGTCAAGCTGCATAAACACAAGTATTCATATATTTATTTGAGCACGCGACAAACAGAGAGAGCAGAGAGTAAACAAACAACATTGTCAAGGCAGCTACTTGAGCTGCCACTTGAGTGTAAATGGTTGACAGATTTTGGCATTTGGGCAAACAAACTTCAAAGGGTATAACGAATGACAGCGAGTCAATGCTGAGCAAACAAATAAATGTAATTACATAGAAATTATACAAAAATGCTTAAAAGAAAATTAGTTGTTACTGCAAGACTAAAATTCTGTTTGGCAAATCTTACTCAACGTAAAAGGCTCTTGTCCTTTTGTGGCTTATGCCCACTTATCCCTGTCACAGCTGGCTTGAAGGACACGCCACACTGGGCACAGGACACAGCAAGCCAGGGACACTAATAAGTGGTCAGTCAATGAGGAGACGTTGCTGAAAGCTACCTTCTTATCTATAAATACCCATAAACCGCTGCACAAAACATTCAAACAGTCCCTTTTTGCCACTTGTGTTCTCTTTCATTAGAGCCCGAATTTCAACACATTTGCGCGCATAATCCCTTAAGGCTCTTTAAACTTTACACACTTTTAGACGATGTCCCCGACAAAACATGGCAAAAATGTGCCGAAAAAAACACCAAAATAATCCTTTTTTTACTGCAACACCAAACTACAAAAAAAAAGGAAAAGAAAAAAAACCAAAAAGGTTAAAACATCAAGACTAAAAGGCGCATGCATTATGAAGGGTCTTGAGTTTTAATTGAGTGTGTGCCGCTGGGTGGGCGAAATAAAAAGCTGGCCAAAAAAAACAGAAATCACAACAACAACATAGGTAAAAGTTGCTGCAAACTGTAATAAAACAATTTGCTATTTGACGCATGGTTGCGGCCTCCAAAAAAGGCTTAACAACTGTACAATGCTACAGCTGTTCACTGGGCAACAACATGTGTGTATGTGTGTGTGTACGTATGTTGTGCCCAATTAGAGTTGCAGCAGCAGCGGTCAGTTCAAGGACGCCATTTGCCGGACAACAGTTGACGCAAAAGTTTGTTGGGTGACATAAAACTTTTCATTTCACGCCTCAAGTATGAGTAATTGATTCATTTATGCTGCTAATTGCAAATTAGACTGTCTACTTGGTAGTACTCACCTTCCTCTAAGGCTAGCATTATGCTAATTAGCAGCTTAGGCTCATTTTTCAATTAAGGTTGGGAACCTTTTTATTTCGCAGCCAGTCAACTTAATTAATTAATGACAAAACAATTGCAATAAACAGTGAAGAAAATACAAATGATTTGTATACACAAACCTACGTTTAAATAAATACTTGGAATAACTGACTAAGGATTTAATATTAGCATTAAATCGCAATACTTTATGTTAAGTTAAGTTATCAAGTGAACACTTAGATCTCTTTAGAGATGTCCAAAACAGCTCTGATATTATTTGTATAGATATATATTTATGATACTTTCATACAAGTATAAGCTAACAATGAACATTCACGCCATAAAAAAAAGAAGTAAGTGTAACATGAAACATTTGGAAAACATGTTAAGAGAATGCCGGCAGTGGGCATGGCGTGACATAATTGCGACGCCATTTGCCACGGTGCATCCTATAATGACATATACAGTTGGGTTGGCGCCGCTGTGGTAATAGGAACCGCAATTTACACACGCCACGGCAAATTATTAAATTTGTTACAGGCCCGGCGGGGATAGCGGATGCGGATGCGGATGAGACGCGATGCTCACAAGTCAATTAAATAAACAACTGGCAACTGAATTTCGCTCAAAGGTTTTACCCACATCAGCAGCACCAGCCACCCAGCCGCCCAACGGCAACGATTGATTTATCAGCCGACAATTTGGCAGGCAAACAAAGCAGGCAAGAGCGCCTGTAAAATGATCCTTAAGGCCTGCGGCGCATTGGAGCCAAGGAGCCAAGCAAAGGCTGGAGCTTATATTGTTGACAGCTCGTCAGCTAATTACACGCCACAATAAGTTTAATAACTTTGCAACCGGCTCGGCTCGAGACTGTTGTTGGTCTGGCTGGCATCAACACTTCGCCACGATAAACATTTTAATTAACTTGAGACGCACCAGGCTCTGTGGCTGTTCGGGCTGCTCCTTCCTCCGTTTCATCTTAAGTGCGGTGGCATGGCTCAAGCTTATGACTACTTAACGCCTCCTCATTTCACACTTACCACTTGACACAGACCAACGCCCCACCCCTAATCGATTTCAGCCTTCAGCGCAAAGTGGCAAACAATGTTTCATAATTTTAGTGGCTCTGCCTGGCGGCGTTACTTCCTGCGTCCTGACTCTCACTGATTGCTGTGGAGATGTGGCTTCTGCTGCTTCTCCACTTTCTGCAGCATGCTGCAACAGTCTCTGTTTTACTCGCACTTTTTAAGGCAATTTATGACGCATAAATAAACAGAATTTGAAACTATGCAGCAGGCGCCACAAACAACAACAAGCAACAGTAACAACGCGCTAAAAAACAACAACAACAACGCTCAAACTCATTAATTTAAACGAGATTTGACGTGCGCTTTGATAAAGCCGCAATTTATATTCGCTGGCCCGTTAAAGGAGGGGAGCCCTCGAATGGAAACAGTAGCTGCAAAAAACCGGAAGCTTGTAGATGGAGGCCATGGACACAACCTGCAATTGCCTCGTTTAGTTGGAAAACAATGGCGAGCTTAGTATATCCAGGGCTGTGAAAAAATATGACTAGCAAAATTATTGCACAGAGAGAAATGCGTAAAGCTAAACAAGAATATATAAATAAATTTAAATAGTACAAAGTTTAGCCCATTTAAAATATTTCTGCCTGAGCTCCTAATCTTTGTTAGCTTCTGGGGAACCAACACATATTCCAATTGCAGTGTGTATATATGTAAAGTGGGGAAAAAAACGGCTAACACACAACAAAAGGCCAAGTTGCAAACTATATGTATACGTGGCAGCCAATTTTGATGTCGCCGCAAACTGCAACGGACTCTATTTGCAAAAGCAATTAATTTTTTGGTCACAGTTACGCCCAATTGGCACATAAATTTCAACAACATTTGGGCGGCCCTGTTAGCATCTCGCAATCGAGTCAAGCTAAAAGAATTCAAATTTAGCCAAGTCAAAAACCAAGCAGCAATTTGCGTGCATTTAAATGGTGGCAGATATTCAGTGTCCAGAACTAAATAAATATTTACGCGCATGTGGCCAAAAATTCGATAGAGATACAATAAAAGCAAGAAAATGAATTCAGAGGTAACAAAATAAAAATGCCAATTCCCAAAGCAAACAAATCGAAAGGCAAAGCAATCAGAGCGAACCGGTTAAAGTGAAAATCAATTTGTCAAATCGAACAATTGAATTGGGCTCGAAAAGGATTACGCATACATGTGTAAAGTGGGTTGAGGTTCCTTTCGAGTGCCTTTGCCCATCTATATAAATCAAAATATTTCCCAACTGTGTGCGTAAACAAATTTGTTTCGAGTGGTCTTCCTCTCAAAGGGTTATACATTCACTATGTCAACCTAGATTTAAAGTTTACAATTCGCTGCGTTCACCATTAGATACGCCAATTAGAATAGTGAATAGTGTTGGATTTTTGTGAAAAATTTGAATCCTGCCACATCATTTAATTTAAAATACATAATTGTACAAACGTTGCAGCGCCTCAGGGCAGCCACTTCTGGGGTGTGGAAATTTTTAAATTATTGCCCTGCACTGCCAGCGGGCCAACATATCATTTATTGTTCTTCTTGCACAACGTTCCCGATCCCTTAATTCAACTCGCCTGCTTTCAAATCGATACACGATCTACCCGTTTGTGTAATACGCGAATTTAAATAATCTTTTGTTGTTGCCCTGCAGCAAAATGATAAATTATTAAATTAGCTGTGGCGGCAGTTTTGCATGTCATCGGGGGATGAAAGGAGGAGAGGCAGTGGCAAAACGAGACGAAGAGACGCCGTGATTTTGCCTGCATTTCCGCATACTCTTATCGTACATACATATATTCATTTGTTATGCAGACATCCTTTGAGTGTGGTAGTTAAATTGAATTGTCTGGGGACAAGTTTGTAATAGAGTGAAAGGCAGGCAATGCCGTTAAGAACATTTGCCAGGCTCATTTCATTTTAAATTGTTGGGCTGGTTTTTGCTAATTTGCCCATTACATTAGGCAAGGATGCAAGACATTTGCCGGCTCCATTTTGTTTGCATGCTTAAAATGGAGCAGCATGAAGAAAGTACACTGAAAACATAGGGAAAAACTTTTTAAAATTATGAATAAAATACATTAAAAGAAATATTTCAAAGTTAAATTAGCTTACTGCGAAGCATATCTTGACAGCATCAATAATATAAAGCTATCAAAGGGTAATTTAAACCAAATAAGCTGAAAGAACTCTACTTTTCGCTCAGTGCAGCTCATTGAAAGGGTCTTGTCGCACACTTGTGCCCATTTTCAATGCAGGCAGGACAATTTACAATGTGTTTTTGTTCATTATAGAACTATTTCAGTTGACCTCCACGGCTCCGCCCCGCAGAAACACGTCAGCCCAAGGCGATATTCAACACACTCGAAAGCCGCTGCTTGTCGCCTCAGGAAACCTAGATGAAACACAAGGGTAAAAACCAGGACCTCCGACTGGGAAGCTGTGGCTGCTGTTTGCCGCATTTTGAACCTTTTTGCCGCCAGCGGGGGTAGTAGCTAATGAATAGTTGCTGTTGTTGGCGAAAAACAAGTTTGAGCAACTCTTAACACACACATTTGTTGTAAATTACGTTGTTTGTTTGAATGTCGACTTGATGCACTTTAATTGATGTCAATATGCAGGGATTTTTTTACATTGTTTTTATATTGTCTGTGTGTATTTTTTTTTTTCTGTTGTTGTCGTGGAGGGGTTAAGCAACAATTTGGTGGATTGCATTTCGGTTGTTTACAAATATTTGCGTGTTGGTTTTTTCGATTTTTTTTTATCATCCCGATAAGGGCATATGGCGCAATTGTTAGCTCAAATTGTCGACGATGCCAGAAACGGATTTGTGTGCGTTCAAGTTTATTATGTTGCCAGTGTCGGAGCACTTGAGCAACAAATATGCAAAGTATTTGCGCATATTAAAAACTAATTTCAAAAGTCAACATGCCAATAAAAACAACAAAGTCTACCAGAGGGTGGCACACACACACACAAACACACACACTTGCAGGTTCAAGACGTTGAGAGAAACACACCCCTTTTTGATGGCTGCCGGCGCCCGCAAATTAAGCAAAAGGCACTCAATGTGGATAAGACTCCCCCGCTTAAGTAACAGCAAAACCAGCAAGTAAATGAACATAATTTAGAAAATATGTTCCAATGGTTAATATTTAAGCGAATTTAAGGGTTGCTCCGCCCAAATAGCAGCCAACCAAAAATGCGGGCTTCCCTTTTTTTTTTTTTTTGTGGGGGATGCACAAACAAAAGCCAAAAGTTATGCCGAAAATGATATTTTTCATTATTAAACACAATAATGTGGTTATTATTTTTATGATTGCGGTTACCAGCCAGCCAGGGCGCCTGCCTCGGACTCTTTGCCACCCCCCCTACAGCGGCCAGTGCTCAGCTAAGGTTGTATTCCCTGTGGATGACGAAGCAGCATTCAGAGCTGCATTCATTCGGTTAGTTTGTTTATGTTGGGCTTGCGGTCTTTGGGGATTTGAGCACGCTTAATTTTAAGTGCCCGTCGAAATGGCGAAAACAAAGAATCCAAAAAAAAAATCAGAAGTAAAGCGCAGCATGTAATGAAATATTACGGCTTGACCAGAAACAGCGAGCAGTTGAAGTTACTTTTATTGTTTGCCAAGCGGACAAGCGCACAAAGGAAAATATTTACGCCAAATGGCTTTCCGGTAATTAACGAATGACTACACGATTGGGCTTGGGGACTGGGGGAGAAGTGATTGCTATTTTAAGGCATAGATTCTCCTACAACTCACTAAATCAACGCACGCTCCTAAAAACATGATCTACGGCAGCCGTTTCACACGCAGCGTGCAAACGCCCTTAAAACTAGCGCCTCTAATAAGGCAATTAATCAACATAATTACCAGCGATTAATCATAAGCGGCATTTAACATGATGCATGGGCCCAGCGTTTTTGAGCCTTAACTGTTGACAGTTTTTGGGCGTTGATTTTTTTTCCTGTCAGTAGCAACAGCGAAACTTTAAAAAACGAAATTACAAATGCGAGAATATAAATCAATAGCTGGGATATAGAATGCTTAGTGAACTGTGAGTCTAACGGCGGCTGTTCGGCTTGCTGTCGTTAAAGTAAAATCCATCAAGCCCCTGGAAATGTCAAAGCCACAAAGCAACAGCTAACAAATTCCTGTAAATCCTTTCATGGCCTGCTTAAAAATTGAACTAAATCTTTTGAAGGTTGTGCGACACCCTTTCAATGCCTGTCCATATGTTTAGCATCTCATTGACCCGTGGCAGCCGCAAACGCAGTCAGAACAGTGAAAGTAAAATAAAGAAAAGAAGACAAACGAAGCTGGAATATATGTAGGTGCCAGCTAATCAGTTTAAACAACTTCCATGCAGGTTCTTGTACCATAAGTGTATAAGTGTTTGTGTGCATGCGCTTGTGTTCGTTGGTTGCGGCACATTTTAATTTGTAATACGAGTCGGAATTGGGTGTAGCTTCAGACACGCTGCCGTAGATTTTAGGTGTGGATTACATGAAACCAACTGACAGCGAATGACACTGAGACTGCTGATGTTGGATTTAAAGCAGCTAAATATCTAAAACCTAAAAATAAAGGAGGACACAAGCCGCAGTCATGCTTCCTTTAAGGTGTTACTAATGCTGATGGTGAGAACGGAGACTCCACCAAACAGTAAACTTAAATGAACTTATCGACAAATGTGGTTTACTTTACTTTTTGTGGTATGGTTTCTACTGATACTATAGTTAGACTTCAAAGACAAGTGTAAGACCGTCGATATTCAAAATTAAACTGGGATCATCTTAAGAAAAGTATCTGAGAAGCAATGCCATAGCAATAATGCTATATGTGGATATTAAAATCCGATCAACCCAAAACAAAAGATTATCTAATAACCAACCAGACTACTTGGCATTGAGCACTTTATGCCTTTGCGGCAAAGAAACTACCTGTTGCGGAAGATATTGTAAACTCTAATCGATAAGCAAAACATTGTAATGTAATTTTAAGTTACTCGATATATTGAATACTCAAAATGGTACAATCGAAATAGTACACGATCGGTAGTAGAACTAAGGGGACTTCGGCTTAAAAACTAAGGCGAGAGCGAATGAACGCGGAACAATAAAGCTAAAATCTGAATAAATATTGTCAATCTTTTGTTATTAAATAATAAAAGTAATTAATGTGAAACATAACAGTGTATAGTTAATCACTAACATTATACTTTAGAGTTTTGGATATAGACTGTCGAAGTGGTTGAACATCGGGTCGTTCGAGCCGGATAAGTAATAATATATATGTCCTAATTACCAGGTATGCGCCAACACTACCTTAAAGTAAACTATTTGAAAATTGGTTTCAAAACTTATCAAGCACACCTACATTAAATACTTTTAACATAATTTAAGACTTACAAAGCAAATGATTATGGTATTTTAATGACAAACCCAATTTGCTAGCATTGGGACAATAAATCACTGGCAAAATCACGTTGTCAAATTGTGGAGTGACAGAAAGGGGCGAAAAAAAAACAATGGCACAAAACAATTTCGCAGAAAGGTGCCCCAAGACCACAAACAGACAACCCCAAACGAATGCTGACCAACATGTCAGAGCGACCACGTAATACAAGAGGATTTTACTCCACCTAATCTTTATCTCATAGCGATACAAACACACACACACACACACACACAGAGAGAGAAAGATAGACACACATTGACTCACTTACTGGAGCTTGATAAAGGTGTGGAAACGTGCGATTTTGTAATTGATACTAAAAAGCCCTTAATTGGCACCTTAACGCTGCTGATGCTCTGACAAATTTCCCCAAAGGACTTGCAAGCAAAGGGGCTGCCAGGCTGCTAGCCAGGCCGCCTGGCGTTGACAAGCGACGTGCGTGGGCTGAACGGTCCAGCAAGGGGCTTGAGTTACGGATGTGAATGTGTGTGCCCAAGTGTGGGTATGGGTTTTGACTAGCTAGCTCGCATGGTAATCCGATACGTTTAGGTAATAGAGAGAAACCGAACCCAAACCAAAAGGCAATGAAAATCGGTGCCATATAATGCCATAGAATCGTCATTAGCATCATCATCGTCGTCCGCATGACGATGCGAGCTGTGAATGTGATTGTGAATGAGATTGATGGAATGAGATCGGTATCAAAGTCCAACTGGCCGACCAGTCACTTAGCTGGCCAAAAACAAATGGTACTAATCCATAATTGTCTGGCCAGGCCTTGCCGTTGGTCAAGTGGGACTTGAGCCAATAAATCTCATCAAACTAATTCGATACGTGTGGTGTGTATGTGTGTGTATGTGTATTGGCTGGTTGGTCAGGCTGAATGCAGAAAGTGAGCCACCCTTGCGGTTTTTGCTTTGCTTGTTTGCCAGCCTGTTGTCATTTGTTAACATTTCATTACATTTATTTCACTGGAGCGACTGGACACAATTGCAAAGTGGATGAATGGATTTGCCGTTTGAAGTTTGCCTCGAGTATGTCGACCAGTGCGACTACCCCACCACCCTCTTCACATACACACACACACATACATATATAAATATATACCGCAGGACATGCCTATAAGTGTGTGTATTTATTTGCGCTCAAACCAATTTGTTTTATAATTGAATTTGAAATTGAAGATGACATTCGGTTTACGATTGTTTTGTGTGTGTGTGGTGCAATAGCCACAGGCCAATGGGCCAAGTCCATCTCTCTCTATCTCTTCGCACGCTTCGTGTCATGCCACCAAACAACGCGCTGATCTAAACTGACCTCAGCTGTCTATATATTTGGGTAATTGTATGCACAGATTGCCCATTTAAATATGTGTGTGTGTGTGTGCGACCATAAATTCAATTATGTATAAAATTTCACAACAATTTTTGGCTTACATTTCCACAAATCGCAAATTTTCTATTTAATTTGCTTTCAAGTGTCAATCTGGTTTGCTCTGTGGTCATAAACTAACACTAACAGCCTCATATATCACTCACACACAATGTGCACATTGACCCTTAAGGTCTTGTTTGGCACGCCAGACTGTCATTGATTTCATTTATGCATTATTTGATTTTATGGTTCTTGCGATTCATTTGATCGCATTGTGCAAATACTTGCAATTTATAGTTTTATGTATGCATTCATTTTAATATGTTTGATTTAAGGTCAAGGGTTAAATGGATTAAATACATTTCAAAATGCAAGAAATTGTTTATGAAGAAGTTGAAAGTAGCGGCAATTAGGCTCAAATGTCAATCAGTGTAAATGTGCACAGTGTAAAAGAGGCTTGCAATCCCAAGGCAAATGTTAACTAGACATAAAATTAGCATACATGCCATAAAGCAAATTCGATTTCTATCAAAGATATTCAGCAGCGGCAAGCAGGCTCGATGCTTTTATATTATAATAGAGGCACTCAGCTGTGCGTCAAGCACTTAACCCGCTTTTAGCAATAAAATTAACTTTTCTATAGACTCTATAGACGAAAAGGATCTGGGCAACACCAACACGTACAAGTCGAACGTATAGGAAATTAATGGTTTAAGGCAAAAGTGTTTAACGAAAGTGGCAGTGGCGGGTGTAAAAACGAAGCAGCAAAGCGGAGACATACACATACGATAGATAGATGGAAGGCAGTAAATTCTTCGACTATCTGTGTATTTCACTTTATTGGCGCATAAAAGCCAAAATACTGACGGCACGACAATCTAGCAAAGACCGAACTGCAAAACTGGGTGCTGGTGTCTCAAGCGTTGCTGCTCCATTTTGAAAAGAATCTGTGCTTAAGAAGGCGTGTAATTGAAACATTCAAAAGACAATTTCCAAGTCTTAGCACAGACACACTTAATGGACGCAAAAGACATGGACAAAGTTAAGAGTGAAATGCGAGAGAAAAAAATTGGCAGAACTGAAGCTGGACAAGGTCTTAAGGGCTGCGAAGGCAACGGGCAAGGAATAACTGCATCAGTGCCGGTCAGGATAACTGGCATTCAAGCGTGTCCGAGGGGTCAAATGGGTTGGCATGAAATATCTATATGTACTTATTTATGCCAAGTGGCCGTTTGTTGTTTTTGCTGTTGCTATTGCTGCTGTTGTAGTTGGCCAAGGTAGACAATGCGGGCTGTGCGTTAATTAAACAAACATTCAAAAAGATTGATGGCACTTTGATTGAAAAACAATTGATGCAACTGTGTGGCAACATTAGCATGATATTGGACAGACGCTTGGCCAAAACAGCAGCAGAAAAGGAATAAGGAAACGAAAAAATAACAGCAGCGTGTGGCTCTTATCAGCTGACGTGCCAAAAGTTCAATATGGCTAGAAGCTCTTTCGTTCTTGGTCGGGCAAAGTTCGCATAAATAATACTCCAATATCAATATAGAGACATCCATACACACTTATGTATACATAAGCTGATTGGCAGCGTTATATGGTCCGTTTCCGTGGTATTTTAATGGATTTTTGATTTCCACAACGCAGCGATGCTTCGCTACGTGGCCAGCTTGTTATTGGTAATGGTGGTGTTGTTGAGGGTGGTGTTGGTGTTGGTCGTTGTGGTAGTGGTAGTGGTGGCATGTCTGCAATTTTTTATCACTTATGTAAACAAGGGCCATCAAACATAGGGACAACACTTGGCACTGACACGCTTCGTTTCGATTGGATAACATTGTTGAGCTACGTAAGTCAAGTCAAAGAATCTGAACAGTTTCCCATGATTTTCAGGGGTTTTATCGGAAGTGCGTTACAAATCGTCAGATATTAAACCGCATAAGTTTAAACACATTCGTATGGTTTTGGTTATGATTGAGCAATCGTTTAAAATATTAGTTTCCATGACAGTTGGCATGAAAATGTTGTCAGACTGAGAGTTTAGTTTCTATGTTGTGCAGTTTGTTATATGTTGTATTATTTGTATTATTATTTAACTTTTCCAATCTAATGACCAGGAAAGTAATTGCTTGCTTTACCATTAAAACTAAAGAAAAACCTATTATTTTATTTAAAATATAAATTGCAGATTCTTTCAAACTTTGCGCCGTTTAGACTTATTTGAAAAATAGTACAAGTCATATCATGTTATGCTATTGCAACAAAGGAACTTGTCTCTTTTAGCGTCTTAATTCGCAACACCTCAATTGTAAATTGTTTATGAGTTCTTTGGATTCTGTAACGCAGGAAAACACACACTAAAAGTATCGCTCGTGTAAGTGTCCATCGACTGACAAGTCGCTATAAACACTGTCTAACGGCACTTACACGCCACAAACAATGAGCTGCATGACATGCAGGCTGTACGACCATAGTTTGAAAAAGTCGTTCGATCGAATTGCAAGTTTTGAATTCAAATTGCAATATTACTTAATTATTTATGCAGAGCTGTAAGAACGCAAATGGCAAACAAATATAGATTTTATGGCTTCTATGTGTTACAAACATATTTGAAGCTAATAAACTCATTATTATATTCAAGTATTCGGTGGCATATATATACATAAAATACATGTTACTACATATTTGAAATATATTTTAAAACTACATAAAATATATATACGTATGTGCTATAGAATAATCGTATTGTGTATAATTTGTCTGTATATATTCGTTGGCTTTTCAAATTCCATTTAATTTATCATTTTAAAAATTATTGGTGTTCTTATACTAAATTGAAACAGCTAAGTGTCAATTACTAGCCAAAAAAGTGGTTTACGTTTTGTGTTTTGTGTAAAAATATGAAATTTCCAAGTCTTTTGTTTGTTTTTTGTCTTTTTGTTGTTGTTGTTATTGGTTAGTTTAGTGTGTAAATTTTCGTATTCATAAATATGACGTTCGTATAAGTTTTTGTTTTCATTCATAAGCACGCTATAATTGAACAATCAAATCTAAGCAATTGGTGATTAATTTGATGAAGCCTTGCATAAATATTACATAAATATTTGCATTGTAATTGAAATATACTTTTTCTTTTAAATTGTAATTATTGCTTGTGGTTAACACATAATTTGCTTTCCTAAACATAGTTGGTGTATAAATATAAATAGCACACTCACAAACGGAGCATTAAACACACTACGATAAAACAACTCTAACAATCACAAACATTGCAAATATCGTGTACAGTTCAAAGGACATGTATGTATATCTACGTGCTACTGTAGTTTGTATATTTAATATAAGTACATGGTATTTGGTTTCCTAATATTGAAAGTGCCAGTGACGTTAATCAGCTAGAATAACCTTATTGCGCTTTGGCTTGTTTAATAAATAATTATGTTTATCACTGCACTAATTTGTAAATATGTGGAATAGTTGAAGTTTCCATCTGTTTACAAAGCAATTAGCTTGGATTTGCACTTCTCTGCAGTCCACATTTCCAGCAGAGCATCACGATTGCCTGGGCCACGTTCTGGCGGAGAATTATCAGCCGAAACACTTGTAGGAGTCAGCACGCCAGTCTAAAAATAAAAATCAGATTAATAAAACAGTTCGGAATCAGAAAGTTTAACCTACTTACCTTGGTGGCTATTTTGCGTGGATCCAGATTCATGCCAATGTTCTGCATGCCTTTGGCCAGTTTGGAGAATGGTTTGGTTATGTTTTTAAGTTTGTTGGCCTCAAAGTTAGCCGGCTGACCCAGCGGCAGGCTCATATCTTTGGTAACAGCGCTAGAAACATGCCAAAGTTAATGGTAAAAAGAAAAACTCGCTAAATTGTTTGCCATATAGATTTATTTTTTGAGCGTTTATGCGAATCACATTGTTTATAGAAAAAGCAGGCACAAAAGTTTCGCTATTCGTATAATAACACCACATGCTTATATAATAAATATATGAGTGAAATTGAACATATAATGGTGATTACATACATAATACTTAATATATTAAAAACTATCTGTTTGATATAGCATAAACATTTACAAAAGAACACAAATACAATTATAATTGCTAGTACAATGAGATTGGCTAGGGACAACTTAAAACCAGAATACAATAAACATAAGGCCAACTACAAAATGGTTGATTACATATAGAATACCGACCTTGATTGAGGTATTACCAATTCCGCTTCCACGTCCACCTCATCGGCCTCTTGAGCCTGAATGCAAATAAGCGGATTTGGGGTTATTGGCCGCACTGGCTGAGCGTTCTCCAGCAGGCCATTGGGCAAGCATACATTATCTGTAACCGCGGTGATAGAAATTGTGAGCACATCCTCAGCGGTCTTACACATGCTATCCTTCTGTTCCAGCTGTTGCATATTTTTCGACGAGCTTGGTTGCTCCAACTGGCTGCTCATAACGATGCCCACCGAGGGCAGAAAAGCGTTCTCATTGTAATTAGCTTTGTCCAGGGCAATCTCAACGTCAGAGTCCACTTCGGGTTCATACAAGCTATTGTCATGCTCTTCGGTATCAGTGCTGCTGGTGCTGTTTACACGCTGCTTGCCCCCGACCGTAAAGACGGCCTTCTCTGCCTCCTGGCAAAGGTCCAAATCTGTCCCGCCTGATTGTCGCATTACTTGCGGATTGAGTGTAGCAGCAATATTGGCAGGCTGTGCAGCGCCAGAGGGCTTCTTAAAGGTCTGTCCCAGTTTCGAGAACTGGCCGGCAACATTGGACAGAGCCTTGGAACTGAACTGTACCAGCTGAGATTCGGACAGGTTACGGGGCATGCCCTTAGGCACATCTAGCAAAGGCAGCTTGCTCTTGCGTCGTTGTAACACGCCTCCAGTGATGAATCCCACATCCGAATTGCCTGCGTTCTCCAAAGCAATTCGAAACATTTCCACAATCGATGTCATTGATTCGGTTAGCTCCTCTGTTGTTTTTATAACATACGCAGCGTTGTTAAAGAATCGCAAATTGGCCGAACGAAACATGTGAAAGTAACCATCTTGATTATCCACACAGTAGTTCAGACGCAAGCAGAGATGCGCTGTTGCAGATCCTTGAAAGATTTTTGCTTTTTGATACATGCCCAGCTCGATGAGGCGTACCTGCGTCAGATGCACTTTCTCAAAGCGCACAATCTTGTCCAAATGTGAATCATACTCAGCTACAATATAACAGTCGTCGGTCAGCAACAAAATGGAA
The DNA here is from genome assembly GCA_035044725.1 of Scaptomyza caliginosa. NCBI lineage: Eukaryota > Metazoa > Arthropoda > Insecta > Diptera > Drosophilidae > Scaptomyza > Scaptomyza caliginosa. Next base: position 131,441 of record JAWNNR010000116.1, on the reverse strand, counting down.
TCCACCTCGGTTTCGTCATCGTCACCAGAGCTAATATTTAACACTTATTAACATTTGATATAAAAGAAGTGGTTCTATAATAATACCTGGGATCAGCATCAATAAGTCCCCAAGCACCTACTGGATACTGCTCGGAGCTTAGCAATAGCCGTCGACAATCTTCTACCAACATTTTAGCATGTTCAGCACTTTCGCCATCAATTTCATCGGGAGCCGATTGGCCACCCAAAGCGCTTAGCGACTCTGAAGAAACTTGATTGCCTAGCATGAGGTCAATGGTAGCCTGGCGATTAGCGTCCTTAAAACGTGCCAGATAATAGCTGCAAATGTAGAGAATATGAATTATTATATCAAAATGTAATGTACACTTGAATAAAAATGAACATAAAAGCAAAGTGCAGAGAAATGCTAAGAAATAATAAAATGAAATATAATGACAATATCTACCTTTTTTTTGTAAATAAGGAAACGAGTTAAGTGTATTGATAAGAGCAACTTAAAACGGTAATTGTTTGAATATGTTTGTTTTTATTGATTGGTCATCAGGTGAGTCTTCTGGCCTATCTTGCGCACCTGGTCGTGATAATCGACTCGAGTAACTTAAGCTCTGGTCCCAGGACGCCTGCACTGTAATAGCCATGCAGGGGTGGCCGTGTCTCTGGCGTTAGAATTTTCAGAATGGTATATAGGACTTCATCTTCTTGCAAATCAGCTGCCTGCTGCAGTTCACCCTGCATCAGATCGATAATGCACTGACGGAACGAGTCGTTAAAGTTTTGTATGAAAAAGCTACGAAGAAGTTGGCAGGTCATTAGCCTTTATTAGAGTCAAATATGTACAGAGTTTATTGGTATAGAAAGTTTTCTGGCATACCCTTCACCCAATCCGAAGAGCATGGGTTTATAGTTAAGAGTATGCAATGCTTTTGATTAGATAAGATCTAAAACTCTTTGGGGATTTGGGTGAAGTGTACATACAATAACTGTTTGAAGCTTCAGCAAATTACAAATTGGGAAAAAAGCATGCGGCATTAGTAAAACGTGTCAATAAGTCTGAAATTACTATTCTTGTGTGCTTTTATCATCAAAAGTAATTTAAAAGCTTGATTGATAACAAGGCAATAGGCCGATAATGACCAAAACAACTCAAACCCAAGGTACATATATTGTTAACTGCGATTACTTTTGATTAGAATTTTCGTCACGAAATCAATGATAATTAGATAGTGGAGATCAATGCAAACGATAAGGTGGTATGGGCAAAAACAATAGTACAGTAGTAAGTAATTGGGTTATTCTACGAACCGATTTGCCGAGTTCATGCCATCCTTCAATCTGCCAGTGATTTTACGCTCACCAGTACGTGTGTAATCACCCTAAAATAAACAAAATACGAGCATTAATAAAACGCACTTGTAAGCGTTTACATTTCTAACCTTTAGGGCATTAGTGCCAGCATATTGTCTGCTTATAATGTCTCCATTGTTTGCCCATAGTAACATGAATGGTGACTTCAGTGGCTCTGGTATGGGAGAGTATGGTGGCGAGAGGCCCAACTTGACCAGCTGCGATTCCAATACTGCCTTGCCAATGGCCGTTTGCACAACATTCGTTCGATCCAGACAATCAATACAATTGACACGAAAAACTGACTTCTGATTACAAATCATGCCACGCTGATCGCGCCAATGAAAGCCCATGGCGCCTGCTTCTGGTCCAACAGCATCAATCAACGCTGAGACATTCTCATAGCGCATGCCGCGACTATAGCATAAGAATACTCAGTTACAAATTATAAAAAAACACTAATATATGCAGAGCTGACTACTTACCAATAGTCGTGAAAGTCGAATGTAACATAGATAATGTGTTCGTTGTTGTACTTGAGCACATGTTCAGCATAGGAATCTCCAATAACCTTCTCTTTGCCCTCCTGTTCCACCAGGTTAATAATACAAACACGCTCATAGATATTCAGCTCTTTGGTAAAGTGCAGCTCAAAGGCTTGATGCGTTTCAGCTACGCCTCGATCTAGACGAGGCGGTGGGCGGTACTTGTAACCGGGCTGACTCCAGTAAATAGGCACCGAGCCTCGCACTTGCGTAAATGACAACTGATGATGTCGGAATGAAAGAATTTGCTCAGTTTCCACATAATTGGCACAGTTGCCCTTTTCATCAACTCCACGTCGCTTGTATCTGCAGAGGTAAATTTTAAATAAATCACTGATAATGACTTTAAATAACATTTCAATGAGGATTACCGCGTGCCTGCACGATATCGCGAACGTCGGGAGACCAGCGCCAACGTAAAGCAATCATTCCCTATGACGCATGCTTCCACTTGCATAAAACCTTGAATAATCGGCAGTATCCATGTTTTATCCTGTGAAATATAATAATGTATGAGATGGTGTAGACCATTGTCACATATATAGTTATATTACATTCATTTTGAGTATGTCCCTGATCATGTGCATGTTCCAGAAGAATCTCTCATCTGGCTGCGGCTTTGCATCATTCGTTCCCACCTCATGCCTCTGCAGATTATTGGTTATATCGCAATCGAAACTAAAGTAGAAACTGTCCGTATCATCGAATATCTTGTGCAGCTCCTCCGTAATGCGTCGCTCAATGTGCCTCGGCTCCTTGATGCCCACCGAGCTCTTCACCTGTTTGGTGGCCAAATTGGCCGCTTGCTGTGTGGTGGCCTTAATTGTACTGCCAGCGCTCTTGACTGCACCCCAGGTCTTGTTCATGCCCTCAAACAGTTTTGTACTCTTCGTGCTCGCAGCGGGATCCGCTCGAGCACTAGCATTGTTGTTAATATTATTGCTGGAGGAGGCGCTGTGAGTTGGCGTAGAGCTGTTGCTTCTAGAAGAGATATGGATTGTTAACAAAGTAAAATTACATTTAAAATAATAACAACACTTACTTTGTATGCTTGGTGCAGTTGGGCAGCTCAGAGTCCGGTTCATCGGCACTTAGTATGCAAATGGATTTGATTTTGTACACCAAATGTGGTGGATAGAGCACACCAACTGCTGTCGCCTCCTTAACCACAACCAAATGTGGCTCGTAGACATTTGGCAGCGAGATGACGCCAACAATGCCATGTGTTACGCCAATACATTCGATATCTTCTACAGAGCTAAGATCCCATCCTACAGTAAAAGTGATGAAAACAGCGTTAATTGTGTCATTGCGTGTGTTTTTCTGCCCATTTAACAGGCTATCTTAATGGCTAGTAGCTGTCATTTAGCTACTAGTGATTTTATTGCCATCTTATGATAATGTGTATGTGATGTTTGCTTTGTTTCACTAACAATTAAATTACTATGCAGTAATATAGTCTAGTCCATATTAAGCATACGCCCCTCTAATAAACACAATGTCTGGTTAAACATTTCCTCATTCAAAGTTAAAGCTAAATTTGATTAGCTCACAGCAAAATATTGTTATCACAATAAGCATACCAAGTACAAATTAAATATGAATCATTTAAAATAATGTTGATATTGGTTTGTTTAAGCTACATTAAACCCAATTGAAAATGATTCAACAAGAATCTGTAGCACAGACAATGAGAAAGGCATAGAAAAATAATCTAAAGGTATTGTATTAAAGCAAAGCATTTTTCTGCTAATCTTATCTAATTGGCAAGTTTATCTTGTTATCAGTTTGAAAAAAAGAAAACATGAATGCAAAAACCCCAATGCTGGAAAAAAGATCTTAAACAAAAGGGAGTTGAATCAGATTTTTCTAATGGTGACAAAACAAAAGCAAAGTACAAAGAGGCGAAAACCAAATGTTGACGTGAAAAGCAGCTGCTGTGACCTCCAAATGAGATTTATATATGTTCGACAAAGCAAAACTTTGCTCCCAAACGTTCGAAAAGTCAAAAGTCACGGTCACACAATGAGTCATGGAAAAGGTTGAATTTCGTCAGGCAACTGGACAACGTTGAACAAAGAGCCTAAAAACGGGAACTTAAATGTGTTGGACAGTGGCGTGCAAACAAAATGGTTGGGGATTGTAAAGCCTGCGCAATTAGCAAACAATTAATGGGCCAACGGACAAGGGACAGCAATGAAAAGGACACACAAACTAATTGATAGTTGAGCTATTTTTACTTTGAATTCCATACGACGGAAGTCAAATAAACTAACAAAACATGCAATTAAACATATTTAGGGTGCAATGATACATAGCTTTAAAAAACAATAAATAATAGACCGTGGGCTCGTTAATGATAACTAGCAGGAAATGAAAATCAATATTTATTTATTGCTTGCCCACTGTACGCAACACACACAATGCGACAATCAATCGCGCAATAAAGCTAGACGCAAAAGACACCCACAACAAAGCAAACAGTAATCAAACACACACACACACAGATGCATGTATAAAGTAAAGCTGGACTCCCGGCTCCCATACGCAGCATTGACATTCAGTCCAAAACTAGAGCAACTCATTCACAACCATACACGCACACAGTTACAACATGTACTATTTATAAAGTGTAAACATTTAAGTGTGCCTGCTTCAGACTGCTGGGCGTCCGTTCTCGTTTTCAAGAGCAGAAACGTGAGCGAAATGCTGATAAGGCAAAAATGACATTGAAGCAATAACAACAAGAACAACAATAGCAATGCATAAGGCACATACTAATTACAAAAACAGCTGCTGTCTTGCAAGAACACAATGATTCATGTCCGTTTTTACCTGGCTTAATTGTGAATTCCGATGTCTTGCGATTCCACCAGAGACTTTTGTCTCGCTTTACGAAAATGTAATGCGTATCGGTTTGGAACACTTCCATGATGGCGCGCTTGTCTCTCGGCTAGATAATTTGTGACATTTTATACCTGAATTTAAATTGTATTCACTTTTTTTACAATTGATTTTGTCCCATAGTCGCTGCACTTCCTTAACTGTTCGCGAGTTGTAATCGAGTGAGCGTGTTTTAACGCAAAAGCGATAAGATCAACATTGCCTATCGGCCCACACACGTTATAAACAGTTGTACAGCATGCAGACTGTTCGATAGTTGCTTGACAGTTAAATGCGCATATAAAACATTTCGTTAAAGCTTTTGTATTCTCACTTCTATATTTACAATCTTTTAGATACAAATTTTTAACAATCAGCACAAATTAACAAGTTAATTCAACAATTATTTGCATGAAACGTTTTTTTATCCAACGTGCAATCGATAGTTTACAGGCAATCGCGAATGAGTGGCACAGCAGGCAGCTTCATGTGTGTGTCAAACAGCTGTGCGCTCAGATGTCAAATAGAAGCAAAAATTGAATAACAATAACAATTACATTTTGACACATAATCACACAAATTAATGGCGCTGCGTGGCATCAAAAAATTGGAAACGTTTCTAAAGCGATGCAGTACGCCCACGTTGTACTACTGCAGCATTAAATCCGTCCACACTGCATCATCCAGCAACCCGAGCACCAACGACACAAGCAGCAACAACAAAAATCATAGTAACGACAGAAACAGCAACTACAACAACAATGAAAACAAGCGCTCCAGATGGCGCAGCGCCATTCGTTTCTTTGTGCCCTTCTCGCTGGGCGCACTGGCTAGCACAATGGTGGCCCAGCGAGAAGAGCTGACGCCATCGATTTCGGCCAAGACCCTAAGCAATCGCCGGCGTGAATTCAACTTTTGTGCAGACGTAGTCGAAAGCTGTGCAGATTCTGTGGTCTATATTGAAATTAAGGACACTCGACACTTTGACTACTTCAGTGGCCAGCCCATAACCGCCTCGAATGGTTCGGGTTTTGTGATCGAGCAAAACGGCCTGATCTTGACCAATGCCCATGTGGTGATCAATAAACCCAATACAATGGTGCAGGTGCGCCTCTCCGATGGACGCACATTTCCAGCGACCATTGAGGATGTGGATCAGACCTCCGATTTGGCCACACTGCGCATTGAAGTCAATAACCTGCCCGTTATGAAGCTAGGCAAGAGCAGCACCTTGCGTTCCGGCGAATGGGTCGTCGCCCTGGGAAGTCCACTGGCGTTGAGCAATACGGTGACCGCAGGCGTCATTAGCTCTACGCAGCGTGCCTCCCAGGAGCTGGGGCTGCGCAATCGCGACATTAACTATTTGCAAACCGATGCGGCCATCACGTTTGGCAACTCAGGCGGTCCGCTGGTGAATCTGGATGGCGAGGCGATTGGCGTCAACTCCATGAAAGTGACGGCTGGCATTAGTTTTGCCATACCCATTGATTATGTCAAGGTATTTCTCGAACGCGCTGCGGCACGTCGCAAAAAGGGTTCCACCTACAAGACGGGTTATCCGGTCAAGCGTTATATGGGCATCACCATGCTCACCCTCACGCCCGACATACTCTTTGAGCTTAAATCACGAACACAAAATATGCCCGAAACACTGTCGCATGGCGTACTCGTATGGAAAGTCATTGTTGGCTCACCGGCGCACAGGTAGGTATGGTAAAGGTTCTTGGTCGGGTGTAATCTAATCTCTCTACTTTTCTTGCAGTGGTGGTCTTCAGCCAGGCGACATTGTTACGCATATTAATCAAAAGGAGATCAAAAATTCATCCGATGTCTACGATGCGTTGGCGGATGGGAAAAAGAATTTAGATATGGTCATATTGCGTGGAGTGAAACAAATGAAAGTGACGATTACACCGGAAGATCCTTAATTCAGCAAATCCATCATTCATAGCCCATTTTCATCTTACGTAAATTTGTAATATTGTTTGTGATTTGCAATATAAATATGGAAAATGTTTCGCTATCACTTGGTCATTGTCACATAGCGTTCAGCAATTGTCAGGCTGCGCCAATAAACTGCCGCCAAATTCAAAATATAACAATAGCCCATTGGCTGGGAAAAACTCTTGCGCAGCAAGAAATATGCTAATCATATGCTATACATAAAAGAAAACAAAGTTGTCTATAAGAAATTTGTAAAAAACAAAAAAAACTTCATCTACGCATCAGTTGCTGTCGCTGATTTATTTTTAAGTGCCTGTAAAAAGATTTTCGATTTCTCTTTTGTGCCGCATCGCCCAATCTGACTTTCTGTCCGTCCGTTAGTCCAGCTGCGTGTCCGATCGAACAGCGACAAAAATGTATTTACGCTAATTGAAATATCTTGCGTTGCGATCAATCGATGCCATATTTATTTTTTCTTTCTTTGTAGGCCAAACCTCGTACAGAAAGACCAACGAACAACAGCAGCGAAAACTCCGAAATGCAAATTTCAATAAATTTATGCAACTGCATTATTCGCAGCGCTTTGCAGTTTTGTGGGTGACATGACAGATGATGATAATGATGTTGTTGCTGTTGCTGTTTGTCTTCTGTCATTGCGTGAAAAGTGAAATTCTTGTGATTATTAATTTTTTTTTTATTTTCGCTTTTGCCTTTGCCTTTGACTGCCTGCCTGCTACGCTTTTTTGGGTTTTGCACATAAATTCATATATTGAATTCACTCTTTTGCTCTTTAGCCTACAACTTGCCGTCGTTGTTGTTATTGCTGTTTATGTGGCAAGCGGCCTTTATGACACTGTTGGCACTAAGTTACCTTTATTGCATATAAGCCGCACGCATAAATGCAGCTATAAGTTCATAAATTTACCAATACTCGACGGGGTTAAGCAAACAGACCTTTTTTTTGCCTTTCCACATGGCGCTTGCACTTTCTTCCTTGGCCCACTCTTTTTTTTACTATACTTTGTATGTTTTTTCACTTTTTGTTTCTCTTTTCGTCTCTCTCTGTTTTCTTTTAACAACTAATTGAAATATTTCAAGTAATGCCCACAAAACTATCGCATTCAAACGTTGCAATTAACTTGTGGTTGACTTGAACGAATTGATTGCTTTTGTTGCTGTTTTGTTATTGTCGCGCTTAAATTACAAACCTGTGAGAAATTTATTACTTTTGCTCTACATTTGTTTGCCATTGTCCATTGGCTATGCCATTAACTGCGACTAACTACGAAAATGCTTAAGCAAAACTAATCAATACGCTAATTGCTAAAAGAAAAGCAATTTTTCTTAGATTTTACATAATAAATAAAATAAATAAATTAAGTATAAAGACAACTCGAAGAGCATTCAAGTTTCGTTTAGGAAAAGAAAGAAAAACCTTTCAGTTTTCTGTGTACATATATATATAAAAAAGCAACAGTGTTGTAGCTTAAATTAAGATCATACTTATGTGGATGCTGCGGTTGTTTGTGCTGTGCGCTATGTGTCCATGTCTATGTCTATGTTTGTTGCTTGCCACATTGCGTATTTTGTGGCTGATCAAGTTCACACGCTTCATCTATAGCAAACCAGCAACAACAACAACTTTATGTTTGTACAAATAGACATGTGTAGCTTTGTATGTTTTTTTACACTTTCATAAATGGCAATAATTATAAATTGTTAGCAAGGTTCGCTGCAATTTGGAGCTGCTGCTGGCTGGAAGCATTGTTTATGTATGTATATTGGATGAGGGTCAGCAAAATCGGTTGATTGAGTTATTAAACGTGCTGTTAATTGCAACACCCGACGACAATCAAATCAAGTGGATACCAAGCGTGTTGTTGCTCTGTCGCATTAACCCAAAAATGTCAGACATAAGATTTTGCACGTGTAATTATGTGTTAAGCAGTGATGCCATTTGATGCCTGTTGCGACATTAGCACGTCTTTAAACTTTAACACCAATAGACGAGCTCAGCAACATCTAAATTAACAGCAACAGCAATATCAATGGCAACAACAATATCAAAACGACTTTCTCAAATGTTGTTCCCATGAACTGCTCACATTTAAAGGTATTGGCAGGCGCAATGAAAACTACATAACAACAGCAATTGCATTTGCAACAGCAACTACAACAACAACAGCAAACATGCTTAACATTAAAGTTCATGACACACAACTGTAAAATATTTCAAAGCCTTGCTAGCTAACTTTTACCCAGCGCGATAACAAATGGCTGCAACTTAGCGCCCCCAAAAGTTCAAGTCCCGCATATATGTAGGAGAAGTTCTCTAACAAACGTCGGTCATGGACAGGAAGTCAACGATGCCAATGCCGGCTCAAAACGTCGACTTCGACTCTGACGTTAACATCTTAGACAAAAAAAAAAAAAACGCCAAAGAGCCAAGAGCACAGACTGAGCACACCAATGGCCAATGCCGCTGGCCATAAATCATTTAAATATGCCAACAAAAAAAGCAAAACAACTCTTACATAATAATTCTGGCTAAAGCGATCATGCGAGCCGGCTTCAAGATGATCACAATTGACAACTCAACGGCGGGGGTGCAAATGAAATTTCAACTTTATATTGGCTGGCATTAATCAACAAGCAACAACTGCAAAGGAACAAACAGTATTTGGCCCAAAACGAGTTGGCTAATGAAGTCATCATCGTCAAAAGTTGGAACTGTCAAAATTGAAATGTATACAGCATACAAAATTCACTTTGGTTATGGCTGCCACTAAATAAAATTTAAGAAAATAAATAAAATAAAATGCCAAATGAAATATCATGCAAAATTATGATGATTACGCGGAAATGTGTAGCAACTGTTCGTGTACCCAGCCACTGGGTGGAAAAATGTGAATTTATGAAATTGCACAAGGCTTTGAAAATTACTGAATTATTACAATCATTGTCGGCTGAAGTTGTTGTTGTTGTTGTTGTTGTTGCTGTTTGGGTCGCCGCAGGGCGCTGTGCATAGCATTTTATTTAAATTTTTGCACTAACATTTGGGTTAAAAAAGTAAATGTCCAACAGCGTGGCTGGCTCGAGTGCTCAGTGGGTCACTTTACACATTCAACTCTCTGAGACTCTGACTGGGCTGAGTATGCCTGGGGTACTGTGTGGCTGTGTTCCATAGTCTGTAGTCTTTGGCCGTCTAGTGTTGGTCAAATATTTGCGGCGGCGTAAAAAGTCATCATCATTAATAATGATGAAAATTTCACCTGCTTCTTCTCTACAGTTACCGCTGTTGTTGTTTTCTTTAGTTAGGCACAAATCTAACCATCAATTATGCTCAAGTGCGGCCTCAAGTTCGTTGCCTAAATCGTTTGTTTTTTTTTGGAGCAGTGAAATGTTGTTGGCAAGAGAACGCTATAAAACCAGCTTCTAAACTAAACTTGGCTTCCATACTGCTACTACGATTATAATCTGTCAAGTGTCAAGCGTTTTACTTGCCCCTCCTCCGCTTGAATCGATTAATTGATTTGTCAGCGCTGTGCTTGTGACTAGACAAACATCTAACGATTTATGTTTGAATTCAATGTTCAAATGTCTCTTGACCATTTTAGACAAATTATGCAAAAACTTGCACAGGCTGTATTCAATCGATTGAATAAAATGATGTCATCTTCAAATGGCGCAGCAACAAATTTGACCCGAACACACATACAAACACACACACACAGAGAGCCTTAAAAAGTTATTTAAAGTCAAAGCGTAGAAATCAGGCCACCTAAATCACTTAATTGTTGCGATTTTTCACAAAATTGAAACATCTTCCGGCATGGAGAGTCTAGTTGTCTAGTTGCAGCCACCAACAAAAAAAAATTGGCAAGACATACGACGTGTGCGCCGAAATTAGTTTTTCGCATGTTGCCGTGCCCGAGGCGTGAAAAGATTTTTTTGCTTTGCATGCAAGGTGCGGCATCAAGGCGGCAAAAGCAACAGCAGCAGAAGCAGCAACATCAACATCAACAAAAGCAACAGCAGCAGCAGCAGCAAGTGTTGCTCTAATTTATAAAATGCTTTCCGCTACCAAGTTGGCAACAACAAAAAGAATAGCTTAGATTGTGTGATGAACTTAATAATACTCTACACTGCATAACGCTTTGCACTTCTTTGTTTATAGACTTATCTAGTTCTGTGCCAAGCAGAACTCTCTTGTTTTTAATCCTAATGTTAGCTAGCTATCTTAGTCTTTGCTACCCTTGTGGTTCATTTTAATAGCTATTGGGTATTTTATACAAATTAATTGCTTGGCGGTTCTCACACACAAGAGCGAGGCGCAAAAAATTTCACTTCTTTTGAAATTCCGCAGCTCGTCGAGGCAATGTTAGCGTTGCCCGAGGCATTTCTTCTTTCACACTTTTTCTCACTATATCTAACGCCTCAGTTGCTACGATCTTGTTGTTGCTGTCGCAAAAAAGTTGCCTTTGTTTATAACGCATGAAGCGCTGCTTGTTTGAGTCGCCCACCCATCATAAATGCCGTCACATGTTTTAATTAAATGCCAGCCAGCGAAATAGGCACAAAGCCTTAAAAGCTTATGTTACTTTATAAGCCACATTAATTGAATTTACAACACGGCTTAGCTGTCAGCTAATCTCTTGGGTTGTATTTTATTTTATTTTGGCCATAATTTTTTTTAGACTATTTCCACGCAGATGTGACAAGCGTTAAAAACGTAGCAACCTCATCGTTGTTGCAACATTGCAACACTTTGCCTCTACTCATTTTATGCTGTTGTTGGTAGTTCAATTTTATGTTCTATTGCTGTCATAAAGGCCAACAAATAGCCGCAATAAAAGCTGCAACACGCCATTGTTGTATTGCCAACCCAGTTTGTTGCCCAAGTCTTTTGTTTAAATCGTCAGCCAGCTGTGCATAAACCATTTTATAGTGTTAAGTCGAAGACGGAGTTTGCATGCGATTTATATGCATCTCTATATAGATATTTATGTGTGTGGACAACATTGCATGCATCAATCAAATTGGTCAAACTGTAAATGCGAATTGAATGCTGTTTTCATAAACAACATCGAAACTCATGCAAAATGTCATTAATTCAGACTCAGCGAGTGCCAAAATAGAGTAGCAAAAGAAAAAAAAACTTAAGTTGTGCTCCAATCAAGTCGAGCATTTGTCTCATCGCTTAAACATTTCAATTTCACTCGCAACGAGAGTTTCTTTTATTTATTGCCACTAAATTACGTATCCGTGCTGCAGTCCCCGGCTAACTGGCCTTGTTGATTAATGATTTCAGCTCAGTTCGACTCGACTCGACTCGATTCGCAGCAGCAGCAGCAGCAGCACAACCAATACATATGACTACCTAACACTGATACAAATGTACCGCTATCGCTATCGCTCTCAACTGTATACAGTAGCAACATGGCATGTTGCTGGCAACATGTTGCCAGTCGCACGCTAATCAGGTTAATTGTCTTTCAATTTCATTTGCTGCTAGCTTCCGCTCGCACTGGCAAACTTAACTACTCACAGGTCCAACTCATTTTAATGACTTGCCAATGCCAATTTATGTGCTCGACTGCTGGCAGCTAATTCAATTAGTTTTTTTTTTCTCCCTGTTTTTGTTGCCAATTCTCTGACACAAATTTGAAAATCACCAAATTTAAGGTAGCAATGCAGTGAAATTGCATTGGAAAAGGAAAGTTTTGGTGCTCATAAAGTCGCCTGCCGGCTATGAATTATGGCAATTTGATGTTAGCGAACCAGCAACAACATTAGCAGCAACAACAACACTACAGTTGTGATAAAGTGCAAAGAAAAACTTGAAAATCCTTAAAGAAAAATGCACATATTTAACTAATGATGGTCACTTAACGCAAACTTAACGACAAATCAACGCCGTCAACAGCAACAACAGCAACAACTTTCCCAGACAAAACGTCGCGACGTCTGCGTGGGCGCATACAGTGAGTAAGGCAAGAAAATATATATACAAACTATATGTGTACATATATATATATATATATAAACATAAAAATTATTAAATGCCTTGCTGATTATGCGCAGGCAGCATTCGAAGCACAACTCCTTCGTTTGTTGTGCTTGTTGATGATGCTGCAGTTGCTGTTGGCGTTGTTGTTGCTGTTGATGACAACAACAATAATATTGTTGATGATAATGCTTATGAGTTTTCGTTGTAACAACAGCAACAACAAGAATAACAACAAAAACAGTGAGACAAAGACAGGTACAGCTGCAGCAGAAATATAAACAACAACAAAAACAACTGCTGCAACAACAGCAACAACAAATGTCCGCTTGTAGCTGCTTAACTGTGGATGTTGCTGTTGTTGTCAGTTGATGTTGTCAGAGTGATAAACGTTGTTCATGTGCAATTAGTAAAAATGTTTCAAGCGTTTGTTGGCAACAAGGAAATCAATAAATATGGCTAGACTATGAGATACCCTAAGCTTTAAAAAAAAACTATCGCTTAAGGGTTATACAGATTGGAAATACTTAAAGAGAAAAATTCTTAAAAGTTCATTTAAAACATAAGCTAGACCTTTTGTAAACTAATGCTGCTACAGGGTATATGGTATAGTAACAAAGGCAATCTCATTTTGTGTTAAGTGACGACTATCTAAATCTTTCTGTTGCTGTCGCTTTTGTATTTTGTGTGTCTTAGGCTCACTGTTACTTACTTACAACAAAAGCCTGTTGCAGTTGCTCTTGCTCTTGCTGTTGTTGGCTAGTGACTTGGCAATTGCAATCGCTGCAACTTTCCATCACAATCACATTGACAATGCTAACAAACATATTGACAGTTGAAAATCAAATTGAACATATGCCTTGGCAAAAATCTACATATAAATTACAAGCAATAGAAAAAAAAGTTGTACCCTCAACAAGAGGACAAGTACATGCCACAGTCTGTCCAGTGAATCATGGCAAACATTTCGCGGAAATCGCAGTCAACAACAACTAACAACAACAACAAGAGCAACCACATTGGCAATCGGTTGGCTAGTGAGTACTTTCCAAATGCCTGGATACATTTCATTGGCCGTCTCAGTTGGTTAGTCAGCATTTTGCATGTCGATGATTTAGCAATGATTTTTCTTCCAACTAGAACATGGCGTACTTTGCCTAGATTCTTGGCCGTATTTATGCGGCACGTGCTGCTGACTCAATTTCCGTTATGTAAAAGTTAAAGTAAGTGCCACAAGTTGGGGCAAGCAACTTGTGTGGCATGTCGATTGCTTTGATTGCAATCAGTGGCTCAGTTTGTCTTAGTCAGCTGCAAAAATAAGTTAATTGCTGCCTAGGTATATAAAATTGTTATTGCTTCGCTTGAGACAAGGTCAACAACCTCAATGAAAGATTGAGACCTTTTTGCTGTGATCTGTTGTCTGTTTGTCTGGCAGCGTTTTGCGGCAAATGAATACCTTTCTTTTGTGTGGCATTGAAATACCGCTTTGAAATGTCGAACAAACGTTTTAAACTGCATGAATTGGCAAAAAGAAAATATTGGTTTTTGACTGTTTTTTTTGGGTCGCCTCACACCCTTTGTGTCTGGCCCTCTCTCACACACACAGTTGAGAATATAAAAAGGCCAGTTAATGTTGTGAGTGCAAAACAACATTAACCAAATACAAATTGAAATTAACTTACATAAATTTGTTGGCAATAATTGTATTTTCTATTATTTTGTTGTTGTTTCTTGGTGCGCTTTTTTGCCTTGTAACTGTAGCCAAATTATGTTGTTCAACGACAATTAAGCTGCAAGAGGCGGAAACAATTTGCTGTGCGGCCCAAAGCCAATGTAAGACAAAAGCCAATGACTATTTTGGCCAGCTAACTACCAATAGCAACAACAATAAGTACGCGCAATTTCAACGCATTGCGCAACGAACGTAATTGAAATTGCAACAACAACAACAAACGAAAGCAACAATTTGCAAAATCGACATTTAAATGTACATTAAAATTGTTGCTGTTAATGTTGTTGGTGTTGTTGTTGTTATTGGTGCTGCAGTTGTCGTGCCACAATTTGGCTGTGGTCTGGAAAGCCATTCTGTGCACATAGTCTGTCCTGTGGCCTAAAAGTGAGAGTCATGTAGACACACTTGAGACTCCCAAGTCAAAAGCACTTTCGCGCAAACATACATTGGACTCTGCGCCCTTGCTGCAAGCCGGCATGTTGCTAACAACTTGGCAGGGCGCAGCAGCTCTTTTCATGACTTAATCTTATCAGACAAGCACTGGCATTATAAATGCACTTCAAGGTTCTACAATGATTATGGTTGTGGGCTCGTTGCGCATTTTGTTAAATGGTTTTGTGGCTGTGGCTTTAGCTGTGGCAGCGCAGCATAATTCATGGTTACAGGGATTACCACGAAAGCGAAAAGTAAATGATGACGACGACCAGCACTGTGAGTGTGAGCAACCCTTTTGTGGAAAATCAGCAACGCTTGTTTGCCCAGCCAGCTGATTCTTATTATGAGTAAATTAAGTTGTTGCCTGCTACATGGCGTCGTGGACTCCAACAGTTCCAACAAGAGGAATCAAGGTCGCATCGCACTTAGCACAAAGTCAAGCCCAGTGACTGCGCTTAGTAAATGCACCTTTTGCCTTGACCTAAGTCAATGTGTAAGCTATCAGCTTAACGGCTTTACAGCTGCCCACGCCATAGATCTATCAGTTGTAGGCCTTTAATGCCTAAGTTTATGACTGCTGCGAGTGCGTTTCTCTTTTTTTTAAGCCGAAAAGAAAAATAGAATAGAAAAAGCCAACAGCTACTGTGCGTGTATGTGTGTGTGTGTGTGTGTGTCTGGCCTTAAGCTGATTTTGTTCTGAGGCGAACAAATGCGATTTAAGCCATAAAGTTTTGTATTAGTTGCAGTCACAGTAGCCATAAGTCGTGGCACTCTATTGAGGCACAGTTTGGACAGGCAGCCTGCTCTACTCTGTTGCCATATGTTGTGTGCCTAACCCCGCCAACAAGTCAATTGGCAATGCAGCAGCGGTAACAACAACAACAACAACAACAACACTGGCGCAACATTTGCCAAAATCTTTCACAAATCACATAAATTGCCGCTCAAATCCAGCGCCATATTTGGCTAAAATGCCAAACTCATGGCTAATACTCATAAGTTTTGTTACAACAACTGACGCCGCTGTCAATTGACAACCATGAGAATTTTTTGCGGTCAAACAAATCCGTTGCCGCCTTTTGATAGTTGCTTGTTTTGTATTGGCAATAACGATTATCTTTAGGTACCTGTGGTTATTTTTTTTTTTTGTTTTTCTGTTATTGTTGTTTGCTTTAAGTAATTACACAAATTGTTAAGCAATGATGCGATAATGTTCTAGCTATAATCGCTGAATAATTTCCAATTAAATGTTTTGCAATGTGGGTTTCTCAACTTTCAGCTGCTAAATATTTATGTCAGTATTTACTATTCATATTAAAAGTTTGATTTGAATCATTTGCCTTAAATGATAATTAGAAGTCATTTCAGAGTCATTTTGTAAGCAAAAGCAAAAAGTCAAAACACAAAGGTTAATAATAATTACTCCCAAGTCTTATGCAAGAAATGAAAACATTTTGAAATTAATAAATTATCTAAGGATCAGACAAAGCATAAGCCACACACACACACGGCTCAAGTGGTTTCCAATCTTTTCTTACCAGCAATTTTATATCATAAATCTTTAATAACTGTATTTATGAGGTGATGGCTTTGATTTAATAAAAGCTTTTTACGGGCATTATGCGGCACAAATGCAACTTAATTTTGGTGTAGATCGGCTTATCATTTCTTGTCTACCCCAAGCTTTATAATAACAGCATGGATACACTTGATTCTCCCCTCGCACAACTTTTGTGATCATTATATCCATAATGTAGCGTTGCTGCTGTTTTTTTAGTTTTACTTTCTGAAAGTTAAAGTTGCAGATAATAATCAGGAGTAATACAAGTGAAAATTGCGTAGGACTGTCTCTGTGAAGATCAACAATGACATTGCATGACCCTTTTTGGGTTTTGATTTTAGCTTGGCTTTTGGAATAAATTCACCTTAAACGAAGTTCATTCAGAATCTCGCACACAACTCAATGAAAGCGAAGCTGTCCTGCTTGAAATGAAGAAAAATGTAAAAATTTATTAACATATTACCAACAATTGTTGCAATTTGATTTGCTTTATGCTTGCAACGTGCTAGCGATGCGCTCAAAGCGATAAGCAGCAGCAGCAGCAGCAGCATCCCTGATGATGATGCTACATGTGGATGCTGCCTGTTGCTGCTGCTGCTGCTGCCCACGATCAAAAACAAGAAATTCGCGTTAACTTGCTTTATGCATGGCAAGCGAGCTGAAGACGAAAAAAAAGGGTTACACAATTCATTTCATTTGGTGCAACACATAAATCAGGCCAGCGAACAAGCAGCAATTCCACAGCAAGGGGCAACTCCAGCCAGCACACACGGAGAGTCATCTTGTGTACTTGGGAGGTCGCTGCCCAAGTGCCCGGTGATATATGATTTTGTTAATTTAAGTTCGTTTTGAATAGGCAGCGTCTTTCCGCATTGCATGCTTGCCGGCATGCATGCAAAAAAAGAAACAAGTTTTTTGCTTAAGTCTTTTGTTTCTGTCTAGACAGACTTAGAGAACATTTAGCGGCACATGGGACTTGCGTAATCGAACTTGAAATGGAAATCACTCAACAAAAAACCCAAAAGCCAAAAACAAACTATGTAACAAGCCCCGTAAAACAAATGTGGTTAATTGGGCGACCTCAGCAGACAAGCAACCAGACAGGCTGCCACAGTTGTTTGACAGGCGCTGTGTCTGTACACGCAGATGGACAGCATAGTAGAGCAGGGCCAGAGTCAGATTCAGAGCCAGGCAGAGGCGATCTCAAGGTTGCAGTGAAAGTGTTTTTACTTTTGTTTTCCAGTTGTTTTATGACCTTTTTTTCTGTCGCATTTCTCAGGCTTCATGAATTGCCACACTGCCATAATATTACTTATACTATATGCTGTATATCTGCTGACGAATTACATGCTATAAAAACACAAAGCACAAAAACAAAAACATAAAATTATTAAGCGCCGGCCAGCGAAGACGACGACGACGTCATCCACTTGGCCAACTTGTCGACTGCCAAGTTGCAGCAATACAAAAAAAAAACACGCAAAGCCAATTAATGGGCGTGAAAGTTTATTATCATTTGCTTAGCAGTTGTTGCAGTTGCAAAAATGGGGCAGGGGCAGTGGTCAGTGGCATTTGCTACTCGACTTGGTTTTTTTTTATTTTTCATTCGTTCGTTTTGTTTGTACTTTTTCTTGTTGGCAATCAACAACAATGGACAGCAGCAAAAAAGAAATATATATCTGCACATATTTATCAGTTTATTTGCACTGTTTGGCAGCCAAGATAAATATTGAAAATGTGCTGAAAAATTGCTCGACATATTAATTAAAGTTGCTTGGCTTGCAACACGTGTGTGTGTGTGTGTGGCAGCCTCTAGCATCTCGACACAATAAGTAACACCCTGTGCATGGCTATTGCATGACTGCTGCTGTTGATGGTAGCCAATAATATGTGTGCTCTATGGCCAATTATAAGTTCATTTACCTGACAACAACAACAGCAGCAACAGCAGCAATTGGCAACAACAATCGCAAGTTTGCATGCAAAAGAAGAAAGGAAAAGAAGAAGGCAGAGGAAGGGAAAGAAAAATGTGCATGCATGAGAAAAACAGCGCCACCGCATGATAATCAGATTTTTAACACTTTCCCATTCGGTTGTTTATTGTTGTTGTGACTATTACATTACAACTAGCCGTTGTCTGTCTGCTCTGTGTGTGTGTGTTTGTGTGTGTGTGTGTGTGTGTGTTGTGTTGTTGCATTTGATTTGATTAAAAACCGCAGTTATCTGCTTCATTTTGTCGCTGGCTTAATGTTAACATCGACACTTTGTTGACGTCGCCGTTGTTGTTGTTGCAGCTACTGCCTTTGTGCTGCTGTTGTTGTTGTTGTTGTTGACCAGTTGGTTGCTGCTACCTGGGGGCATGCGACAATGTTAGCTGCCTTGTCGCTAGGCTTGTAATCAGCTGCATTATTCGACTTGTTTTTTTTTTTGATATTTTTGTTAGTCGTTTGCAAGGCTAAGCCAAAAGGTCAGACTCTAGGCACTTTTGGACAATCGTCATTATTAATGGCCAGCACTTAAAATTAGCATTTTAATAATGACAATCAATATACAAAAGCCACAAAAACGCATGCAGCAATATTATCAAATTGAATTATACGTAAGCTAAATTGCTTTATGCGAGCTAATCTTAATCGCAGCCTTGGAAATATAATTCGAAAATCCATCCAACATCGAACCGCGCAATTCGCATCAAAGTCGTGAGTCAATCGGCAATTTATATTTTGCCGAATTAAATGCAAACTGACAGTTCCAATTGCATTCTAAAAACGACAAATAAAACATTGAATCCATCGACAAATCAAAAATCCAAATGCAAATCGTGTTTTGCTGTTGTTTTGCAATTAATCAATTAGGCGCAGCCCCCAAAGCTTCGTCAGTGTCAGTGTGTCAGCAACAGCAACAACAACGACGACGACGATTGCAACTTTGGCGTTGTGGTTGTCACCTCGAGGCCTCCAAGAACCCATGCAGACATGGCACTCCCTTTTTTACATCTCATGTCAGACCCTCTGTATGCAAATTTCGAGCAGTTGAACCGTTCTCGAGATAGTATGACGCCGCATACATAATGAGCATTTATTTAAATGGATTTTGTGCTTTGTTTTATTGCCTTTAAATTGCATTTAGTGTCAAATGTCTCGCGCAGCTAATACCTAAGAAAAAAAATAACATACAACACATTTATATATCTCTCTCGTTTTTGCCATGCATAAATCGTCACAACAACAACAAATCATTCAACACCAGACGGGGTAACGATGCCAAAGGTGACTCACACAGTCGCATCGCTGTCTGTTTTCGCTCGAGCTCTAAAAATATATGAATACATATACAGAATTTTATATATTTAGGCAGACTTGCAGTGCCAAATGAAATCGCAATTGGGGGCATGTTTATTTCCATTTCGAAAAGGAAATAATATAAATAAATTGAGTAATAAATACAAATCTATTTTCGATTGACCTTCGCAGGTAGCTGCCAAAAAATATATTAGATAATATATCAAACTAACACTTTTAATGAATTAAACTTTTATTGAATCAAAATGAAAGAGATTTGTTAAAACTAGATCTGATTGCACATCAAGCGTTTTTATAGAATAAACAAGTTTGATTGTTCTGCATCAATAAAATTATACTAGAGTTTTATTTACATCATCATTTTGTTTATATTAAGTCATAAATGTTGTCTTTATACACACAAGTTTTCGCATTTACCTGGCATAAGTAAGAGCAGGGGGTTACCCACTGCTAACTTGTGTGTAAACATTTAATAAAATTTTGTTTATTACATTATGTGAATGTATGCACACGAATAAAATCAAAATTATGGTTCATTTGCACAGCGGGCGCGTTAATTCGATTACAAAATTGACGCCTCCATCCCCTTGAAATACAAAATAAGAAAAAGAAACCTGCACAAGATACGAGCACAAACAGAGCCATAATCTTACCAGATAGATACAGCTAAAGATACTCTGATACAGGTACAAAAGCTGTAAGCAGATACGCAGCAAACACAGTCTGGTGTGTCTGTGTTGAATCATGCAATTCAATAGACACGAACGCAAGCAGAGGGAGAGAGATTGAGAGAAAAATAACGAGAAATCATCATTAATATATCAACACAATATGCATTCACAAGATACAGAAGGCCGCTGCACGCGCGTGCAGTTGAAAACCATTTGAATGACTTTGATGATTGGGAAAGTGTTTTCACAGCTACCTAGCTGCTGCTGTTGCTGCTGCTGCTACAGCTGGCTGCATGCTAATTGCAGCATTTTCGCACATTGCCAGCTTTTTGTTGCACTTATGTTTTGTGTTGGCTAATGACTCATGCGTGCTGAAAAATCGTTGCTGTATGCCATATCTGAATGGATCGCTTAATACATAATTTATTACACTAATGATTTAATTAATAATTTTTTGTGTTTTTAACTTTTTTTTTGTTCAGATGCCAGCGACCTTGCAACCAGCTGCAACAACTAACTGCTTTTTTTCTCTGTTTTGTGCTTCAATCTTTTACAATCTACACCTTTCAATTATATTTCGGCTACTTACACATTGTTAATGGTCTTTTAAGGGCTCTAAAAGGTATGTAGTATAGAGAGACTGATCGCCTTGATATTTGATATGTGCAATCTTGTACACAGTTGTTGAAAAAGTGCACAGCATGTCCCAGGTGCCCAAAAAAAAAATTCCCCGTTAATTGCACAAGCCGCAAAGGGCAGCCGCTTTTAAGCCCCTCAATATGTATATATTTTTTAGATTCAGTCACAATAATTGACAGATATTCGGTTACAAGTGCGTTGACAAATTTGTGTCAAAAAAGGGTCACAAAATATAAAGGTAAAGTATCTGAGTATTCGCCAAACATCTAACTACAGACTGTTTGCTTAAAGTGTCTTATCTTATTTATGGCAACTTTTGCCTGCCAATTTATAACCCCACTCAGAATCATAATGCATATGCATGAATGCAGGCCATATGATTAATTTGCAGTCGCCTTTGTAAAGTAAACGAGTGAAGTAACTGAGTGAAAAGCAATTTATTTTTTGTTTTTGCTGTTCAAAAAAATCTTGCCTGACTTTCGGTTCGATACTTGAACTTTTTTTAGTTTGGGCGGGTGGGGAAATGGAAGCTGCTGCAGCAGGAATATAATTAAAAAAACGTTGCGCCACCAACCAGCTGAGAGCGACACCCAAAAAATGAATATACATCGACCCACCCATAAATGACGTGCAGCACTCGCATTATTTGCCTTTCTTTTTGCTGGATTTCTTGGGTTACTTTGTTGTACACGGCAGCAGCAGCAGCAGCAAAACGGGCATGTCGTTAATATTATATGGCTTGATAAACTTCTGCCACAAGACAATCGAAATTACTCAATCACGTTGGAAGCTGCAGAGCAATGGTAGTGCGGGTGGTTCAGTCGAGTGGTGCGCCTTTGAGAAAGGCTCTTTATGGTGTTCATAAAGTTTTGCTGCAGCAGACGCGCGTCAAATGCAAACCCAGAGAGCCGTCAAAGCTGCGCCTTCTTTAGCTGCCCCAAAGGCTTTACGTTGCGGGCACACAGGGCTTGCAGGCATTAGGAGGCAAGGTAACAGGAGTCGCTAGTCGTGTAATTGATGTCAATTTGTTGTTGTTGTTGTTGTTGATGGTGATGTTGTTGCGCCCACTTGACGTTCGTTAAATGCCAAATATAATTTAATAGGAAGTGAAAACAAGCAAAAGGGTACAAATTATGTTGCCTCAAAATATAATGATTGATTTGTATCAGCTACGAAACGAGCCAAACGAAAATTTGCCATTTAATACTTATTGAACATATGTAGCTACATAGCCTGAAGGTGGTTGCAAGAAAAAGAGAGCGAGAGCGAGAGAGAGGGGGCGGTGCGGGAAAGGTCTGCTCAATTTTCTGCGCCCAATTTCGCAAGCTTTTCGTATTTTTCGCTATTGTATTTTTTGTTGGTTTTGTGTTTTTACTATTTTGGCTGCCAATTTGTTGCGAAGCGGAAATAATAACAATAATTTAGCGCACTGTTTGCCCAAATCGAGTTAACATAATAGAGGCTATTATCCGCCTGCCATGACCAAATACAAATCACCAGACAAGTCCGAGGCATACACTTATTTTGGCTTTGATTTTTTTTTTGGCAGTGGCGTCTTTATTGTGTTTGCCAGGACGAACACACACAAACACACACACACATTGGGAAATTTTCAATTGCAGTTATTTGCGGTTGATTTGAGGCTCACATTGCATCATCATCAAGTTGCAGTTGCTCAATTTGCATTATTATGGCCAACATTTGTTTGAGCCTTATTAGCTGAGATTTTCGCATAACTATTTGGTGGTTTGTTTACCCAGTTGCCTGGTCTTTTTATCTGTGTTGTCAGCTGTGGACTTTAGAAAGCACTCAATACGCTAGTTGCTGTCTGATATGCCTGAATAACTTGCAGCAATGCGCCACAAGCGAAAGGTGGAAAGGTGTTGCCTTTGCATGGCTGCCCAGCATGGCAAAACGAACAGTGGCAAATGAAAATGGAAAACTGGGAAGTTATGCCATGTAACGAAAGTTGTTTGAAGGTTGTTAGCTCACAATTTCCTACTATCGTCGAGCCGAATGGCAAAAAGGGAAGCCACAGATCCTTAAGCCTATCAACAACATTTATTTCCAAACATTGCACAAATTAATATATTATTTAAGTTAAATCATTTTTTACAACATCTTAAGTGACATTGCCAGCGGCTTGCATTAGCTTAAATGAGCATTGAGCTCAACTCATTTATTTCAAATTGCGCTCGCTTTAAGCACAAAAAAAAACACGAAAATAACTTTGCCCTGCCCTGCACTGCCCTCACTGATTGCCACACACGAGTTTCTAATTGAAATAAATTGCTTTACTTTAAAGCTGAGACAAAATACGGCAGCAAACTTCAGCAACAGCAGCTGCCGCCAGCATGCCCTTGAATGAGCAACAAACTTTGGCTTCAAACTCAACACATACAATAAATTGGGTTCGCCCGCATATGACAGCCAGACAAAAGCTGCCCGTCATGGCAGCCTAGTCAATGATTTTGAATGGAACTTCAATACCTCACGTGACCTTGAGCTGCACTGGCAAACGGTGTACAGCAACTGGCGGCAAGTTGGCATCCAACTGTTGGCTGCCGCTTCGATTCGAATGTGTGTCAAATGCATCATGCAGCCGACTCGTCGACGATCGTTGCTGCTGTATACGTGACTAACCGACTTTCATGTCATAACTTAGTGCGCTCTTTGAAGTTCAAGTTGCCCACTTTTCATAAGACGGGCGCATTGTCCATGAGCCATGAGCCGGTTCAATTAAGGCGCATAAATTATGCAGCAGCCAGCAACGGCCGCCAAATTTAAATCGTAAATTAACATTTGCCAGACGTTTGCAATGTTGCTGTTGCAATAACTTTTACATTTTGACCAAATATTTTTGCAAATTTTCACTAAGCGTGCTGCCCACGCAGTCGACGCCCGATTCGCGTTTGTTAAACCCAAAAAAACAGTCCAAAATATTGTCAACGTTAGCGGCGGCAAACGAAATGAAAATGGTAGCAATTGCTGCAGACATGCAACTTGGCCAAAAACTGACAGTTGCAAGTCAGTCAACGGCTGCAAAATTCCAGCAGCTGCCGCATTTTGGACTCATTGCACAGACTCGTACTCTTGGACTTGGCTTGATTTTTTTTTTTTTTTTGTGTGACAGTTGCTTTATGTTACTTTTTATTTCAAGTGCACAATTTATTGCCATTTGCCAAGGTGCGCGCCAAGTTTGCACCTCAAAAGCCAGCAGCCAACACTACATTGTGCTACCGGCTAATCAGTGGCCAATGTTCGTTTGTTCGCCATTCGGTGTTCATTTGTGTTTTGTGCTGCTCTGTTTCCTTTAAGCTTTCACTAGCAAAAAAAACGAGCAGTTTTTTTTCTTGCCTGTTCATGCCAAGCATGCCTTTAAATTAGCACTATAGATCAGGCACTTGGCATTTTCGTAATACAGCAACAACAAAAAAAAAAAAAACAGCTAAGAGCACTTAGACACACAAATGTTATCTGCTGACTGAAGTAATTTAGCAAAAGGCTTTTAAATTACCAAGAATAGCTTTAATTAAGATGTAGAGAATAATGAGAAAAGAGAAGTTTTAAGTAAATATTTTTGCTTAACTTTTAGCAATGCTGCCTCCCAGCCACCCACGATGACAACATTTTCTTGACTGCTAACTAAAAAAGAAAAAGAAAAAGAAAAATAACAAAAAGCAATGTCGCCGATTGCATAATGCATAAATTGTTGCGCTGCTCTTCCCGTTGCCGTTTGCCGCCAATCTGCGATAGTCAAAAAGAAACCAAACTTTTTCCTGTAACGAGCCGCCAACTCACAGAGTTGAGCTTCGGTAATATGAGCCTGGCCAGGCTAGCTAACTGCCGCTAGAGGTTGTTGCGCCTGGTAATAATGACAGTATGTGTCACATTGCAACCCACACGCATTCAATTTAACAGCCAACAACAACAGCAACAACAGTTAACTAACCAAGCAACCAAACAACAACAAACCAGCAATTTTATGAGCCATTTGAACGGAGCCTCAGACTGGGTCCCTGCACAGCTGTTGTTGTTGTTGTTGTTGTTGCTGTTGGTTCGTTTTTAAGTTTTTGGCTTCAGTCTTGGCGCAAATTTGATCCAATTGCGCACTCATTTAATCGTGATCTTTATGCGATTGTACAGTTGGATGTGTTTAGCCTTTTATGTCGAATTGAGCCAGCTCTGTCCGTCTTTCAGTCTTTCGGTCTTTGTATCGTTTGTTGTTATAGTTGGCTCCTTTTTGCTTCTTTGACCTACATAACTTGCTTATTTTTCTTGCCGTTGCTGTTGTTTAATTTAATTTGCTTTCATTGTTGCTGTTGTTGTTGTTGTTGTTGCTGCTGTTGCAGTGCAATAATTATGTAAAAACATGTAAAACGTTTAAGGAAGTTAATTAAACGGCAGAGCCTGACTTAATTGGCAATTGTTTGTGGGTTTGTGGATTCTTTTGTTTGATGAACCAGGCGACAATGCCGTAACCTTGTTTATGGTCAATCAAACTGTTTCCGGGCTTATTTTCTTTGAGGTTTTATGCATTGCTTTAATGCAATAAAATATCATTTACTACGTTAGGCTAGCAGCTGCTTCCTGGAGTATACTTTCTTTAGTGCATCATTATTATTTAGTGGCTTTTTAAAAGAGAAACATGGCCATTAACAAGCTGTTAAAAGGCATATTCAAAGCCAACTTGTAGCAAATTCAAAATACATACAAATTATTATCGGTTTGTTATGAACTTAAGTTGAAGGAAGTCTTTAATAACTTTGCTTAACTTTTCTTATTTGCCATTAAGCTTTATCTTCAAACCTATTCATAGGGTATATATTGTAGATTCATGTCTCATAATGATTAGCTGTTAAAGATGACTATTAAATTAAAAACTAACTGATTGCTTTAAGCCATCAATAAAATATCATTGCCATTGCCAAAAAGAGAAGCTTTGCCACAATCCACGAAGCCACATCAAAGTTTGTTTTTGTTTTGATACGCCTCTTCAAAATTGGGTTTGACATTAAGGCGTACTTCAGGTTAATGCCATTTATTGTCTTAAAAACCAAAAAAAACAACCAAAAAAAGGCACAGAAAACTCAAATTGTATGGCATTTATGCAGCAGTGAGAGAAGACGCCTTGGTTATGTAATTAAGCCAGTTACCATAATTACCATAAAAGATAGACAATAATTTGGCCTATTGTAATTAAGATGCGGCCGGATATGAAAATTGTCATGATTAAGCGCAACTCTAACGCTGGTGGCATATAATTTGAATTTGCCACAAACACAAACACACACACACACTTACACTTAGACAGGTGCGGCAGGCAGACAGATTTTGAACCGTGTCAAGGGCATCATAATTTAAAAAAAAGATTTGGCAAACATTTTTTAAAGTTGAAGATTTTCGCAGTGCCAGCGAAAGCCAGCAAATTGTTGGTGCTGGCATGAATAAAACATTACGAAGGCGTTGCACCAATGCACCAAAAGAAACAATAACTAAAGGCGTTGCTGCTGCCACTGCTTTGTAGCCGTGCCTGGCCAAGCGGTAATACGTCAATAACCGTTTAGCGTACAAATTGAAATTTTTATTAGTTACGGACGCCGAGCAACAGCAACTGCAACAGTGAAAAAGCAAAGCATTGGCCCGCCGGCGCTTCACAAAAACCAAAAAGAAAACAACAACAAAAACAAAAAAGAGGGGAAAAGAAAGAAAAACGCTACTAAGACAGTTGCTAAGGGGAGGAGGGCGAAAAGCAGGCGATAGCAGCAACAGTTGCAGTTGCAGTTGTAGCTGTTGCTGTAGCTGGAGGAGCAGGCAGCAAGGAAGCCACACGAATGCCGCGCTCTGCTCGCTGAGATATCGCCAGAGATTATGTTTTGTGGCGGTAGCAGCTGCCACCATTGTTTTTGATTTTGTTTCTTTTTTGTACTGTTGTTGTTGTTGTTGTTGGCCTTTGGCTTGTATCGCGGCGCTGGCATCTGTGCGATGTGCAACACTTGCAGACAACTTGGCGCTCGTTGCTGCCGCAACGCCTAACTGTACATCAAAGTTCAGCCAAAGCTAGGGTAGGCTAAGGTAAGCTAGGGTGGAAAGGTTGGTTTATAGAAATTAGTCAGGCGGTTGCCATTGCAGTTGCGTCTATGCCACGCCCAGGCAGTTGCTGTCGCCCGTCTATCCGTGTATCAGCCCGCAGGTGATTAAGCTATCGTCCGTTGCATATTTGCATGCAAAACATACACACACATGTGTGCGTGTGTTTTTGTGTGCTTTTCTGTGTGGTTAGTGCAACAACAAACGGCCAACAGCTGACGGCTGTGACGGCTGTGCTGCATCCTGCCTGTCATTTGGCTACCTCACTTTTTTTTGGCCACCCCAAACGCATTGCCCATGTGATAATGTCTTTGATATGTTTGTTGATTTGTGTTAAATATTTATATTGCGTGTCGACAGCTTGGCTTTTTTCTAAGTCATTGTTTGTAGCTATAAGAATGGAAAAGTTTCTCGAATATTTTTTGTTTAGGTCTTAATTAAAAGGGTTCTTTGGCCAGAGCAAGGACGTCTACCTAGTAAGTAAAACTAGTTGTTAGTTTACTACATCTAGTTGTCAGAGCGCAGATATCTTCAAGTGCTGCAAACGAATGCTAAGTGCAACTTGGTCGCAAAGTGGGTTAAGTGTCTTTGTTGATCTCGACTGTGCAATTTATGTGTTTCGTGTTTTAGAGTTTTATGATTGTGTTTGGCAAATAAACAAAACAATCAGCAAAACAAACGTTGCAACATTTCGACGCAAACGACAACAGCAACATTGCCGTCGATCAAGGTCGCTTGCAACAAGTTTATTTATGCAAAACGTTTGCTGTTTCTGTGCCTAATGAAACTAGCAATAAAATGTTTATAAAGTTGTTCTTTTATTAATAAAAAAAAAAAAAGAATCTCAATCCAAATCCAAGGGCTACCCAGACAGTTTCGGCGTTTGCTTCCAGACCACTTCGAATTGCATGTTTATCAGCTTCTTATGGGGCAGAGTGGATGTTGCAATGGCCTGCAACACTTGCACCAGCCAAACTAGGTAAACTTTTACTTGACGAGTTGTGAATAAACGCATAATCAAGAATAGTTTTTCAAAATATGTAAAAATTGCTTAACAAAAGCAAGTAAAAACTTTTTATACAAAAAAAAGATCTATGTGTATTGTAGAACGTATTGTGTTGGAATGATTTGTACTTAAAACATTTTCAATTATGTTTTCGTGTTCATTTCAAATGTTACTGTGATTAAAAGTAAACCAAAAGTTAAAGTAGAATAATTCCAGTTTGAAGTCAAAGCTACCTTTCACATTGTCAGGCTGTTTGGCAAAAACAAATCGAATTAAATATTATCGCGCTAATAATCAACTTTCTAAAGTCGAGTTAGCAGAAATCGCTCAGCTGGGCTAATTATGTGAGCCTAATTACAAAGACGGATGCTAGAAATATGTTACCACTGTTTTCTGCAAAAAACAAAACAAAAGAAATAAATGGCAAGTCAATGGTCTAAGTAAAACTGGTTGCCACATCTGATGCGAGGCACAGAATTATGATTTCAAAAAGCCAGGCAAAGTCGCGCGTGGCAAGCGGCAACTTTGGCTTTGGCCGCCTGACTGACTTTTCCGCCAAGCTCTTTGATTTATGTGGCAACTGTGACACGACACGGCGGCATCGAGCGTTCTCTATAATTATACTAGCCATATATATGTAGTCGTATTCAGTTAGTTAGGGGGCAGTCTCCATCAGCTAGACTTTGTGGCGACTTAAAAGCTCTTGGCTGTAGTTTAAATCGTTTCCACAAAAACCACATTTGGAACCGCAAACAATTTGCTTCAAAAAATAAAGGCTTAAAAATCGATCTAAAGTCTAGATATAAGAGTTTCAGTGTAAAATCAGAATATAAATAATGCGTTTATTAACTTATAGGCTAGCTGTTGCCAACTGTCAACAACCACACAAGCTGACAGCGGATGTGCTGCTTCTTGTTGCTGTTGGGCTTAATGTTGTCAGCCGCGCATATTGCAACAGCTCGTAGATAGAACATTTTCATAGCGGCTCTGAACTTGGCACTTTGTAAAGATTCTGGAAATATGAGCTTCCTGGAATGCGTTTGCTGTTGCTGTTGATAGCCGAGTTTAGCCATGAGTTGGCGTCAAAATGCAACAGCTAACTAACAAGCCATAAATAAAACCTAAAATGCAAAACAATGTTCGTTGTTGTTGTTGTTGCTGCAGGCTGTGGACTGCTGCAATAAATAAATGAAAACAAAACCAAAATGTTCAGGCAGGCGTAACAAGTACATAAAGGCAGAGCCGATGCCAATGGGCTGCTGCTGTTGCTGTTGCTGTTGCTACAACTGTTGCTGCCGAAAAAGCTGACCCATTTATGCAGATTTTGTTGGCAAAACAATGGCAATGTACAATAACAACCACGGGAGCCGTGTACGATAGCAAGTAAAGCACGCTTGCTTATACCCTGTATTAAGTCAGACGTTGGGGGTATGCTCTGTTGGTTAACAACAGTTTATTTAGCACTAGCAAGCGTGATGTCTTTGCGTGCATCAGCTGCTCGGCACAAAGAATATTTAGTCATTTGTCATGTTGATTTATGCTCGTATTTGCTCATTGGCTTTTAAATGTTGTACAGGCTTTTCACACGGCAAACGGTCAGCAGGCAGAGCAAATGCTTGACCCAATGCTGGCGGCAACCTTGAGCAGCGACCTCTGTTGCAACAATTGTGTGTGTTTGCTTTTTTGACATGTTCTGTACAATATATTTTCACAATGCTGTTGGCAATATGTCTTCCTGGTTGCAAGTCAATCTCTCTTTCTCTCTCTCACTCTTTGGAGGTGTCATTGTTTGTTGTTGTCTGGCATTAAGAATTAAAAGGATCTGCATTTGTGTGTGTAATTTTTTATGGCTTATCTGTTGGGCAAACAGCACTTAAATATATATATTTTGGTCATATTTGTCTGCCACAAGTAACAAGTGGCTCACAAGCGGAAGTCCATGCACACACAGACAGAGGCAGAGAAAGCGAAGGATCTTAAATAAACATTGATTGCTTACTTGCCGCTACCTGCTGAAAGTATATATATAAAGCCATAAAGAAAACATTTTTTTTTTTTTCGACTTTTCGTTTTTTCGTCTGTCATAGAACATTGGCAGTAGCTGTGGCTGTGCCACAAGTTGTGCCGCGTGCATTAATCAATGTATATGGTGGCTGCTACTACAATCCGGCTGGCTGGTAGCCAACAGCAGCCCATCAATAAAACGACGTGCTGGCAATAGAAATACATTTGGCAATCCTTACGCCAAGGAAGCTGTGTGTGTGTTTGCCACATGCGTGGGGTGGCGCTTGGATTAATGAGCATGCCACGATTAGAATCCATTTGAATTAATGAACATTTGAAGCGATTTGGATTTTGTTTAACCACAAACACACACAGCAGGCAGTCTAACAAAACAAAAGACTTAGGCAACGAACTTGACTTAGAGATATTCAACTTTTGCGTAGCTGGTTGCGTATCAGCCAGCCAACTGCCAACTGCCAACTGCCGACTAGCTTTTGGCATATTAATTTCACATGCCCCGGCCATAATGAAAAGCGATTTTATATTACCGGTGCCCGCCTGCCTGCGGTCGTTTATAATCAACTTAAATGCGCACAAAGCAATAAAAACTTGAGTTATCAACCAACGACGCCAAGGATCCGCCAATTGCATTTCCCAACTAGCCTCTTGCCACAAAACAGTGTGAGCATTAACAGAACGATGTCGCCAACGTTGCCTTGTTTTTTGTTGTTGTGTTTTTCTTACTTTTAATGGCAATTTTCACTTGGCCGCCAGTTGGACGATGGGAAAAGCCCGGTACGACTTTATTGGCCACTTGCCGCACGCTGTGCGCTAATATATAACCATCGCTTATCGGCTTTTATTTGCATTATTTATGCAAAATAGAGAAATGTGCGTTTACAGCTGAGACGCTGAACAGAAAAAAAAACAAAGCACACAAAACGCAGTTGCGTTGATTATTAACTGGAAAATTGATAAGACATAAACATTTGTGAAACTAGAATTGCCTTGTGCTTAACTACAGCTATGTTGAAATATTTTTACTAACCATAAATGATAAAAGATCTTGGCTCTTGTGTTGTGCATTGCCATTGGCATTGGCATTGAAAACTATTCAAATTATGCTCGAATTTATCAGTGTGGCATCTTTTTGTTTTCATTCTGCGTTTCGTTGGAAACAAAAAGCAGAGAGAAAAAAAATAAAGACGGCGATCGATCAACATGCAGCGCGAGGGGAACGTTTAGATTTCAACACAATGGGACGTCAAAAGGTTTCGATTTCAAAGCCAAAACGCAGGCACGTACACGTCTCGTGAGCGGGAGGAGAGGGGGGGGGGGGGGTTGTCTGTGACGTTGATGCGCATCTTTGATAAGGATATGGAATTGCCGCCAAACACACACCTCAAAAATAAGAAAAACAAATACAAAACAAAAGCAAAGAAAACAAAAGAAACTTTGAGCTAAACAAAAACGAAGAGGAAACAGCTTAAACAGTTTATCCTGATATATGATAGGAATTTATAGTTTACTTTAATTATTTGTAAAAGTATTAATCAAAGTAGGCATTGGCGACTTCGTTATTAAGTTGCTAAAACTATATAAAATTGTTTTATTCGTTTTCGAGCCTTGACTCAGTTAAGTTTTATCTATTTTCTACAAATATATTTCAGAACTTTTTGTATAAAAATCTTTTTGTTTGTGGAATTCTATTGTGAAGTAAAGTATTTTAAATATTTTTTGTAAAAATTTATTTTTATCGTTATAAACAAAAGCAAGAAATGACATCCGCAAAGTAAGTATATTTTTTTTATTATAAATCTTATTTTTAAATAATATTTGTAAATATTCGCTTACAGATCCTCTCGCAAGGGCTCCTAGACAGTTAGGCGTTTTCATTCCAACTATTTCAATTCACATTTTATCAAGCTTTGTTTTTGGATTTTGGCGGCGCAATGGCCTGCAACACTTTTCCCCCCGCACTCACCTGGCTGAACTTTCACACTGCGATTTTATAATGAACGCCCAGATATTGTAAACAAGAATATTATTCCAAAATAGTTTTAAATTGCTTATTCAAATAAAGATTGTTGAACCATATTTATGAATATTTTTATTGTATTTTAAACAAAAGTATCAGCTCTGCAGCTAACAAATATAGAACCTTGCTGTGTTTGGGACAAGTGCTGCTGTCCATATGCTGGGGAAGCTGCAGTTCCCGAAATCATTAAAAGCCAAACGAGCTAACAAATGCTTTCAGCCTTGCACTCAGCAGAAAATATTAAAAACATTGCATAATTACAAAACATTTTATTAACTTTGAAAACCAGCTAAAAATTGCATTTTAGACTTGCAAACCTTGCACATCGGTGATTTACGAATAGTTTTCTTGTTTTTTCCCATGTGTTCCGCGTTCTCTTTGCGCTCCGTTTGTTCCTGTTGCATTTGCTGTAAACAAAGTGCTGCGATTCTATATCTGTCCTTTTCCTTCTCGCTAAAATTATTGAAGGCGACACGAGACCGATGCGTCTCATTGATAACAATACTAACGGGCTTTGGGCACCGGAACTTTGGCATTGGTTGATTTTTATTACACGTTGTCCTTTGGAAGGGCAGCAGTGCAAAGTCCAAAAGTTGCTTAAGAAAATTATAAAATTTGCTCATTGTGTAAAATTAGAAATTTAGGAAAAAAAAAACACTTAAATCTTGAAAAATGTATATATAAATGCGATAAAGTTACTTTTCGTTTCAGAGTTTTTTCAGTGTGCTTCAAATGTTGCTACGATTCAAATAGAGTTGTTAAACATTGTGCTAAGCTTAGGGGCAAACAAGGCGTTAATCTAATTGAGACAACGAAAGTGTTAAGACACATTCTTGGAAATTGACACTTACGATAATGCCACAGAGTCGTAAAACAACGTAGAACTAGCAACTGATAAGAGCGAATGATTTAAGACAGCGATAAATGTTGGGAGGCTGCAAGAAGAGATGCAACAATTGTGTTGCGGCCAGCTGTGAGCCGACTCATAAAAGCCATAAAGGCGCAAACAATCTGGGCACAACAGAACTAACGATGGGCGAGTCATTCAAATAGTGTTTTATCGCTGCTTGTTAACGTTGGGAAAGTGTGTAAATTTACACATGAAAACACCGCAGGTGGACTTTTTCCTGAGTTTTTGGTTTTACTTTCAATGATGAAAAGTTCTTTTAACCGTTTTGTAGCGCTCACTGGTTCCACAGCCAACATGTTGAAACGGCGAAACGGTTAAGCTGTTGGGTTCGATCTGTTAACAGTTTATGTCAATAGAATTCAATTAATTGATATTATAATTATAGATGTTGTGTACAAGCTTTTCTAACAAGAATATGGTTTTTATTTAAGATACTTTAGCTGATAAAACTTAACATTTATTCTGCCCGCAACAAAACAAAATTACTGTTAAGCATAACATTAGGTTGCATCTGTGCGACTGGAACATGTTCGATGGCAAGCATGAAACGATCGCGTTCGTCGCTGTCGTTTGGTTGCAACCGTTAGTCGGCAACCGCTTGCAAAGCTAAGCAGACGTGTAGACGCGTATTGAGTAAAAATTTCTCGCCGACACTTCGAACAGTGTCCACGATTTATGAATGAGCGGCGCGCAGCGTGTGACAGACATTCATTATAGCCATACGAGCTCGGCTAAGAGGCCGTAGACGACGAGAACGTGAACGAAATTACAAAAGAAAAACCGAAGAAAATACGATAAATAAGACACACACGAAACGATAGTGCAGCAGCGTAAAAGTTTATTAAGAAAGAAAACGTTTGTTATTGCTGCAGCAACATTCAACGAAAACAACAACACGTAAAAGAAACGAGCGCGGATATTGCAGTTGCAAACAAAACAAACGCTTCGATTGTCAAGAAACTCGCGTGTTGTTTTTCTTAAGCTTAAATTTTGCACACTATTTTACACACACACTGTAAAGTTAAAAAAAAAACCAGGAAAATATTACAGAAACAAAATATACATATAAAGCTAAATAGTGCGTAAAAATTTGTTTTCTGAGCGCTTTGTTGGTTCGTCGCGGTTCCGTTGTACAAGTTTGTGTGTGTGTGAGCGAGAGAGTGTGCGTGCGCGTGTGTATGTGAGCGGGAGAGCGCGTCGCGTGTGTTTTTGTTTTAGATTACTAAATTCTCGCATAAGCTCCACACGAATAGAAGAAGAAGCTTTTAAAGAAAAAAATAAAAAAAAAACATGTTGAAATAGAAATTAAAATTGAAACAACAAAGCAAAAGTGTGCGTTATGTGAAAAGTGTTTGAAACGCATTTACAAAAAAAAAAGTGGAAAATAAGCATAAAATAATAATTCTTTTGGTGTTACAATCAGAATTGTTTGTGTTTTGAAACTGTGTTTCTAGTTTCTAGCCTTTTAATACACTCTCTTACTCTCTTTCCAACTCTCTCTCTCTCTCTGTCGCACCGCGGAGTAACGAAAGAGCAGCTGCAAGCGCGTCTAAAAGGTACGTGCAAGATAGAAGAAGAAGAGCTCGACCCCATGCCGCTTATCAACGGCAACGGGTAAACATTAGCTTATCGGTTTCTCTCTGTCATTTTTTCTCTTTCTGTGGTTGTGGTTGTGGTTGTGCTTGTGTGCTGCAATAACACTAGAAACAACAACAACAATACTGCTGAAAATGCCAAAGTTAATGCGGTACATTTCCAAGAACGTAACGTCAGCTTTTTGGCTTAAGCTTAAAGCGTTAGAAAACATTTAGTTAGAGATTGTTGCTAGATTTTTTTTCATGTCTCTCAATGTTTGCACTTAC
This sequence comes from Scaptomyza caliginosa, assembly GCA_035044725.1. Lineage (NCBI taxonomy): Eukaryota > Metazoa > Arthropoda > Insecta > Diptera > Drosophilidae > Scaptomyza > Scaptomyza caliginosa. The sequence goes on along the minus strand of JAWNNR010000116.1, from coordinate 96,466 downwards.
TTTCACTCAAAAAATACCAAAAAAAAAAGAAGAAAAAAACAACAAGAAATATACAAAAAAAACAAAGCATAAAAACTATGTATACAAGTAAGAGTGTTTGGGTTTAGAGTGACCGACTAACAGACATACTCTTTTTTTTTACTCTAAAAGTGCTCAAAAACAAAGTAAAGCGTAGCTAAGTTAAGTTTAGAGTACGATCTTTAAAAAATTGTTGCTTTTATTAAAATTTTTAAGTGTTTACCAATTGTAGGAAATTTTTTATTTCCCTTTCATTGAAATATGCTTTTTGTTTGTTGATATTTTTTAAATATCTTACTTTAAATCACAACATGAGCTTCGATTTGTCTCTAAAGTAATCTAGATATCGTTAATAATCTAACATCTATGACTTCAAATATTAAAAAGCATTCCTTAAAACCTTTTAATATCTAAGATTCTGTAATCATCAAGAACTTCTTAACAAACGCTGCTGTTTAAGAATAAACTCAACTTATTTCTTTTGTATATTTGTATATACTTTATAATACTTCTTTCATACATTAAAACTGAAAACAATCTTTATTCAAACCGGCATATGCCACACATGAACAAAACACACACACATACACAGCTATCACTATCGCAATTGCCTGTGCCTGTGGCTTTGCCTTTGCCTGTGGCATTGCCCAGGTCTTTGTCTTTGTCTCCCTATCCATCTGCGTCTAGGTTTTGGGTTTTGGGCTATTTTGCTTGTTGTCTCTCCTTTTTATTTTATTTTTTTTTCTGGTTTTCTAGTCTCTTAGTCTGCTTTGTTGGCTTTATCTTGCTGGGTCGCTGAGTGCTGAGCGACTCTAAAATGATATAGTGATAACCTACATACGCATGTGCTTACAGTTAGTTAGTCGCATGCATTATCTGGTTCTCTCTTCTGGTTTCATCACACACACACACACACACACACACAGCGATCCAAATCGCTTCGTACACTCTTCAAGCAACGACAAGCAAAGCAAAGCTGTAGACTTTATCTCGTTACGTTTCCGTCGATTGCTCTGGGGGACAGTTTGAAGATTGTCAGCGTTTTACTGAATCACATACAAGAATCGTAAATCATAAACACTTCTTCCTTCTTGAACGTTGCATTCAAAATTGGCTTCTTGGGAATATCGTTCAGACTTGTTTGTTGTTGTATTTTTTTGTTTTTTTAGCGATTCTTCAATATTTTGCTCATGAAATAAACAACAATGCATTTGCGGTTCTCTGATTTGCATCGAAATATTTCCGGTCTCTTTTTTATTATTGTTTTTATTATTATTAATGCATGCGTCATTCGCTTTTACAAGGGAGTTTAGATATAGAATGAACAATAATAATACAAACTGGTTTTCTACAGTTTATTATTTTTTTTTGTTTATCTATGTATGTATGTCGATACATACATAAAGGAAAAACACTTGTGCGTACGAATTGTTTAGTTTAACAGCAAACTCGAGTAAATAAAACTGAAACAATATGGTCTTGTGCCTATATTTATAACTGTTTGTGCCGTTTCGGTTAACAGAAACATACACAGCTGATATGCCAGCGCAGCTCAAACCAATTCTAAACTAAAGAATAATCGCTACAGATGTTTGGCATTTGATAACTCCCCCCACTTTTATGGCCATATATCAGGCAGGGCAGGTTCATCAATTTTCATTTCTTGTGTCTCTTGTGATAAATGTCGTAAAGGAATTTCCATATAAATACCCTATACAGCGCTGCTAAGCAAGTTGATTTGTAGTTGTTGTTGTCGTTGTTGTCGATGTTGTCGCTGTCGTCATCAACGGGAGGCGACACTGAGCGCCACCCTGAACTTACAACCCAATAGAGAAACACACAGATGGTTGGATGCAACAATATTCTATACCAAAAACAGCAAACTAATTCCAAACAATGTAAAGTATTATTTTATTTTTAACTGAGGTCATCAACGATGTCGACAATGCCTCTAGTCAACATTTTGAGTCTCTGCCCCGCTCTCGTCTTTGCCGCCAGCCTGCTTTACTCTCCACTTGATCTGCTGACTCTGAGATTCGTGTTGTTCTTATTTCAAGTTAATGTGCTTGTGTTGCGTTGTTGTTATACCCTAACTTGATATGTTCCCAAAAGGGTATCATTATGTTGTGCTGTTCTATATTTTAACAAATGCATATTAGTTGTTGTTCATCTTGCATTCAAGTTTAGAGAAAGTAAGAAGTGTTGTAGGGTATCTTTTAGTCGTTACTTCATCCTTAGAACTTTTTTATGTGTTGTTATTGCGGCTGTTTTTCAGCTGTTGAACTCAAACTCTCACCAAATTATGCCACACAACGTTGCCCGCCTGCCTCGCTGCTGGCTGCCCCGTAAGCAAAGCAAAGCAGAGCAGAGAGTAGACTCCAGAACATAGAGTATATAGCGATTGGTAGTGCTAGTGTTAGTGCTATTGCCCGGTGGCGTTGTGAGGCCTCGTCCGGGGCCAACAAACATTATTTGAAATATTTATGCTTGACTTTTGCGCCTCAATGACTTTTGAATTGCCTTGCCTTTGGCTGCCACACACTCTCTCTCTCCAACACACACAAACACACACATAGGTCGTTCTAATGTGTATAGTTTTATGCTTCAGGGCAGACTCCCATATGTTGCCTCAAATTGCAAGCAGATGCATTTTGAGCATTGGGATTTTCACTTTGTGAAAATTGTCGAGTGTTGAAACTTTGTCAACATCTGCTTAGCCAATGTAGATAATATCCGTTGTGCGTGTGTGTGTGTGTGTGTGTGTGTGTGTGTGTGCGTGTGTCTGTGTGTGTGGTAAGATAAGAACAACAATCTGACTATTATAAATTTTAATAACATTTCAGTTAGAACAAAGTCTGAGAAAAAAAAGTGCAGTGTTGTTTTACATTTTGTTCAAGAGCTGTAGTTATTAGTCAAGCATTAATAAGTATTGTTGTATTTGCTGAGCTCTCACCACAGAGCTATAGTTTGCTGATTTTCAAAAGCAGAAGCAAACAAACGAATGCTAAAAAAAAATATACTAGTAATTAACATGTGGAAAATTTTTAAGCAAGATGACAGCACAGTAATAATAGATGTACGGCTGTTGATGGGTAATCACGGCGGGATCTTTCCGGCTTTTAAAAGTCAAAAGCCAATTAACTAGACGTGGCACACATTAAACACACATTAGACTGCATTTAATTTGTCAATATTAGCTTGTCCGTCAATGCGACCCTCTTGGTGTCGTTATTGGAAGAAAGAAAGAAATGCCCTGATCGGTTCTCAGGCTGCACTTTTCTTTTCGTTTCGTTTCGTTTCGGCCTGTGGAAAGTGAGGCATGTAACAGCAATAACTCTGCACGACACACGAGACAGACTGATGGACAGATAGATGGACAACAAAACAACCAAACAGCATGTCTTGGCTATTGAAATGGCTAAATGCCTGGGTCTCTATGTTGACCTTTTCACAGCTGGAATCGTCATCATCATTCACATCATTGTGTTCTGCTTTAGGTCTCTCTCTGTCTCTGCTGCTCTAACTCTCTGTATGCTTGCCCCCCTCCACCCCCCTAATACATTTGACGGCTCATTGCTCGTGCGCTTGTCAATTTCTGTCAGTTGCTTGTCAAAAAATTTGTTTGCCTCCACAAAAAACACAAAAAAAAGTGCAGTGAAAATGTTTAAACAAAAAGTAAGAAACACGATTTTCATGTTCCAATCATACACACAACCACAAATCTAGTTTCTGGTAGATAACTCATCGAGCACACATACTACATATTAAACTGCATAATTAACCTTTTGGCCGACTTCGACTAAGCATATTTGCCATACCTTGTCTGTCTGCCTGTCCAACGCTACATTTGCCTTTTGTTTACAGCGTAATTTGTTTGTCTATAAAGGTAAATGTGAAAATGCAAACAAAATCACAACAAGCGTACTACGCCATCAACGTCAAATGCTGACTAATGTCTATACATATATACAAACAAACCAAACTATATAGTAAAGGCTGTTCTCTCGGACACGTACTAATATATATATGTATATATGTAGCATATTTAAGGCATGCCCTTTATGGCACAATTGTATTTGCCAATTTGCCACTAAAACTGACACGTCTCAACTCTAGATTTAGTAATAGTAGTAGGTGGCATAATTTTTTTGATCGTAATATGTTTACATAAAAAAAAAGGAAAAACAAGAGTATGGCGTTTCGAAATGATTAGGCCAATTTGAGAAAAAAATATGTGTTTAATAAAATTAGCATTATTAACTGTCATTTTTGGCAAATCACACAAAAATTGGGTATGTTTTTGCTGACTATTTATTTGTTGTTTGTCATTTTGAGGTGAGATAATCACAAGGCGTTCAATTGCTGGCAATTTGCGTTAACAATTAAGTGCAATTAATTTAGCATTAAAACGGAAATGGAAAAATCGCTTTACGCTGTGTGCGCTGAGAGCAAAGTTTCTTAATGATAGACATTCACTTTGTTTTTCTTTTTTTTTTTTGCGCAAAAGTGTGTGGCTTAATGGAGTGAAATTTTGTGGTAATTGAGCGCGACGAGCTTTGGCTTTGACTTGGAAGGTGTGCATTTGATGAATCTTGAGTGAATTTTTTGCAGTTTTTCTTTCAGACTTTTTGGCAAAGTAATCTTTTTTTCTGGATATGCTTCAGCGCGCTGCTGTTGCTGCTGCTGCATTTGTTATGCAAATCAAGTGCCGCCATATGTATTTGTATATATATGCATATACATATATTTAGATACAACTAAGAAACCAAAACGTCGTCGCCAGAGCCAGTCCGTAGAGCCGGCCAGACCAGATCAGACCAGAGTCACAGTCAGGCTAGGCGCAAACAAAATTGAAATAAACTTAAACTGGCGAACTGGTTGTGTAGGCAGCACACGTACAAGGTCTTCAAATATGGCTCTTTTTTGTTGTTTGTTGTTTGTATTTTCTAAGCATTTTTTTCTTCTCTTCTACAATGTAGTATTTTAGACGCTTTAATAGCATTAATTTACCATACGATTTCATATTTATAGCCATTGTACGTTAAAGTGCAATTCGCTTTTTTTTCTTTTTCCTGTGCATTTGCCTCAGTTGCAGTTGCAGTTGCTGCTCTCTCTGCTGCAGTGTGGGTGGTTTGTTGACTTGAGCACCACATTTTTTGACTTTTAATTAAGTTTGTTTGTTGTTGGGCTGCTTGCTTGTTGTCTAACCATTTTTCCCTTTCAATATGCTTCCTATTAGAACGTGTGAATCAGCTTTCTTGTTTAGTAATTGACAATTGGCGTTATATATATATATAAAAGTATATAATGTATATAAAAATATAGATAAGTTGAAACACGCTCACGTTAGCTGCTTCAAGTCATTGCTATCTGCCGCTAAACGTATGATTAATTCGCTTCGACTGGCGCCTTCATACAATTTTATTGCATGATCTATCTCTATCGATTATAAATATATATTGTTTGTTTACGTTTTCAAATCGATTACATTCGTCTGTGGCTGATCTTTTGCCAGCAACTGGAAATTAAATCACATTTATAAATAATTAGTTTGCCTAGAATAATTTCCAAGCTAAGCTAATTTACTTTATATAAATTATTTATTTAATTATTTCATTTTCTTTGCAGGTACGTGCTGTCAGCAATTCCTTAAAACATTTTCTACGTCTGTGTAAGTAAAATATTAAAACAAAAGAGCTATATAATTGTCGCCTTATGTGTTTTTATTATGTCTACAAAAGTTTTTTAAACGTGCATTTTGTAAAAAAAATTGCTATCAACAGCAACAACAAAGCGGGCCAAAACCCAGTAGCGCCATATGCCAACTGACAACTTGACCGACAGACCTAAAACATTTCGACTGTCTGCCAACGTTGTCGTTTTTTTCCACATTTTTCTTGGCTAGCTGCTGCTTATGATTATTATGCAAGATGACGTCATTAACGCAAGCATAAAGCTTATTAGCTAGAATTGCCAAGTTGAGGGTTTTTTACACCCATTAAATGTGCAAACTGTTTACTGAGCGTGAGTCATAAGTCGAAGAACAGCTGAATGAGCCGCACTTTGAAGTTCTTGTGCTTTTGGCTGCATTTCCTTTTAGCCAGCCACAAAACAGTTCCTGTTGTTCTTGGCCAGCTCTAAAAGTCCATTAGGCATGTTAAGTACACTTTAGCAAGGCACTCAATATATATTATAAGAACTCCCTCGCAGACTGTTGTCTGTGGTCGCAGTTCTGTGCTTTTGTCTGCCCCAACTGCAGCACGAATGAAAAAATGAATGAGTTCAGCGTCAACGCGTCAGCTTTTGCCATTTTAGCCGGCTGTGTTGTGTGTGTGTGTGTTTTGTTTAACCAAATACGCCAGTGTCTTGTGGCTTTTACAATGCGTGGGGTGTCCAACAGTTGAAGTTTAGTCATCGCCATCATCGCACACACAGAGAGAGATGATCACGATTGGTTCTTCCAAGAGACGAAGACGAGAGTTGATTGCACTTTGTCAGCGTTGAATTGATAAGCTCACTGTTTAGTTTCTACAGCAGCCCAACGCGGCCAGACAGTGGAGACAGTCAATGGAGATAAGAGGAGCGAAAGATCTTTAGCTCTTTTGCTAGCATAAGAAACATTTCCAATTTGATTTATAGCATGTAAATTTATGGAAATTTACTGCGGCCCAGAACAAAAAAAAACGAACAAACTCAGCTGAACTGAAACGAACTGAGCTAAGAGTTGAGCTCATGGCTTGATAAAGTAAAAATACAAGCTAATAGTTTGTTATTTATATACAAGTATGTCTCTAAGAGTGTGTGTGTGTGTGTGAGAGCAATTGCAGCACATTCCAATTTTATTATATCATGTGGCTCGCAACATTATCGCATATGGTGCGGCATACACATTATCGCCCGAGTTGCCGCATGCCTCATACCGCCTGCCCATTTTCCAATTCTAGTCTCTATAGACATGGTATGTAAAAACAAGTTGTAGAACAAGTTTTCAGACGCCTTTACTTTGCTCACTCTCCCACTCCCTCCCCCCCTCCACCCCTTCACCGCTCTATACAATGTATTGCAAGTAGATATATATATATTCACAAAAGACAAGTCTTAATTACCCAACATTTATTTGTATTTTGTTTTTTTTTTGCTATGCTGTTGTTGTATTAGACAAAATTTCATTTTGCCTGCGGCGCTAATGAACTCCGCTGTCTTGTTAATAATTATTAAAATTTTTGTAGTTTGCATTTGTGTTTGTTTTTTTTTTTATACATATCTGGCGATATTGTAGTTGATGTAGTTGTTGTAGCTGCTTTTAACGCGTTCAACTGGCTTTTGAATTGATTTCGGCAATTAAAGGCCTCTAAATGAAATTGAAAACGCTGAAAGCTACTCGCGCGATTGGCAAAATAAAAAACTTGCAAGTTATTATAAATATTTTTGTGTGAGACACTCGAGAGCTTTGATTGATGAGCGGTTCAAGCAGTGACAGCAATTGTTATACAAAAATTATTAAAAACGTTGAGGAAATAATAACAATAAAAATCAAACAGCAGTTTGGTTAGAAGAGCTATCCTTTCAAAATTTCATAATCAATCTCCATTAATATTCGGCAAATTTTTCTAACCAACTATTTGTTAGGGTAAACAACTTTACTGTAAACTTATCTGATTCTTCGTTATGGCTTAAAGACTGTTGGGCTACTCTTATCACATTGCCAAGCTTCATTCATTAGGGGCTGATAAACAGTTTCCAGTTTATTTTCAACTGTCGATTATCTACAATATGTGAATATATTCATGTGTGTGTGTTGTTTTTCTCTCTCAAAGATAGCAAAAGGTTTCATTTGTATTATTTTATCGCTTTGATTAAAGTTGGCGTTATGTATATGCGACTTAATTAGTTTGCTATGCTTACGTGGGCAGCAAAAGACGCGTCGCTTTGACCGGATCTCTTGGATCTCTATCAGCCACCATTTGTGAGAGTCAAAAAAAAAAAAAAATTAATTAGAGACGCCGCAACACTGATAAGCAAATAAACAAATAAACATTCGTATGTTTGTTTGCTTGTTTCTTAGGCTGCTGCTTAAGGTGCAATAAGTAGCTGAATAGCAAAACATGCTCCAGGTAAAAATAGAACTTTCTTCTTCTCTGATTAGCTGTAAGTGGGTCGCAAAATAGAAAAAAAAACAGAAATACAAAACTTGATTTTATATTTCAGTGTATGTATTACAATTTGTTATGGCCACAATCCATGATAAATTATTCGTTGTCGCTTGAAATTAGCTTTCGTTTTGTGTATTTCAATTTGTACGTAATTTGTTGTCTCTCCACATGTGCGTCAGCCTTGAACAATTGCCAAAAAAACATAAACAAAAAAAAACTTGTTGCTTAAGACGTCATAGTTATATATAGTTGTTGTCGTGTTGTTGATCTCAAGCAATCAAATGCTCTATATATTCATCATCTTAAAATATTATGGCCGATGCTTATACTTTGAAATATAAAATATGCAAATTCTGACAGGTTGAGAGTATCGTTAAACAAATTATATGAAGTTCAATAGGCAACAAAAGTCGCCATTTATAAATACCACAATAAATTGGTTAAGATTGAATCGAACATAAATCTATTAGGCAAACAGTATAAACTTAAATCTATGTCATTCTTCGTTTAAAAAAAAAATATTGTATGAATGCAATCACAAGTTTATTAAGACCTTAAACATCCTCAGAATGTTTAATCTATGTGCATATATGCATAGGTAGTAGATTAAGTATGCGCTGTGACGTCAGCTAGAGGAAGAAAAGAAATTGTCAGCTTGTTGTTTACTACGCCCGTTCATAAATTATGTAGAGTTTTATTTATAAATGTTGGAATATGATTTACAGCACAAGTGCAGAGGGCGACTATGTAAATATATTTGCATGCCAACAAGTCAATCACCACATGACGCTGATTAATTTAATCGCCAACTGCTGCCGGCGGCCAAGTAGCCAAATGCATGAAAAAAAGATTGCCTCTTTATAGAACTAATAATTAAATGCAATTTTTTTTATTTATATTACAAGCACAACAACAAGGCAAAATTGTAGCGAGGAGCACTGACCAGCAATCAACAACTAAGTGAAGTACACACTCAAACACACACACACACACAGATACTTTAATAGAGAACGTCCGTCAAATAACCGCAATTGTAATTATTTCTACAAAATGCGCTCGATACGCTCTGTTTGAAATAAACAACGAAAACAAATGATTAGATGAGAAAGCCATGCTGTTGTTTTTGTTGTGGTTGGTGCCTTATAGAAAATGGTTAAATAAAAACTCTATGTGTGTGTGTGTGTGTGTGAACAGTGTAACAAACGCGTTTGCTGATAGACGACGCACTGGCCGCCTGAGTGACCATTACAAATGTTCACTTAGCCGGGGCATAGATATGACCACTAAACCAAATCGTCGCCGTCGCCGTTGCCGTTGCCATTGCCAACTCCCAAAGAGTAGAAAATATATGTATAGAGAGAGAAAGATACTTGAGAAGAAAATTCCGCATCGTCTGCCGCGCTTGGCAGCTTTGCAGTATTTTTTTTTGGTGTCGTTGTTGATTATTTCTACAAAAGCCACTAATGGATTTTGATATGCACAACACAGCAGCTTCACCAGACAAACACTGACACACACACAGACACACACACACACACACACTTAAAATTTTATCTGCATGTCAACTAGAAATACGAGTAAACATAAACATTATATTTTTTATTGCATGGATATGGTAAATTGCTCAGTTTTGTTTTTTATAATTAACACATTTAAATTGTTGAAACCCATGTTTTTCTTGCTGTGTATTTAAGTACGCATATTTCTATTAAGATGATGCACCTTTTACACTAGCCACTCTCCAGTGGCAGCCACTCGCCGCTTTCAGTTTAGCTACTTTTTATGCCAGCCTCGTGGCAAGCAGCAAGCAGCAAGCAGCAAACAGCTAGCGGCATGCGGCATGCCAGATAAAGTTCTTGCGCTTTTCGTGAAAGTGCAATCGTTAGAATGCGGACTGTTGTATGCAGCATAAAGTGAAGAGTTGGCTGTGTAGAGTGTGTGTGTGTGTGTGTGTGGGAGAGTGAGTGGTACGTTGGCCCGTTTAATTATCAAAGACATTTTTCTGAAGCGGCCATCATTTTGGGCTTGGTCAGCTGCTGCTGCTGCTGCTGCTGATAATGCCCAAAGAGGAGTGGTTATTGTGGTCGTGCCTTCTGGGGTCCGGTTCGATGTATTTAAGGCGAGGTCAACGTCAGCATTAGCTGATGTCAGAGCCGAATGCCACAGACGCCTGTCAAACACTGATCTAATGTGCGATCCAGGAAGCGCTCGTTGCCAGTTGTTGTTTGCCAAAAGGCAACAAATAACAGAAAGAAAGGTTGTAAACAAAGCCAGCGGCTTGAACTTGCCAGGCATTAGGTTAAGCATTAAATGCGCCAAGGCATAAACAGCAATATATGGCAAATAGTACAAAAGGGCTGTTGTGTTTGTAGATAGAGAGCGTGGGTGCGGGGCAGCGTAACGAACACTAAACTAATGGCAACCGTGGCTGGCGTAGCACGGTTCAATGAATTACTTCATTAGTGCAGGCGTGTTTCGTGTGGCATGCGTTGGCCAACATCGTCGTTGTAGTTGTAGTCGCCATGTATCTGAAAGATACATGCCAGGCAAACAGAAAACAGCCAGACGGTCTGCCTGCCTGCCTGCCTGCCTGCCTGGCTGTCAGACACAACGCGTTGCAGCAACGTTGCAATGAGTGGCAAGCTGTTCTGTTCTGTTCTGTTTTGCTGTTTTTGTTGGTAGACTAACTCACAACAATTCTGTGCTTGTGTCTGTGCGTGTGTGTGTGTTGGCCGCGTCAACTGTGCGTGGAAATTAGCTGCTGTTGCCGACTCCTGTTACGGCTGCCTGTTGGGAGTAGTGAGGACTGACTCCTTCAGTCTATCAAGCCTTAATTGCGGAAGTTATGAGCATGGAATTTTAATTATTTCACTCGACTGGCTGCTTGCTGCTGCTGCTGCTGCTGTTCCTCATGCATTGTTACGCCCGTTTACAGTTAGTCTCAGAAGGTTTCAGCATTTTTAATTCCAATTTTACGTTTTTTCTTTTCTTTTGGCTCTTGGCAAACATCCGCCCTGAACCTTTTGTTTTTGTGGCAGCCAAGCTCCGTCTGTCTGTCTGTTTACATTCTTTATTTGTGTGGCGGCGGTGGCGGTGGCGGTGGCGGCAACATCATCGTCTGCGTCGTGTGGCTTAGAAAGTGTCAAGTCAAATGATTGCATTGCAGCTGTACCCAATTTTCTCCATATTTAGTTCTAGACATTTCACCAAACGTGACACTTTCAAACGCTTTCAAAATGTCGAGACATCCATGACGATTTCCCAAATGCTGAGAGCTGCAATTTGTACACTTGGATAATCGATGTGCCCTGGAAATAAAATAAATGTTAGCTTTAAATAACCCAAAGATACTAATTTTTTAAAGCTCTTAATGCAATTTCTGCTTGTTCTACAATAGAATCTCCAACTATTTGTAGTTATTAGGTCGATTGTCTGATGTCTTAAGTAGCTGCATTTCTTTTAGTGTATATTAACCCGGCAGCAGCAACTTAAACAGCAGCAGCAACATTACACTGGATGAGTTCCTGTATCTGGCTGGCTCTCCAGCTGCCTAGTTCTTGGACTTTCTGTGCCGAGCTAATTTGTTATGAGTGTGCGCTGTTTACTTATTTGTTGTATGTGTCGCAGCTGAACAGCAACTACAGCAACAACAGCAGCAACTACAGCAACAGCAGCAACAAAAGCAGCCAACTTGCGTTGGAGTTGCCTTCTAAAGGCCAAGTGGCCGTTCCGTCTTTGTTTAAACGCACACATCTCTTTGCGCAAAGCACTCACATAGCCCCCGTCAATTCTTCAGTTTGTCAGTTCGTTCGTGTGGCAGTCTGTCAGTATGGCAGTAAACTTCCTTGCTTGTTTTCAAATGCAAGCAAACAAAAGCATCACACAAAAACTGGCTAAGAGCAGCCACTGCCCAGCTGATGTTAATGTTGTTGCCGTTGTTGCTGCTGCTGCTGCTGCTGTTGCTGCGATGGATGGAGACGTCGTTTAAGATTAAGACGACTTCTTTTTACAGCTGCGACGACGTTGTTGTTGTCGTTGTTGCTGCTGCGTGTTGCTGTTGCTGCTGCTGCTGCTGCTGAGGTGAGTGATGATGATGAATGTGTTACAACGAAGGTTAACGACTTTCAGCTTTATAAACAACAACTGCAAAGCTTGTGCCTGACAAACAAACAATGCGACTGGCAACAGCTGATAAACGCAGCCAACTCTCTTCCAGCCAACTGTTGTTTATTATAGGCTGACTAAGAACTTATCGAAAATGCTTTTATAAAAGTGTTGTTGTTGCTCGTATACTGTGCATATGCATTTGGCAGCTAATTAAGCCGCCAACTGAGTAATAACGAATGCAGTCGAGCAGTTTGTAATGCAATTTAAATAAATGCGACAGGCAGTCGAACTTCTTTTGGTAAGCCAACCAGTTTTGGCTGTTGGCCAAAAAGGCGCGTTTTAAATTTCAATTTGTTGAAGAGTCAACGTGTTGTCAATTGGTTGGTATTTGCCTCTGCTGCTGTTGCTGCTTGAAAGTTCTTGCAACAACTCTCTTTCTCTCTTTTTCTCATTCTCACTCGCGCGCTTCTAACAACTAAATTACACTTGTCTGCATGTTAACAATTTACTCACACACACACACACACATACAGTTGTAAGCAATAAATGTAGAAGTGATATCTAACCAAACGAGCAACACTCAACTGCAGTCAGTTAGTCACTTTGGCCAGTCAGTTTGTCTGTTGGCTCTGTGGCTCTGGTTGCAACAACTTCGGCATTGGCCTGGGCCAACATTGCATTGAGGTTAGCAGCGCAATCTGCTCAAATATAGATAGCTTCAAACAGCTAGTTAGACGCCAGGCAAACTAAAACTAACAACAACAACAACAACACACACACAAACAAACATGTGTTGCCATGTTGCAACAGCAACAACTTGCCTGCCGCTTGACTATTCTAATTGCGCACAAGCTTAGCAGCTTTTAGTTACTTTGTCGAGTCTTAGCTGCCATCAAAAAAAAAAAAAAAAACCTGGCTTCGTTCTTGGCCAGTTTACGGCTCTTGCATACAGATACAGAAACGGAGATTTCGAGAGATACATGTGTGCTTTGCATTGCTCGCATGCAGATAAGCTGTAAACAGCTGGCTTCATTTATGCAACTCAGTCAATAAATTGCCTGCCAAGTGTTGCCAAATAAATGTTCTATTGCATTGTGCAACACCTTGTCTTAGTTAAGGTAAACTGACTAACTGTTGCGCTTGCCCACGTTGACCCAAAGCAAAGCATAGCAACCACAACAACAATAACTATAACAACAAACAGTAAACAGTAAACACTAAACATAAAACAGAAAACAGAAAACAACAAGAGTCTAAAGAGCCAGCATTGCATGTGGCATGAAATTCAGTTGAATATAATGACACACCCGTTTCAATTTATAGTTTTGTTGTGTGCGTCACACACACACACACACACACACATACGTTCAGTTACAGATATACATCTCTCTGGCTTATACATAGATTTTTCACATGAAAAACAAAATGAGAATTACTGAACTGTAACCATATGTGGCGGCTGGCTTCCAGCTGCTTTATGGCTATGTCAACAGTGTGTATACCCTGCCTCAAAGGTTGAACACCCTTGGCTAACACAAACAAACAAGAAGGTCTTCAAGTCAAAGTCATGAAATAGCATTTAATTATGCCATAAAATGCAGGAAAGCAAGCAGTTAATGAACTTGTGCGAATATGTCTATGGAATTTACCAATTGCTAATTGGAAATAATTTCGTATAAAGGTTTTTTTTTATGCATTTTTAATGCTCTTCAATTAGTGCTCAATGCCCATTTGCACGTTTATCGACATTTTATAGCTTTACTATTGGTTTTCCATGTCCCACTTTGGATTTAAATCATTTGCCAAACGACCGCCCACAATTTATTTGCTTTGGCAATGTTAAAAAGGTCAATTACAACTTATTGCCGGCTTTTCAAAAACCCATCAAACGTTTCAACGCTACGCCACATCGTTACGCTCTCTTGGCTACCATGGGGTAGCTAGTCTGAACTGGGACTGGCTTTAGCTTTGGTCTATGGACCATGTCCTATGATCGTACAATTTTGATTAGCAGCAAACGACAGGCGACGTCAACAATTTAATTGCACATTTGCATTAGAGTGGAAAGCAGAAATGCAGTCTAAAACTTCGGCCTGTCATCAAGAGTAGCAGCAAGGGGGAAAAGCAGTGGGGCATTAGAGCTACTGCTGGTGGTGTGTGTGTGTGTGTGTGTCAGCTCCTGGGCAAAGCGGTTTCTAAGCATTTACAATTGGCAGGCACAGGCCAGGTTTGATTTCTTAATTGTCGCTAAATGCGGGACTGCCAAACATTGTATTGAAAACGACGTTGTCGTCGACATTGTCTCATTCCGCATTATCGTCGATCATTTTGTTTGCAATGAGTTTTTGTGGTTGTTGCTGTTGTGGCTATTGTTGCCTGTATGCTGGGCACACGAAATGAATGTTTGAGCATACACAGCTGTAAAGGAATTGTCGAACGACGATCATGGTGGTAATTTCAGCAATGGACTTGGGAATGGGAACGGGCACGGGCACGGGCACGGGAACCGCATGCGCAATTGTCATGCCAGTTGTTGGTTGTTAGCTGCTGTTGTTGCTGCTGGTTGGGGTCGTATTTTAATTGCTTCAATTTTAATTTATTTTTTTCTTTCACCAAACACTTGAGCTAAGCATTTTTGGCATGCTTAGTTCAAATGCTATCTGTATATACCTCCCCTAACCCTCATCTAAGTAATTGAGACAGATACCTGCATAAGTTGCTGGGCCACGCAACGTTAATCTAAGAAGAGGGTGCGAAACGTTGCCTATCATCGCATTGTGTCAAGGGTCAGTTTTTTTTTTTTTTTTTGAGTGCTGATAGAGATGAATCGTTTGGTTGGAGTTTAACTTAAATGTTCCATGACTCCAGACTCATAAACTATGCTTTAATTATGCGCGCATTCGATTATATCGAATTCGTTTCGTGCTCTTAAGTCTTGGTTCGCACCCACTCTAAACAATATGGATGGATTTTCGAATCATAATACTTTCACTACTTAAAACACTTAAATAACTTATATTTGGTAATTTTTGGCTCACTTAATTTACATTTAAATATAATTTTTCGATTTTGCTTTTAATATCGATACTTGGATGGGAAGCAAAGCGCTGTGGCTTGCCGACAGTTTCTAATCTCTTTTTGGCTGCCCGTTGACATCAAAACGCAGTTTTCAAAAGCATTTTTTTCTTAATCGCCAAAGTGTCAAATAAACTTTACATTTTATTTGACAAGCACGCTTGGCATACAAACACACACATACACACACACACACACAAAATGAAAAAAATAACAGCCAAAAAGTCTACGGCAAAATGCGTACGAAACAAATTTCTTTTCGATAACGTGCACAAATACAAAACTCACAAACATCGACGACAACGTCAGCTTCACGTTGGCAGCAACAGTGACTTCGGCAGCGACTTGAAAGCGCAATGCGGCGTATACGCAATGTGACAAGACTCTCTTATGGCACATTAGTTGAAATTATGACAATTTTCCTAATACAATAATTCAAAATTAATTTTTCTATAGCGGACAGCTATTGGCTTGTTGTTATAAATTCAATTTGCTTTCGATTATCAGCAGCTAAGCCAAAGATTTCGTTTATTTTTTCTTCCAATTTTTTGACTCTTTCAAATGTTAATGCGCATTTTTCTTGTGGTGAGCTAATCTATGTGATTTGTTAGCTGACACTGGACTTTTGTAGATGCTTGTAATTATAATAATTTTTATGCAAATTTCCAAATGAATGCTTACGCAAAACGAAACGGGTTTATAACCTGTAAACAAAAGTAATAGTTTTTTTTTCACATATTGATATTATAATGTTTGCTTTAAATACTCAGTCAATAGACTTGAAATAAGCTACTGCTGTTGTGAAAGCTTTAAGATACACACAAATTGTTTACCATTCCTTGTTCTACCTGCCTTTTGGGGCTTGGCATGCGTTTGGCCCATAACTTTAATTGCGTTGCCTCACACAGGAAATGGCGAACTGAATTCAACGCCTAACTCTAAAACATCAACAACAGAAATCTGGAACTTAGAGTGTAAGATAATTTTTAGTTGGCGGATATAAAATGCTATAACTCATGATGGCGGCAACAGCAACCATTTGATATCAAAGAGCTCTTGCCTGCAGATCGCATAAATTATGAATGTTGGCTGGCGATTGCAGCCCATGGGAGAGTTATTTAGAGTTTTTTTTTGTTTCGTTTTTGGTAGAGGTGTTAGAACCTTTCAATGTTGTGTCCGTTTTCGGCGGTTTCCAGTTTGGGCTTTTAAGAATTTATGGCGCCTTAAATAGACAGATATGCCCGGTGCCATTAGTGATTTATTGTGGGACAACAATCGATTGTGATTCCCAACTTCGACTCCTACTCTCTTGCCCTCTATCTATCTCTTTTACACCTTTTTTTTATCTATTTGTCGTTTTTAGTCGTGTGTAGAGTTTAGCTACACTAGCTTGACATTGAAAACAAAAGCCAAGTGCCGTTGAAAATAGGTTGTCTGTGCTAGTTGTAGTTGTTGTTGCTGTTGTTGTTGCTGCCACATTGTTGGCGACTGGCCAAGCGTGTGAAATCTGTTTTCGTTGCAACTTTCAAAGTAAAAAGAGACGCTGCAAATTAAGTCAAGGCTGTAGAATTGCATTACTCATAAACTCAAGTAGCGATATTAAATTTCACACTTGTTGCATGGACTGCACTTAATTGCATTGGGAAATGCGCACTCAGAAATGTGGGTGACTGTGCTTCACAGCCGGATACGATTTCAAGGTATCGTTTCGCCAACCCAACAAAACAACCCATATCGCAATAGGGGTTGCTTCAAAATCGTTGTAAACAAAAACATTGCGAACTGCAAAATGTTTCCAATACTACGAAGTTTCTATGGAAATTCATTGATAAGCTCAGAAAGCATATGATTATATATTTGACAAAGAGGCTCTGAACATTTTATCAGATTCAAAGAGCGATAAGATAAACAACCAGTAAATTAAGCCATATTATACCATTAATAAAGATTAAATAAAAGAAATTCTTTGTTATACAAAATTATTGCAATTTATTTATTTAAATGGTACAAACATATATAGAGGTTCATAAGTTTTATATTATGCTCGTCTGAATTGCATTCTTACTTCTTAAAAAAAATTTTTGTTCGTCTGGGTCAACTGAAAATTATTGTTTACCCAATCTAGATCACTGTCAAAGTCTCCATATAAATAATTATCTTCAAGTTGCTTATTCCATGCTCCAACTACTTGCCGGGCTATTTGATATGTTTCCATTTCAAACAGTAGCTCATTGTCATTTAAAATCGTTGCCTGATTCAATTTATACATCAGTTCATCCAAATGTAGCTTCCGCAGCAATTTACGCGCCAAACTGACTGCATCTTTATTCGTGGGCATAAGTCCGCCTCCATTTGTGTATAAAAGTCGAGGGCTAAGCTGAACCTTGTCCACACCAGCGGGTAGAAATGCCGCGCTGCTATCAAAGCTTTGCAAGATGAGCACCAGCGACACAAGTATCTTTAAAAGTTTCATTTCGATTTGGTTTGCCAGGCTTCTTAACACACAGACGTATGGACCACAACTGATGTCGAGCATCTGCTAATAAGTGAATCTTAAAGCTTTTCTTATCAGCCTACTTTTTGACCCTGGCGTTTGGGTGTTTTTTTTATTTATTTAAGGTTTCGGTAAAAATAATCTGTACTGCATTTGGATCAGCTTTTTATATTTTTATAGCACTCTGGTTGACCTTTCGGGAAAAGGTTGCCTCTGCAAGAGATAAGGTTTCAGGCAAGGGTTTTTTTTTTTTGCAACACTTTAGCTAAGTCATAATAATAATATAAAAAGTCCTTAGCTAAATCATAAAGTTGGATAGCTTTATTATTATTGCATTTGAACCTTTCAAATAATTTGTTTTAGCTTGCAGCAATAAGAAAGTTGCAAAATCGCACGAATATTAATCACAAAGTTTATGCTTCAATAAAGAGAGAACTAGTAGATACCCTTTAAAAAAAAACGGCTAACTTGGTTAAAATACAATCTGCTTAAGCTTTTATGTTATTTCAATGTCATGTATAATGCAATGTATTTGTACAATGTGTACAGGGTAGATTGTGAAAATATGTAGTTACAAAACTTAAAAAAAAAACGAGGAAATTTAAAAATTTCTCATACATTATTTGTTGATGCTGTTTTTTTTTTTGGTATAAACAAACTAAGAAGCTTCCAGCTGTGCGCGTTGATTGCCATACGACACGATGCGTTTTCAAATACGTACAACAACTTGCAACAGAGCGCATACGCCGCATGTTCCCCCTATCATAGTTGTTATAGTAGTTGTAGGCTGTTCATCGTTTGGACCAAACTAAAATAGCAAGTCTTGTAAACATTTTGTGTGTTTTTACAATCAAAGGCAGGCAACTGAATTGAACATTGAATTTACAATTTAAAATTTACAATTAACAATTAATTTTTCATTGTTGCCTTCGTTTGGTTTTTCATTACAGATTTGAAGCGTTTCATCTATAGATTAAAGGTGCATTTCATTTTGTACAGCAGGCGGCAGTAGGCCAGCCAGTTGTTTTTAGTTGTTCGTGTTATTTTGTTTAATTGTGCGTGTGTGTGTGTGTGTGTGCGTGTGAGGCTGTGTTCACATTTCTCTCCGCCTTGGGCGCATGTCAATCATACGCAACTTTGTGCGTTGTACAAAGCCAATCAATTGAAGTAAAGGTGAGTTTGCATTTACTTACTTACAAGCATATATATGTGTATACATTGTAACTTACACCAACACACACACATACATTTTGGAATTTGCTTAGTGCAGAGCGAAAGTGAAATTGAAAATCAACCTGAGAGAGAGAAACTCATTGTTTTGGTTTGTTGTGTTTCTTGTGTTGTGTTTTTTTTTTGGGTATTATGGTTATTGCAGTTCGTGGCTGTGCCATAAAAAATATCATTGGCATTTTTGTTTTTATGACATTGAACCTTGAACCGCTGCCGGCCATCATTCACACCCGGCTACAAATCAGCTACATATATGTATATCGAAATGTGTGTAGAATGTGCAGTGTCATAAATTGATAAGCCAAATCAGAACTCGATTAAACACTCAAAGCTGTCAAACTGCCTCTCTCTCTCTCTCTCTCTCGCTCTCGCTCTCGCTCTCTGTCTATCTCTCAATCTCCATTGCCTTCTGTTTATGGCTGTCGTTCTTAACTAGACACTTATCTGAGCTCTTACTTTTTTTTTTGAACTTTGCCTCAACAGCTGTCAATTTGGCTAAAAATAAATTATTACTGCATATAGTATATTGTGTTCAGAGTATATGATATCATGCCGCTTCGTTTTTGCCAATTAAAAAACCAGAAAATATTTGTTATTTTTGTAGTTTTTAGTGTATGGTGTGTGTGTGTGTGTGTGTGTAAATTATGAGTAGCGATAACCACACTACGTGGCTTCTTCTCCTGCTTGTTGTAGTTGTTTCTGTTTCGGTTTCTGTTTCTGTTGAGAACTGTTTGCCAGCTATGAGTTTGGTCTAGTAATTAGCTGGTTGTACGTCGCATGCGTAGCTCAAATTTCAAAAAACTACATGCACTTTGCACAGATACTAAGTCGTTGCAACCAGGCTGGGCTGGGTGTGAAAAGATTTATGTGTGCCTGGCAAGCATCTTGCTTGCAGTTATCAATGCGTTGGCCCCACAGCAGCCAACAGCAGGCCCAGGCCCCAACTGCCTACCATACCAACCCGAACCACAGTCAACAGGCCGCATCCATATCCACATTCAAGGCAGCTTTAGCTTTTTAGCTGCATTGGCAGCCATTCACCCGAACGATATTCCAGTTTTGTTGCTGGTTTTGCTGCTTGGTGGCATCTTCAGACATCTTATTGTATGGGCCTTTTATTTATGGTCTACTCAGCTTATAGCTCTTCGATTTATATTGATTTGTAATTCACATAAAAAAAAGGCCATAGCAATTCATATATATAAATAAATATGAAGTTGACCTTGTCTCTGGTATACCAGGATCGTCGGCAGTTTTTGTTTATTTTGATTGCCGCCATGTAAATTATCATAGTTACAAAATACCGAAGGTCAAAGCAGGCAATGCCTAAACAAAAACTATGCAAAATTGCAGCAGCCGTCAATAAAAAAGCCAAATGGTCGTCGTCGTCGTTGCAGTCGTCGTCTCACATTACCAGCCGCGTCAACAACAAGTGCAACATGGCATTGTTATTGTTGTTGCTGTTGCTGGTTTATGTCTGCAACACGTCAAAAATGATGCCGTGGCGCGACCAGGTGCAGCTCATGCCCAAGCAGGGTGACATAACTCGAACTCGAGATGCCAACAGCTCGTGCATATGAGCATTTTTGTATACCCTTACCTAAGAGTTATATAGCTATAACATTTGGGCTGTCACGCATTCCTTTGTTTGTGTTTAAGCTAATAAAACAACATGTTGATTAGTTTCATAAGAGCATTGCTTACATGACTCGTTTACCCAGTTTTTTTCTTTTTTTATCTTGTGGCATGCCACCTACAAGCGACAGCACTGGACATGCCACAGATAACTTCAAAAAAAAAACCCAAAACCGAGAGCAAAACACTTGTGCATGCAAATATTTTACACATTTTTCGTTCGCAGAATTTGTTAGAAAAAAGCTAAAAGCAAAAAATATAAAAACTGCACATATGACAATGTGTAAATTTATGACAGTGTTTATTGTTGTTGTCGCTGCTTTCAACATGTTGCATAAGTTTGCTATTTGTCTGCGCTTTTATGCGCACCGCAAATAGCAAAATATTTGTTTTATTAATTAGACAAACGCTGCAATTGCATGCAATGTTTATCAATTAATAATATTTATTCAAGCCACGAATAGTATTTCAATATTATTTGGCAATGCTTTGCGATTAAGACCATCCATTGCACTTAGCCAGATGTCAATAAATCGGGTGTAAACAAAAGAAGAAATCTTTCGGGCCACACGTGTGTGGCATGTGCATTTATGATTAATGCGCAAAGATGCGGAAGCCGAATGGACTAAAGCCGAAGGGAATGACAAAGTTTGTTTTGTTATGGCTATAAATTATTGTTTGTTCGATTACGATTGCGTAAATGCGACAGAGCAAAGGCCAATAACCGTTTGAAGAGAACGGGTTGCTGGCATCCGGAAACGATTTATCTGGATCAACGATTGCAAAGGTTGATTCCAAGAATCGCTTAGCATAAAAAAGTATAAGCAAATTAAACAAAATCTTGTTAAATCTATCGAGCATTGAATTTAATTTCAATTAAAAAATGCTCGCATGTGTGTGTGTGTGTGTGTGTGTGTGTGTGGAACAACATACACCCAGACGTATATGGGTCAGAGTTATATATTAGCGTTACGTTTGATGCCATGACCATGCACTTTCCTGGGCATATTTCAATGAAAATTTAGGCAAAGGCCGCCGCCTTTGCTCTGTTATTCGCTGATTAAAGGCGCTTTGCCTTAATGCCGAGCCATTGCTTTCACCAAAAGGCATGTGGGTCACCTTTCGCCAGTCAGAATTCTGTAATGGATAAACCAGCACACACACACATACTGTTTGCTTCTAATGAACTTGTTCTCACAGCCATTTGGTAGCAAATGTTTCCTTCAACTTGTTTTTGGTGTAGGTGTTTGACCCTCAGCTAACGATAGTTATGTAAATTTTTGTGTGTCGGCTTGAAGACTTCTTATTCAATTAGCTATGTTGGGGGCTTTTGTTGCTTCTCTATTTTTGGTAAAGCTTTTGCCGCAGCTCAATCAATACAAATTTAAATACATTAATCAACTTCCATGGCTGGTATTTGTTTTAAGCCGTTTTTCCTTTTTCTTTATTTGTGGGTTGTTTGACTTAGCTCGCAAAATGAGAAGAAGATGAAAAAAAACAGCAACGTAGAAAACAGCGACAATTTAATTATAACAACAAACAGCAGCAGCATCAGCAGCAACAACAACGACGTCTACACGAGTGTATCTGAAATTGATATCGTGACTTTGTGTAATTTGTAATTTACGATGAGATCACTTCCTCCAAAAAACAATGTATCAACTTGGACTCGGCCCGGCCATCGTTTGTCGCCCTCTCTTTCTTATTTCTATTTCTATTGCTATTTACTTTTTTTTTTGTCTCATGAGCGTGCCCCAAACATACGTCAATTCGTCGCCAAAGCGCAACGAAGCAAAGCGGAGACTTTTTTTATTATATACGTAAATATTTTTTTTCGGTATCTAACCCGTGTAACAAGATAAGCCTTGTAGGCGAGAGTCAATGTTGCAGTTCTGCTGGCTCAGTTTCAGCTTGTAAGTTGCTGTTTGTGTTTCTATGGCTGTTTTTGGCTTGTGCCTTTTGCAGCTGACTGACAACAGCGTCCTGCGCATCAGCATTTTTGTATCTCTAAGCATCAAAGGCGAAAACAAACAAAACAACGGCGCAAAAAGTTCAAGTGGCCCGAGACGGCGGCAAATTTGCATTCGTCGTATTTGAATTCGTATATGTATCGAAATCGGAATCGCTAGCAAAAAGCCATTGGCATTGGCATAGTCAGTCAGTTGTTAGCTCTTGGTGGATTGCCTGTTGGCTTTTGTCTGTGGCTTTTGTTTTTGTGCTTTGTGGCGGGCTTTTCAAATCGCATAAATTAGATTTGGCATTCGGACTTTGCTGCAGCACACTAATAAATTCAGAATGTGCAATTGAAATGAAAGCAGTGAGCAGCCAGCATTCAACAAGGCGCATAAAATGGAAATCAAATGATTTTCATCTGGTTTTCAATCTTAGTTCTCAAGTCTTACTCATTCGCTAAGAATAAGAATTGCATGTGCAATCTAACAAATTATATGGGATTGCTTTCTTTCTCGTGTGACCAATCAGTGCATTGTGAGTGGAAAAGTTTTCGAGTGTGATTAGCTTTGAGCATTTGAACTATATTCTATTCGTTTGTTTCACGTTCTAAGCATACAAACTTTATCTAAGCTTCAACATCTGAAGTTGACCCATTTGCGTTTGTTTTGCCCAGGCCTTGACCTAAGTTTACCGTCACGTTTGAGTTTTATGGCTACCGCTTTTAAAATCTATTATTATATATATGTTTAAAAGTGAGCTCATTAAAGTGTAACAAGCAATGTGCGGCTTGCTCTTTTATCTCTACTTTAGCTTAATAAGGTTAGGTTTTAATGACCAGTTGCTTGAACTCATCACCATCAGTTGAATAAATGTAGAAAAAAAGCGTTTGTCGTTCAACGTTTAACGTTTCAATGCTTCTATTTTTCTCTTTGCTTTTGGTAAGCACTGAAAAAGTTGTTTAATTAGTTGTTGCATGCCCACGCCCAAGATTCTCGATTATGTTGCAATATCAAAGTGATTGCCTGCTGGTCAAAGATTGCTTTATAGCTTACTGCATAGCACATTGTGTGTGTGTGTGTGTGTGTGTGTGACAGATTTAAAAGTGTCAGCAGCATATTTAATGCCTACACTGAATACTGGGGGCTGTGCTGTCTGACCAGCAAAGAACTCAGCCTACGTTCGTTCTATCCTATTGATTTGTCAGTGGATGGCACTGGCTGGGTTGGGTTGGGTTTGGTTTGGTTGCAGTTGAGGCTGAGGCTGAGGCTGACTGGCAGCCTCTTTAGGCGGCACAAATAAACAGCAACTGACAGTCGCCAAAGCTGCTTTACATGTGCAGCGAAGCGTGTGGGCAATGTCTGACAGTTGGACAGGCCCCCAGCTCAAACTCCAACTCCAGCTACAGCTACAACTTCAACTTCCAGCTATAGCTTCAATGTGACAGTCAAGAATGCCGCGAAAGATTCTAAAATGTCGCGCGTAGGTCGCTAATCAGATTTGCTGCTGCAATGTGTGGCTCTGTGAGAAAAAGACCTGTTTTAATTACACAATCAATAGGCAATTAAATGCTGGGTGGCCCACTGACCAAAAACAGTTTGTTAGATGGCCTCATAAAAAACGAACCAAGTTTAATTTGTCATAAAAATCAATAGAGAATCGAGAGAGATAAAGAGTGGGAGAGACTCAGAGTCAGACTCGCTTTTCATATGTGCCGCGGGTGCAACGCAGCAACTTGGATTGCATAATTCCCATCGTTGTAATCACACACACACATAAAAACGAACAACAGAGTTAATTTCAGTTAAAGGCAAACAAACCCAAAACGACGACGCAATGAGACTCAGGCTTGGCTGTGTGGTCCAGACTCTTTTGCCAAGCCCAGACGGTTTCTTCTGTTTCTGTTGTTGTTGTTGCTGCTGCAGGCGACGTTGCTTTGCGTGCATTCGGCGTCTGTGTTTGGGCTTGCAACTTACAACTGCAACTTAAACTGCAACAGAAACACAAAAACAACAACAAAATAGAGAGAAATAACCTAAAATTACCGCCGCCAATTTAATAGTCACACTTGCAACAGCCCAAGTCTCAACTGAAATTACAAAGTCTTGCAACAGCAGCAGCAGCGACAACAACAACACGCATGCCCCGCCTGCTTGGCGTCGGCGTGTGAGGGCATTAAATGCTTCTTAGAAATGTAAAGATACATATTTTTTGTTGTCTCTTACTGTTGTTGTTGTTGTTGTTGCTGTATCTCTAACAACACTTACTCATCTGTTGGGTGGGTGTGGAGGGAAGAGACGGTGCGCATAGACCGAAAAAAAAGAACTTTTCATTGCTGCCTTCTCGTTTGTTTAGTTTCTCGAATAGTTCTTAACAAAATGTGCAATCTCATCGTAATGATGTTGATAAATATACTCAAAAGCGACAACAACACACAGGCGGCAGACCCAAAACAAAGATAATAGAATAGATGCATTTTTAATGCAGATATCTTAAGTTTCAAGGCTGTTTGTTGAAGAAGCACCCTTACGACAGGGTTAAGGGTTGTGCATTTAAAATGGTTAGAGCTAATAGTTGAATTTCACATACTCATTTGGCAGATGCATTCTCCGATTTCGAGCACAAAACATTCAAAGTAATTGATACTTTTTATTCGGCTAAAAGCATATTGTCCCAAACCCTAAAGCGGTAATTTCCTTTAAAGCAAACGCAGCCAAATTATATTTTCAACAGTGATCGATCAAATTCAAATGGAATGGCACACACACATAAATGCATATATGTATGTTTGCATGTATGCAGGCCAGGTTAGGGAAGGGTATCGTATGTCAACCGTTGCATTCGCACGCGCAGCAGCAACTGCCACCGGACAGACCAGCCACAGAGACAGACAGACAACCCGGTTAGATAAACAGATAAACAGACAAACAAACAAAATAAACGGGCGGACAAACAGACAGTGAGCGCCATATGTGCGTGTACACACATTTCATACATTAAAATACACCTAAAAAAAAATGTAAGTAAGAGCTAAGAGATCTAGAAACGAAACCGTTAAGGCATAATATTAGATTATTCTTGCTTCGCGTTTTTCTCAGTGCAATTACCCGCTTGCGAGTAAGTATATATGTTCACAAGTACGTATATGTATGATACCCACTGTACACACATACATATGTGTGGTGTGTGCGTACGTGAGTGTGCCATGGTTGGAGTCAAACATAAAACTACCGTTTGATCGATCGTTTTGATTAAAAATGCAACACATTTTTTGTATGATCTGTCACAGACAGCAGCAGACAGTCAGACATATGAGGCTGAAAGCAGCCGCATAAGTCTTCTACTGCTTCTTCGTTGCCCGCTGCTTGCCGCCTGCGTCTTGCCACAAGCTGCAAGCTGCCTGCGGTCGGCAGCGAGACAAGCGAAATGTTTGTTAAAGTGAAATTAACGTCGCCAGACTAACAGCCTACCAATCAACAATGCCAGCACACTGTCCACCACACAACTGTGTGTGTGGAGTATCTGTATCTGTATCTATAACTGAAGCTGCATCAACACACGCATCATCTTTAAGATCTGTGTGTGTGTGTGTGTGTTTGTGTGTGTATCTATTGACTGTTGTTGCAGACAGGCAGCAGTCTTTCAGTGGCATGTGTGTTGTTGCCAAGTTGCCAAGATTTCCAAGCATCGCATTTTCCGCATGATTGTTGTCGACGCTTCCTCAAGCTATACACGCTGATAAATATGTAAGCCAAAGCAAAGCGAAGCCAGCAAGAGTGACAGCAGCAGCTCATTTGCACAGCGCTTTCCAGTTTTGTTTTACAATTAATGAAATTCGATCGATTTATTAACTCTATATACTTTGCATTACAACCAGTCCCCCTTATAAATGTATATATATTCACTCTTTGCATTTGAGATTTTGA
Organism: Scaptomyza caliginosa; assembly: GCA_035044725.1. NCBI lineage: Eukaryota > Metazoa > Arthropoda > Insecta > Diptera > Drosophilidae > Scaptomyza > Scaptomyza caliginosa. The sequence goes on along the minus strand of JAWNNR010000116.1, from coordinate 69,878 downwards.
CAATATTTTCAGCGCTGCTCTGCTGCTGTCCATTAACCTTCATTAGGCTTAGCCATAAATTGTTATTGCACTCGTCAATTTTTCTTCCACTCTTTTGTGTGTGTGTGTGTGTGTGTGTGTGTGTGTGTGTGTGTGTGGATGTTTTCTTCTGTAATTGTCGACGTTGTGTTGACAATTTTCGATCGTCATCGATTTCACAATTGAACTTTATTTATTTATTTGTTTGAGCTTAATGAACTGTGTGAAACAAATTCGTTGCTGTTGTTTTGTGCAATCGCCAACACCCACCCACAAAGCACCAAACACCAGCCATCAACCACCAACTATCAATACCCCTATAACCACTTGGCCCGGCTTATGCTCTTTGTTTGGCCTGTCGCTGTTGTTGGCCAGTTTTGTTGGCGCATTTTTGTCTTGTGCAGCGCTCAAATTGTTATTGCACAATTTCCATTTGTTGTTGCTGTATTCAATGCATTGAGCCACAAAACTGGCCATAGTAGACATGTGTGCATTATGTTGGTCTATTGGGAGGTGCTGCGGAGAAGGGGTATAGCTTGAAAAGTGTCGACAGCAAAATGCGGCTAATTGTCGCCAGCAGTTGTCGCACATAACACTTTGTTTTTTTGCTAATTTTATGAGTTTTTGTGTTTCATAAATAAATTCGTTTATTCGATGATGCAACCAACAAGGCCGATTTAATGCGAAAAGCCATTCAAGTTCAGCACTTAAAAGTTTCCTTTGGAGCCAAGCACGTGAACGCTCTACCTTTATGGACTGCGACTACTTGGAAGCAGTTGCAGTTGAGTCATGCTGCAGTTTGTTGCTCCTTTGGTGTTTGGCTACTGGGAATTATCATCAACACATTAGCATCCCTACCTTCCTCTTGCTCTGACTGTGAGCTGCGGTCAAGCATGCAACCGTTAAAATTGCATGCCTTGGCATTGGCCATTATCAAACTGAGGGGCAGCAATCTGATGGGGCAGCAGCAGCAGCAGCAGCAGGCAACACAATTGCAATTTGCAATTGGCCTGGCCAATTACCAATGCATAGAAATGGAGCAATGAAGTCAAACTTGAAACTCGTTTTGCTGGCATAGAATCTCTTTTTAACTATGAGAGTGGCCAAACTGCTGCCCAGCTGCCCAGCTGCCCAATGATTATGCAATTTACATGATCTTTTAGATACATGTCTTCCCCAAAGGGGTAATACAACATTGTCAAGCTTATTGTGTATGTGAGATCGAAAGAAAGAGCATAAGAGAAAGAGATTTTTATCTAACGTCTTACCCGATTGTCTGCTTTGTTGTTCCACTTTTTTTTTCTTGCTGCATCTGAATACACATGCATATGCGTAAATCATTTTTCAATACTGCCCAAATTAGAGACTAAATCATCATAAATAACTGGGTTAATTTGTAACGCTTGCCTGCATGCGTAATGAACCGTTTAACCCGATTAGCAATACAAGAAAAGAACTAAATACTTCTCATACGCGTTTGTGCGTTCTGTTTTTCTTTTATTCCGATAAGTAGTTTCGAATTTCTCAACGAAGCGTACAAATAGAAAATGCGATAGCGCTATGCAGTGTGGAAAAGTTTTAATGAAAATCAAAAATCAATTAACGCTGTCATATCAAAAAGAAGCCACAGAAAAAGCGAGAAAGAGAGGCCAAAAAATGAGTCGACTCTATGAAAACTTGCGATCCATTGGCCGCCATCAAGTTCAAAGTTATAAATGTGCCGCAGCGCGTGCAGTTTATTTAATTTCGTTTTGGCAGACAGCATACGAAATCAGTTTGACAATTGTAAACCTTTTTGTTATATATATATTTGCTATGCTTCGTGCATTTGAAAGTCACAGTAACAGACAGACTAAGAACTTTTCTGTCATTGGGTTGTGCGCCTGCGCTGTGAGATCAATTACCTTTCAAAACCAATTTGCATTTGAAATGCATAACAAAATCGTGTGCATACAATATTTTGGCAGTAACACGCTGTGCCACACGTTTGTGGCACTCTCTGCCTAGCTGTATAAATCTGTATAGCTTTTTTTTTTGTTTTTGGCTAAGCAATCGCATTGTTTGCCAGCTGATTGGCAGGCTTTCAAATTGCCAAGCGAATGCTGCAGTTGCAGGTGGCTTCAACTGTTTTGAGCTGCTGCAACTGCAACTGCAACTGCTGTGGCACCCACACAAAAATTGTCTTATCTACCTTGGCAGTTGCTCATTATTGCAACAGTTGCCGTTTCTTGCCTTTACCTCTAGGTGTGTCAGTAGTTGCAACTGTTGCTGTTGCTCCTGCTGCTGCGGCTGTGGCTGCTGCTGCTGATTCGATCACGTGGCTCTGATCAATATGGTTTAAGCACGCAAGCTCTTCTACCTCTCACTTCCATCCCTCTCTATACATCACCGACTGTTTCTGTGGCAAAAAAATATGGGTTAATGCGCAGGCAATAATTATTTGTTTTCATTGTTGATTGTATTTGGTATTTGTTTATTGTTTGATGCTTGACGAACAATTTCTTTACTCTTACTTTTGATTAGGCAATGAGTTGGCATTATTTTGCATCTGCCTGGCGGATTAATTCTTGAAAAGTAAATCTGATGATGATCACTCTTTTTTTTGTCAACACTCATGTGGCATTTGATATTTGTGGGTTAGAAAAACACCAAACAATCAATAAAACGCAAAAAAATAACAAACAAAAAATTATCATCGCAGCTTTCATTTTCAGCTCATTGTGCAACATTATTATTTTCCCATCGCGACTAATTGAATTCTTGCATGCGATGCGGCAACATACATGCATATGTTGCATGTACTATTTGTCTATGCACCACCATCACAATTACAGCAAATTAACAGGCGCAGCTGTCAGTCAAATAGACTGTCTCTCGTTTGCTTCCAATGCAAATGTAAATTATGACAGCCTGTCCATAATTAATCAAAGACTTAGGGCCGCCTTTCAGTCACACAATTGCCAGCTGCCATTTAGTCTCAATTAACACACGCAAATTATCCAGAGCTGCCAATAGCCAACGTCCATCGTCCATCGTCCATTGATCATTGACCATTGAGCCACTGTTTGCTTTGAGATATGCGCGGCATTTGAAAGTAAAAACAGTTCAGCACCTAATGGAATTTGTTATACTTGCATTTAGTATATCCCAAGCATTCAGTCTCCGGCCTTTTGTGTCGCTCAACCAGTTTAGAAATTCTACTGCTTTTAAGACTGACTGACAAACTGAACTGACGAACTGTGCTCTGGCCGTGGCAAAACCTGATATGCTACGTGTAGCGATTTGTATTTCAAATGACGTCTGGTTCCGTTGACTGAGCCAATGTCAGCTGATTGAATTGCAAAATTCGCTGTTCTCTGCTGCTCCACGATATAGTATGTACATTTGGCAATCATCTCGAGCTGTTGGCTATTCTGTCATCCTTCATGCATAAAATGAATAAACGATAAGTCGACTAGGCAACTAGTTAAATATTTCGTATAGTTTTGAACATAAGCAGCATACTAATTTTTTCTTTGCATACCTTTAACACTTGCCTAGATTTATGGCCAAATATTTATCAATTGTTTATTGCTTTTGATTTGAAAAAGATTTCTGGCGAAACTCAAACTAAATTATCATATATCATAAGCTTGAAAGTTGAATCGCAGTATTATTAACTTAGAAACTTTACCTTTCTCTTTGCAGCAGCAGCAACAGCAAAAGCTCGAAGCCAGCCGATTTGCATGAAAATTGCAACCAAAAAAGGTATATAACTGATTTCATTATAAACGCACAAACAACACTTTCGCAAGATGAACAAAATGTATGCCAATTAAAATAATAAATATTTGCCAGACAACAGCAGCAGCAAAGATATTCGCATTTTGACACCAAATAGCAATAAAGATTTCCAAAATAATATATATTTCTTACAAATAACTGCGACAGCGGCAGCAAAGCAACAAAAGATGGCAAGAAATGTACAAAAACAAAAACAAAAACAAAAACAACAACAACAACAACAACGTGCTGTGAGGCAAACTGAAATCATTTATGTTAATCAACACATGTTTTTCGAAGTCATTGGCCATAGACTGTAGACTCTGTAAGACTGTTAGACGACTGTAGAGACCTGAAGACCAGAGGCTCGACAGATCTGGCTAATGTAATGTTGTCTGCCTCACACTGGACACCGACACTGTGTGTGTGTGTGTGCTTTTTGTTTTGGTTTTCTACTACTACTTCTACCATATGCATATTAAAAAATGCCCAAAAAACCGAAACAAAATAAATATATACGACAAAACGTGTTTTTCTCATCGCTTAAAGTGTGTGTGTGTGTGTGTGTGTGTGTTTTTGTCGCACAACAAAATCAAATTCAAATTGTGAGCCGTTGAAATTTGCGCTAATGTTGCCATTTGTGTGCCGTTGTTGTTGCTGTTGCTGTTGGTGTTGGTGTTGCTGCCGATGGGCCAGTTTTGTGCTGTTCGTGTCGTCGCTGAAGGTGTAGACACGAGAGTTATTTTTGTGTGCCGCCATCGACTTTATATGGCCGCCCCATGCCGATACAAGATTTCTGCGTGCCTCGATGTCGCTCCGCGGGTTTTCTAATTCTTATGCAAATATGTACAATATCTACCAATGCAATGCCCAATGCCGACGAGTTTGTTTTTTGTGGCTTCTGTTGCTCCCAAACTGTTTGCAAAACACGATATGTAAGCAAGTACGTAAGCATTCTTCAGCTATTCAATGCACTGTGTTGGCGCTGGGATTTGGATTCTTGCGAAATTTCTGTGTGACTCAAATCGTCAAACTTGACAAACACAAACACAGAGACACACACACTTACATACATACTTGCACAGATATTTCAAAATCGAATTCGCATTAATTTCTAAACGAGTTAAGCGTAAAAGGTGAAAACAACTTTGGTGCGCTCAAATCTCAAAACCAGAGAGACAACAAAACAACAGAGAATAACAGCAACAACAATGATAACTAACACTTTTAAATAACCATAAATGACAGAGCAGATAAAGGCGGCCCATAAAGTGGCAACTGACTGTTCGCCATGTGACGTGAATGCGCCGCTTCTGTCACCGAGCAGATCAGAACCAGCTTTACTTCAGCACAGAGCCGCAACTGTAAAAGCAAACATGAAAGCAAAAAAACAAGCAAAAAATAAACTCAACATTACGCATACGCCCCATGATGGGAATGTGTTTATTATTTTCGTTTCCAAAAACATGACTCATACGAGATGACTTGATATATGCTAAAAAAACAAAAAAAACATTGCACTTTATAAAACATTTTTGTTGATTTTTTATATCAATACATTTATCTAGTACACGTATTGTCAGAAGTATTTCCGATGCACAAATACCATGCAATATGTAGAGAATAAAAAGATTCTCAAAGTTATATCACTGCATCATAAATAAATATATATTTAAAATTGTTAAACTTTGTTCAGTCAATGGATAAATTTCCTTTTAAATCTGCTGATAACTACCTATCAAAAACAACCATAAATAAATGTGAAACCATAAAACTTTTACTTCAGCTAGTAAACTTTCGGTTTTCTTTAAATGGTAGTTTATTTATGATATTGTTTTTATTGCCAAGTCACTCGTTTTGTTGTGTGCGTGTGTGTGTGTGAGTGTGTGTTCTCTTGGCCTGCAGCAGTCATAATGTGTCGCTCTTGTTTCCCCCATTTAAGCCAAGCGCGTCTAAATATGCCCGCCTGTTGCTTGATTTGCGTTAATCTTAACGCCGCTTTTGTTATGCTGCCCCAAATGGAATGGAAGCCCGCGTCCGATGCCTTTCATTACCAGGCACAGCATGACTTCACCCAACTTCACCATTTCCTCCGCATTCAAACCCTTGCCGCAGCATGTTAATTGTATGCTGCTGCTTATAAACTTGACATGCAGCAACGAAGGCAAATAGCATTGCATTCAAATCATTCTGTGTGCCATGGACATGCTGCACTCATCGGGCTGCAATCTGGGCCCATGAGTTCATTTGCTTTGTGAGCTGGACACAAACATAAACTCACACTTAAAATCAATAAACGTAAACGGGGCAACGCCTGCCCACCTACGATCTGTTGGTGCGTTGGACATGTGTAAGCTATTAAACTATAAAATAGCACAAACTTATGCATACAATAAGCATAAACAAGCCATGCATGCCCACAGACAAGCCCTAAAAAATATAGTCTATATGCTGTGCCAAAAAGCAAACTCTTAGCTTCTTTCACATAGTATATATGAAGTTGTTGTTACATGGGTAAACAAGTATTTTTATTGCTACGCATAAAAGGATGTCCAGCGGCTGTGGACCAGCGGCTGTGCCTGCTTGACCATAAAAACACTTAATTGCCATTTTATTACCTCAACTATTAGGCCAGCTAAAATAACATTCAGTCAGTCTGTCTTTCAGTGTCTGTCCTTCATTAGAACTTGTACTCTCTTACAAGATGCCTTGCACTTCATTTATGCGCATCAAGAACAAAACCACAGTCAGCGTACATATTGCACCACAAAAGTCACAAGGCGCAGGCTACAAACTTCCCATTCGCCACATGCAAAGTGACTCTGGTATGTGTGTGTGTGTGTTTGTGTGTGTGCCCTTCAACGACTGCAGTTCCAGTCTAGTCAGCGATATCTTTAATGAAATCTGCATGTTTTGTGCTTTAACAAGCATTTTGCTTGTCTACTCATGTCGCTCTCTCGCCCTTTGGGATGTGAGAGATCCTTTTGTGTGGGATTCCTTTTAATGCAGACACAGACGCTTGGATGATCGCCAATCCTATTGTTGTTGTTGTTGTGAGGCCAAGAGTAAGGCATGGGCAAATCTTGTTAGCGCAAATATTAACTTGTAAATATGATGATGCCCCATGGAAATTGTATAAATCGCTGATAAATATCATTAGGTCTCAACCAACTCCCCAGCAAAGCTAGCGAGGCTTCGTTGCCTTTTTAACTTTGTTTGTACTTGTATTTGTACAAGTATTTGTATTGCAATGTGCCTTGCAATTCTATTAAGATTTTTATCTTAAGTGCTTGTACAGCCTATTTGCAGCACTGCCAGAGAGCGTATGTATATGTATATGTGAGTGTGTGTGTGTGTGTAATTGTTTAGCAAATCAGTTGAGAGGGTTCTGAAGAAACTCACTGTATGCAATTGCAAATGTTTGTTGCAGTTGATATAATTGTGTGCCTGATTGCACAGTAGTTGCTGACAATTTGCAAGAATAACATTCGTTTATGGACAGGAAGTGCGTTAACTCAATTCAATTGAAAATACACAAACAAATTAACTATCTATGTCCACATGTATCTCGTAGTATCAGTTGCCGCTGTCGTCATGAAAATTTAGTTTGCCTAGTTCAATTCTCTCCTAGCTCCTGTTGAGCATCATAATTCCAGGCATACACAACACGCTTTACACTCGTAAATAACAGAATAGTAAATAAACAAACCAAACAACAACAAAGACGTGACAAATGCACTAAACGAGCTACTTTATAGCGTGGGAGTTACATTCTGTGCTCTTACCCACTCTCCTTCTCTTTTGCTCTAACGAAATGTCATGGGAAGCACTGGAAATGGCGCCATATGACAGTCACAATCCCTGTATCCCAGTATCTATTTCTATTCTATAGAGTCACTTAGCTGCTCATATTTCAAATAAAACGTGCACATAAACTTCCTACTCATATATGTGGTATGAATGCATGCAGGTTCATTATATACACAAATATACTCACATTCTTGTCCATATTTGGGCCGGCTAATCAGTGCCGCCCTATGGGGTGTCTGGTGCCATTTGGTAGTAGTAATTTGGAGCACTCAACGCGAGCAGCGGGCCAGCGGTGCGGCACAGTTGGAAATGCAAACCGAACGCTAAACACCAAACGCTGCATGGTGCATACGCTGCGTATGCGCATTATTATTTTGAGTAGACGGGTTCAATAAACGATTAGATGACCGCCCGAGTTCTAAAAGACATCGGAATTGTTGTTGCTGTTGCTGCTGCTTCTGCTGTTGTTGTTGTTGGTGTTGGTATTGGTGTTGCGTTGCGTGTGTGCGTCTGCCAAAGTTATCGCGGCTTTTTACACTAAGACGATGGCTAATATGTCATTTGGTCATTGATACGTGCGACGACGTCCAAGCCGCGAAGAAGCAGAGCTAAAAAGGGGCAATGTGGTGCAGCTTTGGTGTGCTTGTGCTGTGTTGTGTAGTGAGGTGTTGTGGTGTGAGGGCAACATGCGCGGCACCACGGTGCCGACCAAAGCAAAACGCTTACTGTCAGTGTGAGGCGCGTATAATTAATTGCGCCTATCAATATCGCTGGTGTGTCGTTGGTTGTGGTTGTTGTTGTTGTTGGATTGGTATGTTGTTGTATTTGCACGCATATGGTCAAAGCCAAAGCCATAAGCCAAAAATGTTGGCTGCGTGCTTAGCCAGGCCTCTATCCATGGTCATTGGCGGCGGCAGCAGCCACAGCAACAGCAGCAACATCCGCAGCTCATTGAGATAAGCCTGTCCGTTTGTACGCATTTGGATTTTGCATAAATCATGGTCATGCAAAATGTTATGTCAGCTACGCTAAAATAAAGAAATAACAAGAAAAAGGCTCTTCTATGTGTAGTTTTTTGCAATATGTTACGAATGGATATCGTTATGGGTGTTTATTGTGATAAGCATTTGAATAATGGAAGTGTGACTGTTCTTGTATGTTTTTTTTTCTGCTTCTATCAGTACTTTGTATTCGAGTTTGGAGTAGAGTAACATTTATTGCTTTATCAGCAAATATACAGAAAACAAGCATAACAACAGCTAATGGCTCGTATCTGTAGGAACTTAAAAGTATACTATTGTTATCATTTAGAACGAAAGTGACTAAAAGCAGCAAAAAACACACAAAGAATGTTATCGAACTCGTCCATTTCTTCTCAAACACTGCGGCAAACCTATCTATAACAGAAAAGAAAACAAATTCTAGGCCTTGACCTCTATGTAAGACTTTTATGGGCATTTAAGCAAATGCCAAATGCATATTGTGCACAAAACTACAAAATCTACCCACTAGCCGAGTGACTCACTAACAAATCGTGGCGGATGTGGTCAATAATAATGACAGAGGCTTGTCATAAAAACTGTGTGTAGGTGAGCTAAAGTGCACCCTGAAGGCACCAAAAACGAGGCTCTCAAGCAAATATATTTACGAGCAACATAGGGCTGAGTGTGACTCATGCGGCGAATTTGCCATAAAATAAAGCAATTGTTGTGTGTATCTGGTAATGAAATGAACTTTAAGGGATATTTTGAGGGCCAGAGTATTGCTATGGTTTCCGCTTGAACCACCCCTTTGAGAAGGAAACAACTAACCAGCAAGTGCAACAAACCCTCCAGCTAATTTATGTCTTATGTTTGTAGTTGTTGTTGGATTTTCTGCTACTGTCTGCTGCATGCAAATGTTAAAATGCACAATGATTGATGTTGCCACATTGCCATTTGTTGTTGTTGCTTTAGTTGCTGCTGAGCAAAGCAAAAAAGCAAACATAACGAAATATTCTCTTTGTTCAAAATGTTGGCATTTTGAAGTGCGAGTAATTGCAGCTGCAATAGTTTTTCATGTTTTTGGTCTTGTCCAACTGCCCAAGTTTCTCGGCATTTTGGCAATACGATTATTGTTGTTGTTGCTGTTTGTGCTGCTGCTGTTGCTGTTGCTGTTGTCTACAAGCAACTTCCTTTCACAAGCCAGGCCAAGAAAAATGGCTCCGACATGCCGGGCATGATGGGCACTTGAATGTTTTGAAAATTATAGACTACTCTGTCGTATACATTTCACAGATGCCAAAAACAACAGCAACAACAAAATGCAGACCAAACAAATCCCACGACTTGCAACTGTTGCAAGCTAAGCACAACAAAAAAAAAAGAATGTATAAAATTTATAAAAGTAAGAATGTGTCGTGCAAATGGCAAACTGTTGTATTTGACAATAGTTTTCGAATCAACTAAAAAAAAAGTCTAGATTTCAAAATAGGTTACAAGCAAATGTGTACAGGTTTCTAAAAACTCGCCGCCGCTCACCTTGACAATCAAAAAATCTATAAAATTATGCCCAGCAACAAAAGTGACGACTAATGCGGCAGCAATATTATGCAAACAACATGTTTTATTAACAAAATACTCGTAGGTGCCTTGAGACAAGGGCCTTCATTGTGGAGCAGTAGCAACAACAACAACGTAAATGCGGCTAATTACGCGATCCAGCCACAGCACATTTACACAAGTGTATCTGTGTGAGTGCGTGTACCCACAGGTAATTATAGGCCGAGCACATGCCACATTATTCTTTTGTGCAATGAGCACGACACTGCTGCCCTCAACCCAGCACCAACATTGGACGCTTAGCGGGTTTTTTTTTAACTTTTCGTGTAAGTAGCTATGGTAGATGCGGACACAGACGTCGACGAAACTTGTGCGCATATGCAGCCTTATACACACACACACACACACACAAACGTATTTTGTTGGCATATAAAAGCTAAAAACTGCCGCTAGCACAAAACAAGCATAACATAAACGTCAGTCAGGCTCGCCGAAAAACCGGTTGAGTTATGAAAAATTATGATTGTCACTGGTCGGTCGATCGCTTGGCTGCTTGACTGCAGCAACAACAACAGTAACAACATAAACAACAAAAATCTGTAACAATTTCAAGTTAAACATGCGCATTGTTTGCCGCTCTCGTTGATCTTGTTGCTGTTGTTGCAGTTGTTGTTTTGTTTTTCATTTTGCATTTACGCTAAAAGCCAACACCAAATAGACAACAATTACAGTAACTCCAACAACAATAACAACAACAAGAGCAATGCCAAGTGGGTCTCCATACATATAATTATTTGCCCACGTTTCGCATGTTTTGCCAGACTGACTGTCGTCTCAGTTGCGCTAGCATTGCTCTAAGGTGTGTCTGTTGCACACAGATTGCTTGTAAATATCTACATACCCTGTAACTATTCGAGCATGTATGTGAAACTAGCCGAGTTAAAGGATATTTTAAAGTTGTGCATACTAAAATGCTATTCGTTCTGCATAATATATTTGGCTAGTCGCAATGTGTGCAACATGTGTTGCCAGCAATTGCAGTAGCAGCGGCAGCAGCAACAGCAGCTGTTGGCAACATGTTGCCAATGCCTCATTTGCTAGTGGCAATCATCAATTTGTATGCCGCGCACAGTTGCCGCCAATTTAAATGATCGTCTTTTAAATTGCATTTCTATTTTAACTTGTCTGCTGCTGGTGCTGTTGCTGCTGCTGCTGCTTCTTTGGTTGATTGTAATGCCTGCTTTGAAGTCGAGTTGAAGCTCTTTTTTCGCAATTACGCGTGCAACATTTCAATTGAACAAATGCAATGTAGTGACATTTATTATTATGCGGTTGTAGGGGAAGGGAAGGGGTTACACTGTTGCCCCAGACTTCATAAATTCTTGCGGAGAAACTTAAGGCGCAGCTCACTTGGAGCTCTGCAGCTAAGCTATACAGTTTGTCCCTTTTTTTAAAGCAGCAGCTGCGTAAATTGTCATCAGCTGTCAGTGTCAGTTTTAATTAGTTTGTTTACAGCAGCAATAACAACAACAACAGCAGCAGCAACAGCAGCAATAACAATAACAATAATAACCGCCACAAAGACAAAGACGCAAACAACACGCATTGCGTTTTGCCTCAATCATATCAATTTGGTTTCAACAATCCTCTGCATTTGCTCCCTCTCTTCAAATTGTGTGTGCGTTATAAGAAATAAAAAATAGTAGAAGAAAACACAACAAAAAAAAAAACATTTTGTATTTGTACAGATCAAACGGTCAATAATGCACTGGGTTAATTACCAGTCGCCAGTCTTCATCTACTCGAACAGCAACTGCAGCTGTGGAAGCTGTGGTATAGGGGCAAGCGAGCTAATGCTGATTAGAGAGCTCATGGTCCATGCTCCCAGTTCTTATCAAGCAAACGAGACAAGAACAAATTCCATGAATTCAACTAATGCACAGCAGGCACAACAGTATGTTGAGCAAAGTTGTTGTTTTCTAAGTATTAATGATCGAATATGATAAGCAATCATTTTCCAATAATCTGTAATCTTGGATGGGTTCTCTTTATTTCTCCAAGGTAATTAATTTCATATAAAGTTGAGTTTAAGTTCAGATGAAGGATTTTTAATTCGCTGTCTTATACAGTAAGTGCTTTTTGATATTCAAATATTTTACAATAATTAGCTTTTAAGCTTGTTTGCAACTCGTTTCGTTAACAATAGCAAAATCGCAAGCTCATAAAATTTTATGGCAAACAAATTGAATAACATTTTATAGCTTGGCGACATTGTTGTTGTTGTTATTGTTGTGATATCAGCAAACAATAAATGTTAATTAGTTGAATTTATGCGCTGTGGCCTATTGACATTTTTTGTTTTTTATTTAAACTTTTTTTGCCATTTGTTCTGCCCATAAAAAAAGCAGTCAAAAAAGCTTAAAAAAGGAGGAATGTCGCTATAAATGCGGGTTGTTGTTTTTTATTTTCATGCTTGTAAAACAATTCGCAATTAAGCGAATTTTGTTGTATGACAAATAAAAATTGTTAGCGATAAAATAAACAAAAAGCAAAGCAAAAAAACAAAGCAAATTTCGTATCAAGTTTTTTTGTTTTTGAACCTGTTTTGAGTCTCAAAATATATTTAAACTTAAATGTGCTGTCAACGCCAGACATGACAATTATTTGCATAGCATGCAAGTTCTTAAGTCCTTTTAAGCGAAAGAACAAAGGCTAAAAGAATCCCTTTAAATTACATAATTTATGTTAAATTAAGTGGAAGCACTCATTCTTTAACTGGTCCTTTGTTTCTGTGCCTTTTTTTGTTTTTTATTTTTGATTAAAACCAACAAAAAGTCAATATCAATATCAATTTTGCTTGTTGGCAGAGTGAAGGCGTTGCCAATGGCCGCAATTTAAGCAAAAATTATGGCAAACTCTGCAAGTGGAGCTTATGAGCGCAATCCCAAAGCTGAACAAACAAGATGGGTTAAGACCCCAGTGCACATTCATTTCATTACAAATTGAGTCATTAAATTTATTTATACGCGACGAAAGGCAAACCGAACCGAACCGATCCAAACCAAACTGCAGTGAACCGACCAAAAGACCACTGCAGAGCGCAGTAAAATGAAGCACTTCCGCGTTGTTTGCAGCGACTCCCAATTCTGGGTCAAATATTTGAAGGAGTCTCTGCAAACAGCGACTGTGTTAAATGTGAACATTGCAAATAACTGCAAAACGAGGGTAGCTGCACTCATATAAGTATCATTTTTTATGGCTTTTCATTATGCTCGCATATATAATTCTTAATAAGAAAGTTGCATTGGCTCCATGGTTCTTGAGCTTTGTTTCAGCGCAGGCGCAACAAAATCTGGCACAAGCTACTCGTATGTTATAAAGTATTTGTTTTAATAGGCCATTGCGAAAAAAATAAATATGAATATATTCATTTTACAAAAGGCCACTCGCTTTTGTGGGTCAACGAAACTTTTATTTTCACTGCCATACCAACAATTTGATCGGCGTGAAAACCGATTCAGCTGATAGTTATCAGCCGGCTGGCATTTATGATTAAGCATGCCAAGGCACTTGACAATAATTTACGCAAATAGCATAATTCGCTTCATGGGCGCAACATGATGATGCTGAGTACAACGATGATAGTGACTGGCTGGCTTGGGTGCTCCTGCAATGACTATAACTATGTACTTAAAGAGGAGTGCTCGACGCGCTTTCAACGCCAACGCTGAAATTGAAACGAGCCCAGATCCCAGACGCCGCGACTCAGACGTTGAGACGCAGCCTCAGAGAGACTTTGACTCTCTGATAAAGCATGGAAGATGATGATGATGTTGCAGACTATGAAGACTACGCCTAATGAGGCTTTTGTCTGTGGGCTGCTTGCTGCGCTCTCTTCTCTCACTTACAATGATTTTCACTTGCATGAAGGAAAGAAATACTTGGGTATTGAGACTGGGAATAAAACTGGGCGTGCGTTTGGTTATTTGCGTGCCAGCGTACCAATCAGCTCTTGCATCTGCAATAACAACAATCACAACTGCAACAACAGCAACAAAAACATGCTGCTTGATAAGCAGCACAAGTTTTGAAAAGCGCCGCTAACATGCACAAAAGCCATGCTCCAAGATTGCAGCTGTGGTTTCTTTTAATTGCAATTGCAAACAGCAAACAGAAACGAAAAAAAAAAAAACAAAAACAACTTACAATTCCACGCACATTTACATTCACATTCGCATCGATGGATGGGCCCACAGATTGCCGAACGCCGAATGCCGATTTGCTGACTCCGATTGCTTTTAGTCTTTAAGCCGTATTGCCTCGCGCCATATCAAACGTCGACATCTCGGCGCACCGCCAACCACTTCAAATATCATCGGAGTGCGCACACCTTAGAATTATTGGCGCTAGACATGCAAATCCATGCAACACGGCATCCACTCGATGCCTCATTCTTGTTCTCGGTCGTTCTCCTTGGCCCGTGGCTGCAACTGCAAATGCTATCCAAGCCACAGTAACATTCTGCCTACAAATTTCATAATCATCCAGGGAGCATAAATCAAAATCGCTTCATTTATGCGGCGACAGTTGTTACAATTCTATCAGCGACCAGTGCTTTTGCCTAAATCAAAAGAAAAACAAAAACGAAACATAAAAAAAAAAATAAACAAATTGAGTTTTGGCTGATGCGTTCCCAATTTGCAGACATGCCAAATGGTTTGCCCCAGCTTGCCTCGTAAACGAGTATTTATTGAAATAAGTTGCTTTTTGGGGGCAGCAGCAAATTTCTAAACAATTGTGAGCTTTAGCTGGAGCCAACAGCTGTGTTTGTTTTTGCCTCTTGCATGATGTGTGTCTGTGTGTGTGGAAAGCATGCAAAAGCTAGTAAAACTAGAAAACAAACACTTGAGAGTCGAAAATTATAACTTAGCATTGATTGAAGAAGCTTACAACCCTTTTAATAAGTAAATAATGCATCTATAGATAGTATACAGTCCGTACTCTGTATGCTTTAAATCAAAATACCCGCCTTATTTGTAGTCACCACAGAGCATTTAACAAAAGAAGAAAAAAAAAAAAACTGTAATCTTTTATTTTCAAAAGCCAAAAATCTAATTACCAAAATAAGCACGTCTAAGATCTTCAAAAGCTCATTAAAGAACGCTGAGATGAAGAGAAAACAACAAAATAAGAAGAACAAAAATTTAGACGACTAGTCATAGATATATATTTGTGCAGCTTATTTACCTCTGGCACCTCATTATGACGACCCAAAAGCCACATGGCGTAACCGCAGACGACGACGACGACGACAAGGCCTCGCCCAATCATTTAGAGAACAATTACAAGCAAAGCTCTTCAAACAGATCTCTCAACGCACTTGCGGTATGCCATTGTGGAATTCATTAGTAAACAAAATAGTAAACAGAATGCGTGCAAACGACTTGCTTTCAAGTGCATTCACCTGCAGCTGCAGTTGCTTTTATCTCTTGACTGGATAGGTTAGAAAGATACAAGTAGATGCTATTAGATAGATCTAAAAGAGTCAATTGGGTCAATGGGCAGATTGGGTGTTGCATCGATTTCAATACGATTGTATCAAATCGTTCACAGACTGATTGATTGAGCCCAATTATTGGATGTTGCATGTCGGTTTGTTGTTAACGGCATTATATAATAAATTTCCATGTGACTTTGATCAGTGTGCAGCGGGGCAGAAAGTGTAAACAAAACTGTAACAAGTTTTGTGCATTGAATTTTGATTTTGATATGAAATGAGTGCGCATTCAAATGTATTGAATGCGCTCACAGTGTATGTGTGTGAGTGCCCATGTTTATTTTGTTGTAAACATCCGGACGTGCAGCAAAATGTTGCATATTGTGCAGGAAGCCATTGACGAGTTATGTATGTTGCTGTTGCCGCTTGGGGGCAGCCTACAGGGCGTGCATATTATTTAATTTTTTTTCGGGAAAACGAATTTTGAATTTATTTGTCAAAGAAGTTGCCGGCAGTGCACACGCTTTTTTGAGACGTTTTCAATCCAAAACACAAATTCCGCAAGTCAATCGTTAAAAGTTGTATATCATTTGGTTGTCTAAGTGCATTTAATTATTAGTTTGTGTTGCGTTTTGTGCATCAGCCTAATGGCAACAATTTATTGCAAAAGGTGTGTCTGTAGTTCATAAATTAAAATTTATTTGCCAAACAAAGCTTTATTATTATTTTATTGTTTTAGTAATATTTATGTTGCTTTGCTTAAGAAAATTATTAATGTTGTCTTTTATTTCTTTGCAGGTAATTTAAACTGGGCTTTAACAAGCAAACTAATTGTGTTTGTGAGTATTTATTTATGTATTGTGCCTTATAAAAATTTCAAACATGACCAAAAGATTTAAATCTTATGCCTTAAAAGCTGAGTGATAGCTGTCAGAATACTTAAAGTTAAATATATTGGCAGCTGCTATCGATTTAAAGTAAAGATATTTGACCACCGCAAAGTTGCGATACCTGGTAACTTCAGCCAAGCACTTCGATTTGTAACAATTTAGCATTCACTTGACGTCCCAAGTCCTTGACACCCTTTTTTTCTGCATTATTATAATTACCTTCAGCAGCAACAGCAACAGCAACAGCAACAGCAATAACAACAACAACATTTGCCAACAAGTTTTAATATGCGCAAATGCTGCAGACAAACGATGTACGCAATTTGTCATCCTGAGTGACAGTGTGTATGTGTGGCAAAAACAGGGCAGTGGCAGCAATGCTCTGCTGTAATGTTTGGCCAAAATCAAGAAGCATAACATATGTATGCCAGCCATAAAAGCTTTTGTCTTTTGCAGTGCTAGTTAACTGGGATATTTATGCTATTTATGCATGCGCGCGCATGCTTAATTACAAATCCGCTAAAACTGTCACAATCGCTGAGCACTGAGCATTTGTCAAATTGACAGCAGCTCTCCACTCGGAGCAATTGCGCACTTTTGCCGCTTGATCTTGACGAGCGTTTCGCGCATCGGGATGGAAGTAAAATGTTGCTGAGAGTTTGGTGAGTAATGTGAGTTTAGCACGCACCTCCGCAAAAAGCAAAGAGTTTGCCTCCGTCTGGGCTCAATGTGTCTGGTTCAGCTGTACAGTGTACACACCCTAAGAAGTGCTCATATTTCATGAGTCAATAAACTGAGTGGGACACCATCGCAGACGTGATGGCAAAAGCAACCAAGACTGTAGACAAAATGTATTGTTACGCTCTGGGCTAAACTGTAATGATATTTTCATTAACTTGGCCTTTGCCAAAAGCCCCGACCACGCACTCTCACAGACAGCACAGCACAAACAATACAAACACACACACTTAAACAGAGTTGCAGGTGAAGCACTCGTTATATGCCGGCTCCAAACACTAATCACTAGCCCGTTGAGTGGCTATCGAAACGCGTCAAAAGAGCCAACACTAATGCTGTCAATTGTAAGAGACTTGTGTATCAAGTGTTTGCACAAGGCGTCCTTGTCCTTGTCCCTGGCAACAAGTGCGTGAAATCAATACATTGCTGGGCCAGCGCCACAATTGTCAGCATTTCAAGTTGTCAGCGAATTTAACAATTAACCTGTATTGCAAATTAACTAACACACCTGGCAAATGGCAAGTGTTGACACTTTGTTGGATATCAAAAGTATACCCAATAATATCTTTAAATAAATCTCCCTTGTTTTTTTTTCCTCGTATTTGTCCAATGTCAAGTCTTTCTGTCATCAGATTGGTTGAGTAGAAAACATTAAGCAAACGCTCGCCCTAACCAGACTAGTGACGTTTAAACGAATAATTCCTGTGTAGTCGATTTGATATTAAGCATATGTGATCTTTTGCCATGGCTAACAACTGTTGGTGCTGCTTCTAGCATCTATGTGCGGGGGTTATAAATGGGCAACAAAGTTAATTTCAATAAACAGCCATTGCTGCCTGTGGCCTTTGGCTTCAAAGAGAGGGCCTGTCGGGCGGCTCTGAGTCGTCGTCGTTGAGCGTTTGGCTTAAGGAAGAAGCAATGCCGCCCAAAAAAAAAAAAAAAGCCAACGCAAGTTACAATGTTACCGTTGCGCATTGGCTGACTCATGACGCGGTTCGGGCCCGCTGTCATTTTGGCCATTTGCGTTGTCAGTTCGTTGGTTTGTTGTTGTTGGCCATATATGAATACGAGTGCATACATTCAAGCAAACATACAAAAGGATTTGTCTGTGCCCAAAGGCGCTTTGATTAATTGCCGACTTAGAGCCTGGATGGCCGGCCATTCTCGTTAGGCCAAAATGACGCTGACTGTGACGGTGCTGACGCTGACGTGCTGAGATGTCGGTTAGCGGATGGCGTTGGCGTGAATCACTTGAGCCAAAAGGTCAGGCAACAAGGTTGAAGGAATGCAAACGGCGAAAATTAATTGCCAAGCTTCGTCTGGGAAATGCGGAAATTAATTGGAAGGCAACCAAAAACTGCAACAACTGCAACAGAAACAGCAACAAAACAAACAACAGCAAAGTTTTGTGGCTCAGCAAATTGGCCAACAAATTTTTAACTATACAGCTGCTGGTTGTTATTGCACTGGGCCAATACTTGTTATAAATGGCAAATGGCAGCTCTGGTAAAAACCGTTTGGCTTCTGCACATTTTTGCGTGAAGAGAGCGCCTGGGAACAAGCTAAACGCAGAAAGAGAAAGAGAGTCATTACCAGCTGGCCACGCAATGCAACAGCAACAGCAGCAGCAGCCAGTCAATTCCCGGGGTCAACAGGTTAATGGGCAGCATTAACGGGCCAACGTACATGGCCGGCCGGCCAACAGCCAGAGTTGGATAGCTTTAAGCCCAAAGAGCTGGAGTCAGAGCCGCAGCGTTAATGTCTGTCGCTTTGATTGCTCATGCGCCTGTCGCTTAATAAACTTTTCCTGCGTTTATAAATCTATTGCATACATATATTTAATATTTATTTGCTCTCCCTCGAATCGCTTTGTAAAACTCCAGTTGAAAAGCGAAACTTTTAATGCACTTATAAAGGCAGCAATTTGTATGCGCTTTGTTGGCTGCTCATGCATATGATTGACTTATTGATTGCTTGATTGATCGATGGCCCGGCCAAAGTGACGGACTGGCTGACATTAAGCGACTGCATTCAGCTCCCTCTACCTCAATTAGCCTAAGCTGACAATTGTGGCTGTATCGAGTTCATAGAACTTTGCTACCGTTATTTCTCGCTGTAAACATTTGCCACATATTGTTTGTATGTATGCTAATTATTATACACTTGCCAAATCGGGCGTCTAGACTTCATAAATTACCCCATCGAGTCATGTACTCTACGTGCCACGCATGCGTTCAATCAATCAGCA
The DNA here is from genome assembly GCA_035044725.1 of Scaptomyza caliginosa. Lineage (NCBI taxonomy): Eukaryota > Metazoa > Arthropoda > Insecta > Diptera > Drosophilidae > Scaptomyza > Scaptomyza caliginosa. The sequence continues at coordinate 50,375 of JAWNNR010000116.1, read as the reverse complement.
ATGCATATAAATATAATCAAGCTACTCCTAGTAGTTATTTTTATACATACAAGTTTTGCATTTATTTTTATAGACGTCTTAAAGTGCATTGACAAATATGTATTTACGATGTCAAGCGAACAAATGCATTGAAATTGCACAAATTGTTGTTGTGGTTTGTTTTTTCCTTGCAGCACACTCGTTGCCATAAATTACGAGTTAAGCATGCGAGAAGGGTGCTTTTTGTTTTTTTTTTTTGTTGTTTACACATTTATTGTGCATACAAATAGTATAAAGAGCAACAACAAAAACAACTGTCAACCTACTTAAGTTTTTAATTTATGCGTAAGTCTGGATTTAGTAGCTTTTCAATATTAATTTTGTGCTCCTTATGACAAGAGCAACACAACAATACTGAAACATGGTGTCATAAATCATTATATCATACACAAGCACACACGATTAAATTGCCGCATTTGGCTTTATTTGATACACACACACACACACATATAAGCCTGTGGCAAAGAAGGCAACAGCCACTTTTTTTTCGTGGCTGTTTTTGAGGTTTTGCTTTAATGACATTTTTGATGTGGGAATTGCCTAAAAGGGGTGTTCAAAATATATATTTCACTGATAAGTGCATGTAGAATAAATCATGAGAACATTTTCCACTCACTTTTTAAAATTAAACACGAAAATCACAGTCAAAGAAAATAGAATCAATATCATAAACTAAAGATTTTTGGGATACCCCAAGTCTAGCATATTTTAATGCGGCTTCCTTGCTTGGTCATTAAATGCGACAAAGTCCACAGCTTGTGGCATTAAGCATTCGAAAGCAAGTAAGAAATATTGACAAATCGTTGGTAGCACGCCCATTGGCAGCTTCTTGTGAACATTTCTCAAGAGATACAAATGAATTTTAGATGTAATATGAGAGCCGTTGGCAATAAATAGGGCAACACGTACACACACACACACACACACACAAAGTCAATAAACAAAATAGCCAAATTTGAAATTTTTCACTTGAGGCTTAGTTATTTATTTCTGTATATGTATTTGTGGTACTGCCATCAACGGCTTAGCTCGACGGACTTTACGAAATCCTATTAGAGCTGTCCAAATTCCCATAGGCACTCACTAAAAGCCTTGCCAAAAAAAAAATTTAATAAACAAAAAATAGGAGAAATAATAATAATAAATACACAGAGTGCGCTTGTGCAGCTGTGCAAAGCCTCGAAAAAATAACTGCCAGTTAGTGGCAAAGATCGCAGCACTTCATTGCTGGCACGGGCTGAAGCTAGAGCTGGGGTTGGGGTAGGGGACAGGGGGAAACGGGGGCTCGGCCCTGGGTCTGGCACACACATGGCAAACAATTGTGTGCAGTGTGTTTGGTTTTTGGCTTTTAGGCTTTCGCCTTATTGCGTGGGTGTGTGTAATTTGACATCTTCATGAAATAATTAAAATTATTTATTGTTAATTTATTTTCGCTGTCGCTCGGCAATCGATAAAGTGAAAGATAAGCCCGAGTGCATTAAACAATTGAAATTAATTTGTCAAACATTTGACAAGAGGCGTGCCACACACACACACACACACACACACAAATGTACACAAATGCTGCAGCTTTTTGTTGGGTAGTGAAAGGAATTTTTCCAGAGCGTTTGCGGAACTTTCACAAAAGCTTTTCTTTGCGACCGGCAGCACAAAAGGTCAGCGTCAAACAAAACTCCTCAAGGATAGCTGAGCTAGTCAAGTTTCAAACCATGCTAATGACGGGACAGGCAGCAGTGGGCGACAGTCGATGGCATTGCCCACTGCCAATGCTACTTGCTGTCGATGCTGTCGTTGTTGCTCCTGCCATTGCCCTGCAGGCAAATATTTTGCAGTTGAGCTGCTGTGCGCAACGAATGCAATTAAATGGATGCAGGCCGCCGCCATTGGCAGCTTAACGCAGCAGTTAATCATGCATCGACATGTGGCCGAAGCTGGCTTCCAACTGCCAACTGCCGGCTGGCAACATATTTGGCGGTCACTTCTAAGCCGGCATTCGAAAGTGTTGTGCAAAAAGCAGTTTGCAATTAAAACTTGTTGTCGTCTAGACGAGGGGCAGGCAAACTCCTGACACACAGATGGCGCTGCTGTGCTGTGATGTGCGCAGCGAATTTGGCGAAGACAGCGCCGGCGCAGGAATGAGGAAAGACTCTGGTGAAAAGCTGAGATGCGTTGAGAAATGTGGTTAATTGATTTTTTTTTTTTTTCAGTTCAACATCCATCCCGACTCCATTACTCTTTGATATATGCAATTAATTACAAGTTAAACACTTTTTCTGTCTTCTGTTTTTGCAGAATCACACTTCATGGCCATACTACAATGTCCAATGCTCGTGAGTTGGCATTGATTGAGAAATGGGCTGACATTGCAACGCCGCCAACGCCGACGCTGCCAACATTATCGCCAACATCGCCAAGTGCAATCATTAAGTTCTGCTGTTGTCCGCAGCGCAGGCGCTACACGCTTAAGCAGCCAAAGTTTAAGTCTTCGGCAAATACACTGCATGCTAGAAATATATTCGTCGATAACGATTTTACATATATTGATGATGTGCCACGCGCCACTCACAATAACACTAACAGCAACAGTAGCAGCAGTAACAACAAGCGACGCCAAGATTGCGACAGTGATTACGAATTCAATGATTATGATGATAATGATGTTGATGATGAGGCAAATGATATCGCTGAGATCTCTGGCAGCAATAACAACAAAGGCAGCAGCAACCGCAACAGCAAAGACCACGACGGAAATGTGGCGCTGATATTAATGAATCAACGAAATGTGCCTGAACAATGGCGGCAGGATTACAAAGACAGCAGCAGCAGCAACAACAACAAAAGCAACAAGCGTAGCAGTGAACTAGGAATAACAACAACAACAACAACTCAAAGTAAAACTTGCGCTGTCACAAACGGCCAGCAGAGTGGCAATGAGAAACAGCAACAACAAACCCAAAGACTTAGCAATAGCTTGCAACAGCAACAACAACAACTGCAACATAGCAATAAGGAAAATACACTAAGCAACAGCAACAAAAACAACAACAACAACTACAATAAGCCGCGCTGTAATTATTGTAAATTACCCGACGACGCCGAGCCCCAAACGAACAACAACTCGAAAATTGATTCACCGAAGTCGTCGCAGAATAAAATGACAATTACGACAGCAGCAACAACAACGAACGTGGCAGCAACGGCCACAAGCAGCGAGTGTGGGTTGACACTGCCAACAGCAACATCAACAGCAACCGAAGAGTTTGTGGGTGCTGCCACAGAAGTGCTGTGCAGCGATAAAGCAACATTGACAGCAGCAACAGAAACGGCAACAGCAACAGCAATATCGACATCGCCGACGCCGTCGCCGTTGCCGCCAACAACAACACCTAAGCCCAGCATTGCAGCACGTCCAACCACGCCCAGCCGCCTTAAGACTGTGATCAAAACGACAATGGTGAAGCGTAGTCCTAGCCATGACTCAACGCAGGCAACTGCAACGCATATGCTGCAACCGAACAGCTGCAACAGCAACACCAACAACAGCAACGGCCACGACGAGCCCAGACGTTCGGTTAGGGAGCGCATCGCCGCCTTTGCGGCAGGAAATGGTAAGTTTTTTTTTCGTTTCGTTTCGTTTATATGCTTTTTTTTTGTTACTTTGTTCAGCTCTTGCTTAATCAGCTTTGGCAACTAAGTCGCGTTTGTCGCCAGTGCCTGGGCGGAAATGTGTTGTTGCTGTTGTGGGAAAATCGTCCACAAGCTGGGCACACAGTCATTAGGCTAGTTAATAGCTAACAATAAGTTATTAATTGATTTGTTGTGCATTGGAGTTAGTATCTCATAGAAATGACTAGAACTTACGCTTACTGTGTCTCATGCAACACTTGGGGGCAAGTCGCACACTTGAAGGTCAGCCAGCTTATTGTCCAGTCATTTCCTGTTATGGAAGCTATCTGATGCAACAGATACATGGCACGAAAAGCATTTAATTTTTAGAATTAAAGATCAGATCAGAAATTTCAAGTATCTGAATCATTTTTAAGGGCAATTAGTTAAAATTCTTAATGATTGCAATTAAAGGTAATTTAGTGACAATGCTTTGTTAGTCACTGTTAAATTGATTCTACTTATTGTGGTATGATTAACATTTAATACCAGCCAGCTGGCAATGTGGCGTACACAAACATAAAGTTTTATTAACAGAGTATTTATTTACTTGAAGTATTAAAAATCAAAAAGAAATTGACTGCAATTCCATATGAATAATGCATGACGTTGATCTATGGGTTTCCGTTAGCTTGAAACACACTCACATGGACACACCTTTTGCATAACACAAACAAGCACATACACTCGACTTTATTACAAATCAATTAAATGCCATAATGTTTAATAAAAAGCCACATGAAGCGACATCAAAACTTTTCATAAAAAAGTCACTTGAGATTGTGATTAATAATAATAAAAAAATGGAAAATATTTGTATATTTTTTTGATTATTAGTAGTCATTGCCTGCATTTGTGTCCAGCAATTGGAAATTGTCGTAAAAGTGCCGACATTTAAGAGAGTTGCATAAAAATATTATGACCAACTGCTGCGCGCTGGGTGCAGTTGCGTACCACCCAAAAAAAAAAAAAAATACGCGTTTCTTTTGTCACCAACAGCAAAGTGCACTTCACTTTATGACACACCCCAAACCAACCAATTCCACCCAGCCAACAGCTGCCACCCGCTGCCTGTTATTATATGTTTTGCACTAGCAACAGCCATAACAACAAGAAGAGAAGAAATAAAAAAACACAGGAAACACGTACACGTACCGCAAACGACGTCATGAACGCATATTATATCATTTTGATAGGCAAATGAGGCTTGACTGCATTCAACTCCACGCATAGCCAAAGCCAAAACCAGGCAAAGCTCAGCTCAGCTCTGCGCAGGGCTCTTGCCCTTAGACTCCAGCCAGCTGACGTGTGACGGCTTAAGGCGCCAATCTGTTGATCATTGCAATAACGCCGCCGCCGGACCAGGTTGTCTTAAGACACACGAACGCACATTGTCAGCTCACAGAATGAGCGGCATTCATTTGGATTCGCTCAACCATTGGTTAATAATCATCATCATCATTGTGGACAGGACAGACATCCTCCTTAACGATTTTCATTGCATTTTGCCGTGGCAAAGTTAGCAGCTTCTGTTGTTGTTATTACTTATTTGTTTGCTTTTGTTTTCTCTTTTTGCTCCTTTTGTAGTTAAGTGTTGTTATTGTTGAGGTAGGCTTTTAAAGGCAGTTTAAGTTTTGTTTAACGATTGTCCATTAGTTGTATTTGCTTGTTGAGTCATGTCCACACTTAATATACTCTTGATAAACCCTCGCAGAAGTTGTATGACATTTGCTTTGCTTTCAATTAGACTCTCCTCGCGCAATGAGCAATTAATCACGTTCAAAGTGACCTCAGTCACAGAATCAATCAGCATTAACAACAGCAACAGCAACAACATAGTTAAACACACGCCCATCCACACAAAACAATGTCTGACAGACAGTGGCCATTTAGCGAACACACCCAGCAAACAATTTTATTTTAAGTCAATAAGCAAATAAGTACAAATATATTTTGCCATTACTTTTTTGCTCTCGCATTTGCTTTTGTTTGTGCTAATTTTATTTGTAGTCGCAAAGTCTAAAACAAAAATTGCTTATGGCCAGCTATTAAATAGAACAAAGACAGTTTGACTTATTTCCGTTCAGTCCAGTGAGCTCTGTGTGTGTGCTAATTAAATGAGCAACTAAAGTCCAATAACTGTCAAACTGTGTACACATATGTCGCCAAATTGTAGGGACTGTGAGCAGACCTCCCATGAACTTTCGACGCGCCTCCCACATGCCACACAATGCAGTCGATTGGCAAATGTACCGTTAGCGTTGCACAATTGATATATTGCCAAAAAGGCAGAAGAAAAACTTTGCAGCCCCCAGTGTGGGCCCGCTGCTCTGCTCTGGCCTTTTCGCTGGCATGGCATGGCATGGCATGGCCTGGCCTGGCTGGCGGCCTGCCAATCGCCACAAGACGATCAATTGGCAAACGCTTTTCAGCTGCGATTGTGGCCAGACCAAGCACAGACCAGACCAGACCCAGACCCCCATAAAATGTGGCCAACTGTCGCCGCTGTCTTTGCTGCCTTACTGACTGACTCGTTTTCGTCGCTGATTTACGAGCTCGCCACGGGTCGTTGTCGTTGTGTAACGCATGCGATTCAGAATTTTTAAATGCCAAGCGCTGACCAGCAGCAACAAAAATCTTTGAGCCTGCCAACAGACACACGTCGCACTTACTGTTGCTGTTGTTGTCGCCAAGTCTCTACGGTGGCGGCGACATTTTAATCAAGAGACTCAATCGAACGCACGCATGCGCAATAAAAACAAAAAATAAAATCAAACCTATAAAATCAACAACAGAAATATTTAACCGTTTCACTTACATACACACATTCCGGGCTGCTGGGTTCTCTTTTGGCATTCGATTGGGACAACAACAGTAACAACAACAACAATAACGACTGACAAACGAACGCTAAATGGAAAGGGAGAAAAAAGTTCACTTGATCTTCAGACGCTTTGCCCCTATGCGAATTTTTAATGCGATTTATTGCGATACCTTTTGCCTATTTTGCATATCCATGTGGGCTGCAAACAACGCGAAGAATTGCATTGAACCGGCAAAGGAATCAACTTTGTATAGGGTTTACATACTTGTAAAGTCTTTCAAATAAAGTAGAAGCAAGCTTATGATTTATGTGACTTTAAAAAATTGCATATTCCGATTGACATTAAGAATCAGTACGAAACTATATTTTTAATCCGCAATGTAAGATTTATATGCTATACAGAATTTGTCCTCGTTGGTAGTTTAAATTTGATTTGTTTGTCACAATAAAATTTGATAGCATTACAAAATTTTAATGCGAAGGTGACTTGCTGGTCGTTTAAAAGCTGACACACTCGTATTTCACTTCTGGTTTATAAGAACAGTATATACATATATACACAAAGAAATAAATCCATTGACAGACAGTTGTTGCTTTTTGGGTGTGGCAACGAGTAAAGCAAATAGAAACCAAGAGACATAAATACATTAAACAATTGAGGGCATGGATAAGCATAAGTGTGTGAGCAATATTATCAAATATGTTAATAATTGCATGCCATTTTTATGCCAGTCAGAAATTAATTAACCCATTCATATACAAACGTTGTCAGAAATGGAAAAAAGTTTAAGTCCACACATGTGCCGGGAATATGTTGCGAAAATTTATAACAATTTAAATGGCGCACATTCGGCACACAATTTGAGGCGATTAGCGCAGAAATTTTCACGGATTTGGCTTAAGCAAGGCAGGCAAGCCTCGCTGCTTGCCACATGTGGAAGCCAGCGTCTTGGCACATTTGTGTGCAATATTTCATAAAGTATACGAAATAATATTATGAATATGTGTCTGTTGGGCGCGCCATTTTTTCTGCAAAGTGTTGCCGACAAAATATATATGAGCCACATGTTGCAGCAATTGTAAATATGATTGTATGTTTCGTGTGTGTGTGTGTGTGTAGTGACAATTTTATATGACTTGCTTAAGAAGTATTGCTAAAACTCTTTCTCCTCCCTTGCAGAGCAACAACCACAGCAGCAAATTGGAGCCAACACGGTGCGGCAACATGACAGCGTCAAGAAATTTAGTAAAATTCAGTGCAATACAAATCAAAACAACATGACAAGCGATGTGAAAAGTGCAATTAGCAATGGCAGCAACGGCAGCAGCAACAGTCAGCAACAGCAGCAACAACATCAAACGCTTATCAACGGCAACACAACGCCGCCGGCAACAGCAGCAACAGAAACAGCAGCAGCAGCCGGCAACACGTCAGTCTGCAGTGCGACTATCGCAACTGACACGACGCGCTACAAATCGGGATTAAGTGATGTAGCAGCCGACGAGGACGTTGATGATGCAGCCATGGCAACATCAGCAGCAACAGAAACAGCAACTGCAACTGCAACTCCATCTGCCACTCCTGCGCCAGCTGCAAGCGTTTTTAACACCGGTTGTGCAACTATGCCGCGCACTCGCCAATACGGAAGCAATGCTGCAGGAGGAGCAACAGCGGCATCAGCAGCCAACGCCATGACAGCTGATAAGAAATTCTCTAGCCGTGCACCCGCCGCCAACACGTCAGCAACGGCAGCTGCACCACAGCAACATCATAAGCTGCAATTTGCCGATAAGGCCGAACTTAAATTGGCCACACTAGACAATCTAGACTTGGCGCACAGTCTCGACCTAATCGACGATGATGGTGAGGATCCGTATGGTGCGCTTCAGGATTATTTGGAGCGCGTTAAGGTGAGTACTACAAGTAATTGTTATCGCCTTAGCCACTTCAATTAGCTGTGAACCGAAGCGATTGTTTGTTCCCATCATTTTGCAACATGTTCTGGAACTGAATTCAGGGCATGCTATTGTCAGTCAGGGTGCAGTCAGTGTTCCACTTGTTGCTGACTGACAATATTCAATTTCATAAATTTTCACATAACGATAAGCGACAGTTGTTGTCGCCGCACACATTTCACTTTGGCACGGCCTAAGCTAGTGTCCCTTCCTGCCTGTTACTTGCCACCCCTCGGTTGCCCTCTCTTCTGTTAACTGTCAACACTGCGTGATTTTGCAAATGATTATTTTGCGTGACAGAAAAATGTGTTAAAGCAAACACACAGTTGGGGCGCAGCAGCAGCAACAGCAGCGTATTCGTAATGTGTAACGCATACGACGCATTGCACGCTTTGTTGTTGTTGTTGTTTGCTGTTTGCTGTCACTGTTGTTGTCGTTAGCGTTAGCGTTGTCATCGCCGTGTACATAAAATTTTATGTTTCTGTACCGGAAAACGCAATATTACACACTCATACTCATAACACATCGTACAGCTATACAGTACCGACTTCAACTTCAACGTCAACGGCCGGCTGTAGCTTTAGTTATTTTTATAACTGTTTCGCATGAAATTTGTTCGCAGCCCAAGTAACTTCTTCTGCTTCTTCTGCCCAATAGCGGAAGCAACGCACGCACGCGTTCTTCATTAGCATTGCGTTTATGGGTTCTGTGCAACTCGACGCCGCTCTTGACTCCAATGACTGTAAATAATAAAAAAAAACGCACACGCGTTGCGTTGCAGATGCGCTAGCTTTTGCTTTTTTTTTTACCGGTTCTAGCATTTAGCTCATAAAAAAGATTTAGTTGCAAAAACCTCTACAGTTTGGTGTCATTATGATGGTAAATGTTAAAAATGTCAAACAATGCTAACAAGGTTAGGAGTTATAAGTTTAGTTAACAAGTTTTCAATAAATAGTTTGCACTCGATGTTAATCTTCAATCCTGTTATGCATAGTTGATTTTATGTCAAGCACTCATATATCGTTGCCAATTTGTAAGCGTTTTCAATGCGTTTCTTTTAACTCAAGTCTTGCAATGGGTATTGAGTGGCATTAGGCTGGCAATCTTGCACGCTATCTATGCACATTTTATAATCAGTGTCATCACCTCAACACCCATCGAGTGGGGCAGACACGCCCTGAAAAGGCGTCGTATGCGTTAGCTATTGGATTTGTTGTTGGTGTTGCTTAGTTAGCGTGGGCTGTCAGCTTATGGCTCGATCTCGAACTCGGACTCTGGCTTTGGCTCTCTGACTCTAGCCCCAGTCCGCGCCAGTTATTAACGCCTTTTTTATATATATATATATATATATATATATATAGTTTAGCTCAATGCAGCTAATTTTTTGGCTAAATTGAAATTATTAGCCGGTAACTGTGGCTAATGATGACAAAATGTGTCACACCGCTGCCCACACGACTGAACGAAAGCATGGCAAAGGGGGAAGGAGAAGGCAGTCGCTTTCTTTATATTGCTGCCCCCGCTGCTGCCTCAAGCGCCCCGCTTTAGCTTCATTTGTGCGGCTCGCGTTTATTATGACAAATAGTGCAGCACTTTAGCTCCAAATTGCCGTTACTCGTAAGACTCTCGGTAAGACGCTTGTTGTAGTCATGGCCTTAGGCTTAATTTGCCTAGTTATGAAATGCGTTTTGTGGAGGCGGCATAGCTGTTGCCGTTGTTGTCGTCGTAGTCGTCGTCGTCGTCGTCGTGTCGTCGTCGTCGTTGCCTGACCTATTTTAGACGAGCCAGCGAAGCGTGCAACGAATCGGGTGGGCTGCCTTTGGAAACAGATGCAACATGACAAGCGCTCGGCAACTCGTTTTGCTTCGCGCTTCCTGCATCAATTAACGCTTGTGTTGTGCATTTTGACTATGCACAAACACTTACACACACACGCATACGCACGTACATAATCCATAATTTAACAACGGGCAAACACCGATAATAATTGGCATGCTCGTCAACGATGAGTCCATCAACTCAATCATGCCTCAAAACGTCTAACGTTTTTTGTTTAGCCATACCAAAACCGAAATCGGATAAGCCATCAACACAATCAACAATAACAAGGCTTGCGTGTGTTCTCAAACGATTTTAATTATAGATATTGACAATGCGGCAATCGGGAAATTGAAACGTAAAACTTAACAAGAAACAAAAAAGAGCTTAGGCGGAGGCTGCAATAGCTCCCATAGGGATTGTTCTAAATCGGAGCGACAAGCGGTTCAGTGAACCCTCAAAATAAAATATCAGCCAATTATGCGAATACTGTTAATGAATGTGGGCGAATCGCTGTTGCCTTTAACTTATCTGAAAGTCTATATAACTTTATGCAACAACTTCAGTAAAGGCTTAAGCTGGAGCTGGAGCTGATGCTTAGAGCTGGGTAATTTGCGCCTGCAATTGCGTCTGCGCAGCTGCCTAGAGAAAGTTGTCTTTGCCCAATTTGCAAATGACGTTTTTTTGTCAACGTCAACAGCAAAATGGCAAAATGGCAAACAGCAAACGGCAAATGGCAATAAAAGGCAGTGCCAGGCGTGCACGTTACTATTTTTGTCAACCAGGAGTTGCTGCCGTGTCTCCCAATGCAGACAATAAACCAGAAATCGCAGCCATGCGCCAAATGAAGCCAAACAAACGAACAAACAAACAAACAAAAAAACACACAAAAAGCAAAACAAAACCAAACAAAAATACAAACAAATCAACAGTGAAACAGTAAACAGTCAACAATCAGCAGCAACATGTTGCAGTGCTGTCATTGCCACAAATCAAATGAAAGTGAAGCGACCGACCGATCGACTCTCTAACTGTCCAACTGTTCGATTCGACAGTGCTGCTCTTCGACTCTTTAGCTGTACAACTGTTTGAGACTGTGCTTCTACAATTTCACCAGCAGCTATCATAATTGCAGACAGCAATTAAGCTGCTGTCAAATATTGCCAGCTACCCATGCTGCTCGTGTTACAGTTGCAGTTACCAGTTGCAACTTGCATGTTGCTGCCGTGCGCGCAATTGCCTCACCCTCGCCTGAAACTCAGCCTCGATCTGTGCCTGGCGTGTTGTCAACATTGCCGCACTGCTGACAATGCGTTGATATTTTCCGACAAGCAAATCAGCTGCAACAAAAAAATATTCAAAAAAAAAAAATGAAAAGACTATTGGCACAAAATTGCGCCAATTTGCTGAGACTGGACTTAACTATTGCACGGATCAGCTACATAACTGTTTCGAGCTGGACATGAACTTTCTTTTTGGTGCTATTTTGTTTATTTTTTTTTTTTTGCCTGCCTTGGCAAATGTCAAGTCCAAGTGACACAAAGTAGTCAATGTTGTTGTGTTATCGGTTTGAAAGTCTGTCAGCCTTAAAAGCGCAAACTCAAAACCAATGAAATTTAATTTGTACAATCTTCACTTTTGACACATTTGGTTCAATACTCAAGCACAAACGAAAGAAAAAGTTTGAATTTAATAACGCGGATGTCCACACATTGTTTTTTTTTTTTGCAACATTTGAACAAATGAGTGTGTACAGTTTTTCACTTTTATTGGCGAATGGTTGAAAGACGGATGTAGGTGTTGATTGTTCAAGCGTTAAATATGTCATTATCAGTTTCTTAGCGTAGATTGTTGTTATTTTTATTGGGTAAAACCTGATGAAAATTACGCTTTTAATACGTAAAATTCTCCAAGAATTATGCTATTCAACTATGTATTCATTATAATTGTTAACAAATCAGCGATTAGAGCTTATTATACATTCAATAAGTAAGTAGGAGTAAATATAAAGTTTCCCATTTTCAGTTCATGTTAGAAAACCCGTCGCTCATATAATACCATTAATCCCTTAAAATTCTTACCCAACTCAAAAGGCAAACCTTTAACGAGCATACAATCACATCGTATGCAGAGCTGCTGCACGTGTGATTGCTCGCTTGACCACTTCTGTTGGATCACTTAAAGTGTCATTGCCCAGTTGAATGCCAGCAACCAACCAGCATCCACAACTGCTGGCTGCACTCATTTTTCTAGCCAAACTCTGAGTTTGGGTTCAGTTGTGGTGGTTGCCCCCAGACTGAAGTGCCATTGAAATTACAATGATCTTCATATGTTTTTGGACTGATCGCAAACGTCAAGCTACCAAAACTCGAAACCCAGACACAGACGCGCATCTGCTTAAAATGTTTTTTATTTGGACGTGTGTGTGTGTGTGTGCGTGCGTTTGTTTGCTGTGAGTATTATTTAACCAATTTGTTGTTGGCCGCTATGACCTTCAATGGTCATTTTGTACAAAACAAAGAGTTGGCCTGAACTGAACTGAGCTGAACACAGTGCTGACTGCTTGGTCTGGACGAGTCTGGTACTGGTCTTGTGTGCTCCGACCAGCAGACTTTGCGTCTCTCTCCAAATATTTGGACGTTGTTGTCGATTTGGATGCCGACTGGCAGTCGACAGGCAGCCAAATGGTCAATGTCAATGTCAGAAATTTGTTGAAGTGGAAAACTTCAGTTGTTGTTGTAACGGAGGCTTACAACGTTTAAAACAAAAATTTGTTTCCATTATTATTATTACTATTTTTTGGTTTTCCTCGAGCTGCCAGTTTGATATTTTTAAGTTCAATGCTTGCTAATAAGCTAAAGCCAAAGCCACAGCTTGATTGATGTGCGTTTTGGGGATTACATGGCAGCTGTGGCAGCAACAAAGCTGTGACTACTAAGGTCAGGCTGCTGTTGTCGCTGCAGCTATTGCTATTGCTGTCATTGCTGTTGCTGTCGCTATTGTTGGTGTTGTGTTGTGTTCTATCTGGCTGCATATCTGAGAAGCGGACATATCGTTGCCTTGGCATCGGCAACTAGCAACTGCGTGCCACGCCCGCGTCATGCCATGCTGCTGCAGCTGTGTGGAGTCTGCGACGTAGTCTAAAGTTGAATTGCCCGGCTGGCACAATGCTGATTACATTTAGCGATAAATTAGCCAATGAATACAATTAAAAAACACAAAAAAACACACACAGATGCGATGCCTAAGAGGCGGCCACAAGGGCGCAGACCTTTACAGCACTCACAGCATTCTAGAAAGGGCTCCCAAGGGCAATCATATAACCTTCGATTATTTCGATTTACTTAAAATCAATTGCATGCTTTATTTTATTTTATTTTTTTTTTTTTGCTGTTTTTTTGGTTTACTTTTGTACATTCTTACTGAGTCTTCGTGCGTTTTAAAATCAAAAATAAAAAAACCCAACAACAGAAATAAATAGTTATAAGTTGAGAGAAAATGACATTCGAGTGCCTTTGGGGAAGTGGTTACAAAACGATCGCCATCGCTGCAGCAGCAGCAGCAGCAGCATTTACATGTCCAATTGGCCATAATCAATGTCAATGTCAGTGTCATGGCCGGGACTAGTATCAGCCGCATTGTTGGGCACCCGCGTTAATTGTGTCTCGCGGGCATCGTGCACAGATCGCTGCCAGCGATGCTGCTTGATATTGCTTCCAGCTGGCCAGGATGTTTTCACCTGCTGCTGGTGCTGATGCTGCTGTTGGTGTTGCAGTTGCTGATGCTGATGCTGATGGTGCTGCTGCTGGCGCATGCTTGGATTGACAATAAAGCGCAAGCGCTGTAAATTTGCTGACATTGATCTTGTCGGCTGTAATCTATTAGCAGGCTGTGGCAGTTGCAGTTGTTGCGGTTGACGTTGCCAGCTAGCGCCCTCTGTTGCATCCCCGTTTGACATTGATGGCTTGACTGATTGATCGTTACCATTAATTTCATGCGTTGACATTCTTTGCAGCCAGTTGTCGCCTTTGTTGTTGTGCTTGTTTTGCTTGTTGTTGTCGAACTTTAGATTTCTCTGCAGTTTTCCCCACTTGTTTGATGGCAGACTCCGCTTGACAATTGGCGTTGCTGTCCACTGCCGTTTGCCGCGGTTCGAAAAGAATGGATCGTCAACGTTGTAAAGATCGCTTAAATGTAGTTTTTTGCCCCGATGCGGGAAGAAGGGATCGTCCAGTTTAAAAATGTCGCGTTGCTTTTTGCCGCGATTCGGATAGAATAGATCGTCATACTTGAAGAGATCTTTGACTTTATCGCGTTTGCCGCGATTCGGTACAAATGTCTCGTGGCGTTGGAACAGCTCCTCTAGATCGGACGACCTGTGTTTACGTCCGCGTGGTGGTATAAATGGATCGTCCTTAGCCTTAAAGTCATCTGGTATGGCAAGGGAGAGGGATAGTTAAAGAGTATACACATTGTTCATGAGTTAGGGCGAGGAACCCAATTTAATGCTTGTATCGACTATGAGGGTAAGTTATCATTATGAATATGCCATGCCCCATGATGTGGCCACATGCCACATGCATTTAAAATTAAACGAAGCAACAGAACTAGAGGCTGTTTGTTGGCAATTTCAACACCCTGGTACTCGATACGCCCATAGAATTATGATTTATGCATGCTCACCGCCCAGTTGGTAGTCATCCTTTAGATTTTGTTTTTCTCGTCGCACCAGCACATACTGTGGCTCGTCCACAATTAGCGGCGGCTCCAAGTTCCCCGAGAAGTTCAACTTCTTCCATATGAACATGCCCGGGTGATAAAAGTCAGCGGCATTTCCACTCAAATTATAATCGTTATGCTGTTTGGGATAAAGCAGCTCCATGGCCCAATGCAAGAACTTTGCGAGATCCTGTTCGCCTGTGAGTAGCATGAAAACCTCATTGTTTGTGCTCTTCAAATTGGCATCTTCATTGGATTCACTCGAATCCAAGTAATCGCTATAAGCATCCTCGTTGTCAGAATCCAGCTGATCCTGCATATCTTCTAGCTGATGTCGCAAACGGGCGACAGCTTCTCTATTTCTGTCAGAGAAATTGAGGTGGAAATAGTTTGACATTGAAAAGTATCAGTTTGAGTTTTCTGTTTAAAGATTAATGATGTGTCGTTTGTTTGTGAGACTTCAGTTTAAGGATTGTCGTCATTGTGCATCATCTTTGAAAAGCATTTGTCTTTGATGATGCGTGGGCTTGTTAGGTTTCAATTACACACATATGCACTCACATAAGGCTGTCGATGCGTTTCTCTTTTTTCTTTAAAACACACACCGAAAAAATAAGAATTGATGAACATGTCTGCGTACGTGGGCTGCCTACAACAATGGCAGCTGACCCAGAAAATTCATCAAAGACCTCCCAAAAATGCTATGCAGAATTAGCTGTTGGCTCTGTGTTAATCTTGCTGTCATGTGAGGCTCATCCAATCAATAGTCGATTTTAGGCAATTCCCTTTTATAAATTACTGTGTAAAATTACAAATTAAAGGCACAAAATAAATGAAAAATATGCGGGCTTAGGGCCAATTAATCGACGCATTTAACAAATCAACATAGGCACAAAATAAAGAGAGAAAAACACAAGATATGATTAATTGTAATTTAATAGCAGCGTCCAAGACTTTTAATTTTTCAACGCTATACTCTTTAAGGGGGTAAAATGTGAGTATGATGAACTATTTATGCTCTGTGTATAAGATAAATATTTTAAATATGCAACCTTTCTGTTTAAGATTAGATTGTTAACAAGAGCTGTAGACAAGAAATCGAATGATTTATACCATTGGGCAAGTCTCTAAATTCATTTATTTTCTAGCAGAAAAGAGTTTAATTAGTTTAAAATTACATAAATTAAACTGTAAACATATTATGTGACATAGCTATCCAATGAATTGGTTAAGGGTACAGAAATTAAATATAATTATTATAAAATACAATAATCATTTTTGAAAAAAAAACAATTTCTCACATCGCTGTGAGAGTTAAGGGGAGTCTCCCTTTTAGCTTTTAAGCTGAATGAAAAGTGAAACTCAATGCGCAATGCATTTTTCTCGTCTCTTTGCTTTTTTTTTGTTTTGTTTCGGGCCAATGAATTTGCTGACAGTTGTTATTTTGCGCAAAATTTACAAAATAAATCAACATATGTATGCGCGTTGTCGGCGTTGCAGAAAATACGAAATACAAAAAAAAAATAATAATACAAAAACTGCAATCGTCGAACTGATTTTTTCACGCCCATTAATTGGTTTTGCGTGTTTTTGGCCGACAGCCAAATTGTCGACGATTTGTTGCTCTTATTGTTGACTTTTCACATTGCGATTAAAGCCTGGCGCCCGAGCCGCAACATTCAAAAGGTTTTGCCCCAAAAATAATGGAAAAAAACACTCAACCTTAACTCTTGGACTTAACGCTCTTGATATATTGTTGGACCGCCTTTAATTGGTTTACATGCGAGTTGAAACGAAGCGAGAAAGTTTACTTTTTTCGGTGCACCTTGAACCCTGGTTGTCATGTAGATTTAACCCGAGTGATTGCCACCCAGACACACACACACACATCCTTAGCTCAACTCACCTGACTGCCAGCATGGCGCGGCTGTATTCCCTTGGACAAATGCCGTTTGCTGCCTGGCAACGACTGGCCCAGTATTTGTGTGGTGTGGGCGTGGCATATTTGGCTTCAAGTCGTTGGCCATGTCGCGGTGCAATTTCCTGCGGCGCTGATTGCTGTCGTGCCTCTAAATCATAAGCAGCAGTCTGTATGCTGCTGCTTAGCGTTTTTCGATTTAAATCCGCCGGTTGAAATTGCTGCTCCATTTCGACATCGTCCACAACGTCCACTTCGTCGCCATCGTCGTTGCCTTCGTTATTGTTATTGTTATGGTTTTTGTTGTTCTTGTAGGCCAAATTGTATTTGCGCTCGGCCGAAGCGGACTCCTTACTGTGCGCCATATCGCGCAGTGCATCATTGCCGCCGTTGCTGCTGCCGTCAAACAGGACGCGTGCATCCTTTTTCCACAGCGGCCGCTCGTGGTGGTGCAGGTTTTGTCTCAAGGCCACCGCCTCCGTAGCAGCGATAAGCGATGGTGGCAAAGATAAGACCACATTGCCTTGGCCGTTGTTGGCAAAGCCGCCGCTACAATAAATCGCCAGGCAGACACAGATCCAAACGAGCGTGAGCCTCATGCTGTCTTCTTGGACTCGGCTACAGTCTGGCTGGTTGTAGCTGGTCGAAGTCTGCCTTTGGGCTGCCTCGATCTGGAAAGGCTGTTCCAATTTTTTTTGCTCGTCGGGCACCTTTGAAGATGCTGTGTACGACCGCAGTGTTCTGCGCTTAGAAACTGAAAGTGCCTGCACAGCAACTTCACTTTTTATAGCCAAGATGCGGACCTCTCATGTCTGCACTTGGAGTTTTGGGAATACGCTCTGGACCTTTGGTGCTGCATGTGTGCGATTGTTTGGCCAGCGCAGTCTACCATGAAATTAATAAAAATAACAAAAAAAAGCACAAATGTTATTGTACTTATGACGCGCTTTATCGAACTGGGAAATATGAATGCTGCCCACAAGAGTGATGTCCCCGAGTGCAGAAATATTCCTTAAAAACATTTCTATGCCCTAACCATATAAGTAGCTAGATTAAGTTTTGATAGAGCATGGTTATTCCATAAAGACCTATACTGAGGAGTGGGTGTAAAAGTTAACCGTTACTTTTTTGTTTGAATTTCACTAATTGCACTGTTCTATTTTTGGTAGCAGCGTCTCTTATGGGGTTTTCTTTTTTTGGTACAGCTCTGCCGCTGCACTAATTAGCTGACAACTTCTCACACGCGCAGGACAAATGAGGCAACGGCTCTCTGTGTGCCAAAACATTCCCAGCGATAAAAATCATTAGCCAAGAGCTAGCGCTAACTGCCAAGCGTTCTTTAAGTCGGCGCTTTCGTTTCATGGCGCAGCCAATAGATGGGGTCTACCTTTGAGAATTTATTACTCGCTAATGCCCGATCGCATTTGTCTGCTGCAAGGGCCAAACAACAGCAACAACAACAACAACAAAAACACAATTGTTGAGTAATGAGCTCGGCACGTTATTAATGTCACTGTGTGCCTTAGCTGGCTGCATCCAGATCTTGTTCGCGTTCCCGTTCCCGTTCCCATTCTCGTTTCAAGTTCTCGTGCTTTTAAAGCCGAGTCTTTTGTATCTTAGGGCCACGATTTTTAATTAAGTAATTCGCTGACTTTGTTAGCCCTGTGGCTCCTCTGTCTGATCTTCTTTAGAAACTCTGCTCTTTTGTTGTAGCCTTTTTTGTTTAATCTGGCTAACAAATTGCTTCATTTCAATTTATTTGCATTTGTTCTTGTTGATGCTGTTGCTGTTGCTTGTTGCTGCACGTCTTGGTTGTTCTTCTTGTGTCATTGCTGTTGCTTGTTGTCTGCAGTTCGTGGCTGCAGTTTTCTTCTGTCTTTGAAAAACCTTTTCCTCTGCCTTTTGCGGTCGTGTTCTAAATTATTTGTCTTTGATTGTGCCCATGTCTGTGTCTCTATGTGAGTAATGTCTGGTCGTGTCTTTTTCTTACTGCCTGTCTTTCTATCTCTCTCTTAAGTTGTGTCGTTTGTCTTTTTTTTTCTATTTTGTTGGGCAAATTAAGCTAACATACATCATAGCTCGATCCATTAGAATCTGGCGCTTGAAGCCATCTTCGAGACAGAGAGAGAGCGATTAATAGACTACTGACAATTGCACCTTGATATATGTGCGCAATTAGAGCGCTAATCAAAACCAATCACGGCCAGGTTTCTTTGAATTTATGTGCAACATCTAACTAACACAACTCGTATTCTAATTGCAGCTGGAAATCAACGAGGTCTTTGAGTTACGCAAGGCGCAACGCTTGCAACAGCAGCTGCAGGAGCAACTCGAAGCGGTCCGACAGGCAGCAGCAGCAGCCAAGCAACTTGATGAATTGTCGCGTTCTACGGAATCTGATAGTGGCTTTGACAGCAGCACCACAACAGCAACAACAGCAGCAACAAATGCAGCGACATTTGCAACAAGCAACAACGGCAATCCAGTGACAACTAAACTTAAAGCTCTGCCTCCACCACCTCTTAGTCCAGGTACAAGCTCCGACTCGAGTCGACGCCCTTCGACGACAAACACTGTAGCCCAAGCGGATGATGTAAACATTTGGGCAAACAAATTTCTACGTGATTTGGACAATCTGATGGGTGGCGATAAGCTGCCACCGCATCTGGCTGCCATTGCTGCTGACTCTGATTCCGCATCCAACAGCAGCAGCTCGCCCACGTCCAGGACAGCGCCCATGCTACTCTCGGCAGCAGCAAGCGCTGCCCTCAACAGTCGCTTCAACAAGAATGCAAACTCAGTTGTAAGCGAACAACAGCAGAATGGACTCGTCTTGAAACCGGAGAAGCATGTAAGTTTAAATGCAATCATAAATTTATGTACACTGTGATTTCATAATATGAAATCGCTTGGATTCTCGCATGTAATCTCTGGCACGATTTCGACATGTGGCGGCAGCAATGTAGCATATTTTATGTAGGTTAGATAAAAAGCGCTTAAAACAAAGGCATTTAATCTAAAGCCAAACAATGTTGTCCACACATAACGTTAAGCCCTGCAACTCCTCACCCTCGCCCACAAAACTACACACGCACAAGAATGTTCTGCTCTTAAGAACTGCCGCCATATGTTGCATATTCTCTGCTGCGTGGCAACGCCGGATGCGCAAGTGAAGCGCGTGAAATTTATGAGCAACATTAATGTTGGGCAGGGATCAGAGGGCGGTGATAGACATTCATTTCCAGACTGCCACTTGAATGATTTAAATTTTGAACTGTTGAATAGATAGAAAATATATGTTGTATAAAACAAGCAGTAAGTCTTTTGACTACCCATTGAAATATGAGTAAAAATAATAAAGAAGCGCTATAAAATACATATATATGTATATTGTAAAATATTGTCTTATTAGAGTTGTTTTTATGAGCCCCGCATTGAAAGAGCAATTGATGAACGATTGTACAAATTCCACAACAATTAATTATTTTATTGTTAAACGTAAAACTGATTTGATGCAACTCAAAAAGCTATTAAAACTCTACTAGGCTCAGACAAAGCTGCGGTCACAGCATCAATTCACACAAACCCATAAACACACACACACACACACACACATTCGTATACTAAATCATGCATAGGCAAACTCGATGACCCACTTAATCCAGACACAAACCATAAACCAAAGCCCAGAAACCCAACAGCAACTTGTTAGCTGTCTCTGGCTTATCATATCAAATAGATCTAATTAAAACATTTATAAGCCCAAACAGCTCATAAACGGCACTGAGTTTGTGGTCTCTCGCTCTTGTAGATAGCTTGTTGTTTTTTGTTTGTTGTTTGTTGCTTGTTGTATGTTGCATATGCTTAGCATACATTTTGCTCAGAGCTCGCTATGATTATCAGTTGAAAAACCTTAAAAAACCACAACAGCAAGAAGAAACAAAGAAAATATTAATTTTCAAAACGCGTGCCAGTGGAAAAACTCAGCACCAAAATAACCACCAAAACCAAAAAATAATAAAGTTAAAAAACTTTACCAAAAGAAGTATTAAGCTAGCAGATACTCTGCTCGCAGGTCTAGCTCATGAAAATTACACTCTAACATCTATTGTAGGGTATGAAAACTGCACACAAAACTTAGCTATGGTGCAGCTAGCACGACTTATGGCTCATGTTATTATTGTGTTATATGCCGGCAACTTTATAATATAAGTTAGGCAATTTCCATTAACACCACGAATGCAAGGAAAACGTATAGTATGCTCAGGCTCTGTGCTATTCAGTCACAATTTTCCGTGCTAATGATATGCATGCTTGCTCACCCTTTGCTTTAGCCTTTAGTACAATATTATCTCCCTGTGCTGTGTCTGTGTGTCTCTGTCTGTGTCTGTCACTTAGCGTGGCTTTAATTTCGAGCAGCAACAGGAAACTCATGTCGCCTGTGTCTCGCTCCGTTTTGTTAAATATTCCATGGCAAGCTCGTGAAATATTTGGAAGCAATTTCGGGCATGATTGCATGCTAAAAGCAAAATCTGCTGCTAGGCTGCTGCAACGGCAACAGCTGTGTGAAATTGATTTCCTTTAGGAACGAACTTGCACCAAGCAGCCTGGCAATGTGGGCGACAGTTAGACATTTTGCTGATGCTGATGCTGATGCTGAAGCTAAAGCTGATGGTACTGCTCTTGTTGCCATTCTTGTTGTTGCTGTTGTCTTCCAAAAATGTAGGCAGCCGAGCTGTCATATTTCGCAGCAATCGTTCAAGTAAAAGTGCCAATTAAAAGCGCTTAGCTTGAAAACCTGCAAGGCACTAATTAACGCACAGAATGTAGTTCAGTCTGCCACAGTGAGTCAGTCAGTCAGTCAAGATTTATATGCAGTCGATGGCTGTATAAATCAAAGACAACAACAGCAGCGGCAGCAACCTTATCGAGGACACAAGTGCGTGTCTTGTTTACCAATGAAGAAGACCCCGAAAAAAAAACAAAAAAAACATCGGACAAACTGTCAACGAAAGTAAAGCAAAAACAGATGTTTTTTCTTTCTTTCGAAAGGTGGGCCAGCAAATTGGGTCAATATGCCGCCCTGCGGCTGAGACTCAAACAAAGATCAAGACGCTGTGCACTTCACTTCACTCCTGCCCAGCTGTCAGCACAGTAGAAGTGGAACTGGAGCTGCTTGCTGCTGTGACTGCTGCTGCTGCTGTACTGTGCCAGACCAAGTGGAACCCAACGCCCCAATTTGTGTTGGCCGCGCTCAGATTGTGTGTGTGTGTGTGCGAAAGTGAATCTTTGCATGTGTGTGGCATGCAATGCAATGCAATCCGCTCTTAATGATGACGAGCCGTTGCAGTTGGGCAAATGAGGGGCAGATGGTCACAAATACAAAAGGCCGCGTTCGCGCACACACAAAGCTTTTCACGCATCTTAACGTGCAACGTTGC
Source organism: Scaptomyza caliginosa (assembly GCA_035044725.1). Lineage (NCBI taxonomy): Eukaryota > Metazoa > Arthropoda > Insecta > Diptera > Drosophilidae > Scaptomyza > Scaptomyza caliginosa. The sequence continues at coordinate 27,994 of JAWNNR010000116.1, read as the reverse complement.
AGCAGCAGGAACAGCGGCATCAATGGACCGCAGACACTGGACAGTTTTGACTTAAGTAGAACTTGCAAATCACTGCAAGGCAAACAAACATGACGAGCAACAGTTTGGCCAAGTAAAGAATGCAAGGCAATGCATGAATAAGAAGGGAAAGGTAAGGCAAGCGAGACAAGAAAGCCCCTTGAGCAATAAGCGTTGGGGCTGGGCAGGCGTTTAAGTGTTTTGATTTGATAATTATTATCAGTGAGCATGCGTGACCGCAGGCAGGCAGAGGCATGTCCAATCGATTTGCGATTGTCTGGACAGGCTTGTACAAGTAAATATGTGTAGTATATCTTGGGCCGGCACTGCTTTCTGGGTCATACATCAATAAATGTGTGGAACATTTGAGGCGTTGTCCATTGCATTAGTCATTAAATTTGTTTTTGACATGGAGACCAGGCCAAACAAACATTGACAGCTGCCAAGGCATAATATTTCTCTGTCTTTGTCTTGAGCTATTTTATGATCAATTAGTGGCATTTACAGTTGCCTATTTCCAATGCATTTCCCAGATAACCCCTTTAAGGGCTATGACAATTCATTTTATTGTGGCATTTTGTGTTCATTTTATTGCAGTTTTCATTAACTAACCGAGAAAAACATTTCATTTGTAGATACTTGATGGGCAGAGAAGCGTTGTCGCGTTTGTTGTGAGAAATCTTGAGCATTTTATTGCATTTAAATTGGCTTTTGGCAGCGTTTCGGCTATCGAATTCTACTAAAATTCATTTTTCTTGACACTCGCTCCGCGCTATCGTAAAAACGCTTCAATTTCAATCACAACAAAATTTCCAAATCGAAAGTAATAAAAGTAGAGAAAGAAACGTGGAAGGGGCAACCGACATAGATACATATGTAAAATAAGTTCAACTTGAATGCATAATTGGGAATTTTGTTTAGTTTTTGATAAAATCACTAAATTAATAGAACGACTCGTTGGCTGGGCTGGCTGCATTAATAAATAGCCGTAAAATGTAAAAGTTTTTATTAGTTCAACAATCGCTTGATCAATTTCTGATCTACTAATATATATTTACTCGACGCTGGGAGGTGACTTCCAGCTGCCAACTGGCGCCTACCCGGCTATACAAAGTCATCTGTGTGTGTCGATGTGGATGCCCATAAAAGACGTGGCGAATGGTCTGCCCAATTAATGCGTCGCCAGCGAGAGTTGTCGGCTCATTAACACGCAGTTGGCCAAACGAACGCCATTGGGTATTGGTATCAAGTCGGTGTATATCGACTCGTTATTAATAATTCATAGAAGTTCTCGTCTGGTACACAAACTGACTGCATTCGGTTAGCTGCTCCATAATGCATTACAAATTTGATTGGTGCAGCAGCAACAGCAACTATAACTGCCACTGCCACTGTAACAAAAGTAGCAACCACAGTCCCCAAGGATATGCTCGTGTCCCGGCTCGCTGTTCGCATCCTGTGTGCAAATAATTACATTATAGCTTGCTCATATATGGCCACAAGTTCTGAGCAGAGCTGGACAATAAGTAAATAACTGCATACGTTTTACAATAATATCCCTTTAAACAAGCATATATGTTTATAAAGTTGAGTGAAATATGCTAGTGCGGAATATTTAATATCAGTTCTTACTTATTTAGACAACCTTTTTGTTCGCAAATCGCCTACGTATTTCGTTCAAAATTCCTACCTCACTGCCTTATATGTTCAACAGATGCTGAAATCGCTTTTTTCCATGCAGGAGCCGGAACAAGTTGCTTGCCAGACAAATATTTACAACATTTTTTATTCCCCTTACCTCCTTCTCTCTTTTCAAAATCGCTGTGTATTCTCGTCATATTCCTGTTACAGTTTTACCGGGCTCGTTAGCCATTTTACTGTTGTTACAGTTTTGGCCGCCAAAAGCCCCCAAGGAGCTAAAGAGCTTGCAAGCAAAAACAACAACCTGCTGTATAGTATTTTTTCGGTTTTCTTTTTTTGCATTATGTACTGATGCTTTAAGCCATACACAAACATGTGCGCACTTACACAGGCTTAAATATATTTTGTTTTTTTTTTGTTTTGCCAATAAATCATTTAAATCAATTTCCGCCTGTTGCTGCTTTTTAAATGAATTTTCGCTGGCTGTCGCCCGCGTTAGCAGCCAGGCAAGTAAGTAAGCAACCAGCGAGGCAAAAAAGAGCGCTAGATTTTCAATCGCTTGCCAAAGGCTTGTAAATTGAATTGACATAACGAACTTAACGAATGCACCACGTGCACAACAAGCAACCCCTTTAGACCAGTGGGACAGCAACAAGGACAGGTTCAGGTTCAGGTTCACCGATGATTGGGTTTCTAGTTCGTGGAAGGCTGGCGGTCATCAGCAAATGGCATATAAATCATAAGCCACAACAATAGCACATTTTTCCTATACCATACAAAAATAAAAAAGTTACTGAAAAACAAAACCTTTTTGCGTGTCGGCTACTTGAAATGGCTTTCAGGAGATTCCACAGAAAACTAACTTGCAACGCTTCAGGTTTTTTGTTGTTTCTTTCTTTCTCCTTGCGATTTGCATAGAATACAAATTCTGATTGTATTCGTACTTGGACTGTGCAGCCACTTGACAACGTTAAAAAATGCCATTGATATTTCCTCTTTGCATTGTTTTAGTGCGCCTTGTTGTGGCATGCTTAAAAACGTGAAAACTGCGTTGTGTCCAGACGCAAAGATCTTCAGTCTATAGTTGTCTGTTGCTGCACAGCTTCCAGCATTAAGCTCATTATGCATTCAAGGTCCTTCGTCTAAAAGGTTGAGGTTGCGTCCCCTCGAATCTGTCAGTGACTTTTTTATATTAAACCTGACTGACTGACTTTATATAATATAATACGCTTGCTTGCTGCCTTTGCTACTTGACTACATCTTATCCCACTTCTCTCTCTCTCTTGTTCTTGCAGGCAACCATTCCATTGCAATCGTTTAACCTTGATTGCGGACGCAGTGAGGCAGCAGCCACAGCAGCAACAAAGCCGAACGTTGTTGCCTACATGCGAACGCTGTCGGCGCCGGGCGGCCATGGGGCAACAGCACTGAAACCAGCTGTGGCACAGCGCAAAAGTCTAGCGTTGTCCGCATTTAATGGCCATGCAGCAGAAACGTCGACAGCTGCAGCTGCAGCTGCAGCGGCAGCGGCAGCGGCAGCGGCAGCGGCAGCGATATCAGCCACAACTCATAAGCTGACAAATTTCCAAAGCGCATTGAAAATCGAAGAGCGCGCCGCAGCGGCAACAGGTGAAGTTGCAAGAACAGCAACAGCAGCAGCAGCAGCAACCACGACGACCACCATGGATGATTTGAAATCTAGGCGACAGCGTCAATTCAACGGCTTGGACATGGAAACGGCATCCATGTCGATGCCAAAACGGGTGGGCATTAATCATGCAACAGCCGCGACGTCGCCAACGTTGACGAACAGAATGGTTATAACCCCGCCGCCAGCAAAGGCGAACGCAGCTGCCAATGGAACACAGCTGACCTCGGGTAAAGGCGCCACCACGCCTGCATATCTAGTAGATGTAACCAAAAAAGGATCAACATCAACGATATGGACATCAGAGGAGTCCATATTGCGCAGCGTTGGCGCCGTCGATGAAGACAACAAGTGAGTAGCCAATAAAGTCATCATCAATATTAAATTGTCAAACTAATTCCTCCTTTCCCGCCTGCAGCTCCACTTCTTCATCTTCAGCGTGTGAGGAGGCCACAGGTGTATTAAGCTCTGGCAAATCCGGCATATCACTGGACTCCTCTGGTCTGGACAACGACAATAACGAGAGTGGCATTGGCACGGCAACACCGCCCAAAGATATGTCCTATTGGAAGAGCCATCATCTGCAGCATCATCATTCGCACCACCATCATCATCACCATCACCATAGAACGGGTGGCAGTGCACCGGATAATGAGTCCGTAAGCAGCCTGGAGGCGTTGCGTAAAATGAAATTCCAAAAGAGCGGCTCAGTAGCCTCCTCCGACGATCCGGATCTGCTTGAGGTGCTCAGCCTGTGTGGCAGTGGTGGCGAGGCAGCTAACGAGTCTCAAGACGACATGCTGGACGACCACACAAACAAGGAGTTGCCAAACAGCAAAACCTCCACAGCAGAGTACGATGAGTGCCAGGATGAGTTTGAGCTGGCTCAACACTACTGTGACTGCGACTGCACCGATGGCGATGCAAGCAGTGCCAGTGGCGGCACTGCATCCATTGCCACACCCGTAGTATTGCGTCGCAAGTATAGCGCTGCACCGCCCATCATGGTGCCGCTGCCCTGTGTGCCACGTCGCAACCAACGCAGTCTTTCGCTTGACCATCACAATCAGCAGCTGATGCAGCCACGCAAACTGCTACCACGTCACAACTACAAGGAGCGCGCTCAGTTGTCGCTGGCTCTGCGCCAGGAACCCTTCCAGTCACTGCTTTCGCCTACCGCCACAACGCTGACGCAGCTGCATCATTTTGTGGAGCTACCCTCACCAAGCAGCGCCTCGCTGCACAGCGACACCGGCGGCATTCAGGAACTGACCACCAAGTCAAACTCGGCCCCACTGCTGCTCAAGGAGCGTGAGCGTAGTCGTCGTTGCGATGACTTTGCCGCACAGCATTTGGTTAGTATTCGAGAGTCGCTTAATGGATTTAAAAACCAATTAAATAGAAGTAGTTAGTTAGAGTTTATATGACAAAATGTATTAATACTTGCAGAAAGGTATATTAGCATTCACTTTTCACACCTTCCATACAAACCTTTATCTTTATTTGCCACTATAAAGATGCATTGTTAACTTTTAGAGCTACACTCGCATGTTTAGTTCTTGTACATCAGACATTAATATATGCTCTTCTTCTTCGTATCTTGTTCTATCCCACAGACGCTGCGCTATTCCCGTTCGCAGAGTGATCGCTATTTAGCAGGTGAGTGGCTAGCAACGAGTTTTTTTTTTGTGTTTTGTTTTTGTTTTAGTTTGTGCTTGTTCTGTGTAAATGTGTGCACTAAATGAGTTATTTAAATGGCCTGGCCGCGACCGAAGATCAAGACTGAAGATCAAGATCGAGGCCGCAGTCGAGGCCAGGGTTGAGATGGAGATGGAAACTATAAAATAAGAAAAAAAAAAAAGCGAATGTTGGTGTCTTGTTGATTTGATGCGCTGGTGGTCCTGCCAGCCAATTAGCGGCCAGTTATTAAGCGTGAGTGGTTTATAATAATAGTGGAGAATGCGTTTCATAATTTCTATAATTATGATCAGACTTTGTTGCCTATAAGCGCATTTATCTACGGCATATTGCAGTATTAAATACATGATACGAACCACTCGTCGAATGAGGGCTGCCTTTAGTGTGCTGCAGTTAAAACTTTCGTTTTCATTCAGTTGGCATAATTTGATTTTCGCAGCGCCAAACAATTGAAGGCAATCAATGGCAGCAGCACGATGCGACAGCTTGAAAGGCGAGAGGCCGAGCGGTATGGTAGCTGTCATTTAAATTACTTTCATGTTCTTTAGCCAATACACAGCACAGCGGCAGCAACAACAGCTATAACAACAATAAAAGAGGCTATACAGCAGCTCTTTTGCCAATTTCCAACACTTCCGTCAACACTTCAACACAAATGGCGGAGCAAAAATGACTGTCAATCTGTCAATGTGCATGCGGCTGTTGCTCAACACACACACACACACACACACTAGCAGAGTTGATGTCGCACGCGCACACATTCGATTTCATCTGCATTGTGGTTGTGTCCAGTATTGTTGGGTGTTTTTTGCAGGGGGTGTTGAGTGTGCGTTGGCGGCTTCTTTTATGCCAAAAACTGGCATATAAATGAACTAAAATTGAATCAACAGCGCAGAGTGCTCTCAGTCAACTGTTTGGCCAAGCATTCAACAGACAGACTGGATTGGCGCTCTTTCAATTTCGAGCTTGGCCATTGGCAAACGTCAGCAACAGCAGTGGCAGCAACAACAGCAACATACAACGATGACGTCAACCAGAGGCGCCACCACAACTTTTGTTGGCTTTGCTCACACATGTGTGTGTGTGTGTGTGTGTCGTCATTGGTGTGACGTCTGCAGCGGTCGCATGCAAAGGTCAGGGCAGAGCAATAATGTTCTTAACGTTGCGTCCAATGCTACGGCCTTTAGCTGAATCGCTTGTATTTATAATGCTAATATCGCATTATGGCCATTATGGTCATTCCAACAAGACACTCAAACCATTTATTATGTGCTCACTGTCCAAGTTTGAAGGGCTGTGTTCGGGCATGAGAATTGAGATTGAGGCTGGGCAGCCTTTTGTTGTGGTTTGTTGTCATTGTCGTTGTCGTAGTCATTTCATAACGGAAGCAGGAGGCATTACAAGTAGCTGTCGTTTCAATTCTTGTTGCTGTTGCTTTTGTTTATTTTGTTGAAAAGATTAACACGCAGTATATTATGATTTATTCCTGATATTGCACAAATAAAAATTGCCAGCATTTATTTTATTTTTATTTATCTTGCTGAGTAAATACTTTAAGATACACATAGATTCCCACAAATGCTATATGCCAGATATGTACTATAGATTTGTGTATACGTACGCATTACGTGTTGACTGGAAGCATGTGCCAATGTCAAGTTTTTAGAACGCGCCCAGTCATGCCCTCTATGAAATGCACTTTTAATAGGAAACGATTTTAACACTAATTTAATGTTTTTTTAATAAATCAGCGCTTCAATGGAAAGCAATCAAAGCAACAAGAATGCAGTTAATTAAACTAGCTTCAAGTTGTTATTAAATATTATTGTAATGCTTCAGCACACTGCAGAAATAAAAGACAATATAAAAGTTTAACTAACTGTGCCAACAGCCACCAGTTAGCTTGTTGCCCTCAAACTATTCTTTTCTTGTTGCCACACAATGAGCAACAGGTGCGGCTGGCCATCGATTTAAAAACTTTCACAACCCATGTCAGAATTCCTATGAACATAATAAAAATAGAATAAAATAAACAACATCTACATAAAAACAAAAGCTGTTCGTACTCTTTAGAAATGTAAGTTGTGTTTTTGTGTGTGTAAAAGTCCTTTCAATATCCAACAGTTAAATGAAATAAGCATCATCAACCATACCAAACAAGTAGCAGCATACATGACAGCAGGTATTCATTTATTTATTTATTTCTTTGGGTTTTCACTGTGCCAAGGGCCACAGTCACAAAGACGATGACTTGATGAGAAAAAATAAAGCACAATAACGAAAACGAAAACGAATACGAGAACATAATAATAATAGAAATAATATGCGATTGTTGGTCTGATAGATCTGCATGGCCAGGGAAAATCACAAGCACAAGCTCCAGGAACAAGAATAGCGCCAGTCAGACAATCAGCAACATTGCTCATACGCCCCGTTGCTTGCCTGTTCAGCGCTTTATGCACTCGACTCAACACAACTCAACTGGCCTCGCGTTGCCACTGTTCGTTAGTTCGTTTCGCTTCGTTTTTGCGGCACGGACTTGGCTCGGCTCTGCCATTTTGCTTGGGCGTGCGAGTTAAAATCATTAGTGCTCTTACAGGCGCCGTGCACGGTAGACTCTTTCGTAGCCGCATCGAGTCTGGGGCAACGGTAAACGCGTCGACGCCAGCGACTCAAATGTGCTGTGTAACGGTATTTTAAAAGTTTTCAAGTTTTTCCGAAAAGCACACATACACACACCCCTCAAAACAGTGCTGTCAGTGTACACAGTGCGTATAGGTTTCAGCATGTGAGTGATTTGAGAAAAGTTGTTGGGTTTTTTGCACATCACACATAAAAAATAGGCAGTGGACTTAAGGCGGCTTCAACAGCTGCCACACTTTAGAATCGCGCGCAACTCTTTTTGGGAAAAGGTGACACCAACAGGCAAAACGGCGCTGCCAACGTTAGTCAAAATGCAGCGCCGCATGTCCGTATCGATACGGGAGTACAAGTTCTTTAGGAGCTTCTCCCAAAAGTTTGAGAATTGGCCCAAACGCAAGGCCGAGGCGTTGTGGCGTAAAATGCGCGAACGTAAAATCGCAGGTGAGCATTGAGAAGATCCCCCAAATTAGAGAAAAACATTTCCATCCAAAACCCCAACCCAAGGGCAAAATTTATTAAATTTTGAACTCGCAGCTCGTATATATACGTGGCTGTATACAAAAACACACACACACTGCGCGTCTGAGTATGGACGCGTGCCGCTGGCTGTTTATTGTTTTTCCACACCCCATTAAGAGGGTACCCCGCCAACTATTTTAGGAGCCAACTGTGGCTATTTTCAGCTGGATCGCACCATAGACAGCATCAGCAGCAGCAGCAGCAGCAGCAGCAGCAGCAGCCTGTACATATCAATCGGCGCCGCACAGCGCACAATTTAATCGAATTATTCATTGCATTATTAAGCGATGCCTATTTGTATCTATTTCTATGTGTCTGTCTGAAGTTTTGATTGTTGGAATAGGGAATGGGGAATAGGGAAAATACTGCAACAAGTTGCCGCCATATCATGCACGATATATGACCAGTCTGTCATTTGCATTTTGCTCCACAGCTGGCCACATCTGTCAGTCAGCTCAGTCAGTGTGTCAGTCAGTTTGTCTGTCTTTTTGTCAGTCTGTCTGTCTCCAGCACTGCTACTCGTGTCTACTCATACTCATACTTGTACTCAAAACCTCATCATCATTTGCGCTACGATTTCGCTTTTTTTCTTTACAACCAAAGTGAAATTGCGTGCCAGTCAAGCGAGGCAATTCATTTAAATAAAGAAAATTGTTTGCATGTAGTAATAAATGAGAAAAATTATTATACAATTAATGTGTACATAGTATACCATACATGCACATATACATATATCTCAATGAGCTTAAGAAAACAACACCAAAAAAGTTAAAAAAAAAAATAAAATATAAATATATTTATAATAAGCACCTGCCTCCATGGTACGTGCCCCCTCGAAAATGTTTTCCGTGCTGTTGTATAAGCAGGCGTCTGTAAAAATCGTTTCGAATTTATTAACTGTGCTTGTTGCTTGAATATTGCAAAACGTCTTAGATGGAATCAGCTGGCAAAAAAACAAGCTTAGCTTCAAAACATATCAGTCTTTTATGCAAAAGAAACAAAGGCATTTAACAAATGTCAGCTGAATTGATAACCAAGTGCCATAACCTAAACAAAGATTATTCTCCCACGTTTTATATTAAGAGCTAACCTCTTAAATAATTTTAATTTAGACGCTGTATATAAGAACTACCTTCTTTTGTTGATTGGCAGATGAGCAGAAATATGTAAATTAGCTTTTTTTTATTTTGTTCACCCTCTTGAAGTTATTTTCCACAAACATTTGAAATTACATTAAAACTGGGTGTTTAATTTAAATGGCTTTTCCTTAACCCATTTTGTGGTATATGTATGTGTATGCAACAATGAAACGCATAAATTTTCCGCCTTTGCTGTGCTTCAGCTGATTTTTATGTTTTATTTTTGTATTAAATATTTTGTTTTCGTTTTCTTTTCAAATGTAATTATTTTTATATGCGATTTTTGTTTTTGTTTTCTTTTCTGCCGTATTGCTTTTTCTTCTTGCTGTTTTTGTTGTATATATTCGTTTTTGATATCAAAACAACAGCGGCAACTTGGCAGAATTATATATTTATTGTATGCGTGCCGGGCTAACGATGATGCCCGGGGTAGACGTCCAACCGACTGTCTGTCGGCTCGCACGCCAGCTCAGCAGGAAATATGCGGCGTATAATACGCTAACATTAAAAACGCATTTAATGCTCAATGATCTGTTATTTGTGTTAGTACACATCAAAGCAGGGCACGTTGGCAGGGTAGCTCTTCTGGATTCTGAGGAGATGTAAGCAGTAGTCATGATGCTAGGCTAAGATGATGCTTTAATGCGTGCTTTTTTGGCTAAATTCAAGTCAAGCACAAGAACAAGGCTAACTTCGCGTGGCTCATCGTCAAGTTTACGGCAAATTGAACTGACAGCCTTGCCACTTGTTGCACCCAGTCTCTCTTTGGACACATTTCATTCGCATGCCTTGGCACGTGCACACAAACACACACTCAGACAGAGTCTATTAAAATAACAGCTCACCTTCTACAACCTTATGCACATGTTTATAAATAACTTGATCCTTTTGAGGCCATTCAAGAGGAAATGTTCCTAGTGTGTATGTGTGTAAATAGCTTGTAAGCAAAGGTTCTCACACTTGGCTTCAGCTATATTTGTTATTTCAAATTCTATTTAGAGTCTTGTCAAACCCAAAAATGAGCTTAATTTTGGACAAGGTATTGTTTTTAATGAAGAGCTTATTTTAAGTTTTCAAGAATTTGTCGTTATGTATTAATAAAAGAACAAAGATTTATTTGCAAAGCTGAAATGCGTCATTTAATGTCAGTTGTGAGCAAAATTTATGTTGCATATGACATTTATGTAAGTGTTTGGTTCGCATCTAAGACAAACGGCTGTTCAAAGCAATTAATTAATGGCAAACACCTACAACAAAGCGAATGCATCAGATAATTGTGCAGTTGTGCAGTTAGAGGAAGTATATTGAAAACATTTATCAAACAAATACGTGGATTATGCAGGCATATATGCACATACATATATATACATAGTACTCGTTGAAAAGCATTGTCTGATTTGTCCATAATAGCGCAAAAATTGCTGCTCCTGCGGCAATGCGATTAGCTTTAAACGGCCAACGAACGGCGGCATTTAGCGATAAATTTGTGCACAACATTATTCGCTGAATAATGTTTGCCATGTCAGTAATAATAATGTACCACAAAATTCCGCAGGCAATCACCATAAGTTTCTTTTAACTAAATTAACTTGCAATTAGTGTTCAGGTTCGAAAATCAATTTAACATTTTGGCAGAAACTTTTTGGCTGTTTTTGTTTTATTTTTTTCTCGTTTTTGGGTTGCAATTTGATGAAAGGTCAATTTTGTTGCAAAAGGCTTTTAAGCCGCACACTGGCAAAGCATTTAATCAAGTTAGACAAACTTTGCATATCATGCTTTGAGCTGCGTGCGCACTAAAACTATATATATAGTGTATGATAAACAAATCAAGTGCAAGAACACTTTATCCTTTTTGTTGTGCATACGCCACGTGCCACGTGCAACAACAGCCAACGATCCACATGCGTTCACTCAGCCATGGAATGCGGTTCAGTGGAGCCAGTGGTAAATGCTAAATGCGTAGCAAGTTTTTGCCTTGACTGCGTTAATACACTTTACGTAAGTTGCCTCCTCGCTACAATGTTGCTCACAATCGGAAGTGTGTGTGTGAGTTTTTCAGTGTCATTTGCATGCAATGAGTGTTGTGTAAATGTATGCGTACATATGTGAGTGAGTTAGCGAGTGTGTGGTTCACTTAACTTTTTCTAGAGCACGCGTAAAGACAAAGCGTGTCACTGACAACACACACACGCTCACATGTGTGGAGGTCGTTAGACAGTTACCGACTACGCAGTAGAATATCCTTGACGCAGCAATTGTGCTAAGGATTCTTGTTTCGCATTTACGCATTAACAACAAAAGAACTTCTGCCTTGGAGCTTAACTATTTGATTAGGAGCTGTTTAAATTTCAATGAATAAGTTAAACTTTTACAGTCTTATGTGTATTGAGTGTTTCTTAACAACACCATTAAGTGTAATTCATTTTAAATGTTGCTAAGACGTTTACTTACCCACAAGCAGAAACTTTAAACAAAAACGCTTCTTGCTTTAACTCGTTATCGATTTAGTTAAAGGTCATTTCAATTAAAGTATAATTTTTAATTAGACGTTACTGAGCCAGTTTGATTTGTATACGCACTTAAATCATTCGACGCTGTTGCTTAAAGCTTACTCTTAGCCCACTCGCCCACACACTCACGCACAACATGCAGGATAATAATTATCCAACGTAATACCAACTGCATGAATTTGCGCCTGGCTGACTTTAAAATGTTTTAACATGACCAAGCGACGAAAATGAGTCGAAAAGGACAACAAAGGCAATGTTTAACCCGCCCCAAACGAGTGGACAAACGCTTTACGTGTGGGTGCCCTTTGAGTGTGTGTAGGTGTGTGTGTGTGTGTGTGTGGCCAGGAACAACAACAAATATTGACTCTAGCGCAATAAACTGCGTGGCACACGCCCCCAACAACAACAGCAAGCCTTTATAACAATAATGAGAACACTTTAAATGGCTTTTAGATGAGCAAGTGGCTCAGCAGCGATAAAACGTGGCGTATGCGCAATTTTAATAATGCCCAAGTGGCATTCGCATTGTTATGACTGTAGATGGTTGTTGTTGCTGTCAGAGAAAGAGTTGTTGTCCTTTGCATACGCATGGATAATTAATGAGCTTTTGCTTAAGCTATTTTTGGATAGTCCACCTTGCAGCACTTTGTGTTATAGTGATGTTGGGTGGGGGGTGGGGGAGACGCAGTACACATGGCTAATAGTATTTGTAGAGCAGGTCAGTTTACTTAGCAAAACTAACATGGTTAAAGGGTAGGTCAAGTGATTGAGTATTAGCTATAATCGCCAGTTAACTTGAATCAATTTCGAATGCATGCCAATAGAGTGTTTGTGGCAATTTTAAAAATAAAACCAGAGAGAGACACACAAGTTAACCCTTTTTGCAGGAAACAAGCTGCCAGCTTAGCTGACTGGCAACTGGCCCGGTTCTGTTTGGTTCGTGCCGTAAAGTCACCCGTTCACCCTTTCCGGCTATCGTGCAAGTTAATCGCTTGCAAAATTCAATAATAATTCGACCTAAGCATCAGGCCGCAACGCCCCATAGAATGTTGCTTTGACAGTAAGCAGCCGGAAAGTGTTTCATGTTTTGTCGTTCTATCTGCTCCATAAAGTTGATTAAAAATCAATAGTCCAGGTAACAAGAATGAGCTGCCTGCCTCAATGCCATGCTGTCACGCTGCCTTGGCTGCCAAAAAGGTGCTGGAGATGTATCTCAAATTGGTTTCGTTTTGAAAACCAACGAGCAATGTAAAATAAAACTCCAAACAGATTAGCATTTAAAATAGCAGCTTAGATGCTACATATAGTTATCTGACTTGGTTGTTTTGACCTCGAAACTGTAAAGCTTTTTGCTGCTTGGAAAAATAATTGTTGCCTATTTCTCTGAGCGATGTTTGTGCTGTTTTTTGAGCATAAATAAATATGAGTATTGATTGAGAGAGCAGATGACATAAATTAGTTATTTGCGCTTCAATGAATATGCTTGTATTTATTTTTGTATCAAACACAAAGCAAATGCGAATGAATAGTAATTTTCCTAAAGCAGCCTTTGCTCATCATCTGTGAGTGTTTTCCAAGAATTTTGCTTAACTTTTACTTTCATATCAAGTCAATAACGGCAGGCAGCTCAAAAATGCTGTTAAATTTGGGCAATAGCCAAGGGGCAAGCAACCAAAAAGCCAAAACGCAATTTAAAATGCCGTCAGTCAGCAAAGGCAGCAAAGTTCGCGGCTACATCGTTTTGAACGTCGACATCATTTGGACAGCTTACAACATAATCCATCAAGCTGGCCATGTCTGAAGACAAAGGCTGCACCACCTTCAGTTCACGCACCACTTTAACAAAACCACACACTTCACTTTTAAGTAAAAGCGCAGTTTGAGTTCATAATTGAGCTTCAAGCGAAACGCATTGAAGTTGTGTGAATTTGCACACAGCAATTTAATTACACTTAACATTATTTGTATGTCAAATAGTAATAAACTTTACTCTTCTTCTTGCACTCTTTTACAGAAATCGAAGCCGTAGAAGCATGTAAATGGCTGCGGGCGGCAGGTTTTCCGCAATACGCGCAGATGTACGAAGGTAAGTTTGAGTTGAAACATACAAAAGCAAAAAAAAAGCACACGCACTTCCGTCTACCTAAGACGACGTTGCCATGTCATGTTGTATGTATGCTATGCTTGTTGCCCCATGGGCGTGGCCACGTGAGCTGTGCCCCAACAGCAACAGCGGCAGCAGCGAAGGGTAATTGATGGTTTCGCCTGACGCCAACAATGACGTTGACGGCGACGTCATCAGCAATAACTCGAGAGTAGTTGTTTCGCCATTTAGTCTCCTGTAAACGCGTCAGTATTTTACGCTTCCCAAGTGGCATTTATTAATTTCATGAAGCGCAAGCACTTTCACTTTCGCCTGCCACCAACATAAATAGCCATCAAATAGGTCCAGTTAGTCAGCTTAGCAATTATGACGTGGCAAATTTGTTTTTTGGTTTTTGTTTTTTTTTTTGTTTCTCTTGTGTTCAAAACAGAACAAAAACATAACTTTTTTGTTTAACGCTGGATCACGCGCTCAGCTCATTGTTTGGCATTGTTGGGCAATGAACTGCACAGCGTCCAAAAAGATTCCGACACCAGAGCTAAAAGGCCATTGATATGATAGCCAACCGCCAAGTGAATCTGATATCCCCAGCACGACGGCGCGACAACAATTAGGAGACTGGCCCATGGAGTGATCTCCTCTCAAGCGAAAACGAAAGCTAAGAAAACGCCCCAAACTGTTTAAGTTGCTCTGCGCTCTGTGTGATCGTGGCCCGAAAGAATTTTAACAGGAATACAAAACAAAACAAAAACAGCAAACACAACAACAACAAGAGAATGCGGCAAAAACTCATCAAGCTGCGCAACGCAGATAAAAAATATAATAAAAGGCTAAAGGACACGTTGCGCAAGAATTTTTAAAGACCACCTTTGTATACGAATACAAAAACAACAACAAGACTTCAAGCATCGAAATTAAAATGGTTTCGTTATTTTTTTTTTCATAAACCTTTTTTTTTTGTTGTGTTTATGTTTTTTTTTTTGCAAGACAGAGGCCAAAACCCCTGGTTTACCACTAGCCAAAATGTTAGTATGAGTTCATTGAACCCAGCTCAAGCTGCATATTTATTTGGGTCTCTTAATCGTAATCGCCTCACGCATATTGGCCACTCCTTGCCCCTTGGCAATCGCATTTGTCGCCGAGTTTCTTGTGCGACGTCGGTTTGCATTTAACGCCTGAAGGCCGCGCAGATTGATGACGCCGCCAAATCTGCAAATTCAAATAAATAAAGCGCCGGAAAAAAAATCAAAAAAAAGGGTAAAACATAACAAATTCTTTAAAAACTGGCCAAAAAGTTCGCCGACTTCGCTTGAATTATGAGCCAAAAAGCAACTAACAAAAAAAGTGAATCTGAAATGGAGAACCCGCTGTTATTTTTCTTTTTGGCATATCCCGAGGCGCCCAAATGCTTTAGCTCGTTCTGCATTGCTGCACACCATTTACATGCACACACACACACACACACACACACACGTGTGATATGTTTATGTGTGTGCGTATGTATATTGCTGGCTGTCGCCGACCTTGAAATATGCCCATTTGGTTGCATAAATCCTGCAAAGCCAGCAAAGAACCCAACCAAATTTGTATCTTGCGGAATAATTTGTGCGCGCATTTAAATTGCACCATAGCGTGCACCACCACATCAGTGCCCAGCCCATCTTCAAGCCACATTGCAACATTGCCACACACACAAATGATAAATGCGTATTTTAATGAGTTTCGTGTAAACACGGCAGCGGCGCATGCGCAGAAAGCGCCTCAAATATCCAGCCTGGATTTAAGTTGCAGGATTTTGGGATTCTTTTGGGTTAGAGTTTGTGTTTGGGTCTGCAGTTGTAAAGATTAAAATGCCGTAGGTGTTCAGCTTGTTCAGCGCTTTATTGCTCTGTCATTTGGACTTGGCTCGCCTGCTGAAAGGAGGTGTTGCAGTTGTAAGCGACTGTTAATTTGCTTATGCTTGCAACAACCCAGAAGACTCTCTGTAATTTCTGTTTGTTTTGTATTCTCCTCAAGCTCTCATTTCATACGCATATTATTCACTAAAAGTGGCAGCCTTAATTCGAGGGTGTGACTTGCATCGGGGCAAGTTCAAGTCCACAATCATATCCATATGGGTGTGCTCATCAGCGAATGATGTTCGATTTGGCTTTGAATGAAGAACAATTTATAAGACATTGGGTAACAAGCTTCCTGAACAGTATTATTGCCCATTTTAATGGCAACATACACAGCTGCACACTTCGGCGTATTATCATATCTATTCCTAATGATTTCCAAATTTTTCCAAATTTACCATAAATAAAAATTTATTACACACAAAAAAAAAGATATATATTTCTATAGGCTGCGTCATCCGCAGTTGCTGCTGCTGCTTTCTAATACAAACAAACATATCGCTTTTACATTTTCATTGTGCCACTGCGAAAAAATTAATCATATGATTGGCCCAATGAACTGAATACCGGGACTGAACAATTCCGGCCAGCTGCCCTGTAAACTGTTGTAAACTGTAAACTGTCGAAAAAAAACGGAGGATGAAAAACTCAAATTCGTTTACCAAGAATTTCTCTATGACGTCAACGGAATGAAGCTTCCACTGTTGGTTATTGGGATTTTGTGGTTTATTGTGGCACCACCCGCTGGGTGGATGCCACCGCATATTGAATTAAGTGGCACACTCTCAAAATTGGGTCTCCAATGTGCTGGCGTGTGAGCAATTCTGTTTATTTCATTAGCATCAAAGTGAATACAATTAGAAACTAAACACAACATTTACGGAAAACATTTAAATGCAATTATAAATAATCAAAAAAAAAAGAGAAAAAAAGCACACAAAGCAAAAAAAAAACGTTCGTGGCAAGTAAACAAAGTTATAAAAAGCTTGGCAGGAACAGGCTAAGTGATAGAGCTCGGGATCTTCGAGAAGTTCAACAAACTGTGAATGGGTTTTTCTTTCTTTCAAAGAGATTATTGTTGTGAACACTAACAATATTTGTACAAACAAAAGCGCCAACTGAGAGCTCAATCGCGTCAGCATTGCATTCAGGCATTGCATCCTACGGAACTTGCAACTGTTCGTATCTCACGGCATTGCCTGCCAGTCAGTTCAGCTAGCCTGTGCCTGCTCGCCTGCCCGCCTGCCTGCCTGCCTGCCTGCCTGCCTGCCTGCCTGTAGCTGTAAATGTATCTGCATTTGTATCTGTAACAGTGCGACGCGACATGTGTAAACGTCTGGCGTATCTGTTTTATGTGGTCGCTGGTCTATCGTCGTCGTCTTCGACGTTGTCGTTGTCGTCGACGTCTGGCAACTTGATTTCCTACGTGCAAATTGGCCACGCAAATATCTACGATGTGAGGAAAAACTCTGTGAAAATTTGTTTTGCTGCTGCAATGCGACACAGCGTCAATATCTTCAACATTCGCACACACACAGACACTCACACACATTTTTAATATAGCATTTAATAGGCGCCTAGCCGATCAGACTGTAGGCGCAATGGGCGTTCGATTTGTTTTTCTGGTTTCTCAATTAGAATTTCACGTGCCGTCGAAGCGTGCAGACGCAACAAACAGCAGCAGTAGCAAAACTCTGGCTAATAATCAGCATCAATTGAAAATAAATATATTTATTTGACTCTTGCAGATCATCAGTTTCCGATTGAACTGAACAATGTAGCCAAAGATCATACCAATCTAGAGAACGATCAACTTCAGTCGCTCTATAGGCGACTCTGTGTTCTCAATCGTTGCGCCAATATGCGACTGGATCAGTCACACAAGCCGCAGACGCCACAGGTAAGTTGCGACGACAAGTTGCTAGCAAGGATTTTGCTAATCGGTGTGGTCTCTCAGCAGAAGGAGGAATCTGATGATGAGAACTTTGCGCTGAGCGAGAACTGGACATTCCAACCACACATTCGACGTTGGTCGCGTATTGGTGAAATGGGTCTGGAGCTGCCACCGCCGGGTCATCTTAATCTGGAGAAAACGGAGAGCTCGTCCAAGGAGTCTAGCCCGGATCGCTTTGAGGATGATAGCTACGATATTGGTGGCGCTGGCATCACTCTGATGATACCTGGCTGCAGCGGTAGCAGTAAAGGTGATCCCAATGACAGTTCCCTGCACGAAAGCTCCGATGGAGCCGCAGCTCGCTTGCGTCGTACGGGCAGTGAGCGTTTCAAGGATGGCGCTAAGGCCTTCCTGCGACGCGTTGAGTCGATCAAGTCAAGGCGTCGCAAGCGACAAAATCGCGAGAATGTGGTTATTAGTGGACCCCAAGTGCTAGATTTGTCACAGCTGGGTCAGAGAAGCAGTCTTCGCAAGCCAGACTCCGTCTATTCCACACCTCCCTCGCCGTCCGCGTTAAGTCCCATACACACATTCCCCAAGGTGCCGTTCTTTGGCAATGAGCTGAAGGTGCCCAGTCACAGCGAGAACTTCCTCAGTCCCAATCGTTCCAGTCCCAAGCGCACTCCGACAACGCCCCGCTCGATGAGAACCAGTCCGCTGCACTTCTTCTCAAGCCCGATGACACAGCTAAAGGAGGGCAAATCAGATGATTCCTCCTCCTACTACAGTGACAGTCAGGAGTCGTCTACTGGAGGCAAATTGTCCTTGTCGCTGCGCAAACCCTCAAAGGCTCGACGGTTCCTGCAGCGCTCTGGCAAGGTAGATGACATTGGTGCTCACTCGGACTCGGAGTGCCATCAGGGACGCAAGTTGCTCATCAAGGATGCAAATTCCAATACCACAGAGGTGAAAATTAAGAAGCTGACGCGTGGCGGCTCACTCAATCTGGGCAAGGATGCCAAGAAACGAGATGGTTTCCGTTCATCCTCATTCCGTTCGCGCAGCACATCTCGCAAGCAGGATCAAAAGAACGACGAGGAGCACACTGGCAGCTCTAAGCGACAGCCAGTTGTTCGCTGGCATAGCTTCCAAATGGAGGAGCGTCCCAACATGATCTTCCGCAAATGCTTCTCCCAGAAAATCGAGCCAAATGCTCTGCAAGAAGATGCTGGCATTCCCTTTGCTGCCATGTCAGCTGGCCAGTTGCAAATCATTCGCAAGTTGGCTCTGGTCACACTGACGGGCTACATGGAACGCTATTGTCCCACACATCGCTCCGGCTGGAACTGGGAGCTACCCAAGTTCATCAAGAAGATCAAGATGCCCGACTACAAGGACAAGAAGGTCTTTGGTGTACCGCTTCTCCTAATTCTTCAGCGTAGCGGACAAACCCTTCCGCTCGCTGTTCGCTCTGCCTTCCGCTGGCTGCAATTAAATGCTCTTGACCAGGTGGGACTCTTCCGCAAGAGTGGTGGCAAATCTCGCATCATTAAGCTACGCGAGCAAATCGAGGTCACCGATACTACAGCCGAGTGTATGGATGTCTTTGATCTGCAACAGGCATACGATGTGGCAGACATGCTTAAGCAGTACTTCCGCGAGCTACCGGAATCGCTTCTTACCACCAAAATGTCCGAGACATTTGTGGCCATCTTTCAACGTAAGTTAACCAACATACTTTAACCTTTCAGTTCCCATACTGACTATTGTTTTTTCCTTTAAGATTTACCTGCTGATGTGCGTTTGGATGCGGTTCAATGCGCTGTGCTCCTGTTACCTGATGAAAATCGTGAGATACTGTATGTCCTGCTAGAGTTCCTGACCATTGTGGCTGCCAACTCGCAGCTGAATCAAATGACCAGCAACAATTTGGGTGTCTGCCTAGCCCAGTCCATATTCCACTCGTCTATCTCAACGGGCTCTGCTTCAGTTTCGGCCTCACCACGTCGCAAGGGCAAGGGATCCGGTATGCCCGATATGAAGGAGCTGGCCGAGGCAAAGGCCTCCCATGAGTGCCTCTCCTTCATGATCGAGCACTACAAACCTATCTATACGGCTGCCAAGGAGAAACTTGGCAAATGCAACTTTGGCTACATGGAGGAGTCAAAGCCGGTGCCTCTCGAAGCTTTGGGCGAGGGCATGCAGTTCCATAACTGGCGTGGCTATCTGTACGAATGCACTAGTGCCACCATCAAGGAAGGACGCGAGAAGTAAGTTTATTTAGTTTTACTGAAAGTCTTTCACTAAATCGATTAATTTCTTTGCTTGCAATCAGAACTCGTAGCTGGATCACAATCAATTCGCTAAATGACAGCAATGTGGACATTGCATATAAGAAAGTGGGTGATGGTCATCCGCTGCGTCTTTGGCGTTGCTCCACAGAAATTGAGGGTCCGCCGCGTGAAGTACTTGAGTATATAATCAAACAGCGTGCTTCTTGGGATCCCAATTTGCTGCAATGTCAAACGGTTAAGAAGCTGGACGATCGCACCGAGATCTACCAGTATGCTCTCGATGGTCAGCTGACCACAGACTTTTGTGTCCTACGGTAAGTTGAATTTGATATCCAATCTCAGCAGGTTCTAACACATTATCCAATTGCAGTTCGTGGCAAACAGACTTGCCGCGCGGTGCCTGCGTCATTGTGGAGACCTCTATCGATCATGCCAAGGCTAAGCCGCTGTTCTGTGCTGTGCGTGGTGTCGTCCTGGCCTCCCGTTACCTGATTGAACCCTGTGGCAGTGGACGTTCTCGAGTCATGCATTTGGCACGCGTGGATGTTAAGTAAGCTAAACTAATTGATTGTATATGAAAAGTAACTAATTTATTGCCTGCTTTTAGGGGCAAGACTCCAGAGTGGTACAACAAGAACTATGGGCACATTTGCTCACACTACTTGGCACGCATACGTCAGGCCTTTAAACATGTGGCGGATGGACCCGAAAGTAAGGTCTAAAATGGACCGAATTATATATACAAATGTAACCCACACTTCCCGCAAAAGCATTTCGATATAAACCCAACGAGTAGATAAATCCAATAACCTGGACCATGTTGAGCTTATCAAAACAAAAAAGAAAAACTACTCAAAGCAAAGGATATACAATATATATATAAAAATAGATATATAAATATATATTTTTGTAAATACTTAACTAGTTATGATAATTCCAAAACTTCGTTTACAAAAGCTTCAATACGTTTTTTTTGTTTAACTATAGTTTACTGTATTATATTTATATATGTGGTCTTAATTTATGCATATTTTAACTCTAAATGTAACTCTTAACTATACAAAACGAAATCTAACATCCAAAATACTCAACACATAAATATCACAAATGTACTTTTACGACTTCTTACAAAAGCTTCAAAATATGTTTATGTTTATGGCACCCCAAAATATCTTTAATGTTAATTAGTTTGTAGTCTTTGCAATGTGAAAAACTTAAAGCCCACTTTTAGAAATCAGATGGAGAAGAAACGACCAACCTTTAAAAATGTAAAGCAAATTCAGCTAGTCAAATTTTGTAGTTCTAAGTTAAAATACTAACCCCAATACACTCAAGAAAATTGCTTATCAAGTTGTCAAAAACTTTGCTTTGATTCGGTTTCAGGCAAAAAAGAAATTTATTTGATTGAGTAGTCTTAAGCAAACACCTTCTAATGTATTGAAATAATTATGGTGTTGTATCGGAGTTATTACGTCTAGTTTTAGGCACTTCGTATATATCTATATTATTGATGTATGTATGTACATGTATGAACCTTATGATCCTTGATCAATATATTGTAAATGCCCATTTTGGCGATATAGTTTTATGAATGTATATCCATGTATATCTATATATCTGTATGCTACGACAAGTACGAGTTATTAACTACTACAGGCAGTAATGACAAATGAAACTTAACCAACCAATGTCAAAGGAATGAAATGAATATGTAGAAAGCGAAGTATATACCTATGTATTAACTTATACATAATCATATAGATACAACTGAAAAAGAAAACACAATAAAATTACTATGAAATGTGCAAAAATAATATTCATCAGTTTGTTTTATTCAACTTGGGTTATTCTTAAACATATATATTTTAAAACTTTTTACAGTACAGGTTTTCTCTAGATTAAACAATTACTTATTATTTAAGCCTAAAAGTATGCTGCAATTGAATACTTGACTGCAGTTCATAAATTTTGATTTGTGCCCAGGATAGCTAAGGCAGCAACCTAAAAGTATGTACAAAGCGACATTTTGGTACGGCGACTTGCGTGTGTCAGTTATGCCTGACAGCTTTGCTGTTTTGTTAGCAGAAATAAATAAAATACCTTTTTATGTGGAACTAATCTAATCGCGTTTCTCAAGAAACATCTTAATAATATAACGCTATTGGTGGCGCTGCCTGCTAGCGAAATGCAGCACTAAAAGCTTAGTTTGCCGATATAGCGACATCTGTTGTACAGTAGCAAAAGCTTTTAGCAAGCAGTGCATTAAGCCTATATCAATAAAACAAGAAAGTAAGATGTTTGTATCCTATTATATATTTTAATATAAACAATTAGCTAACGAAATTATAAAATAAATGTAGCATGTGACAATCTGATTGCTTGTTTATTACTAACAATTATTCTAATTTCGCTTATCTCCTCGCATATTTATAAGCTTATGTTCGTTTCTCCCCGACCCGTGATTCAATTGCAGCCGGAAAATCCACCTATGTATGTAGCTTACACATGTTAAGTACTAACGGCCGCTAATTGTGCACAGGCACAAACAAGTTGACCCCAAAAAGCTCACGCGACACACACACACACACAAAGGTGACAAACATTAAAAGTCCATTAAAAAATTATGTTCGCTTTGGCGTACCGGACTCCTGTTTAGGTGTTAGGTGTCCCGAGCAACCTTAGCAATATTAAACGGGTATTGCATACATACATATACATATATATATATTCGATGTATATATGTACTATGTGCGTAAGTATGTACGCTTGTAACTTAATTTAGAGCACCAGAAGTTGTTGTTGTATTTAAGTTTGGCAGTCAAGCACTGCCGGACCATAAGTGTAATTGCACAAATGCAAATGTGTCGCACGTATTGATTGCATTAATTAATTAATTTGTGACTTAATTTCATGGGCTTGCGGCAATCAGCGCACGCACGACTGCAAAAATGTATTAATATTGCAGCATACAGCCGCAGCTGTGAATGCAACAGCAACAACTGTCGCTGATGCCTTGCACGTGTGTGTGTTTGCGTTGTTATTAATTGAAAGTTAATGGCAAAATATATTTTTTATTTATTTATTCGACTGCAACTGGATTTATGCGCACTTCCGTCGCCCTCACTCCTCACTTCCCTCTCTACTCCAACTCTACTCTACTCTGGACTGTTCCTCTTTGTTGCTGCTGCTGTTGTTGGCGTTGTCATTTGTCGGCGGTTGCAGCCATTTAACATTAAAAGCCTTGGCGACCCACTCCTCGGCCACACATACTACCTCCCTTACTCCTTCTCCCCCCACCGCCTTGTTGCAGGGTAGGCAGTGCCAACGAGCTTGTAATTGATTTCACTTAAAATTTAAATAATGCATGCGGTTTTTACTGCAAAATGCATTTCACAAATGTTGCTGCTGTTGCTGTTGTTGTTGTTGTTTTATTCCTGTGTACGAACAACAAAAACACACAATTATATATATGTATATGTGTTTTTGTTCACGCTTCGAACATCGGCAATATATTAGTGTAAAATTGTCCTCACTACTTGATTGCCCGGTCAGACGTGCTGCCATTTTATTTTCGCGTTAAATTAAATATGAAAATTAATATCAACATAATTGAAATGGCAGCAACAACGCTGCCAATGCCAGACGCTTCATACTAAGAGCATGAGTACTATAATTGATGAAATTATTGCTGAATTATTTTCCAAATGTGCCGTGACAATTATGCGTGATAATGATAAGAGAAATCTCTCAGTGTTCAGTTAACTTACAATAATGACGTTGCCATGTTGTTGTATTTGTCACCGAATTCTTACAGTGTATATAAATCAAAATGTTGCAACTGAAACTTACAACAGCTATCGAATAGATTAGCACATTTTCAAATGCTTTATCTTCCTTCGTCTGTCTGCTCATCATTAGGAAGGCAAGTTTCGTAAAAAAAAACTTTGTTCTATATACTATATGGTCATCTAAAGCATATAAGATAAGTTTGAATGCAAATCGTATGGCAAGATTGGCATGTTTCATGTTGCATTTCGCTTCAAGTTAACCATGAACTGAATTTGCGTGTGTCTATTAAGAAATATGAATCGAATTGCAACTCATAAAATGTACACAATCACATAACAGCATTTAATTGTTTTTGTCTTTGTCTTTGTTATTAATTATGGCAACATTGTAGCAAGAGGCCAGTTGTCAGTTCTAATTGGAGCTCTTTTTACATTTTGGCACCTGTCTAAACGGTCATTAGCTTCAGAAGCACAAAAACCTTTAAACTGCACTCGAAAGTGCCGAGTCAAGAGCAAAGCAACAATAATTGTTTACAATTCCTATTAATTTTGCGCTTATTAATAATTTCAGAATATCTGCTGACAGCATAAGTACAAAATTCTGACGAATTGCTGCAGCAATGAACGTAACAAAAGGCCACACACAAGGGTCGCTGAGACAGTTGACATTTTGCATGAAATTGGTTAAATTAATAACGAATTAGTATTGGCTTGTGGCATTATTGGAAGTAATATAATCGTTTCTGCAATATGCACAAGTGTTTCCACGAAGCTCACGTAATGCCAATTAGCAAAACTTTTCCCAGCCCGATTAAAGCATAAATATTTAGAGCTCAGACCACGAGAATATCATAATACGCAGATTCGGCAATCAATTGGGCCTGCTGAGAACTGCAAGCTAATCAGCAGCGGCACGTCAAACGCCTACGCCAAAATATGTGCAAACAAGTTGAGAAGTCGGCAAGAAGAATCGAGCGTCGATTGCCGTCGGCAGCAGCTCCATTTAATTGCTTCGTTGGCGACTTGCCTGGCTGTAAATACAGCAAAGAGCTGAACAAACTTGAGGCAGAAACCAGCTTGAAACTTCAACAACAACCCCAACCTAGAACTGTTGCCACTGCTGCTTGTTGCGTCTCACTGTCTCCGCATGCCTAGCACATTGCGTTGCCTGTCGGCAACTGCTCTTAAACGACGCGACTGCAACATTCTTTGCTGACAACGCAGTAATTAAAATTCAATTGCAATTAAAAGTGCGCACGCAAAACAGCCAACGACAAACAAAATGAAGCGCAATTCCACAACCAGCCAAGAGGGCAAACACACACACGCAGTGAGAGAAATTTGTCGCATAGCCAACATTTTGCTGGCTCATTGTGTCATTTGTTTTGTTGTGTCTGCTGCCAGAATCTTCTTCTTCTTCTTGCCGACTTCTCAACTTGTTTGCACATATTTTGGCGTAGGCGTTTGACGTGCCGCTGCTGATTAGCTTGCAGTTCTCAGCAGGCCCAATTGATTGCCGAATCTGCGTATTATGATATTCTCGTGGTCTGAGCTCTAAATATTTATGCTTTAATCGGGCTGGGAAAAGTTTTGCTAATTGGCATTACGTGAGCTTCGTGGAAACACTTGTGCATATTGCAGAAACGATTATATTACTTTCAATAATGCCATAAGCCAATACTAATTCGTTATTAATTTAACCAATTTCATGCAAAATGTCAACTGTCTCAGCGACCCTTGTGTGTGGCCTTTTGTTACGTTCATTGCTGCAGCAATTCGCCAGAATTTTGTACTTATGCTGTCAGCAGATATTCTGAAATTATTAATAAGCGCAAAATTAATAGGAATTGTAAACAATTATTGTTGCTTTGCTCTTGACTCGGCACTTTCGAGTGCAGTTTAAAGGTTTTTGTGCTTCTGAAGCTAATGACCGTTTAGACAGGTGCCAAAATGTAAAAAGAGCTCCAATCAAAACTGACAACTGGCCTCTTGCTACAATGTTGCCATAATTAATAACAAAGACAATGACAAAGACAATTAAATGCTATTATGTGATTGTGTACATTTTATGAGTTGCAATTCGATTCATATTTCTTAATAGACACACGCAAATTCAGTTCATGGTTAACTTGAAGCGAAATGCAACATGAAACATGCCAATCTTGCCATACAATCTGCATTCAAACTAATCTTATATGCTTTAGATGACCATATAGTATATAGAACAAAGCTTTTTTTTACGTAAATTGCCTTTCTAATGATGAGCAGACAGACGAAGGAAGATAAGGCATTTGAAAATGTGTTAATCTATTCGATAGCTGTTGTTAGTCTCAGTTGCAACATTTTGATTTATATAGACTGTAAGAATTCATTATTATAAGTTAACTGAACACTGAGAGATTTCTCTTGTCATTATCACGCATAATTGTCACGGCACATTTGGAAAATAATTCAGCAATAATTTCATCAATTATAGTACTCATGCTCTTGGTATGAAGCGTCTGGCATTGGCAGCGTTGTTGCTGCCATTTCAATTATGTTGATATTAATTTTCATATTTAATTTAACGCGAAAATAAAATGGCAGCACGTCTGACCGGGCAATCAAGTAGTGAGGACAATTTTACACTAATATATTGCCGGTGTTCGAAGCGTGAACAAAAACACAAATACATATATATAATTGTGTGTTTTTGTTGTTCGTACACAGGAATAAAACAACAACAACAACAGCAACAGCAGCAACATTTGTGAAATGCATTTTGCAGTAAAAACCGCATGCATTATTTAAATTTTAAGTGAAATCAATTACAAGCTCGTTGGCACTGCCTACCCTGCAACAAGGCGGTGGGGGGAGAAGGAGTAAGGGAGGTAGTATGTGTGGCCGAGGAGTGGGTCGCCAAGGCTTTTAATGTTAAATGGCTGCAACCGCCGACAAATGACAACGCCAACAACAGCAGCAGCAACAAAGAGGAACAGTCCAGAGTAGAGTAGAGTTGGAGTAGAGAGGGAAGTGAGGAGTGAGGGCGACGGAAGTGCGCATAAATCCAGTTGCAGTCGAATAAATAAATAAAAAATATATTTTGCCATTAAATTTCAATTAATAACAACGCAAACACACACACGTGCAGGGCATCAGCGACAGTTGTTGCTGTTGCATTCACAGCTGCGGCTGTATGCTGCAATATTAATACATTTTTG
This sequence comes from Scaptomyza caliginosa, assembly GCA_035044725.1. Taxonomy (NCBI): domain Eukaryota; kingdom Metazoa; phylum Arthropoda; class Insecta; order Diptera; family Drosophilidae; genus Scaptomyza; species Scaptomyza caliginosa. The sequence goes on along the minus strand of JAWNNR010000116.1, from coordinate 1,000 downwards.
CAGTCGTGCGTGCGCTGATTGCCGCAAGCCCATGAAATTAAGTCACAAATTAATTAATTAATGCAATCAATACGTGCGACACATTTGCATTTGTGCAATTACACTTATGGTCTTGCAGTGCTTGACTGCCAAACTTAAATACAACAACAACTTCTGGTGCTCTAAATTAAGTTACAAGCGTACATACTTACGCACATAGTACATATATACATCGAATATATATATATGTATATGTATGTATGCAATACCCGTTTAATATTGCTAAGGTTGCTCGGGACACCTAACACCTAAACAGGAGTCCGGTACGCCAAAGCGAACATAATTTTTTAATGGACTTTTAATGTTTGTCGTTTTTGTGTGTGTGTGTGTGTCGCGTGAGCTTTTTGGGGTCAACTTGTTTGTGCCTGTGCACAATTAGCGGCCGTTAGTACTTAACATGTGTAAGCTACATACATAGGTGGATTTTCCGGCTGCAATTGAATCACGGGTCGGGGAGAAACGAACATAAGCTTATAAATATGCGAGGAGATAAGCGAAATTAGAATAATTGTTAGTAATAAACAAGCAATCAGATTGTCACATGCTACATTTATTTTATAATTTCGTTAGCTAATTGTTTATATTAAAATATATATAAAAAGATACAAACATCATACTTTCTTGTTTTATTGATATAGGCTTAATGCACTGCTTGCTAAAAGCTTTTGCTACTGTACAACAGAGGTCGCTATATCGGCAAACTAAGCTTTTAGTGTTGCATTTCGCTAGCAGGCAGCGCCACTAATAGCGTTATATTATTAAGATGTTTCTTGAGAAACGTGATTAGATTAGTTCCACATAAAAAGGTATTTTATTTATTTCTGCTAACAAAACAGCAAAGATGTCAGGCATAACTGACACACGCAAGTCGCCGTACCAAAATGTCGCTTTGTACATACTTTTAGGTTGCTGCCTTAGCTATCCTGGGCACAAATCAAAATTTATGAACTGCAGTCAAGTA